>CM076580.1:1092161034-1092800420 GCA_034641835.2 Pinus albicaulis
TGGCAATGACCAATAATGAACTAGTGCTTCTGCAGTTTCCTTTGTGAACTGACTCCTTTGTGAGGGAAAGTCGGAGATTCAAATCATTCTCCGCGCTCTTTTCCCAATTCAAACTTAAAACACGGGTAACACTTCCCTCCAGTGTAAACAGAGGGTTGCCATAGCCACTAACGCAGCCAATGCACTGATTGCCTGTGTTATAACGCTCTTGTTCTGTTCTATATAGACGTTACCCTGGCAGAAATAGGTTTAATTCGGGTCTTTGTACTTCTTCCATATTTGTCTTCCCCTCTGAGCTGATGAGTAGGTATTTTGACCTGTAGCAGACACTGTTTATCATTAGTAATTTTTCTATTTTGTAGATGACTAAATGCTTGTCCTAGATTTCTAAAACAAGATTCATGAATATTGTGAGTTTTAGAAATCTCATTACCTTCATTATCCTTAGGATAAATTTTTCACTATTTCACTACTCTACCATTCCCTGGTTAGCCTACCACTCCTAAAGGACCCCTCATGGGCTCATGTCACTCATCTTCATCCTATTTTTCCCACCTATGACCACAACACTCTGTTTTTTCTTTACCTCACCCCTCCACTTGCCACTTAGGATCACCAACCAACTTACTCCTTCTTATGTTTCCTAGAAACTTTGTTATTTCCCGTGTGCGGTGGGTGTTACACTAAAAAATGTCACCCTGACATTCTGCTAGCTGTATGAGCTCATTGACACTCATACTTACCTCCTTTGCAAGTCTTACAACCTTTGTTCCTCATTCCAAGCCCTAAAAATAGAGGAAAAACCCTTAAAACTCAAAAAAGCCTTGGGTACGCAGGTAACATGAGACCTTCTTGCGTTTTTAGCTAGGGTACGCAGGTAATGTGAAGAGAAACTGCGTTCTAGAACACATTTTTCCAGTGTAATGCCTGCGGTACCCCTGTAAAGTCAAAAAAGCGCGAAATTAAACTGAAAAAGTTGAATTTTGGTCAATTCTGGAAGGTTCTAGATGAGATTTTTTGGGGATGAGTACGCTTTAGTAAGGTGCATGTATCCCACACCTTAAGGAACTAATCCCTTGATGTGAGGAGCCTATCCCTTTGAAGGAGGATTCTATCCCTTTAAAGGTGGAATCCTAACCTCTGCTCTATAAAAGGAGGCATTGGGTAGCCTTTTGGGTTAAGTTTTTTGGAGATTTGGAGATTGAGGATTAGAGTTCAAGCTTCAGGTGTGTTTGAGTTGAAGTGCTGTTGAGATTTAGACTTCTTTCTGTTGAGCTTTTGAGAGGAAAGATCACATACCTCTTTGTGCTCCTGGAGGAAGAGTGTAAGACTTATCAAAGTAGAGGAGACTCCTGCTTCGGACCCCGGGAAGGCCTTTCGAACATCAAGGCTAAGGTTGTAAGGTTCTTCTGTATATTTTAAGATTAATACAATCAAGTTATGTTTTTCTCAATAAATTGTCGTTCGATTGTTTATTTCAATAAGTTGTCGTTTGATCGTTTATTTCATAGATTCCTTGATCACTATGATAGGTATGTTTTATGATTATTTGTTATACAGGTGCTATTGATATTTTCTTGTTTGTGATTGCAGATCAATGAAAGATGATACTTTCTTGTGACACAAGGGCCCTTGTTGCGACGAAGGATTATTGATGCAACGGAAGCACTGCGACCGCAAATAAGCATTTGGATCTAAGGTAGGATCGACACCTTCATAACATTTATTTATAAAACGAATATATCTAGAGAAAGACAAACTTAGTTGTTCGTTTGTTGCTAGATTGTCTTCTGACACTAGGGAGATCGGTCTTGTCCGCAAGAACGATTTATCCGGCCAACAAATTGGCGACTCCACTGGGGAAAGAACTTGTTTTTGGTTCTCTTTTATTTTGATTTGAGGAAAAGTTTTTCCTGGTTTTTGATTGATGGATATCTGCCTGGGTAGCTTAGTTTTTCTCTATTTTTGAAAATTTTGAAATCTTTTAAGTTTTTCTTGAGCTTTTCTGGGGACCGCATTTTGTTCTTTTGCACAGTGCGGGCAGTTTCGCACTTTCCTTAAGTAAACAGTGTGGGACCACACCTGTTACTTCTGGAAGCCTGCGGACCCTATTAAATTTTTTGAAGAACTTTAGATTTCTTTTTTCCAGTTTAGTTTAGATTTGATTTAGGATTCTTAGCATCTACCCAGATTTGTAGTTTTCTGTCAAAAATCCTTGTTTATAAATTTATTTCAACAAATTTTTTATCTCATCAATCTCCATTAAGTTAATTGGGTGTTTTGAGTCTCTTTTTTGAGAAATTATTAATTTGATTTCCTTTGGTCATTACTCGGGGGGGCTAAATTGTGTATGAGTGTTAATCGCCTTTGAGTGTTTTTTGATCTTTGGAACTCTCACCCGATTTTCTTGACTTGCACTTGATTGGTTCTTAGATTACATTAGAATCATCTTGTGTTTGAGAATTCTCTTGCATAGATCACATTTTCATAATTATAATTCTCATTTTCAGAATATGAATGAAAATGTGCATAGATTACATTTGCATACTTTTCAAGTGAATTGTGCATAGATTACAACTGCATAGTTTACATTCTGAAAAATCAATCATAGATTTAGATTAGTTTTCTTTGATTTGAATTTAGATGTTTTTATGCTTGTTTTAAAAACACAAAAATAAAAAAAATTGTTTTGGGATTGATTTGCATTAGTTTTTCTTGATAAAATTAGTGCATTAGAGAATTTGTTATATTTTCTCTTATTTATCAATCTTTGCATTGTTGGAAGTGAATGGAAACTCTCTCCTTACTTTAGTTAGGATTCATCGAATTGAAAAGATTACATTATCATATTCGATTGCATTCATTTTTGGGTTGGGTCATAACACCATTAGTTTCATATCCATTTACCTTTTGAGTAATAACAGCCTAAATAACACAGCGCTTAATTAAAATTCATCTAGTAATTTTTACATTTTTAGGGCTCTTTCCACCAATCTAGCTTAGGCTAGTGTCTTGGAATAGGTTTTAGTTAACTCTCCAAGACAATAAAACAAACAAGTAGTTGATCTTGCGGTAGGAAAAATTCCAATTGTTGCATGTATGCTCTGGGAAGCTCCTCCTAAAGGAGTCAAGCACGAGATCATATCTGAACCAGTGAGGTAATCAATCCTTCCTCATTGGGAACGATAGCAGATATACACGTATTAAAAATGGTAAACCTCGGATTGACCATTGTCGAGGAGCCTGGGGTCACTTGTCGGTATACCTTGGATTATGTCAAGGAGCCTTCAAGGGGATTGAGCTTTGTTACTCTGCCCTTGCGTGTGTATCGGATCGTAGACTGTTCCCTCAGGTATATTTTTTTCTATTGGTAACCTTAGTGGCCATAATATATAGGGTTCTTTCCTAAGGTGACGGTGGAGGGAAGATCCCACTGTACCTGGAGCAGACGTCGACTAGACTCACTTGGACTCTCTAGGGGGTTATCTTCACTCGAGATGGTTTTGTGAAGAAACTTGTGCCAGTCTGTTTCATTAAGCAGGTTGTCGGGGTAACTGTTCCAACCGCCCTTTCTGTATTAAATTCTACGATGTTGGATTTCATCACCAACTAGTGTTTTTAGTACAGGAAGTTACTGTTTGTGTGTGGTTTGACTCCTAGATTTGATAGCGCGTGTTAATTTGTTTGTTTTTACTTTTCGAGACCATAGGTGTGAATTGTGAATTTTAATTGTTAGGTGTGAATTGTTAATTGTTAATTTTAGTTTTTAATTTGTTAATAAAATTCACTGAAGTTGAATATAATGGCAACTGTTCCGGAATTTACCAACCAAGGAACCCCTCTTAACGAGAATCCTAGTACTTTTCCTTGCTTTGGAAATTTTGGTCCTCCTTATATGGCTACATTGTCATTACCTGGATTTACAATAGGTTTACCGATATGGTTATTTTCAACTTCGTTGGCCCTGAATACTTCAATTGTTCCACCTCAACCGAATGCTTCACCTAAACAGAGTTCACCATCTCAACATCACCAACCTTCTGTTGACCCTTTACCTTCTTCGTCTAATATTTCTTCCTCCATTTCTTCCTCTTTGCCTGGTAAAAGCCTTGACGCTAGTAACCAGGTGGCGAAGAAGAAGAAAGGGAAGAAGAAGAAGAAGAAGAAGCAAGATAAGAAAGAAGTCAACCAACCAACCATGGCTGTAAATGTTAGTTGTGTTGAGGAAACCTCCAACAGGCTGTAGATTATAAATCAGTGGGGTGAGGAGAGTTCCTTTTACTATGTCAACCTCATTAAAAAATGAATCAGTGAGTGTGAGGAGAGTTCCTTTTACTGTGTCAACCTCGTTAAAAAATGAATCAGTCAATGCGAGGATAGTTCCTTGTACTGTGTCAACCTCGTTAAAAAAATGAATCAGTGAGTGAGGATAGTTCCTTTTGCTGTGTCAACCTCGTTAAAAAAAGAATCAGTGTAGGTGAGGATAGTTCCTATTACTAAGTCAACCTCGTTTAAAAAATGAATTAGTCGGCGGTGAGGAGAGTTCCTTTTACTATGTCAACCTCGTTAAAAAATGAATCAGTTGAGTGAGGAGAGTTCCTTTTACTGTGTCAACCTCATTAAAAAATGAATCAGTTAGTCGAGAGCATAGTTCCTTTTCTTGTGTCAAGCTCGTTTAAAAAATGAAACAATCTTCTATGAGGAGAGTTCCTTTTACTGTGTCAACCTCATTAAAAAATGAATCAGTAGGTAGATTGTAGAGAGTAGATTGGTAGATTAGAATAAATAGTTTCTGAGGATGGTTCTTTTCCTGTGTCAACCTCGTTAAAAAATGAATCAATTGGTCAGAGGATAGTTCCTTCTACTGAGTCAACCTCATTAAAAAATGAATTAGGTATGAGGACAGTTCTTTTCCTGTGTCAACCTCATTAAAAAATGAATCAGTAGGTTATGTAGGTAGATTAGAAATAAGTAGTTTAAGAGGAAAGTTCCTTTTACTGTGTCAACCTCGTTAAAAAATGAAACACGTTGCCATGAGCATAGTTATTTTCCTGTGTCAAGCTCATTAAAAAATGAAACAAATCCTCCCCTAATTGAGTCGAGTCTTTGAATAGACCTCGTAAATGTTAAGTCATATATTTAGGTTAGTTTTTAGGTCGGGTCTTTCATATGATCTCGTAAATGAACCTTCATTCCATCCAGCTATTAATTACTAGCAGTGTACTTAGTTGAATTAAATGAAGCTGGGGGGGCATGCGCTCTAGCAGTTACGCTTAGGGGCAATCAAGCACAGTTTTCTCTCTATTTCAAGCTTGTGTAAAAATGAAACTACTCTGAAGCATAGTTTTTCTCTGTTTCAAGCTTTTGTAAAAATGAAACCTATCTTGAGTCAATTTTGGTTATTTTCGAGACTCGTTAAACTCATGAAAATCCCGAGATTATTTTGATATCTTTCATTCTTGTAAAACATATGAAAATGCTTAGTTCTTTCCGTCTTTTCCTACTCGTAAATTAAATTGAAAGTCGGCCACAGGAGTACATTTTTATCCCTTTTTCGAACTCATTAAAACTTACGAAAAAAGTGAAAACCATGAGTACATTTTTATCCCTTTTTCGAACTCGTTAAAATTTACAGAAAAAGCGAAACTACTGAGTATACTTTTATCACTTTTTCGGACTCTTGAAAATTACGAAAAAGCGAAACCTTGGAGTCCTCTTTTAAGCCCTTTTCAGACTCTCTAAACATGAAAAGATTGCCGAGCACTTGATTATTCAAACTCGTTAAAGTAAATGAATGATCGTCCCTTCAGTATAAGTTTACCCCTTTTACGGACTGAAATGGACTATTTACGAAAAAGGTATACATTGACTAATTATGGTCAATAGAGTTCTCTCCCGCATTATTTTATCCTTTTTCGGGCTCGAGAGACTAAATTTATGAAAAAGTACACCCATGGAGTTTTCTTAAGTTTTTCTTCTGACTCCCTAAAACTGAAAAACACCGAGTTTCTCCTATACTGGACTCGTTAAAACTTAACATTAAAGGACCTGTTTAATTTTCAACAGGAACGAACCACTCCTTCTTAGGGTTCGAATTTTAAACTAAGTTGGACTCATCCGAAGGATGAGCTTATAATCAAGCAAATGTTATCATCCTCAAGCTTGTCAAAAATAAAGAGGTACTTGCCAGAAATGGTGGGGGAAAAGAGAGAAAAACGAACCTGTTTGTTACATTTTTATTATTTGGAAAACCGTTAACCACTCTTGAACACGACACTTTTTGTTCACCTGGGTTGGGAAAATCCTTTGCCTAACAGTTAATCAAACCATATTGAAAGTCTTCAGCCGGTTTCTGGGTATTAGCTTTGGGTCAATTGTTACCAAGCCATCTGCAGTGTCGTTATGTGTTCAAGAGGACAGTTCAAGTAAACCATTCATCTGCAAAATATTTGTCATCCATTTTGACCATCCCTGAGTCAGTCCTTGCCAATATATTTTCAAAACTTGATCTATGATTTCGTGTTGTGGGCTTCCCTACGACAGATCACTTTCTATCGACATCAGCACATTATCTAGGAAGTTGATCCAGAAATCATCAGTACCTTGAAATCTGCATGCCTCAATGGCAGGTTTCTCGCCTTCGACGACAGGTTGCATCATCGACCTTCGATCGAATGATTCCATGACATGTTCGACTTCAGCTCATTCATTCACATTTCATGGATTGTACTGGGTACTTTGAGAGCCATTGACATTACTGGTGGTTTCTCTCACACTTGTTAACAGTTCACATCATTGACTGGTAATCAAATGGTTTCTACCATGTTCGACTTCAACACATTTATTCACATGGATAGAATCGTACTAGTTCGAGATGCGGAAATCAAGACCCTGGATCTAGTTTCCACCATCCAGGCTGCGAGGAATTTTGTTATCATTCATACAATAGACTATTTATAAACAGATGGCTGCGTCCATGCTGTGTCGACATATGTCTATACTGTGATGTATTCAAAATCATTCCTGTATCAGAACAATTTAAGTTAGTTCTAGTTAGTTTTTGATCTGAGTATGGGAATGCCTACCTCAGCGATGATATGTTTACATATATATATTTTGCATTGAATGTTTTTACAGGTTCCGACTGGGGTGTCCACAGGATGATCCTTGAAATGATAAAGTACTTCACTCTTCATATATGATAGACTTCATCTTCATCTATTTCAGACTTCGCACTTTAGGGGGCAATTTGTTACACTGAAAACTGTCACCTTGACATTTTTACTGACTGTATGAGCTCATTAACACTCATACATGCCTCCTCTGCAAGTCTTACAACCTTTGTTCCTCATTCCATGCCCTGAAACTGGAGAAAAAACCCTAAAAAGCTCAAAAAACCTTGGGTACGCAGTTAATATGAAGCCTGCCTGCGTTTTTAGCTAGGGTACGCAGGTAAGGTGAAGATAAATTGCGTTCTAGAACGCATTTTTCCAGTGTTATAGGTGCGGTACCCCTGTAAAGTCAAAAATGCGCGAAATTAAACCAAAAAAGTTGAATTTTGGTCAATTCTAGAAGGTTCTGGATGAGATTTTTGGGGATGAGTACGCTTTGGTAAGGTGCATGTATCCCACACCTTAAGGAACTAATCCCTTGATGTGAGGAGCCTATCCCTTTGAAGGAGGGTTCTATCCCTTTAAAGGTGGAATCCTAACCTCCTCATCTGCTCTATAAAAGGAGGCATTGGGTAGCCTCAAAAGGTTAAGTTTTGATTGAGATTTTGGAGATTGAGGATTAGAGTTCAAGCTTTATGTGTGATTGAGTTGAAGTACTGTTGAGATTTAGACTCAGTTGACTAAGACTTTTTGTGAGGAGAGATCACATACCTCTTTTTGCTCCTGAAGGAAGAGTGCAAGACTTATCAAAGTATAGGAGATTCCTGCTTCGGACCCCGGGAAGACCTTTCGAACATAAAGGCTAAGGTTGTAAGGTTATTCTGTATATTTTAAGATTAATACAATCAAGTTTTGTTTTTCTCAATAAATTGTCGTTCGATTGTTTATTTCAATAAGCTGTCGTTTGATCATTTATTTCATAGATTCCTTGATCACTATGATAGGTATGTTTTATAATTATTTGTTATACAGGTGTTATTGATATTTTCTTGTTTGTGATTGCAGATCAACGAAAGATGATACTTTCTTGTGACAAAAGGGCCCTTGTTGCGATGAAGGATTATTGATACGACGGAAGCACTACGACCGCAAATAAGCATTTGGATCTAAGGTAGGATTGACACCTTCATAGCATTTATTTGTAAAACGAATATATCTAGAGAAAGACAAACTTAGTTGTTCGTTTGTTGCTAGATTGTCTTCTGACACTAGGGAGATCGGTCTTGTCCGCAAGAACGATTTATCCGTCCAACAGGCTCCAAGCTTACATTACAATTATGGTCGACCTTGCACATAAGTGGAATAAATTCAAAATAAATGTTATTCTCATCTTATCAAGATGATATTTAGATCGATCTTGCTCCTCTCCAAAAGAGGAATCCAATACAAATATTGGCATCGTCATCTCAGCAGTACAACATGGAGTTTGGACCTAGTTTCCCAACATTAACACTACACCTATTGAGTGGGATCACTGTTTTTTGTTTTCAAAGGGCTCATGTATTGCTATGGTCATTTGGCTAATGGATTTCCTCCCTATTTTCAGGTATACTTTGGATATTCTTGGACATCCTTTGTTAAATAGACATCTTATGAACACATTCATCATAGATGACATATAGAAGTAATATATCTAGGTCTCTTGGCTTGACCCACTGGGATGATTAAAGCTGAAGATGAACTTCTATGCATTTCTTAGATAAATTTCATATTTGTTTGATCCCCTTGTTGTGACTCTAGATGCATGCACTCTAAGATATCTCTAGGCTAGTTTTGAGTGAGGTTACATAGACTTTGGTGGAGGCTAAACAATAGATTCCTCAAGAGAATAGGCTTTTCCAATTTCCATATAGAATATATTGATATGGAACATTTTTTTTTTGTTGTCTTATATACTATGACATATAGGGATGGCTATGTCACCTTTTTAGTGAATATCAAAACCCCCTCTTCATATTTTTTTGGTACCCGGATCAAGAATGCTTAGAAGTGTTCATAAGGATGGCATTGGTCCTCCAATATTCTAGAGGTCACTACTTTTTTAGACATTACTTGGACAACCACATCCTTTTATTCGGTGTTCTTAGTAGAAAATGGCTCCAAGTAGTAGAGCCACGGTACCCACTAGTGAGTGTAGAAAATTATTTTGTGTCCTGTAGCCCCACTCGGTTTTATTTTGTTTTACACATCATGTTTAATACCCACATCCCATGGTTAGTGGCTGATATAACATGAACATAAAATTGAAAAGAAACACTGCTAGGATACCACTACTCGTTTACTTATACACAAATTTTTGAACTATAGTTTTTGGTCAATCTTAGAGCTTGGAAAAACCTCAAAGTGGAAATCCAATTTGAAGGAGGATTTTATTTTTCTTTTCTTGGATAATTAATTACAACATTAATTACATCACACAAGGTACTTATCTCTCCATATTTTTGTCTAGGAAATCATTCCATTGTCCTTGAAACTCGTTCATTGTCCAACAATCACTACTTCGGAATGTGTGCCACTGATAGACTTTCTTCGCTCAAAAAATCATTACTGTCCTTGAAATCAGCACCATGAATTTCATGCCACTGACATACCACTATCCCTTGAAATTAATGCCACTACTAAGAATTTCCTTCCTCAAAATCTGTGCCATTGGCCTGCAAATTTCTCCCTGAAATTCATGGTGATAGAACTGCTTTTGTTCCTTAAAAAATGGGCTATCATACTAGGATTAAATGTCTAGAAATGCATGCAACCAGACCTCCTTTTCAACCTAGAAGTCTTTGCCAGAAACCTCTACCCATTGCTTCTCAAAATTTGTGCTTCTCTTCCAGCACGAGAGGTTTTTGGTTTTCAAAGGTCTCATGTTTTTCTATGGTCATTTGGTTGATGGATTGACTCCCTCTTTTCAGGTTTACTTTGGATATTATTCGACCTTTTTTGCTGAATAAAAATATTACGAACATGTTCACCATAGATGACATATACAAGTAATATATCTAGGTCTCTTGGCTTGACCCACTAGAATGATTGAAGCCTGATATGACTTTATATGCATTTCTTAGATACATTTCCTCTTTGTTTAATCCCTGACACTAGATGCATGCACTCTAGGATATCTCTGGGCTAGTTTTGAGTGGGGTTACATAGGCTTTGGTGGAGGCTAAAAAATAGATTCCTCAAGAGAATAGAATTTTCTAATTGCAATATAGAAGAGATTGAGATGAAACATTTTTTTTTGTTGTCTTATATAATACGATATATAGGGATGGTTATGTTGCATTTTTAGTGAATATCAAAACCCTCTCTCCATCTTTTTTTGGTACCTGGATCAACAATGCTTACCATTGTTCATGAGGAAGGCATTTATCCACCAACCCTCCACGTGCCACTACTTTATCAGACATTAATTGGACAACCACATCCTTTTATTCGATCTTATTAGTAGACAAAGGCTCCGACCAGCAAAGCCACAGTACTCACTAGCGAGTGTAGAAAATTCTTGTGTGTCCAGTAGCCCGACCTGATTTTATTTTATTTTACACATCATGTTTAATGCCCACATCCCATGGTTAATTGATAATATAATATTAATATAAAATTCAAAATGAACACTGCTAGGCTACCACTACACTTTTACTTATACACAAATTTTTAGACTCTACTTTTTTGTCAATCTCAGACCTTGGAAAAACCCAAAGGGGAAAGCCAATTTGAAGGAGGATGTTATTTTACTTTTCTCAGATAATTAATTATAAAATTAATTAAATCACACAGGGTACTTATCTATCCATGTTTCTCTCTAGGAAATCGTTCCATTATCCTTGAAACTCGTTTACTTTCCAACAAACACTACTTTGGAATGTGTGCCCCTAACAGACTTTATCTTCTCAAAAATTATCACTGCCCTTGAAACCAACACCATGAATTTAATGCCACTGACATACCACTGTCATTTGAAATTCATGCCACTGCTCAGAATTTCCTTCCTCAAAATATGTGCCACTGACTTGCAAATTTCTCCTTGAAATTCATGCTGACAGAACTTCTTTTGTTCCTTAAAAAATGGGCTATCAAACTAGGATTAAATGCCCAGAAATGCGTGAAACTAGACAACCTTTTCAGCCTAGAAATCTTTGCTGGAAACCTCTTCCTGTTCCTTCTTAGAATTCATGTTTCTCTTCTAGCACGAAATTTTTTTGCTTTTCAAAGGTCTCATGTCTTGCTATGGTCATTTGGCTGATGGATTTCCTCCCTCTTTTCAGGTATACTTTGGATATTTTTGGACATATTTTGTTGAATAAACATGTTATGAACACGTTCATCATAGATGAAATATAAAAGTAATATATCTAGGTCTCTTTGCTTGACCCACTAGGATGATTGAAGCCTAATATGACCTTATATTCATTTCTTAGAGACATGTCCTCTTTGTTTGATCCCTTGTTGTGGTGACTAGATGCATGCACTCTAATATACCTCCAGGCTAGTTTTGAGTGGGGTTACATAGGCTTTGGTGGAGGCTAAACAATATATTCCTCAAGAGAATATTCTTTTCTAATTTTCATATAGAAGAGATTGAAATGGATTTATTTTTTTGTTCTCTTATATACTACGAGATATAGGGATTGTTATGTCACCATTTTAGTGAATATCAAAACCCTCTCTCCATATTTTTTTTCTACCTTGATCAAGAATGCTTAGAATTTTTCATGTGGAAGGCCTTAGTCCTCCAATATTGCACATGTGGCTACTTTATTGGAAATTACTTGGACAACTTCATCCTTTTATTTGGTGTTATTAGTAGAAAATGGCTCTGAGTAACCCACTAGTGAGTGTAGAAAATTATTGTGTGTCCAGTAGACCCACCGAGTTTTAGTTTGTTTTAAACATCATATTTAATTCCCACATTCCATGGTTATCTTATGATATAAAATTAATATTAAATTATAAAAAAACACTGCTAGGCTACCACTACTCTTTTACTTATACACACAAATTTTTGGACTCTAGTTTTTGGTCAATCCAAGAACCTTGGAAAAACCCCAAAGGGGAAAGCGAGTTTGAAGGAGGATTTTATTTTTATTTTGTAAGATAATTAATTACAACATTAATTACATCGAACAAGGTACTTATCTCTCCTTGTTGATGTCTAGGAAATCTTGCCATTGGCCTTGAAACTCGTTCACTGTCCAACAATCACTACTTTAGAATATGTACCACTAATAGACTTTCTCTGCTAAAAAAAAAATCATTGTCCTTGAAACCAGCACCATGAGTTTCATGCCACTGACAGACCATTGTCCCTTGAAATTCATGCCACTTCTCATAATTTCCTTCCTTGAAAATTATGGCACTGATCTGCAAATTTCTCCTTGAAATTCATGTAAAGGGGTAGTCAATCAACTAGTAAAAGAGAAAATAATTCCAGCAAGTAACTTTACAAGGTGCTGCTAAAAAAAAATTGGGATGTAAAGGGGTAGTCAATCAACTAGTAAAAGAGAAAACCAAATATAGAGTGATTATGAAAAATGTTTGGATGTATAGGAGTAGTGAATCACCAAGTAAAAGATCATAGTCATTGACAACCTCCTTCAACGAACTGTATGAGGCATCTTCAAATACCATACTACACTATATTATAAATTTTCCATATTAAGTAGCACTATCTAATTAATTCATATACCACACACTTCACAGTTTGTGCTGGAATTATGCAAAGCTTTTGTTTTTGAAAAAACGATAACCACACTAAATATGAATCTCCCTTTCGTTCAAAAGGCTCCCATCTACAATGTGAATGAAAGCCATTCTACCAAGTAACAAGGATAACAACTTTAGAGTACAAAACTTCTTGACAAGTACTGAGGTTGTGATTGCAACCATTGATTTTCAGTTGCATCAAATAAGGGGACATATAATGCATGCCATCCCCTACCAAATAATACATCAAAAAAATTTAAAGCATATTGTCCAGGAAGATTTTTCTTTTCACCTATTGAATGATTTCTAAAATTATCTTCAATGTTTGTATCTCCTTCTTGTCTTTTTGAATGGCTAGTGCTATTCCAAACCCTTGAAAACCCTTGAACTTTTGTTTCCACCACTTCTGTTTAGAAGCCATAGTTTCGTTTGTTGTAACTGAAGCACTGTAAGAATTCTCGCAACTATTACTACAACCTTTTCCTATTTTCAATATTCTCTGCAAGGAATACAATAAAATATTACCATTCAAACCTCCTCAACAACTCTATACTAAAGATAGTAATAGGATGTTGATATCCCCTTTCTACTCCAAGAAAAATCATGAAAATATTTTATAAAAAGACTACAATAATGCTCTCAATCAACTAGATCCATGATACAAGTCGATGATAACATGATAATGGAGATGGTTTTGCAACAATCCTCCAAAAATGGTACCACAAAGTATGGTTCCTCCTCCAAGTGGTTGACCATATATATACCTTCATGAACAATGAATCAATCCTCCTTAGAAGCATGTGTGGCCTCATCCAAAGTGGATTCCTTCTTCAAAACTTAAATGAATGCACAAAGACCATGAAAAACGCCAAAAAAGTGGCACTTGTGGCATCATGAGTAGAAATTTCCATCAATATTCAATGTAGAAGATGTCTAGTTGCACATGAGAACTTCTCAGGAATTTATCAAAAAAAATGGGTATGATGGAGACATCTAGTAGAGGTATTGAGGGTGAAATCTAGAAGAGGTGTAACTCCTTCAAGGCATTCACAGTAGTGCAATGTTACTATTTAGCATTAAAGGTTTAGTTGTTGACATTTAAGCCCTGTGGTTGGTACCCAATTTCCATAGTGTATGCTATAATTGCAATCCATGTATATGTGGTCCTGGTAATTCTAACGATATGTCATTATAGTAATAGAATGTGCTAAGTAATTGGATAAATAATAAAATTTCTCGGGGACAGTTCACTCTATGATTAGTACGTCTACTAAAATCATAAGTGCTTGGTTACAGAGTTTATACTCTGAATAGAGAACATGATTGTATCATACATTTCAGAATTGCATTTTACAAAGTAATTGAGATAGTTCTTTACAACACATGAGCTTTTGAAATTCCAAATCCACTCTTTCTTGATTGCATTTTACTGAAATTGATAGGATTACGGTGAAATTCCTTTAGCCTATCGGCCATCTCATGCGAATGCGACATATGACTTCAAATATTTTGTTCGTTTCGTTGAGGTATGATTAAGCATGCCTATTTTCTAAGTAGTATGCCTCTCTTTAAATGCTTCTTTCTTTTGAAGATATGACTTAGTGGTTTATGTGTTATAACCACATTTCTATAAAATGCAGGAAGGTGGCAGATATTCAGCACAGGAAACAATTGGACGAATAACAGCTGGGGCTGTGGAAAAGAAGAGACTTGAGCTAAAAGGTGGGACTGAGGCACGGTCATAGTACTTTCATTATTGCAATTTGTAGAAATTTGTTGAGGCTTCTCGTATACTTTTTCCCTCTCTAGATGAACTAGACATTTTTAAATTCCATGAACATTATTTCTGTACTACCTTAAATATATATTCTTGATCTTTAAATTTACATAAATTAATATAGTGTGGAATACCTCATTTAATTTCATAAAATTCCAATTATGGAAAGCAGTTCCGTGAATGCTATGTCAAATTGTTTTCTCTATTGGTATCTATGTGAAAATGGCTACAGATAATCATTAAAGGAATCATGATAGACACATGTCAAAAAATCGCATGTATGCATACTGATATTGCTAGGATGTAGGAATTTCCATTTTGTAGTTATTCATAGGATCTGAGCAAAATAATTGTTTCAAGAATTGAAATTATGCCAAAGGATCTGAACTCATGAATTTTACCATGCCCAATTTTAGGCATGTGGCTTGGGTAATACTAAATATTAAGTGGGATTTCGTTGACACTTAAATTACACAATTTAAAAAGTAAGACATGTAAGTGCTCTAAATCCATCAGCTTCTAGCCATTCGCTATTTAACCAACAAAATGAGCAATGGATTATTAGTGGAAGTCATGAAAACTAATGAAAATTCATGTTATCAAAATGTCCAATCTGATAGTATGTGTTAAAATTTCTTTGAAACCACCATCGTAGAAATTTACCACCTATGAGATTACAAATCTACTGAATAAAGATATTCAACTGGGATGTTAAATTATCTTAAAACCAACTATCTAAGAAAAAAGATCATATCTAGTTACTTGCTCGAATTATTCACTCAAAAAACTTTGGGATGTAAAGGGGTAGTCAATCAACTAATAAAAGAGAAAACCAAACATGGAGTTATCATGCAAAACTTTTGGATGTATAGGAGTAGTCAATCAGCTAGTAAAATACCATAGTCATTGACAACCTCCTTCAACAAATGGTATGAGCCATCCTCAAATACCATACTACACTAGCTTATAAATTTTCCCTATTAAGTAGCACTATCTACTTAATTCATATACCACACACTTCACAGTATGTGCTATAATTCTACAAAGATTTTGTTTTTCAAAAAACAATAACCACACTAAATATGAATCTCCCTTTCCTTCGAAAGGCTCCCATATACAATTTTAATGAATGCCATTCTACCAAGTAACAAGGATAACAAATTTAGAGTACAGAAATTCTTGACAAGTAATAAGGTTCTGATTGAAACCATTGATTGATCAGTGGCAACAAATAAAGGGACATCTAATGCATCCCAACCCCTACCAAGTAATACATCAAAAAATTTTAAACCGTATTGTCTACGAAGCTTTGTCTTTTCACCTATTGAATGTTTTGGAAAATGATCTTCAATGTTTGTATCTCCTTCATTCCTTTTTGAATGGCTAGTGTTATTCCCAACCCTTGAAATTTTGTTGCCACCACTTCTTTTTAGCATCCATTGTGTCAATTTTTGTAACTAAAGCATTGTAAGAATGCTCACATCTATTACTGCAACATTTTCCTAGTTTCAATATTCTCTACAAGGAATACAATAAAATATTACCATTCAAACCTCCTCAAAAACTCTATACTAAAGATAGCAATAGGACCTTGAGTTCATCTTTCTACTCCAAGAAAAATCATGAAAATATTTTAGAAAAATACTACAATAATGCTCTCAATCAACCAGCTCCATGATACAAGTCAATGATAACATGATAATGGAGTTGGTTTTGCAACAATCCTCCAAAAATGTCACCAGAAAGTATGGTTCCTCATCCAAGTGCTTGACCATGTGTCTACCTTCATGAACAATGAATGAATCCTCCTTAGAAGCATGTGTGGCCACCTCCAAAGTGGATTCCTTCTTCAAAAATTTATTGAATGCACAAATACCATGCAAAACTATAATAAAGTGGCACTTGGATCATCATGAGTAGAAATTTCCATCAATATTCAATGCAGAAGGCTCCATTTGGCGAATTCCATGGTAGAAGTACAATCTACAAAGTAGAAGACGAAGTAATTATCAATGAGTGGACATCCTCATCATAATAGCTTGGAAATCTATGCAAGGTGACTTCCTCTCATATAAGGTGTCCTTCCCATTAACTAAAAAATTCCTCAAAGGGGTAACAACCCTTAAAATATTTATTGAAATTGCGAGTGCCTTATAATCATATTTCTAGCCAACATATCAATTGTTTTCCTTGATTAACAAATCTGAAAAAGGTTTTTGAATTATCGCTGGAGATGCAAGTGAGACTTGAACACACTGAAATAGATGTGAGGGAAATTCGTATATTCTTCACATAGGTAGAAAAATTGGTCACTCAACACTCTGAATGCATGTGCAACTGCTACTATCTTTCATGTTACCTTATTTTTTCTAAATGTTGAGTATAGTTTGTTGGCAATTATTATCTATTCACTAGTGGCTTGGCCTCTTCAAGTGTGTAAAAAGACATCAAACTGTTCTCAAATATTTGCTACAAGTTATATAAACTTGTTGATTTGTAAGAAATGATGTGTTGAGCTAGAAACAAACCTTGTACACTATTTTAATTTCGACATCTGATGAAGTCAAAATAGTATGGGGCTTCTTCATGTTGTTTTGAATTTCTTAGCCTACATGAACTTTGTCTTGCTTTTATTTATTTTATTTGAAATTTTTCATGAAACTTTCTTTAGTTCTTTTTGTCAGAACTCATTAGGCTCTAGAAGATGTGCATCGATCTTCTCCTACCATGCTCGAGAGTTATTTTTGTCTATATAAAATTTCCAAAATTTTTCCAAAACTCTCTTTTCATGGTGCGCATAAACTTACTTATCTAGTCCATTCAGGCGAATGACTTACTTATCTAGTGGACCATTCTATGTTCTGGGTGAAGGGGTCACACTTCTCAATTTTGAGAGAGATTCATTTTACACCTAGGAAACCAGAAATCCTTCCTTAGAAGCTAGGTTCTTCATGAATTCCTATTCCAGAAAATGGACTTTATGTAATTATCCTGTGGCATACCTATTATATGTTGCATCATTTTATGCAACTGAATCCAACTTCACAGTTTCTACTCCTTTATCTATAACATGATTTAACATGTACTTTACTGAATTTTATATATGCAGCTCTCCAACACCTTCTGTCACCTTCCTAATTTCTCCAAGTCACTAGATAGTGTGGGTATTCTAATTGATGTTATAGGAGAGGTACACTAGCAACCATTTGGCTCTTGGATGTTGAAATTGATGAATAGATGCCTTGTCAAAACAAGGCTTCAATTAGAATACCTTATTAGCTCATCCTTCATGTCTGCATATTGTAATTTACTTTATTTAGGAGACGGTACATTACAAAGGCCTTGTTTCAGCTTTATACATTTAGCGTCATCATCACTAGATGCAAAAATAATTCTTATCAAGAATATTGTACATTCAATGGACCACTATTTATGATTTGACCATGGGTGATTTCCTTCTTACTTTATATGCCATATGCCCTAGATTAATTGTTGAATATAGAACTAAAGAGTTTCTCAATGCTAAGTCTGTTTTCTCAGAGATTTCAAAATACAAGCAACAGAGAAATATTTGTGAACACAGAAACACTTTTGTCAATTTTAAAACTTCCATGGTTGTTTTTTGATATTGACATCCAATTTTATATCATCAAGAAGACAAAGTGTAGAATTATGAGTATGTTTCCTAAGGTAGGGATCAAAGAAATGAGTGAAAACATTTTTGAGGCTTTGGACTTAGCATTGCAAGATCATATTGCTAATGTCCAAGATGAATATGTTGCATCTATTCCAATTCTTGAATTAAATTCAAGATATGATACCATTACAAACATGTGTATAATATTGGAGGTCTTTTTTGAAGACAAATCTAACAAAGTTCGTGAAATTTTAGCTCATGATATTGGATACATTGCGTCTTTATCTGCTACTCCTTTGGCAACCAATTATGCAACCAATTTTCTATGTCAAATCCACAAAAATGCTGGTTTGAAAGTGAATCTGGGAAACATAGATGTTCTTATCTCAGGATTATTTTATGTTCAATGTGATAAACAAATTTAAGCTAACTCAGGTAAAAGTGACCTTGATGTAACTTTATATCAGATATAAAGGAAATACATGCTTAATAATACAGATATTAGAGTTTACTTCTAGTATTTGTCAGTCTCTCTTTTCTCGACTTATTTTTAGTGAATCATTAGAGCAAGTTCATGTAGCTACTGTGGGAAAAATTTCTCGTCTTCTATGCCATGCAATCAAAATTGGCCTTCTTGGAACAAAACCTTTATGGATAAAATTCCTATATATACATCCACTTTATGAGAAGAAGGTTGTGAAGAGATATGTTTTTTTGAAAATCCATTACTTCATTGAGAATAACGTAATGGATATTTTGTTTGAAGATGATGACGCATGCATCAAAAAAAAAAAAGAGAATATTCTTGGAATATTGAAACATGCTTTGGAAGCCACCGAAGATCCAGATGTATTTGAGACTTTGTTGGAAATGGTAGCAGAAATTATGAAAATGGCTGATGTCCATGGATATTTGTTTTTTTTCTTATTTTCTTTATTGATTGGTTAGCTTAACAATTCAAATAGTTGGGTAAGAGCAACAACTGCTAGGTTAATACATAAATCTGCTAGGTTTAAATAGAAGGGAGAAATTAGATCAATCCTTTTCAAGTTTGGTGGAATTAGAGATGAGTCATTTGAATACTTGAAACCAAGGTTTGTCACATGCCTAGTTATGAGAATTAAATTTGCAAAGGTCATTTTGGGTATACCAAGTGTAGATCTTGTTCAGGAGATGGTCCATGTGGTTCCTTCAAAGCTTGTAGTTTTACAACAACATAATTTCCATGCATTAGCTACTTTGCATGAATTGGAAACATATTTGAATACAAGTTTTCCAGTTATGTCATTGGAATGGTGTCACAAGGATCTATATTTTGTGTTTCTCTGCTCAGATAGAAAGGAAATAGTTACTATAATGCAATTCTATGAAGCCCATACATGATCTAATACTAGAGATATTTTTACTAGAGTGTTGTCAGTTCTGCCTGAGGAGCTTGTACATTCATTAGGGATGCACGCAGTGACAATACATATGAAAGGCTATCAAAGTTTCTAGATATGATTTAAGGGGTGGCTAGTTTTTTCACTGGATCAGATGATCTTCTAGGATTTGTAAGGAATTACTGGTTTCCATTTTGTTAATTTAGGGAAAAATTCCTTGTAAGCAAGGAGGAAGAGGTGAGAGTAATACTAGGTGACAAGTGGCAAGTGGGAATGTATCACAGTGTATTTGTAAAAATATAATTGAAACTTGTGTGTTTAGGATACAAACAACCACCAATGAACCCATTTATTTATCTATCAATTACTACATTAATTAACTTCATTACATTTTGGATTTTATGTACTACAATATATCTGCATATGTGGCATTCCTCTCTTGTAGGATTCCTTTTATTTTTTAAATCACACTTATATTAATTCAAGGAAAAGTAGAAATTAGGAAAAGGAGAAATTAGTTACACTTGTTATCATCATCTTATTTTTATAAATATTCTCATCTTTGTTTGTAAGAACATATAAGATACTGAAAAAAGTCTTTCTATCTTCTAGCAACATTATGTTCTATTGTCAAGTGAATAGTGCAAGATAATGTGCATATTTGACCCATCCAAGCTAATGTGAGCTAGGATGAGTTGAGTTTGGTAACTTGATTTTATTTTCCAATTGAGGCAAGAGAAGGTTATTTTCATTTCCATTATCAATGACCACATATGTTTGTTTGTGCTTGATTTGATAGTCCTACGTACAAAGAGCTTCCTTGTTGCTGGTAAGGCTATCCTTGGGCATTAGCATCAACAATGGATAAATGTAGTTGGGAATTTTGACATCAACCTCTAAGTTTCCAACCTCCAAATAATTCTTAGAAAGGAAGTGAACATTGCATTTAGGGTCGAGTTCATCCTTATTCATTGTTGGTCAAGCTCATCTCAAGGAAGAAAAAGTTTAGTATTGTGAAAGAGGTTGAAATCCTTTGTTCCATGGCTCAAGTTCAGTTTTTCCAAGGGGTCAAATTATCCACTCAAGAGGGCCATATTCACTCTTAGACTCATCTGGCCTAATTCTATAAAAAAGGAAGTACAATAACCAGTCAGAAGGGAGCTCAAATCTAGTCTTTGTCTTGTGCACGTGTTTCTGGAAGGTAGGATTTATATTTTTCTCATTTACTAAAGTTCGTACCTCCTGAGAGTGACATTGTGTTGAAGGCCGAGTTTCTATAAAAATTTCCTTACTTGTTGTAGCATAATTGTTGGTTGATTTACCACTTTTGGTTTCTATCAAAATCTCTGTGAGTGGGCTATGGAGATGCCTTAATTACATGTGTACAAAGAGTGTCACTTAGGAGAAAAAGGGAGCCATAAATGCTACTAAGTTTGTACAATTAGGAAGAGTTGGTCGAACTCCAAAAATTAAGCTCATAATTCAAGGGGTCAATGCTGGTCCATTTCTTCCTTCAAAACTGATATTTGTCACTTATTTATAACCATCCAAACCAGGTTTTATTTCCCTTATTTGCTCAATGTATATGTTGATTTCAAGCTAAGAAATGGATTGTTTATGACTTGGCACTATCTTCATATTGCCTTATATCAGTAGTGTATAAGACTTATGGGTTTAATATTAGTTTGCGGGTTGAGAATAAATGACTATACCTCATTACTTTTATGGCACTCTTATCAGTCCATAAATTTTGTAACATGCTACTGTGTAATGATAAATTAATTTCATGAGTGGAAAGGAGTTAGTTTTCTATTGTATAGTGCATATCATTGGTGTATCCCTTGCTGAGTTTAATTTAAATGGTATAATGTTGTCTGGAAGTGTTTTTGGGAATTTTTATAGCACTGTGTTGTTCATCTGAACTTAAATTGAAGAAAGGTCCACCTCCAGTAGTTCTAATCTCAAATTGTTAAACAAAATCCCTCGCTAAAGAAAACCCAGAACTCAGAAAACCAAATTTCCATTTGGAATAAATTTGAGAGGGAATATTACAATGAAAATTTTGAAGCACATTTGTTAGACTTTGGCATTGCCAAGTGTATCCCGTCTGAAAAAACCCACACCCTTATCTATGTTATGGGTGTTATCGGTTATATTGACCTTGAATATGCAAGAATGTCTAGGCTCAATGAGAAGTATGATGCGTACAACTAAGACATTGTTATTTTAGAGCTACTCATAGGGAGGAAAGCTATGGATAATGACTGTAATTTTCTTCAGTTGGTAATATGATAATGACTTTGAATTTGCTTCATTCGGGATTTTCTTTTTGTCAATTTTGAAGATTTTTTGTCTTGGGATATTGCATGGAACAAGAAAATAAAGGAATAACTTTGGCTCATCTGAGTTTGAACCATAACTTTCTTCAAAGCATCACTACCCTAGGAAATTTTTGGATGGCATGAGAACAGTTATATATGACAACCATAAGTGAATGTGCAATACAATAGTGGTGAATTTTTTCTATGCTCATGGTACAATTAAATGTGTTTTGACTACTTTTGAAGAAACATGTCATTCACTATGGACAGTACCATCTATGTCCCAGCAATGAAAGGAAATAGAAAATGATAAAGGCATTCAAAATGATAAGCTAGAGCATGTACCTTGGTTGTTAGAGGCATTATGAAGCTATTGCATGCTTTTCCAGTACCTTTTGAATTCTTCTTCATTGTTAACTGTGCATTCTACATCACAGTTAGTGCAACCATTTGATGGAGGCTATGTCGCTATTCCAAGGGATTCAAAGGTTTTTTTCTACACTCTACAAGCTAAAGTTCTCAATGTTGTTCCACCTATCTGGAGCAATCCAATGTTTTTTCGTTGTAGTCCCCCTTTGATTACCTTTGTTATTTCTATTATTACCCATGTATACAGTGCCATAGGTGATGTAATTGGAACAAATGTGTGGTTTATTCTCTTATATATTGTTTCTCTATTTTTCCTAAACTCCTTGTGGCCACAATTTCTGTTTAAAGTGCTTCTAGAAATGGGTGGGATAGGGGTAGAAGAACTATGCAAAATGTTGATTTCCTATTCCATCAAAAATGGTCTCTTAGCCCAGAATCAATGTAACCCTTGTAATAGCTATCCATATGGAAAAGTCTATAAAAAATGCAGGTGAATCCCAATCTGGACCTTTTAAATTTTATACATACATGTAGAATCAAGACAAGCTTGATAAATATTTTACTAATGAATGCGGAAAACACCAGGGTTTATGAAATGCAACTAGTGGATGGATTTTTGTTATTGTTCCACTAGATCAATTTGGTCCAATACATCCAGAGAATGATCCAGAATGACACCAAAGTATTCTTGTGGGAGAATTTTGGGGAGACAGAATGGAATGTAGGAATTGGGGTGTTTATCTTCCTTAGATTATTGGTATTTCTAGGTATTCTGACTATGGTGCTTAATATGTAGCACTGTCTAGTGGGTATGAGTATGATGAGGACCATGGTGAATGGTTTCCTTATACTAAAAGGTGTGCAACTTCTTTTTATTCAAACTACACATCTAGGAATGGTTAGTACTTTACAGTGAAAGCACAATCTGCATGATTTTATGAAATAAAAATGATTTTCATTATTGTTATTAATTTTTTATTAATAAAAATGCCAATGATACTAAAATTACTCCCACTTTTTGGTATAATACTTTTCTGATAAAAAATTATGACTTCGCTATGTTTTCAACAGTGGTGGAAGAGATCTTAGTGGGAATAAGAGAACAAATAAGGAGCAGTCCTTTGACCAAAATTTTGATAAACCTAATGAGGCATTTCTAGTTAGTTGTTATATGGGTTATCCAGTCTGTGTTGTCATGGGATTTTTCAATTTTCTTAGCTTTGAAGCGTGGTAAAGACATAATATCTACATGTATGCTTTAGCTTATCAACTAGCCTTAGACATTTAGATTGTTGAGTCAAGAAGATGATGACTTAGTGAAAAGGTAAGCCTTCACTAAGTGGGCTGCTGAGTTTATTTTGGCGCAAGTCTATTTTTGAACTATATGTCTTTAAACCATGATGATCATATTTCATTGCAGGGATACTATTTGTGGATAGTTGATCAAGTTGGAAAAATAGATGAAATTATATTATTATATCTTAATTGTTATTTACAAATCGTCAATCTAAAAATAGATGCATGAATTATTATTAGCTCTTAGTTATAAATAGATTCTAAGCAACTTATTCTCACAGGCACTTTGGTTCGATGCACGAGATGTGGAGCAATACAGTGGCATGAAGAATTCACCTTCTTCTAAGGGTTCTTTGGAAATTTGTTTATGGAAGACTCAGTTAGAACTCAAGTGGAAGAATTATGACACAGTTGGAAGAAGTAGTTATGGAGTTGTATTTAGTTTATTTCCGGTTAGACTCGGTTGAGCTAGTTGTATCTAGTCCTAGTTATTATATTAAGTGAGTGATCGTTAGTTAATTAAGTTCACAAATAATAACTCATTAATCAACTAAAAAATAGCGTTAACTACGATTGCATGGTAGGTTTTCCCAGTGAGACCGGTGGAGAGATAGGTGAAAGGGAAAGATAGACTATGCATTTGTGACTATGATGATGCGTGGATTTAAATCACATTAGTCAATTCCAATGAGGATTATGATCTAAAGGATGGAGTAATTTGAATTCATTCCTCTATTCTTCGTGTAGAGATTGTGCGGTGGAGAGACGAGCTAGTAGGCGGCAAAGATGGGTGCATGGATTTGCAATATTAATTCATTGGTATTATGACTATTAATAGCATCTTTGAGAGCTTGTGATAAACTTTATGTTTGTATGAGATTTTCATATGATCTCACTGTTACATAATATATAATTGGGGTTTTCGGCTTGAGCTTTCCGGTTAAAAACGTGTTATGTGCGTTAGATATTTTGTTGCTTCCTGTATTATTGTTTGGTCATTTTTAGGCAAAGTGCTGTGGAATGGGTTCAATACCTCTTGCATAAGGAAATTAAATAGTGTGAATCCGAGTGGATCTTGGACATATGCATTAGCAAGTGCATATAATTTCTACATGAGTATCGGAAACATTTTTTATTTAAGATTTCAGTAAGGAAGTGAGTTTGTCTTTGGTGGACAATTCGGATTACTTTCTGAAGATTCTAAGTACGAAATCGAGGCCTCATTGGAAATGTATTTCAACGAGGTTGAGATTGGAGTATGCCCTTGATGGGGCTGGTATGATGCAGGCCAGGGATGGAGCGGTGTAGAGGATAATGGGGCTGAAGGATTTCACCAAATCATGATCAGCATTCTAAGCCAGAGTTCAACGATCTTTGTGCAATTACATGGCAAAAAAGAAGGCTTTGCAAAGAACAGGGAGGGATTCTGTTGGAAGGGTGAAGAAAATATTATATCCCAGAGGACTTGTGATCCTCATTATAATTTGAGCTTTGATGAAGACTTATTAAGCAAAGTGGCTGAGAAATTGGCGCTTAAGATAGCCTCAGGAAAAATAAAAATGGAGAAAGCGCAGTGTGCAGTACCTCACGAAGTTTGTCACTTGCCAAGGATGACACAGGAAGTGTCAGAAGTTCTTCAATGATGATGAACTGACTTGGCTCTCCTTGGGCTTAGAGAGAAGAGTTATGTCTATAGTGTGAGGCTTCTCAGTAAGACGGGAGAAATTGCCAGGATGAAGAGCAGGTGTGGGATCTTACTGAGGAGGAGATAAGGCGGGGTACAGGATGTATCTTCATCAAATAAATGAAGAATTCCACTTGTTTCCAGCAAAGGAAAGGGAAGGGGAAAGAAAAATCCTTCAAAATCGATGCACAAGGCAAGCAAAATTGTCTAGTGAGTGTTTTTTCTTATCAGAGAGCATGGAAATTCAACACCTAACATCACAGAGAAAAATAAGCATTATTGGATTTGCGACTAAAGGGGGCCTTAGCCTCACAATTTGAGCTTAATTTTTGACATTCATGCTTGGTTCAGCTTTGTAGGATCTGATGTAATTATCTTGATAGTGGTGCGTCTTCCATCTGGGGCATCAAGTTGTTTTGTGTGGAGGAGAAGGACCTCTAGATGCACATAGAGAGAAGGTGATGATGGTCATTAGATATTTGGCATGGGATATTACCTTTGAGAGAGTGGTAATCTGTTCTTGTTAGAAAAATTCATGCATGTTCCAGGTTTGAAGAAAGAACTTGATCTGATCGCAATGCTGAGTAAAGTTATGATGTTGTTTTTATTGAGAAAAGCCTTCGACATAAAAAAATGGGTCAAACCAAGAAGATAAGAGTTAGAATTAATAATCTCTACAAAGTGGAGGTAGATGGCTGTATGCGTGACAAAAGCAGAAAGAGGTAATTGGTGGGATGAGGGTGGGGAGTTATGTACAGGACATTGGGCCACCTTCACCCTGGTCCTCAGAAGATTTTAAATAATTCTGCAGACTTCCCAAGGTACTCTGCCATGATGGATTAGTGCAAGGATGTCTGATGGGCCAAAGTTTGTGAAGACCACCTTCCCTACAGAAGAAAGGAGGATAGCAGTGCTTGGAGATCTGGAAAGAGTCACACAGTGTGTGTGGACATTCTCGGTTGCTTCAGCTCTTCATGGGTATTATTTGATATTTTTTGATGAATTTCTCTGTAGATGATGGAATGTGTTGTACGGAGAAAAGTGAAACATTCTCGAAGTTACTGACAGGGATTCAAGGCAACGGATGGGGAAGGAGTCGAGAGGCGGTGAAAGCTATGGGCGATAATGGTGGTGAATACATCTCGAGGCCAGATTCAAATACTTACGCCAGTAAATAAGGAATTCGAGAGAACTCAAGCACCTCATAACCCATGAAAAATGCAAAAGGTTAGAGAGAAAAAACGATCACTGGAGGTACTCTTACGAGCTATGTAGAGAACTATACTTACCTCTAGGTGAAAGGCCTGGCATTACGAAAGATGAGCCTCACGGATGTGGATCAGCCACAAAGGGGAGATTCATGGAGTGGAGGAGTCCACTTATAAGAATAAAACATGAAAAGAATGACAGTGCAAAGGCGCGACGACTTCATGCGGCTGAAAACGTAGGAGTCCCTACATCTATGCAGGCCACCAGATGACCTTGCAAAGTATCTGGATCGCAGCTCTTATGAACACGGCAGTGTGTGCAATGAGCCTATTCTTTTGAAGAAGTAGTGTAGGAGCCCACATGGGGCGGATGCCATGGTGGAGGAGTACTGACTCAAAACTGTCGGAAACTTGAGTGCTTGGGAGATTGTTCCAAGGCCGGTGGAAAATGGAGTTGTAGGATCAAGATGGATCTACAAGGTAAAGCAAGTTGATGATGGCGAGTGTTGAGGAGTATAAAGAAATATTTGTGGGCTTCTCTTACAGATCAGGGATTGACTATGAAGAAACCTTTGCACTTGTCGCATGGTATTCTTCCATACGGACCATCCTTTCTCTCTCCATGTGATGGGTTTATTCCATCAAATGGATGTATTTCGTTCTCAGCCGGATCGTGAGGAAGAGGTGTGTACATTCGCGGCTTGAGAGTTGAGATCTTCAGCAGCAAGTCGCATGTGTGTAGGCTCAAAAAGAGCGTTGTATGCGGCTCAAACGGGCACCAGGTGCTTGGTACATTCGGATCGACAACTATTTCACTGGGCTCCATTTAGAAATTAGACGGATGCAAAACTGTACAAATTGTGGTGGAGGGTAGATTTTAATCATTTTACTTTATGCCCAGTGATTTCAATACTAATGAGTGATGAGAAGTTGATACACTCATTACAGGCGAGATCTTGCAAAGTTTTGAGATGGTGATTTGGGCTATCTCATGTCTTCCTTGGATTGGAAATAGCACGCGTAGGGAAGAATTAATTGTTTTGTGTCTCAAGGCAAGTATCTTTGGGGAGATGCGGAGAAGTTTCATGCAAGGCGGTGTAAGCTATAGGACACTACTCTTCCGGGAAATTGGAAGAAAAGGGAGTATTTCGTGGCGGAAGTGGTGGATTACCCTGTTATCGACGGTTGGTGGGTTCACTCATGTATTTAGTGTCTGAGAATAGAAACCATAAGTGGGCAGAACCTCCTGACGATGGTTGTTGAAGGATTTACTAGCTGGCTAAAATCCTCTTGGATAAATGCCAACAATAGGTTTTGTTGCAAAACTAATGGCATCAAATCTAAAATAAGGAGATATTATATCCTATTTTGTTGTGATAGAATTTTATTAGTCATTTTCTTCTCTACATTTATAAATTGTAAGCTTCGTGAGGCAATATAATTGAAGAGGTGTGTGCAAGAGAAGTCACGGATCTACAAATATTACATTTGAAATCTCCTGTTGAGTAATAAGATTGCCGATACCTCTGTTTGGTGGATGTAGCCCCAGTTAGGTTTGGGTGAACCACGTTAAGTCTGTTATCTTCATTTTATATGCTATCTGATAGTGATTTATTCATAGTTTCCCTTTGTCTATTCTTCACAATTGGTATCGGGGGAAACGCGTGAGTTTCAAGGAGGAAGGACCGTGTGCTGTGAATGAATAACGCGTGAGTTTCAGGTGGACGTTGTGCTCGAAAGTAAATGAACGGCGCGTGAGTTTCAGGCGGAAGGACACTATGCTCGTGACTAAACAACATGAGTTTCAAGGCGGAAGGATCTTTGTGCTCGAAGTGACCGGAAATTGCATTTGGTCTACATGCGTGAATCGTGGCTACGTGTGTGGACCATGCCTCCTAACGAGGTGAGCAAGTGATGATGATGGTTGCACATCGTAGCCATGAATTAGAGGTTGAATGATGAGAGTTGTGATATGGCTACACGCAGGCGGCAGGGTCGTGCATCGAGACCGTTGTAAAAGCTGTGAGATGTTCATTCATATTTGTGTTCTGGTGGAGCACCGGTCTTGAGGGTGAGTTCATGGCACATGGCTAAAGTTGATTTTCATTTTAAATTATGTAGTGAATGTGAATTAAAGATGTTTCTACGTTGGATTATTTATTCCCTCTTTGGAAATGGTATTCTTTTTGTTAAATTTCTTATGTGCGTTGGAAAGTTTGCTGAATGGGTTTCTTACAAGGGATAGGGAACTTCTTGGAGATATCAAATATAGACCTAACTACACAATCATGATGGGTATGGCATATGGTTTATAATGGCATAATAAGTGCATTGAATTGAATTAGTGTGGCTATTGTGAGCTTGCCAAATAATCCAATAGGAACAATTTCTGGAATGGAGTGGGTCTAAAGAGTGAGGTCGAACTTGAAATCGGAAAGGTGAGGTCGATTGCAAAGTCGATATTCAGTTTTTTCAATTTGTCTACAAATCTATGTGTGCAAATTTAAGAAGCCTAGAAATGGTATCCAGTTATTATTTATTAATTGTATTTTAAAAAGGAAATTTTTATCAAATTGTTAATTTGATTTAAAAAAATTAAGGATCCATGAAAATAGCTAAGTTGAAAATGTCAAAAAACTCAAAGTTCTTGGTTTGATATAGAAAGTTGCGTCAGGAAAATACTTTCAGAGATCTAGAAAGTTATTATACACGATCACTTGTGCTACAACTCAGAGTATATTAAAGGCACTTTAGGAAATCCAAACAGCATACACATGAGTGTGAATGGAGTGACATCGATATGAGCATTAGATGGCATCTTGGTTGTGTAAAGCGGATGATGTGTTATTTAACATCATGGGAGAAAACCTGCGTTTATGGACAATGTTAAGAAAGGTATTTTTGTGAAATCTTTCTCATGGATGCTTTGAAGAAATTGTACGGCTGCGCACAGAGAAGGTACGAAAATAAGCTGATCATTTCAATACTGCTTTAATACTCTCTTGGTGCGGTTAGATAGTGAGAAGTAATTTTATTGAAGATAAATCTGTGCACTTTATTATACTCGTTGCACATGAGTCCTTAGGATCATTTTGTTACTTCTATAAGTCTTAGTTCATCTAGAAACCCTTGAATTTGATGATATTGTTGTTCTGCTGTCTTAAGTAACTAGGAAAAGGTCAATTAAAACCTCTACATTAAACACAAATGATGGTTAGAGAATTAGATCTAAAGAAAAATACTCCGATCGAGACTTTTGGGTCAAAATCAAGGAAGAAGAGTAAGCTAAAATCTTTGGTTTTGTGGCAAATCGGGACATTTGAAGAAGAGAAGTTTGTTGGAAGAGGCAGCAAACATCCAAATGAGACTCTTCAACAAAAAATAAAGAAGCAAACACGATAGATGGGGTTAGAGGGTTATTTAGGATTGGTATAAGTGATCAAGTTTTATTAGTTAATTTTTTTAAATCATGATCAACAACGCTATTGGATTGTGGTCGTCCAACCACATGTGCATTCATAAGAGAGTGGTTTAAATCTTATAATTCAATCGATGATAGAGTTGTTTACATGGGTAATGATGTCTCATGCATAATTTGTATTGGGAATTGAAACATCAGGTTAAATATTTTAAGTGGGACAAATAAAATTTTAATTGATGTTAGACATGTGTTTGAACTTAGAAAAAAATATTATTTCTCTCTGAGTGTTAGACACAAATGGATATAAAACTTTTTATTCAAAAGGTGGAAGTAATGAAAATTTACAAAGGGAATCCCTGTAAGTAATGAAAGCAAAGAAGGTTGGAAATATTTTTCGGTTGAAGGAAGCAGTCGGATCATGCTTCTACTATATACAAAAACAACAACGATTCTAATCGACTATGGCATCAACGGTTGAGCCATATGAGTGAAAAGAAGGGATTAAAAATTTTATTTGATAATATGTTACTTCTAGTTTAAATCTTTGATTAGATTTATGCAAACATTGTATATATGGGAAACAAAGCAAGCGAGAAATTTAAAAGCTGGAAAACATACTAGTAAAAGTCATGATTCTATCCCATTCGATGTTTGGAATCTGTCCTACAACCTCATATGGAGGATCATCATATTTTTTATCTTTTATGATGATTCTAGAAAAGTATGGGTCTACATGTTAAAAAGAAAGTTTGATGTATTCACAATTTTTCAAGCGGTTTAGAGCATTAGTGAAAAGCATCACTTGGAAGAACCATTAAATGTTTAAAAACTAACAATGATGGTGAGTTTACTTCAAAACATTTGATAATTATTGCAAAGGAAGTTGGGATTGAAAGACATAGAACACTTCTTATATATAAATGATAAATTCTTTGAATGCATGAACAAATTTGTCTTAGAAAGAACGAGAAATATCTTTAGTGATAAAACGCCAATTTGTAGAAGCAATTATGGATAGAAGTACTATATACGGCTTGCTATTTGATAAATCAGTCACCATCAACTGCAATAGGATGCAAAATTCCTAAGAGGTATGGAAAGGTCATCCTTGTGATTATTCCTAGTAGAAAGTTTTTTGGTTTCCAGCAAATCCTGTCTCCTAATTACGAAACATCGGCATTCTAAATTATATCCCTAAATCTAAAATATATATCTTTGTTGGATATGGTGATGGGATTAAGGGATACAAGTTGTGGGATCCTACTCACAAGATCATCATTAACGAGAGATATTCAATGAATCTTCACTTGATAATCAGTAGATATTAGGTAAACGGAAAATGTACCTAAGTTTCAACATATCCCGATTTGGAAACAGTTCAAGTGCGAAGATAGTAAAGATGAACAAGTTGAGATGTAGATCATGAAAAGTTCTCTAGGTGCTCAATAAAAAATTGTGGAAGAACCGAGAAACATCTTTAGGAGGGTCTGAGAATGGAACTAATCCCTCCTAAAAGGTATGATGATTATGTTACTTCAATTACTTTAACCGCTAATGATAATGAACCTTTATGCTATGAAGTAACACTGAAGATTCTAACCATGATAAGTGGAAAGAAGCTATGAAGGATGAGATGAGGCATTAGACAAAAATACCATGGGATGCGAGTGGAACTTCCTAAAGACAAAAAGCTGTGGGATATAAATGGGTTTACAAATTGAAAAGGGTGTTGATGATAAGGAAGATAGGTACAAAACGAGGTAGTTGCAAAGGTTTTTCTTAGAAAGTAGGAATTGACTTTCATTAGATATTTTCACTAGTTGTTAAATTGTTTCAATTAGGATTGTCTTAGCATTAGTTCTTTACTTGATTTAGAATTCTGACAAGCTAGATGTTAAGACTACATTTTTACATGGAGATCTAGATGAAGAGATTTATATGGAACAACACGAAGGTTTTGTTCAAAATCCTAACAAGAAATTTGTACATTGGCTCAAAAAGAAATCATTGTATGGTCTAAAGCGGTCGCCTCGACAATGGTATAAGAAATTTGATTATTTCTTGATGAGCCAAATTATATAAAGAAGTGAATATGATCATTGTGTTTAATTTAATAAATTAAGTAATGGCATATTCGCTATCTTAGTATTGTATGTTGACGATATGCTTTTAGCAGAAAAAAGCATAACTAAGATCCAGCAGGGTTAAAGGCTCGAGATGGCTAGGATGTTTGATATGAAAGATCTAGGAATTAGCAGAGACGATTTTTTAGGTGTGATTTTAGGACTTACAGTAATAGTAAACAGTTTATCACAAGGCAATTGTGTGAAGAAAACACCAAGGTGCAGAGTATGTTTCAATGTGAAACCCCGATTTCGGTCCCTTTAGCTTCCCATTTTAAGCTTTCTTCAAGTTTATGTCTAAAAAATAAAGAAAAGGAATATATGTCTCAAATATATGTAATGTAGTAGAACTTTGATGTATGCGATGGTCTATACGAGTTGGACATTTCACATGCGATTGGGGTTGTTAGTAGGTATATGGAAAATCCAAGGAAAGAACAACTGGGCAATAGTGAAATGGGTGCTTCGGTATACGGGAACAAGTGATTATTGACATCACTTATAGCAGTGGTGAATTTGTTTGTAGTTATGTTGATTCCGATTTTTGGGAGTGATTTGGATAAGAGAAGGTCAACTTAGGATGGTATTTACTCTTGCGAGGGTGGAGCTAGTGGATGTCAAAGCTACAAAACATTGTTGCTTTTCCCTCAGGCAGGGGCCACTGTTGCTTCATGCTTGCAAAGAAGCGGTTTAGTTGAAAGGTTTGTTTGGTTAGTTTGGTAGGTTGCAAGACAACATTAAGTTATTTTTGTGATAGTCAAAGTAACATTCCACTTGGCTAAATCCGGCCTATGATAGTAAATCAAAGCATATACCTATAAAATACCATTTTTGTAAGGCAGTTATCAACGCGAACGAGAGTCTCTACGAAAAAGTGCATACAAAGGAAAACTGCGGACATGTTCATGAAACCGGTGTTATTAGAGAAGCTACGATGGTGTCGCTTCTATGGTTTGTAGAAAAAATGAAATGAATAAGCAGAACGAGGTATCGGGCTAATTGTTGTCAAGGTGGAGATTGTTGTGAATTTTGCTAGCTAAAATCTAGCGGATAAATACCAACAATAGGTTTTGTTGCACAAGCGATGGCATAAAATCCATGAAGGAGATATTCTATCCTATTCTTTTTTTGTGATAGAATTTATTATTAAGTTTCTTCTCTACATCTATAAATTGTAAGCTTTGTGAGGCAATAGTGAAGAGAGGTGTGTACGAGAGGAAGTACGGAATCTGCAAATCTATTTGTTGTAATCTCCTATTGAGTAATATTGTTGATACTTCTATTTGGTGGATGTAGCCAGTTGGTTGGGTGAACCACATTAGAATATATTGTCTTAATTTTATATGTTGTGCGTGTGATTTATTCATAGTTTTTCCACTTGTCTATTCTTCACATGGTTAAGCCTACGAAGATCCTTTGGAAGAGCGAGACAAGCATGTTGAGATATCTCGAGAACTGCTCAGAGTATACTTTATGTAGTGATACAGACAGACGGATGATGTGAAGATGCAGCAGCTTCTAAATGCGAGATTGGTGGGAAGCCCAATAGCGAAAGAGCACATCGGGAGAGGGGATTTTGATGTCGGATCTACAACAAATTTCTTGGGCACAACCGAAGCAAAAGATCCGTGGCCTCAGTTAATGACGAGAATACATGGCAGTGTTGCATTGTATGTGAGGCTATACGGATAGAATATCCTGGATGGTTGTTCGATTCACATTTAGATCCATGACCCAGTTCATTGTGATAATCAAAGTTAGCATTAAACTCTAGATTGTAATCTTTGTTCAATATAGATCTAAACATATTGATGTCCCGATATCATCATATCGGTGTGTGCGGCGCGGAAGATTATGTTGCCCCGATTTTTATTCCACGGAGGATCGGGATGCGAGATGTTCGAGGAAGAGGCGCTCACAGGACCAGGTCGAATACCATAGAGGTAGGATCGAGTGTGAGATAAAAATCCCTATCTTGTTGAGAGGGAGTCTTCAAGATTAACCAGATGATGGCCAGTGAAAATATTCACGTTCACTAAGTGAACCCCGTAGGCTATTTTTTGGCGCAAGTCTATTTTGACAGCAGTGATCATATTTCGAAGTTGTAGGATGCAATTTGTGGATGGTTGATCAAGTTGGAAAAATGGATGAAATTCTATTTTTATAATATTGAATGAAGTCTATTTATAGATGGAAATCGATCTAAAAATAGATGCATGTCGATTATTACTAGCTCTTAATAATAATCGAGACTCCCTGAAAGCAACAACTTATTCTCTTGGAGCACTTTAGTTCGGTGCACGGATGTGTGGCATAGCATTTGATGAAAATTCCCCACTATTCCTAAGGGTTTCTTTGGAGCTATTGCATGGAAGACTTAGTTAGAACTCAAGTGGAAAAGTTATCACCTGTGAGTTGGAAGAAGTAGTTATGGAGTTGTATTTGGTTAACTCAGTTAGACTCGGTTGAGATAGTTGTATCTAGTCCTAGCTAGTTGATACTAGTGAGAATGGAGTGAATTAATTAGTTAATTAATTCTAATAAAATAACTCATTAATCAAATGAACAATACAAAAGTTAACTACGGTGCATGGCAGTTTAGGTGGAGACCGTGGAAAGATAGGTGAAAGGGAAAGATAGACTGTCTTGTTGTGACTATAGTGATGCATTGATTTATCACACACTCAGTGGGAGATGCCAGTTGCAGCGAGTCAAGGATGGATTAATTAATTCATTCGAGTTATTCTTGTCGGGGTGTGTAGCGGAGGGAGCTAACGGGTGGCAAAGATCGGTGCATGGATTTGCAAGATTGGTCTGATTAGTGTATGACGATTGTACGCTATTACTTAGAGCTTGTGATAAGCTTTGTGTGTTGTATGAGATTGTCTGTATGATCTCCATGTTACCTCTTAATATATAGTTGGGTTTTTCGACTTAGAGCTTTCTGGTTAAAAACATGTTGGCTGCGATTCAATATTTTTGTTTATGCTTCACATGTGTGTGCAATTAATTTTTCCGAAAAATATTAACAAGTGGAATAGATTCAATATCTTGCATAAAGTTAAATACTTTGTGAGATCGGGCGGATCTTGGACATAATTCTAATTTGGATGTTTGTAAGTTGGTTTACGGTCTCACAATGAGAGAGTATTCATCTTATCCACGAGGAAAGTGGTGTTAGGTATGATGGCATATATAGTAATAGAATTGAAAAATCTTTGGCATAAGAGAAGAAAGTCGGGTCATGATTATTAGCTAAATGGGAACTTTAGTCTAAAATTTTCTTTTTACAACTTGTATTATGAGAGATCTTATCCCTTTGCATAGGTTTTATGTTTGAAATAATATAGCTGAAATTGCTTTCCATGTGTCTAATTCCATGTGGAATTTGTAATTTTGGCTTGTATAGGATTTGGTATTAAGTACTTAGTTATAGTTTTGATTATGGCATTCATGTTGAAAGATTTTGTATACAAGCGTACTTTCATAACTTCAACATATTATTTCAAGATTTCTTGATTTGACCTTGGGTTTTGCATATTATGTCAAGAATGTTCGTTTGATTTCATGTTATATCATTATTGAAATTTACCTTAATTTGTGATTGTTCGACGGTAGTCTACAAAATTCATATTGGGAAGAATTCTACACGAATTTGGCAATATGAATAGCCTTATTATGAGAATTGTAGCAACATTACCCAGGTAAATTCCTCTGTTGGGAAATTTGGAGGCACTTGGATTTCCGTAAGTTTTCTTTATGTTATGTCTAAATTGTCATGATGGAAACATGGCTAGGATTATAATTTTTAGAGATAATGTCTCATATAACAAGCTAGGTTCTCGATTCTCTTTTCCCATTATTTATGTCATATTATTGCTTACGATTCTTGTATGATAATCAATTTGAATGAACAACCACTTTAGCAAATAATTAGATTAGCTGGACAAATTCCAAGGGAACTTACTAAAATTTCAAACCTTAAATTCATGTATGTTGATTTCTTGTACATAATCTCTATTATTATTATTATTATTATTTACATGTAAAAATTGAATATAGATTCTCCAACTCTTAATGGTTTATTGTTATGATTTGATTTTCACTTGCAAGGATGTCTCCAATAATAATTTTTGTGGGACTATTAGAACAACTATACCATTTTAGGCAGCTTTCCAATGACAAAGTGAGGATATTTCTCTTAACATTTTTCTACCATGATGTCGCAAGGATTTTTTACAAGAGTGTTTGCATTTTAATGTTTATGGTATCCATTTGGTCATGTCTCCAGAGTTGATTCTCTATGTGTATTTTTTGGCTATATTCTTTCCCTACCACCATATGCATTTTTTGTTGTCGTTATTTAAGAATTACGGATGAAAAATATGGTGACATTTTAACATATACTTTCATATTGAAATTGTATATGAGATGATTTTTGTTGAACTCCAACTAATATAATCCTCATTTCAAGAAAACTTATATGAAAGAGAGAATTTAGTTTTGAATTAGAAAAATGGAATATATTAGAAAATATGTTTTGATCAAATATAGCCCATTTCCTGATCATAAAAACATAGTCATGACAATAGCGATGATTTTGGACACAATGATTGCATAACTCTCAACTCAAAAATAGGTTAGCATATTCACTTTTGTACGCAAAGAAAAAAAATGAATAGGTAACATTAAGTTTTCTTTGAATATTTATAGAATCATTTCAAAGATTCTAAATGGAAATTTTCATGTGCTAATCTTGCTCAATTAATTACGGGGGAAAACAATGGGCATACATAATTTGTTCGTTTATGGGGTGGAACCTTTACCCCTGGAATAGTATGTTGATAATTGAAGATTATGATATTGAAGCTATATTCTTGGTTAGTATCACTTAATTTACAAAGTCATGTCTTATTCTTTTTTAGTTTCTGTTGTCATCTTGTGTCAACAATACTTTGCTCCACCCATTAGATCTCTACTAACCAATTTTATTGTTGAAGTGTCATTCTTCTTAGAGATAACTAAAGAAACAATACAACTACAAAAGTGGAGCATCAGACATTCTTTATAGATATTTGCTAGCTTCTCTTGTGTTTTTATTTGTGACATTTATTTTCTTTGTTTATACAAGTCATACGGACACATAGTAACAACTATTGCCCAATGAGAAAACTTGTTCAATTTCTTCCTTTTATGGGAAAAAAAGACATTAATAATATTGCTGATGTTGATATATATCTGTAATACATCCTTTATATTTCATACAATTTGTCTTATTTTCTATGACTTTCATGTCTTATACTTGTTTTTGTGTCGGAGAAATAAGGCTCATTATTGATGGTAGAAGTAGGGATTGAAGAAAAGGAGAAATGATAACACTATAGAACAAAATCAAAATTAAAGGAGAGAAGAATTGGTCTAGTGGTACTCATAGATCGATATCTCACGCATAATACATGTTGGAGATTGATGGTCAAGTTCAGTTGAGTGCTTTGCAATGCCTTAGCAACATAATGATAATTTTTTGAAGTGATGAAAGTTTATTTCATGTGCAAATTGTATTCCAACCAATATTAAGTTGGAAACTCATATAATATTCAACATTTTATATAGTATAATTTATGTGGTTGAAATTATTTATAATTGCATGATATTGTTAGTATTGTAAGTAACATATGCAACTTTGTGTTTTAATATTACATAGTTGTATGCACATTGTATGCCATTTTAAATCCCATACAAATTAATTTATGTTGATTAATAATGAACATAAAAAATCAATTAAAAACTACTAATTAGTAGTTAATATTGATTAATGATGTACAAAAATAAAAATGATATCCGAACCAAATTAGTCATTTATAATGATTATTAATGAAAGTAAATGAAATGAATATAAACTACTAAATTATTTGTTTATATAATGAATATGAAACTACAAAGATGACTACCTGCAAATGATAAATTTGTTGATTACAAATAGCGACTAAATTTTTTCATATGCTCGACCATTGGTAGCTAATTTACGGTATCTTATAACATGACCAAATTTATTCATATTTCTTTGGTCATTAACTAGTTTTAACGATGACTAAAATTTGCATATATGACTATTAGTAGCTAATTCTATAAAGTATCTTATATACTTAATAGCAATTTTAGTCACATTTATTTTGTCATTAATTGGTTTTATTGAGTGATCATATAGTAATATGTTTTGTTGTATATTGGTCATTAATTGTGACAATTAATTACCAAATCCAATGATTAAATAAATTAGCAAATGAATGAGTAAATTAATGAACAAATAAATGACTAAATTAATGACCAAATCATTGACAAAATCAATTATTAAATTAATGACCAAAATTTACTACTAAAGATAAAAGAATTGGAGTAACAATTAATGACTAAGTTAAAAATGACTAAAAGTTGGTGCCATTATAAAGATCTTTTTGTAGATTAATACATAATTATATGCTTGAAGAAAGGTCATTTATATGCAAATTTTTACTTAAGATTTTTTAGTAACTAATTAGTAATTTTTGTACTAGTGAATGAAGAACTCTAAATAAGAACCAAAATGTGGATGTAAATGAGGGATGTAATGTCTATGGATGAAAAATTGGCAGTAGAATTAGATGTTGAAGTAGGCATGAAAACAAGATCACAAACAAGGACATAACAAGGGTTTTAAACTAGAAGTATAAAGGACCCAAAACGAGACACAAATAATGGAGAAAAATAAGGCATACAAGGGATACAGAACTGGTTACAAACAAGGACAAAAATGGACACCAAACTAGATGCATAAAGGGATAGATAACTAGATGTAAAAATGGATGCAAATTTGGATGGAAAATTAGGATGTAAATAATGGTGTAAAATTGTGATACAAATTGGGTAAGAAAAGGAAGATGATGTAAAAAAAATAAAACAAGATTACAGAAAATTGGGGCGATGAATTGAAACAAGGACGCCATATGGCTAAAAATTGATCATACTAGATCAAATTCGAGACTCATACCTAGTGAGAAAATGAGATGCAAATATGAATTAAAAAATGAGGCAGAAAAAAAGTATGCAAATTTGAATACCAAAAATGATGCAAAATTAGACACATAAAGAATGCAAAAATCGATGCAAAAATTGATGTAAAAAATTGTACAATATTAGACATATAAGTAGACATAATAATTTCAAATCTTTCCCTCAGCAGCTCAAAGTGTAGAAAAGAATTGAGAGTAACGTTTGATGCAAATGACGTGAAAAAAGTGATGTAAAACATGGTGCAAAAACTAATGAAAAGTGGATGTAAAAAATTTCTCCAAATCAAATGAAATGTTATTTAAAATGTGATGCAAATGTGGACACAACCATGGCTCAACATAGGATGTGAATCTAGATGAAAATTTGAACTCAAGGATGCAAAATTAGATACGAAGAACTTAGTTGGGAAAATCTTGCAGACTAATATTCATAGGTGGGGCTAATTTTCCATGATTTTATAAATAATGATTCTTCATTACAAGAATTTTAAAGCAATTCTTCAAATTTACCTAGTCTAATGTTATTTTACCTCAAAAATATTAATTTTATGGAGACTATCTTTTTAAATGATTATAAATTTGAATATTTTTATAAAAATATAAGTCAACATTTTACAATTTTCTCGATGGAAGTCTTTGGTAAGATTCACCAGGTTTCTAAACTGCAGATAAATTTAAATGTAAAATTTCATTGGAAATGGTGTTAAAAATGATGCAAATTTGGATGCAAAGTGGGATGTAAAAAGGATATAATAAAAAGGAAAATGGATGAAAAAAATTGTGCAAAACAAGATGCAAAAATGGGCACGAAAATGGATGAAAATTTTGGCACTAAACTAGATTCAACATATGTTTCACAAAATTAGATGTAAAATGAGTGCAAAAATAAGCATAAAAATATATGCGAGAAATAGTGCCAAGTAAAGCAAAAAATTGAGAAATTACAGAACTAGGTAAACTAACATAAATAGATGCAAAAAAGGCACTAAATTGGATGCAAAATATAGTGTTAGAATCGATCCAAATGGTGATGGAAAAGCGGAAGCAATGAATGGCACAAAATTAGAGGAATATAATGACACAAAAATAGATACAAAAAATGGTACAAAACTAGACAAAACTATCATAAAATGAAAAATTTTGGTGCAAAATATGATGCAAAACATGATGTAAAAGAAGATGTAAATTATAGCAAAGAAAAGGATTCTTTGAAAATGTCTGATAGAAAGCGAGCTTCTCATCACAATTGGAAATAAATGCATTAAAAATTTGGCGCTAAATATGAATTTTTAATTTTTTAAATTTTGAGAGGCTCATTTTCACTTGGGTAAGATGTTTAAAATATGGACATATACACCAAAGAAGCATCCTTTTTTATGACCATCGCCACCTGTGAAACGAAGGAAATATAGGTGGGTTGAATAATTTCCCCTCTACCATTTCTTATACCATATCATGTTCTGATCTTTTCTAAATGTGGATACCTCTAATACCTATTTCATGTGTTTTACTTTAGCTTGAAAAATTAATAACATGGTCATGATATTTTAGCGGGTGGAATACCCTTGGTAATCTATCCTAATACCTTAGAATGATTGTCGATAATTTTTTTGAAGTCCACAGAAGGCAGTATAAATTATTGAACCTCTATTAAACACAAATTTTTCAATTACACCATAGTTTCCCCTTTTTTAGAAAACTTTTCATGCAATTAGAGCTTACCAATTTACTCGGTTTCCCTTAGATACCTCTAAACTCAATTCATTTCCTTGAGAAAAATATTATTGAAAATTATTGAAAATTAGAGGTCACTATTCCTAATTATTTATGATGTTTGATTTCATACATATGTTATTTTGTTTTTCATTCTTTCTATGAGACTAATAATATTCCCCATATTGACTTAATATCATTTCACTTCCCTAAAAAATTTATGGTACTTTCACTTGAAATAATTGGAATAAATTATAGTGAAAGATATACAAAAGAGAATTGAGAAATTTTCCAATTTGTAATGGATGTAGTTATGGGGACCTGAGCTTCAGGGGAGTAATATCATACCATGTGCATTCATATTCGGAGATATATATTGAGGAAAAATGACATAATATATTAATCATATAATAGGGAATTAAATGGTTTTCATATTGGTAGGTATAAAAATAGAGATCAAATTTAATGAAAAAATATAAAGGGTATAAAAAATGTTGATGAAAATATGGATACCTACAATATCTAGTGAATGTGGGGGTTTTTAAGTGTGAGGAGGTATATTGGGTTCATATTGGTAGGGGGTTATATAATGTTATTTTTATAGGTATTCTCTAATATGTAGTCAATTTAGGGTATTTTTTGTATTCATGACATGAACATCGTGATATGTTAGAGGTGTTGTGTGAAGCCTTGTGAGTTATGGGTAACTATCTATATCAATAAAGATTTTTAACTTTTATTTTTTATATAATATTATACCTTAAGGGGTTATGAAGAAGCGATGTTAGCCAATGCATAATAATAAATTGGAGTAGTCTCTTCTATATCTAGATATTAGTAAGTATACTTCTTGATCCTCTTTTTCTATGTAAGAATAATTTATTCTCAGCATTTATGCCTCTTACTATAATTTTTTTCTTAACTAAATCATAAGTCCCATTTTCTCTTCTTTCATACATTTTTTTGAAAGTCAACCTTTGTCGGTTTAGGAGAAGGAGGCCAGTTTTTTCTATGTTTATTAGGCCGATTTTCTAGTGGCGATATTTTTGCTTTGAACTTTTATTTTAAAATAAATCATTTTCAAATATTTTAGTTTGAAAAGGGTCCCACCTCATGTTGGAGACTTTCTTTTAAATTTAGCATAAATAGGTCTAACATTTTTTTATGTTAAATATTATTTACTCTTAGAGTCAAATCTTTCAATTATTAGAGGTTCTCTATAGCTAGACCTTTTGTTGAATATTACCAATTCTTTTCAGACATTTCTTAAACATATTCATAATATTCTTGCTCAAATTCCTCTATAAAAATGTATCAAGCGTAATATAATCCTTTTTCCTTTAGAAAGCCATTAATGCCATACATTTTGGTCATGTTGTAGAAACATGGATTTTTAATTGTATGTATTTTCTCCACTTCGTATAGATGAAAATTATTTCTCCATTTAAAATATCCACGTGACACTGATCATTGCCATCCAAATTCCTCATTTTGATTATTAGAACACAATAGTTCATTTGTACTAACACAGACCTGCGATGATGTGGATCTTAGATTTAAATTTACGATTATGGTTTATGATTCAATATTTGTTTCTTTCTAATTGTGATATCTACAACAGCAGCAAGTTGCTTTTCAACACCATTTTTATCCTTATTTCATGATTTCCTTGTATCTAAATATCCCTTTTAGGGAGATATTTTAATAGGATGTTTTGTGATTATTTTATTTATTGCCAAATTGACTTTTTCATTTCTTTCTTATTTTCATCCATCTTATTTTCCATTTCTCTTTTTAATTTTTTTTGGTAACCTCATAAATCCACCATTTTGAGAATGCTGCCATATTTCATTACTTTCTTCTATAGTTGAGATAACCTAAATTCTAAGTCTTTATTTTCTTCATGAGTGCGAATGAGCCTTGTCTGTTTAATTCTTGCATTATCTTTCTTTAGGACCATGTTGGAAAATAATAATATTACTCCTATCTACAACTTTCATTCAAAAAAAAGAAATTAACTCTTATAATCAACAATTAGATGACATGGCCCTGTGGTGTAGAACGATCGGTGATGGGGGGTGCCTTTTAAAGGCACTCCGATGCAACTAGGTCACCGGTTCGAAACCCATGGGTGGAATGAAGGAGAAAAAAATGGGAAGATTAGGATTAGTCTAAATGAGCAAAAAAAAAAAAAACAATTAGATGACATGTAATTTATGTACCTCAATTTGGAGAATATCTTAATGGCTATACTTTTTTTTCTTTGATATATATACGATATTTGAGTTCTTCTAGATCGTAAAATTTGGTTCATAATACTTTGACATGTCTTTTTTACAATTCCACAATTGTGAATATAATTTGATTTCCTAGCCGAAATTTATGCTAGCTTTTAAAACTTGGTGAGTTTTGGTATCTTCCCATGTGAAAAATTTTATAGTGTGCCATGTGTCCAATTAGTGAAGATCAATTATGAAACTTTTACTAAGGTACTTCTATATGTCTCCTAAAATACTTGGAGGTTTCACACTCTAACGGTGCTAAGAAATCATATATAAAAGAATACAAAGCTAATCCATTTAAAAAAATTTATTCACGATTTTAGCAGGCCCTAAATTCCATGGGGTAAAACTCCAAAAGTATAGATAAAAAAATCATGAAATTTTCCAAATGTTCCCCTAAATTTCTACTTAATTGGTTTCCATTCTCACTATCAAACATTCATAGATCAAATCTCTTCGAATGTTTGAAACTAATATCTTTGAAATTGATTTTGAAGAATTCAGAGCAAGGGATTCCTAAGAATCTATCTGAAATTAGTGTGCACCAAGATAAGAAGTTTGAACCAAATTTTTATGATATTTTTCTCATTGTTTCCCATGTTTCATGAGAACCTATGTGGCAAAATACAAAATTAACCCATTTCGGACTACTTTCATGAAAATTCAATAAAAATAACTTCCTTGGAGAATGCTCTTGCAGAAAGTATACGAAACCAAGATGCGAAATTTGAACCAAATATTCCATGATACTTTCACTCCAAACTATTATAAAAATTTAACCTTTTGAAACTTCCCAAGAAAAGAATTCATAGACAATATTGCATAATGGCTTTATTTGGAAGAATTGAAACCTAGGATAATAGAGTTTTCAATACCAAATGTTATAGACATTGATAAAAATGATAAAAAACCAATAATTATTGTCCTTTTTAAATAGGTCTATCCTTTCACCATGAGCTACAATATTTGATTATTGAACTAGGTCTTGTTAGTGTATTATATGAAGATAAAGGTAAAAATCTAAAAATGGGACAATAAAAATTACAGAATAGAAATGTATTCACTCAATATAAGACTTATTAATGGGATTTAGGGCTAAAATTAAATACTCATATGAGGATTAACAAAGATTTATTTTATTGTTTTGGAAATAAATCATCCAAATTGTCATTCAAATCATTTGTGCACCATGGGCCAATGAGCAGCGAAAAGAAACATAAAGAAGAATATATGAATATTTATCAAATAAAAAAAAATTAAAGGATTTATAAATGGTTTCATGAATGTTGGAACATATAAGAAAACCATGATATAGTTGATCACTAGTACCAAAGTGATAGCATGGTTATGGCGACCTTGTTGGGGTTATGAATGCTCACTACTAGCGAGGAAATCACAAAAGATAACTATTAAATGATTTATGTTTTCCTATTATAAATAATTAATATCTATATAACATCAATTTAAGATGAAAAGACAGACTATGTTATAAGTTTCAACCTTGCTCATTCTCTAGGCTACAACCATATCACATATTTAAGAATGGAAAAGTGTACCATATTACTATTATCAAAGGGAAGATAAATATATCCCACAATGAGCCACTAAACATCTACACATGAAGAGAATACAACATTCATTTAAAAAAAATGCATTGTAATATTAACATTTTTCTCATTATTTCTATTGCTCTTTTCTTTTGTCATAGTAACCATTTTCTTTTGTCAAAGTAACCATTGAATGAATCTCTAATGTGTATCATAAATCTTGAAAAATCTATTTTAACATTTAATTGCATAAGCATACTTTGAGAAATGAGCCTTGTTAGTCACACTTTCTTTGTCCGACGACATGGGAACATAGTAATCGATTCTATTTGTTAACATTAGTTATTAGTCCAAAGTTTATAAAAGTTGTACATTGCTCATAAAGTGAGTTCTTTTCAAGTCTTTGAACCTATCAAATTGTTGTAATAATTTAAAGTTCAATGAGATGATTGAAGTGTTCTTATTGGCCTCTTTTAGAAATAGGTAATATATCTAAATTCAGTTTTGGTAGGATATCTAGTTAGAAAATTTAATACTAATGTCAACATTTTTTACAAATAGAACATTGGTTTATAAACATTAAATGTTGGGCTATAATCCTTGCAAACAAGCCAACCTAAGATAAGGAAAGGTTATTAACCATATCTTGAGCCTCCTGCATTGACAATTTACACCTGTTGCACTGTGCAACATATGCGTGGAGACACCAACAACACCTCTTGTTTAAGGCTCCTAGTGTTGTCATTCGACTCCTAGTGTTATGCGCGACCATGTGATCCTTGCAAACGATGACAAAGTTTACTTCGCACATTCCCAAGCTATATCTTGCTATGGCACATACACAGTAACATCATTAATTGCTTGCATCTGCATCATCCTTGATTGGTCCACTTGGTCTAGAAATTCTTTTATGTAATCATAGTTCTTAACTCATCTCTCATCTCAAAAGCAAACTCTCCTACAAGTTTAAGGCTGGGAAATTTGGCGGTAGAAATTGCACATGGCATATACGTAAGATCAATGTTCAAGATTGGTTGTAGCAATTGTGTATGGCATATACTGTGAATCGAACTTCAAGGTGGCAAAGTAGCAATTTCCTATGGTATATACGTAATATCATTAATTGCACACATATGCATCTTTTATGTCAATATGAATTCTCGGTCCGGCTCATCTCTCATCTGAAAAAAAGGCCAAACTCATGTGAAAAAAAAAAAAAACCAAACACTCCTTCAAGTTCAAGGTTTGCGGTAGCAAAAAAAACCAAACTCTCATGCAAGTTCAAGAAATTTGGTATTAGCAATCGCGAAATCATCTATTGATTCCTTTAACAAAACAAAATCAGATTTGATTGTAAGAAAAATATTATAAAGTGATTTCACCATATAAAAAAAATGATGCTAAGAGAAGTCAACATGGGTGGGAAATACTTGGAAGCGAGGACGACTTCAGCTTTCTGCAACATATCCCAAATTGTACATAAGCGCGGGCCCAGAGAACTTCTATACACTCATAGCGAAGGCAGTCATCATCGAAATTGCATTCTCCGTTCGCTCGAAACTACCCGGTAATTGATGCTTTTGTTCCGTACATAGGAAATAAGCTATCTTCTCATCTACTATATAGACCAACTCCAAAAATGAAAACAAATTTCTCTGTCAGTAATGGCATGGAAGCATGAGTACCGCGGTGTAGCCCCTCTTGTAAAACGGAAAGAAAAAAAACCCCAGTTTTCTGATCAAAGCCTTGCGATAAAGGCGAAGTGGCTAGCGTGAGAGGCGGTAGCGTTTACAACATTATTCTGAAGAGATCGAGCAAAGGTGTCGTCCCCGGAATTGAATTCTGCGATGCATTTGTCATCATTTGTACGGTGGGAGACAACTACATTTTACGTGAAAAGCAGGCTAAGCTTTCCATCAATATTCAATATTGCACGGTCTTGGATAAAAAAATTAGGGCATGCCATCAATCACATATGGAATTTCTAATCAAATACATTTAGCCCACATATAAATACAGTTATGAGGTGTTGTCCTTAGTTCGTAAAGCCAAAGAGTACGATTAAGCCTAGCGAAGTTGAACAAAGTGGCAAAATGATAAGGGAAAATGATGAAACTCCTAACTTGTCTATTTGTTTTGTCATGTTGTAATCGCATACTTTTTCCAACCATTGTTAATTCCACCTAACACTTTTTAAATTATTTTTTCTTGTCTATATATGAAGATCATCTATATTCTAAGTCTTATCTTCGAATCCATGGGGTTTTCATTTGGTTGGTCCCGAGTCGAAACTTTCGATCATTTGGTGCTTGTAATTATCCAAAACTTACTCTTTCGGTGTTTGTAATTATTCAAAACTTACTCTTTCGATTCAATATGAATCCCATCGGTGAAAGCGATATTTTTCATTCAAGTCGTTGCCCCTTTAGAAATTATGTGCCATCCATTAGATATTTGCTAAAGATCTTCAATAGATGTGATTTATCTCTTGAGCTTTTGTCATATGATCTCTCCATGGAGGTTATTTGTTGACATCGAGATAAGCCAAGGTCTAAGAACACCCTATTGAGTGGTCTAACTCTTCTTCCTCTCTTTCATGCAATGGCTCTAGTGTTCCAATCGGTGCTCCCTCACCGATCCGAACATCCCCTCCTTTAAGTGAGGTATTCAGAGTCATTCCCTTCTTGGTTACGAGGAGCTTCGGTGTCACATGCAGCTCTCGCCCTCTCCATGAAGACTATCAATGTGATCAAATAAATAAATCACTCCAATACTTTGCTTATAATAGAAGGTAAGAAGTAGTCGTAAGTACTGACGTGATTAACTTAATGAAGTTCGTGGTCTAAGGCTATGAGGTCTGGCAGTCACCGTACCCCTTCTTGAGTTTATTCTGTAACTCATACATGGTTAAGTACAGTTAGGTAACTAAGAAGGGTTACTCATACATAATATAATATGTTCCCATTATATAGAAAGATTCCAATTGAACTAATATAATCTATTCCCAACCAAATATAAGGGGTATCCACTTCTCTGCTTAACTTGGTTATTTATTTCTAGTATATATAAATATTATTGTCATATGTAAACACTCTCTTGACACGTCATTACGGGTTATAAGCTTAATACAATGAAAATGAATATCTTATGCAAACTAAGAAGGTTATAACTAATAGAGATAAAGCTTGAATGGTTGCACAAGCCGGTCTTTCGCTTCCCTTTGGTCGTAAGGAGATGTATAAAGAGGTGTCTTTCGCTTGGTCTATGATAAGAAATTCTATAGAAGCGATTAGCGGAACTCTTATTGGTGGGTGAATTAACATGTCGTAGAGTTCACTGCGCATGGAAGTGGCCTAAAATTACCCACTTTTCTAATTGACACACTATTTTCTTCAGTCACTTGACTAGTTTCACTTCCTCGATGAACAAGATTAAGTTGCTAACATGCCGCCTTATACTTATAGTGGCTGAATTAACATGTTGTTCAGTGATGCCATACTTGAATACTGCGGAAATATCATAATGGCAAAACCCTTCGAAGGTCCCATTCATTTCTTTTGATCTATTACTTTCGGCTCTATCTCCTAGTGTTGGTGCTACTAGATCTTGGTTCTTTATGTTATAAAATATGTTTGATAATTATTAGCCCACACAACCTTCAAAAATCATGAGAAATTAGTCGATTAGGACTACCTCTCATGGAAATGGTCATAGATGAATGACTAAATTAACGTAGTTGAATCCCAAAAATGATATCTAATATAATGCCTTTACGGAGAAACCCCTCATACTTAAAATACTAAGAGTAAAGGGATCTCTTCTTGAATGGTTCATGAGGCACGATAGTTGCCTCTTGTTTTTGCAAATGGGGTAACGAAGCTAAGTGGGCTTGATTGTGGGGAAAACTCCACGGTTAACGCTTGAGACAAAGGAGTTCTAGGATGGGTGACCTCCTGGAAGTCACCGGTTACCGGATGCAAGCCCGGAAGTGATGATTGATGCTATGCTTGATTCGTTTCACTAGTTTCAATCCCACTTCTTCACCCCTGTGAGCATCTTTTTGATGCAATGAGTGCTAAGTGGACTATTCCAAAAATCTGAAAAGTGATGGGATTATTACTACCTCTCATGGAAATGGTCATAGATGAATGAAAATTTGAATTAACGCGATTAAATCCCAAATGATATCTAATATAATGCCTTTGCGGAAACCCTCATACTTAAAATACTAAGAGTAAAGGGATCTCTTCTTGAATAGTTCATGAGGCACAATAGTTGCTAATGTTTTGCAAATGGGGTAGCAAGCTAAGTGGGCTTGATTGTGGGGAAAAATCCACGATTAAGCACGCTTGAGCCGAAGAGAGTTCTTGGATGGGTGACCTCCTAGGGAAGTCCTAGTTACGGAGTGCAAGCCCGGGAAGTGATGATTGATGCTATGTGATTCGTTTCACTAGTTTCAATCCCACTTCTTCACCCCTGTGAGCATCACCCGATCTGATGAGTGCTAAGTGGACTATTCAAAAATCATGAAAAATTAGTCGGTTACGACTACCTCTGAAATGGTCATAGATGAATGACTAAATTCTTGTGATTGAATCCCAAAAATGATATCTAATATAATGCCTTATGAAGCCCCTCTTCTTAAAATACTAAGAGAGTAAAAGGGATCTCTTCTTGAATGGTTCATGAGGCACAATGAATTTGCTAAGGTTTTGCAAATTGGGTAGCGAAGCTAAGTGGGCTTGATTGTGGGGAAAACTCCATAGTTAAGCGCACTTGAGCCGAAGGGATGCAGGACGGGTGACCTCACGGAAGTCACAGTTCTTTGGGTACAAGCCTTGAAGTGATGATTGATGCTATGTGGATTCGTTTCACTGGTTTCAATCCCACTTCTTCACCCCTGTCGAGCATCACGTGCAATGAGTGTGAAGTGGACTATTCCAAAATCACAGAAATTAGTCGATTCGACACCTCTCATGAAATGATTATAGATGAATGACTAAATTAATGCGGAGTTGAATCCCAAAAATGATATCTAATAGATTTGTTGTTGACATGGAGGAGAATAATAAAAAAAACTATTCCCCATTAGTTCTAATGCATGTGGGTTTATATAGCTTAATTAATATGCAATAATATGTGATTTAACTTGTTCTATTGTTAAACGGACTTGTGAGAGGTCATCTATAGGCTCATGGAGAACAAGACCAACCAATAATGTGCCTTAGACTATGTTGTTTATTGCGGTGTTTTTAAACTCAACCAATTCGAAACAATAAGCTGGTATGTTCGGCTAGCGATTTGGATAACCAATATAATCAACCTTCAAACTAGACCAAGAACTAATTTTTGTACCTTTGAGAACCTGCTCTTGACATCATGCCCTTGGAGGAGAGGACTACCACTCAGGGACTTCTACGGTCCGGTAAGAACTTTGCTCTTGACATCATGCCATTAGGCAAGGACTTGTTGCTCTGCAACCGGTCATATTTTCTTTAGAAATGTTTAGTTGAGTTTTCAATAGCTAGCTTCTCCTTTTTTTCTTTCTATATTTGAGTATGAAAATGAAGTGATCGATTTCTCTTTTGCCCAAGTTATGGTTACATCAGTTCCCACCTCGTATCATATTTATAGAAACTAATCAGTGAACATTCCAATTCATGATATATCTGTGGCAATCACAGGTTTTGTGTTAGAATTTGTAATTTTCAATTGTGTTACATGCCGGGATTTCGTTTTTTTTTATCTGTACACTTTGCAGTTAATAATATCATTATCGAAAACATTTTCTAGAATGTTTTGGTACGTAATATCCTGCTACGGTCACGACCTCTATAGATTCGTGAGGCAGCGTGGCAGCGCCGCTGGGTATAATCGAAGAGTCTCTTTGACCACAGAGTGAGTATTTCATGGTTTCCAGATTGGACTCATTAGTTTACCATGTTGACCAACGACCGATTCGATTTCTTGCTGTAATTTCTTCATTATATTGGGATGCCTGACATGCTCATTCCCCATTCTAATATAATTAGTGTCGTGTCCACATGGCCCGAACAATAAACATATAAGGAAGAAAGAGAAGAAGGTAAGAAAGAATAGCTGCTGTGGCAAATTATGAAAAGCCATATTGCAATACTATTGCACTCTGGTTGGAAGGACACGAATCCGCTATATATAGCATTCACACAACCTCAGATTATCCGATTAAAATAATAAAATATTGTCAACTATGACCTGGAATCTGCAGGGTCTCGATTATCAGATTTCATTTAGAATATCGGTTGATATTTTCGACGGGATAAAGATTTGATATTCTAGATTTGACATTCTAGATATGATATAGATATTTATTAATTTATTTATTCACTGTCCTTTAAAAATTGCGTTATTGGAATAATATATGAAGTGTTATTTTATGATGTAAAGAAGATGTGAAAATTGACGTGTGATTTATAATTTTTAGTAATTTTTGTATTTCATGGTATGTATTTAAGTTCAATCAAGTATTATTATATCTTTTTTGTTAAAGATAATTAAGCATGTTAGTGAGGATGAGGCAATATCTTTTAATATGTAGAATTGATTACTCTTATTTTTCTTCATCTTTATACAAATCCGATTAAGAGACTATGATTGTTGTGACATCTACTACTTGTGGGTGAGTAGTCATGATCTATAACTTTTTTTTTTTTTTTTATCTTTATAGGAAATGGTCGGCTAATTGGTAACATTATCTACTACTTATAGGTGATAGTCCTCATCTATAACTTATTGTGGATATTATCTCTAGTACCCTTTGTCTTTCATTGTATACATTTAGGTTCAATTATGAATTATTACATCTTTTTTGTTAAGGATAATTAAGCATGTTAGTGAGGATGAGACAATATCTTTTAATATGTTGAATTGATTACTCTTCTTCTTCTTGATCTTTATGCAAATGGATTAAGAGACTAAGATTGTTGTGACATCTACTGCTTATGGGTGAGTAGTGATGATCTATAACCTATTCTTATTGATATTTATGCAAATGGAATAGAGGCTAAGATTGTTGCTTGACATCTATTACCTAGTGAGTAGTCCCGATATATAACCTATTGTGGATATTATCTCTAGTACTTTGTCTTTCATGGTATGCATTTAGGTTCAATTAAGAAGGGTGTTCTTTTTTTGTTAAAGATAATTAAACAACATGTTAGTGAGGATGAGAAAATATCTTTTAATATGTAGAATTGTTTACTCTTGTTCTTCTTGAACTTTATGCAAATGGATTAAGAGACTAAGATTGTTGTGACATCTATTACTCATGGGTGGATATTCCAGTGAACAACTCATCACGTTAGATTTATGAAAATAAATTGAAATATATATCATACAAATACATAATTTCTTTTAGATTCTAAATTTATTATTATAGTTTTGGAATTTCTTTTATATTCTAGATTTATTATTATAGTTTTCCTCCATGCTAATCCTAAAATGTTTCAAATCCCAATTCTACAAATTAGCTCTCACCCATTAAACTACTCTTGTTAATTGGTTTCCTTCAAATTTTTTATTATGAAAGCATCAATATGAATGTAAAACTCTATATTGGTCAATCCAAACAATTCCTTAATTACGATGAGAAATGTTTTTATAAAGCTATTCTAATGACTATTGGTTATGGAGTTATATTCAAAATAAATGTGTGTTATGGGAAGAATGCTACAATTGTTAACTCTTTATTGTTCAACAATGCACATGTTGCTAAATATGTGGGAGACACCAAAAATGTAGTAGTTATGTGAAGAAGTATATTTTTCATAACAGCTATATACAAAATAGTTCTAATAATGAGTAAACATTATGCTTGAAAAAATAACTTCATTAAAATGATAATTCAATAAAATATTTCTATTATAATGCTTCATAATTTAATCTAATGTTTTATAATATAACATGTAAATATTTTAAAAATTAATATATAATAACCCATATCAATCGACTTTTCCATTTTTTCATATAATTACCATGATCTAGAACATTAATTTAACTATAGATCTATATAATTTAACATCATAAAACATTATAATAGCTAACATTAGTAAACACATACATTTTTTAAGATTTTCATTTTACTACCTTTTATTCATACATTATTATATTCTCTACAATGGAGACCAACATTTTCTACAAATTTTACAATGGAGACGATATTGTTACTTTTTCATTTCACAATTCATGGCAATAGAATCATTTTTCACATATAATTTATTGCTTCATTGGAGAGGGGGTAGAACCTTACCTAGTTTTATTATGTTTTAGCATGGATGAGGTTGTTTACACAATATTTAGCATTATTATGTTATTATGTATATTTTTTCATGGTTAAAGATAATTCAGGATTTACTTTTTATTGGTATTTTTTACTATTAAGAAATTAAGTCTTACCTTTCAAGCGATTTTTTATTTTTAATAATTTAATGAAGACTTATATAAATTATATAATTCAATTAATGATGACTGTTATTCTTGTTAATAACTTATAAAATATTTTGTCAGAAATCTATGGCCTCTACGGTTATAAGGCACCTTGTGGTTTCACCATGATCCCTCGACTTCATGTAGCACCAACACTTTACAATTTCTCGCATAAAAACAATGTTAATTCACCCAAACTATGTCTTACAATATATTACATATTTCAATCTCTATAATATATTAAAGTGTTGAATTTTATCGATAGCAGAGTAATAATAATATTGTGACTTAATTTGGTGTTGAATTACCGTAATTGTTTGAATAGATATTTTAGGAGAAGTATGGAGTTCCTTGACATCTCCTTGCTTGGTGCAACATGCTGAAATTTATCTTGTCCAAGATTGAGAAGAAGTTATAACAGAAGAAGTGAGACTTTGGATGCGAATCAAAAGGACACGAATGCACTATATATAGCATTCACAAGATACGTGAATCAAAAGACACAAAAAAATGTTAATTCACCCAAACTGTGTCTTCTGATATGTTACATGTTTCAATCTCTATATTATATTAAAGTGTTGAATTTCATCAATGTAGAGTAATAATAATATTGTGACTTAATTTGGTGTTGAATTACCATGAATTCATTTGAATAGATATTTTCGGAAAATTATGAGTTCCTTGACATCTCCTTGCTTGGTGCGACATGTTTGGTATGCTGTCAAGATTGAGAAGAAAGTTATAACGGAAGAAGTGAGACTTTGGATATGTGAATCAAGGACGCGAATGCACTGCTATCATAGAGAATTCTGAAGTTATAACGAAGAAGTGAGACTTTGGATGCGGCAGATCAAGGACACGAATGTAACTATTAATTTAATGAAGACTTATATAAATTATATAATTCGATTAATGATGTTGTTATTTAATGTTAATAATTTATAAAAATCTTTTTGGTCACAAATCTGGCCTCTCCGGTTATAAGGCACCTTGTGGTTTCACCCATGATCCACCAGCCATGTGGCACCATCTTGCTTCACAATTTCCTAGCATAAAAGTAATGTTAATTCACCCAAACTATGTCTTACAATATATTACATGTTTCAATCTCTATATTATATTAAAGTGTTGAATTTCATCAATGTGAAGTAATAATAATATTGTGACTTAATTTGGTGTTGAATTACCATAGTTGTTTGAATAGATATTTTAGGAGGAAATTATGGAGTTCCTTCACATCTCCTTACTTCTGGTGCAACATGTTGGGTATTCTTTGTCAAGATTGAGAAGAAGTTATAACGAAGAAGTGAGACTTTGGATGCGCGAGCTCAAAAGGACACGAAGATACGTCCTTTACACTAGGATTTGGAAAGGACACGAATGTTGCTATATAGCATTCACACAACCTCAGATTATGCGATTAAAAATAATAAAAATATTGTCAACTATGACACCGGAATCTACGAGTTCGCAAATTCCATATCAAATTTCATTTAGAATATCGGTTGATATTTTAGAGCGGGATAAAATATTTGATATTCTAGATTTGACATTCCGAATGTGATATAGATATTTATTTATTTATTTATTATTGCATCTTGTAAATTGCGTTATTGGAATAATATATGAAGTGTTATTTTATGATGTAAAGAAGATGTGAAAATTGACGTGTAATTTATAATTTTTTAGTAATTTTGTATTTCATGGTATGTATTTAGGTTCAATTAAGTATTATTATATCTTTTTTGTTAAAGATAATTAAGCATGTTAGTGAGGATGAGACAATATCTTTTAATATGTAGAATTGATTACTCTTATTTTTTTTTCGTCTTTATGAAAATCGATTAAAGACTATGATTGTTGTGACATGCACTACTTATGGGTGAGTAGTCATGATCTACTATTTTTCTTTTTTTTTTAATCTTTATAGAAATGAATTAAGAGGCTAAGATTATTGTGACATCTACTACTTTTATAGGTGGGTAGTCCTCATCATAACTTATTGTGTACGGATATTATCTCTAGTACCTTTGTCTTTCATTGTATGCATTTAGGTTCAATTATGAATTATTACATCTTTTTGTTAAGGATAATTAAGCATGTTAGTGAGGATGAGACAATATCTTTTAATATGTTGAGATTGATTACTCTTCTTCTTCTTGGTCTTTATGCAAATGGATTAAGGCTAAGATTGTTGTGACATCTGTTCTTATGGGTGAGTAGTGATGATCTATAACTATTCTTATTGATATTTGTGCAAATGGAATAAGAGCTAAGATTATTGTGACATCTATTACCTAGTGAGTTGTCTAGATATATAACCTATTGTGGATATTATCTCTAGTACTTTGTCTTTCATGTTATGCATTTAGGTTAAATTAGAAAAGATTATTTCTTTTTTGTTAAAGATAATTAAGCATGTTAGTGAGGATGAGAAAATATCTTTTAATATGTAGAATTGTTTTACTCTTGTTCTTCTTGAACTTTATGCAAATGGATTAAGAGACTAAGTATTGTGACATCTACTACTCATGGGTGAATATTCAGTGACAAATCATCACATTAGATTTATGAAAACAGAATTGAAATATATATCATAAAAATGTAATTTCTTTTTAGATTCTAAATTTATTATTATAGTTTTGGAATTTCTTTTTATATTCTAGATTTATTATTATAGTTTTCCTCCATGCTAATCCTAAAATGTTTCAAATCCCAATTCTACAAATTAGCTCTCACCCATTAAACTACTCTAGTTAATTGGTTCCTTGAATTTTTATTATGAAAGCATCGATATGAATGTGAAACTCTATAGTGATCAATCCAAACAATTCCTTAATTGCAATGAGAAATGTTTTTATAAATTTATTCTAATGACTATTGGTTATGGAGTTATATTCAAAATAAATGTGTGTTATAGGAAGAATGCTAAATTGTTAACTCTTTATTGTTCAACGATACCACGTATTGCTAAATATGTAGGAGACACCAAAAATTTAAGTAGTTATGTGAAAGTATATTTTTCATAACGGCTATATACAAATAGTTCTAACAATGAGTAAATATTATGTGAAAAATAACTCCATTAAAATGATCATTCAATAAAATATTTGTATTATAATGTTTCACATAATTTAATCCTAATTTTTTATAATATAACATGTAAAATATTTAAAAATTAATATATAATAACCCATATCAATCAACTTTTCATTTTTTTATAGTACCATGATCACAGAACATTAATTTAACTACGAATCTATATAATTTAACATGTAAAACATTATAATAGCTAACACATATAAACAAACATTAGTAAACCTATACATTTTTTAAGATTTTCATTTTACCTTTATTCATACATACACTATATTCTCTACAATGGAATAACATTTTCTACAAATTTTACAATAGAGCCAATGTGTACCCGCAAATTTCACAATTCATGGCAATAGGAATCATTTTTTACATTATATAATTTATTGCTTCATTGGAAGAGGGTAGAACTTTACCTAGTTTTATTGTGTTTAGCATGGATGAGGTTGTTTACACGGTGTTAGCATTATTATGTTATTATGTATATTTTTTCCTGGTTAAAGATAATTCCAAGTTTTACTTTTATTGGAATCTTTTACTATTAAAATTAAGTGTACACCTTTCAAGCGATTCTTTATTTTTAATAATTTAATGAAGACTTATATAAATTATATAATTCGATTAATGATGGCTAATTGTTACTATTAATAATTTATAAATCTTTTTTTCAGAAATCTATAAGTATCTAACGGTATAAGGCACCTTGTGGTTTCACCATTATCCCTCGACCATATGGCACCAACTTGCTTCATAATTTCCTAGCATAAAACAATGTTAATTACCCCAAAGCATGTCTTACAATATATTACATGTTTGATCTCTATATTATATTAAAGTGTTGAATTCTATCAATGTGAAATGCTCATAATATTGTGACTTAATTTGGTGTTGAATTACTAGTTGTTTGAATAGATATTTTCGGGAGAAATTATGGAGTTCCTTGACATCTCCTTGTAATTTTTAACTTATCTTGAAGTATCTTTGTCAAGATTGAAAGAAGTTATAACGAAGAAGTGACTTTGGATACGTGAATCAAAGTAAGGAAATGTGCCTCGAAACCATAGACCAAAGGACAAAGCTAAGGTGGGGTGATCGAAGACAACCCACCAAAGTCTCAACAAAAGAACAATGTCGCGAAGCGAAGAACAACTGGAAAATGGTGTAGGTTCCATAAGAGCTAAACTCACAACACAAATGAGTGTCGAGCCAAGTAGTTAATGGTGGATTATCTGAACGCTTCTGAATCGTATGCATGATCCCACTTTGAGTTCGAAGACGAAAATGGGAATAATGAGGAAGCATATTATCGATGTGGACGGTAACCGTTGACACGAAGATCTAGAAGGAGGAATCACAAGATCTAGAGGAGGGGAGCACCTCTCCCATTACCAGATGTGATTAAGGGTTCCACGTTGCAGTTCATTGTCGACGGTGGGAGTCAAAAGAACATCATTTCGGTAGAGAGTAGTGAAGTGCCTGAGCTTGCTTACCGGAGCGAGCCCAGGTAAGTTGTACACCACGGAGTGGCTTCCCACGAGGATAGGATTTCCACATCGACTAGCGGTGTCGCCTTTCCCTATAGCATCAAACCCTTCACGGGTGAGGTATTATGTGACATTTCTCCTCTTGATATTTGTTATGTATTATTAGGCCAACCATAATTGTGCAATAGACATGTTGTGTGTGATTCCATGCCATTGTTATTGTTACTTTGGATAATAAGTTTATAGATTACTAGAGTTAGCACCTCCTACGCCATCTCTTTGGATTTCTTTATAAAACAATGTAGTAAAAGCTCATTTCCAAAATAGGGAGAAAAAAAAGTTACGATGATGCAGCATCGAGGACAAGAAAAATATTGCGACCACAACCTCCGAAGGAACTCTTACGCAAAACAAATTGATGGAAAAATTCGTTGAGGAGTACGAGGAACATCTTGACTCACCCACGGGTTGGTTACGCACGTCGAGCAAGCACACAAGATATGACGGTGCCATCACTTCCCAATGGACAATCTATACGTGCTATGTTACAGAGAATGGCGAGTGAAGAGAGTATATTTAGGAAGTGGTGCAAACGGTCTGTCAGATCCTAGTTCATCGCCTTGTGAGAACCTAATCATGTTGATGCAAAAGAAGGATGGGGCTGGAGACTCGTGACTATCGGGCATTGAAAAAGTCACTTTTATGGAAAAATTACCCAATCCCACGGATTGATGACCTTTGGACCAAACCAAAGGGGGAAAATACTTGACTAGATCGAGATTGAGATACAAATATCACAAGGTACTACTTGAACACTTTATTTTACGGGAATACTACCTTCAAATCAAGGAGGGCCTTTTCAGATAGTTGATCATGCCTCTCGGGATTGAAGATATAAAGTAACCTTCTTGAAGGCTGATGAGTGACACACCTTGTAGCCATTAAATAACTAATTTTGGTGTTTTACTTTGATAACATCTTATTCAACAGCTTTGGGAAGAGCACCCCTCCACAACATCCTACGGGTCCTCGAACAATGCGGTAACGCTTGTGCCAATTTGGAGAAGTGCACTTTTAGCGTTACACCGGGTTCAATATCTTAGATACATTGACAGTGAGAAGAGTGCATGTGGATCCATCTAGAAGATCACATCATTCGAGATAATGACAACCACTCTATGAAGACTCTAAAACAACTTTTACGGTTCTTGCAAATTTATACAACGAGTTCATGTTGGGATTCTCGGGGAGCGAAAGAAAATTTATTTTTTGGTCTAAATCTCGGTAGAAGGCGTTCGTAGAGTTGGAAACATTGCCTCTCCTGCACAGTGCTCACATTACGAGATAACTACCAACAACATTTGGGAATTAAGACAAATGCCTTTGGCTATGCTATTAGGGAAGTTCTAACACTCAACGGAGGGCACTTTCGGTGGCATATCACGGTGAGACACTCGCTTATAGTCAGAGAATATCCCACATATGACCGAAGATTCTTTCTATTATGCGAGGCTTTAAAGACCATTGAAGAATTACATTTTCGGGAATAGAAACAATCATCCACACAGACCACTTTGCCTACAATTCATATAGACACAAGGAAGTTAGAGAACGATCACAATTAGAAGTGGTCCATACCTAAAAAAGTTTCATTTTAACACATCGAAGTATAAGAAGGAAACATCGGTAATGTTGTAAAACTGCCTCAACCAATAACGATCATTGCGCTAGCCACCGTGCTCAACTCTTGTGCAGGAATAGGACTTTTGACTAGCCACTTCTCCACAAAGTGATCCAAAATTCAACCACACATACAAGATGCTCTTGAAGGGTAGCAAGTTCAAATTTTCACCACCCGAATATTTGCTCTAACGATTTGCAGGACACCTTTGTGTTCCTTCAAGTGAAGCGTTCAGTGAGTTTTGAAGCACACTACGGTCGGGTCATTGGGAATTTCAAGGTGAGAAAACAATGGCGTGGAAAATGCTGGCAGAATTATTTCTATTGGTTGAACCTCGAACATGATGTGGGGAATTATATCATATACGACACTTTACCTACATGATTACGAAATAGACCATCAGAAACGAAGGCCTCTAAACGTTCTTCTACCCTAGTTGACATTGGGACTCTATCTCAATGGATTGCATGTCGAGCCTTCCTTCTACGAAAACGGAAACTACGTGTTTTTGTGGTCTTTGACATATTCTTGAAGATAGCCATTATGGCGATCTACAAGAAGAATATCAACAGAAACCTTGCCTAAATTCTTCTTTGAAAGAGTGTGGGTACACTTCGGGATACCACATTCTATCATCTCACATACGGATAACAAGTTCCTCCATACAATTTGGTCGACTTCGGTCGGTGTTGGACACCAAGTGCACCGAGTCCACAACTTTCTATCCCCAAACGGATGAATCGACGAAGTCGTCAACATGATGATCGTACACATTCTTCTCATGTACAACTCAAAGCATCCATAAACATGGGATAAGAGAGCCTCCCCTATACTTTAACATAGATATGTCAGGCCACAATGCTCAACGTAAACCCCTTTGAGGTGGGCTTGAATTCCATCCTTGTGTCCCATTGACGTAAGCATGCCATTTCACAGGGTACTCAAAGAAGATTAAAACATGTCCGGTACGAAGATGACAAGGGGAATAACTTCATTAAGTGCATTCAACATATTCGACAACAATTTGAGGACATATTGGACGGAGCCAATTCTAAGTACAAACGATGACATGATAAGCATTGGGTACCGGACAAGTTATAGCTGAGCGACAAAGTGTGGCTACATTTTCCAAGAAGCACCATGCCCGAACCCCACTACAAGCTTTTTCCCACTGCGATATGGGCCATACATCATCATCAAGGCTATAGCGGACAATTCCTTCCCCAGGCTCGGTATTCCACCATTCCTAGGTACGCACCCGGTGTTCAATGTGGACCATTTTCGACCATACTTTCCACCTCTAGTGGACACATATGACGTGGAAGAACAACTCCCACCAAGCACGATTAAACCCAAAATGCATGGAACAAGCCAAAAGGCGATTGGATCATGGACGGACGAATCAAGAACTCCCGCTAGTAGAGGATCCGGTTATATCTAGTTGTTCGTGACCAACTCCACTAAGGCAAGTGGTTCACGAGACCGGAGTTCTTCCATTTTCCTCCTAGAGCTCTACATTATGGGGACCATTTCTTCCTAAGGGGGAAGAGACGATCCGGTGGATATTGGTTTCACCACCTATTCCACCAAGACCTCTAGTCATTTTTCATCGATTTCATTTTTTATAACAACATTTAGTATTTTTAACAATTTTTGAGTCTTTGAACCCCAAAGATATTTTGACCACCTAAACGATGTTTTGAAATTGAAGAAAGTCCTTTTCCATAGGCAATGACATATGGAAAAAATTGTGATACTCAAAAAGATATATCGTATGTAGCTTGAAGATAACTTATGACCCAAGTTACAACCTAGTAAGTTGTTTCGCCAAAATAACCCCAGCAGAGGCCCACAAACTCTTGGCTTTTCATCTCCTGTGGTTAGGTTTTTTGTTTTGAGGTATTCCTATGTTATTAATAATAAATGACCCTTGAGCCTCATTGTAACACAATTTGAGGATTGTATCCACCACATCTCTTCTCGAACCTGAAAGCTACCAATGCCTAGATAATTTATTTCATTTGTCTTTGTAAACATATTTGGATTATTTGATATTAGTGATATTGTTACCATTTGCATCTATGTGTTTATGTGTATTTCAATATTTTATTTCATTCCTACATAACTGCGTGCCATCATCTTCTCAATCGAGTTCTCCATATCAACATCATCAATCTCATGTTAACCTTTACCTTATTCACCAATATTCCTTCCTCCTTTCTTCATCTTCGTTTGGTAAAATGCTTGATGCTAGTAACCAAGTGGTTAAGAAGAAGAAAGGAAGAAGAAGACACAATAGGGAAGAGTCGGCACACCAACCATGGTTGTAAGTGGTAATGTTGAGAGACCCCAACATGCATCGTAATCACAAATACCCTTGCAAGATTTGTAAGGGTGATCACCTACTTATTGATTTCCATGGTATTCCAATGGTGTTAGAAGTGTGGTATAAATATTCTTATCAACTTATTGTTGATACATCAACTAGTGAATATCGAGGTTCTAGGGAAAAGGTAAGTTAGGTGTCTCCTTGTAGTCTATGCAAAGAGTCTAAATCTCACAGCACACATGCATGGATGAAGCACTTAAAATTGTTGGAAAACCTTACGTTCACAAAAATAGCTTCCAAATGGTTACCATAAGCATTTTCCCCCTCTTGTCACTTGACGGAGTGTTTGATCTAATTCCTGATGCATTCAAATCCCTTTCATCCCATTGGAAAGTAGAAACACATATCAATAAGGTTGATGATCCATAGGTTTATCAAGTGGTCAAAACGATTACATCTTTGGTTGATCCCACTCTCATAAAAAGAGTAGTTACTACCACTTAGGTTATTCTTGTTACTTTTGATTCTTCTACACAGGGAATTTTCCTTGTTTCCATGAAACCCACTCAATTACGCCGAGGTCCATTTCCTTTGATTGGAGTAGACTAAAAGAACCACGTATTCCTTCTTCCAAACCTTTCCAAATCATTATGAAGGCTCATGGTAAGAATGCGTGTCACACAAATGTAGATGAATGTTCTTTTAGTATTTTATCCTCAGGCGAAAGTTTGGAAATAATTTTGGGTTCCCTAAGCTTGTACTGCTACGGAGAGAATCTACTAGCTTTTAATAGAGCCATCAATGAACCTTTAGGGATCCTTCCTAAGTTACCTATTACTATGGAAGGAAAAATATACGTATTGATATTATGGTACTCAGAAGCCCCTTGCATTTCAGAATTTCTGCTTCTTGGGCGAGACTATTTCTATGCCATGAAAGTTATCGTGTCCACACTCTTTCGAGTGATGTATTTCGCTAATAATGGAAACATTGTGTTATTGGTGACTCTCATTTTTGATCTTGATTCGACTACCAATCATCCATGCATAAATTTTACTTATATGGAAGTGGTATCTACCCCACCATGGAGTTAATTATGTGATGAACACAGTCACATGTTTGATTACCAGCATGAAAGTTACTCTATTTTCTAAAATTATTTTGACTTACGTCTAGTAATTAACACTGGTGAACACTATGGGATTATTTAGACATGATTTCATCATCCCTATTGATTCCTTGACATGTGTTGCTTCAGGAGCTTATTCTTCCTTGCTTAAGACCTCTTGGAAGCCATGATCGAGGTATGTCCCTTGACATGTGTTTCTTCCGGTTAAGATCCATGATCGAAGATTATCATGATGACAACTCTTTTATTGTGTAAACCATGTTTAAGTAAAAATTACTTATGAGGATGGTTCTTTCTCTGTTTGAACCTCGTAAAAATATGAAATGGGTCCTTATAAGGATAGTTCTTTCACTCTATCAACCTCCTTAAAAAATGAAACAAATTCTTATGAGGATGGTTCTTTTACCTATTTCAACCTCGTAAAAAAAATAAAACACGTCCCCAGGATAGTTATTTTAATGTGTGAACCTTGTTAAAAGATTAGAGCAAGTCCTAAGAATGGCTCTTTTCTTGTGTCAACCTCGTTAAAAAATGAACGATTCCCTATGGATGGTTCTTTTACTATGTAAAACTAATTAAAAAATAGAAAAAGGTCCCAAAGGATGGTCCTTTTACTATGTCAACCTCATTAAAAAGTGAATAGTTCCACTGAGGATGGTTCTTCTACTATGTCAACCTCATTAAAAATAAACGGGTCCCTATGGGCATATTTCCTTTTCTTGTGTCAAACTCGTTAAAAAACAAACAAATCCTCACCTAATTGGTCGAGTCTTTCATATGATCTCATAAAAGAACCTTCTTTCCATCCACCTATTACTAACTAGTAGTCTAATTAGGTTAATAAATGAGCTTGGTGGTCATGTTCCCTCTTATTAAGTCATTATGCGGGGGCATGAAAAACTGTCAGATATTTTTCCTATTTTTCAAGCTTGTGAAAAATGAAACCAATCTCAAGCATATTTTTTCTCTATTTCAAGCTTGTATAAAAATGAAACCTATCTGAAGTCCATTTGATTTATTATTTGCAAGACTCGTTAAATAAATTCGAATTATTTTGCTATCTTTTCATAATAATGAAATGTACATAGAAAATGCGAGTTCTTCTTTGTATTTTCCTTCTCGTTAATTAAATTTAAAGTCGGTGACATGGTACACTTTTATCACTTTTTGAACTCGTTAAAACATGAAAAAAAAACAAACTTCGGTTCTATTTTAAGACCTTTTCGGACTTGTAAACATGAAAATATCGTCGAGTACTTGACAATTCGAACTTACGAAAAAAGGTAATGAACATTGTTACGTCTATTGAGTATAGCTTTACCTCTTTTCGATTAAAATAAACTACTTAAGAAAATGTATACGTTTACGTGTAATCAATAGAGTTCTCGCTTAAACTATTTTGTCCTTTTTCGAGCTTGAGAGACTAAATGTACGAAAAAAAAATTATGTATTTTTCTTATGTTTTCTCCTCACTCCTTAAAACCGAAAACACCGCGAGCTTTAATTTGTATGGGCTCATTAATTTTTTACATTGAAAGAAAAAAGATGAGTTTTCTTTTCGTGTATTTTCAAACACTCTAAACATGAAAACAAGATCGATTTATCCCTTTAGTGGACTCATTAAACACACAAATTGTACGACTCGTCGGCCACTTAGCAGGGACAGAACCACTCCTTCTGGAGTTAGTTAAAAATAATTAAGAAGGATTCATTCGAAGGATGAGCTTGTAAGAAAAGAAAATTTTATCATCACAAGCTTGACAAAAATAAAGAGGTACTTACTAGAAATGGTGGAGAAAATTGGGAAGGAACATTCATTTTTGTATTTCATTAAAGGCACTATGTCCCTCTTAAAGACATGACAGTCCATCACATTTGTGTTTGGGTTGGGGAATCCATTTGTATCCATGATTAATCGAACGTCATTAAAAGTATTCGGTTGGTTTTGGGTCTTATCATTGATTCAAATGCTTCCAAAGTAAAAGTTTCATATCATTAATATGTTCGAAAAGAATTCCAACCTTAGTCAAAGGTACCTTGCAAACCAATAACTTTCAATCATGTCATCCATCCCTATGTCAATCACGAATTAATTCAATTTTTTTCTTCAAAACTTGGAATGAGTTTTGTGTACGGGCCCTCTATGATGGGTCTCTTCCTTTCAAATGTAAACTCATTATCTAGAGTTGACTTAGCTTCTCTTTTGTTACATTGGTGCATGCCTCAATGGCGGGTTTCTCGTTTCGACTATAGGTTCTCATAATTGGCCTTTGATGTGAATGATTATGAGTGTTTAACTTCAAAAAATTTAATGGTTCACATGATTGGTGGTTACTCTCACACTTGTTAATGGTTCACATCATTGATCGGTAATTAAGTGGTTTATGCCATATTTGGAAGCTTCAAGACATTTACTCATGGTTAGAATCATACTATAGATCGAGAGATGGAGATAAAGACCCTAGATCTAGTTTCATCCATCCGGGTTGTGTGAAGTTATTAAATATTCATGATTGTAAACACGGATCCATTGATGGTTGCATCAATAATGTTTCTTTAATGACATGCATCCTCAAGTACATATTTTCCTATAGTATTTGAGATACTTGTACTTTGAGTATGGGAATGCCTACCTCGGTGATGTTTATATGAAATCTTGATATGGTAATCCTTTATTGTTTGTCTGGTCTTCAACCAATTGGTCTCTAATCCAAACCTTCCAGCGTGATAAAGTGTTTAGGTCATCAAACATATTTTATGTCTTTTGATATTAGGGGGCAATCTATTACACTAGAATTTTCATAGTGATTGTCAATTCGGATCACTTTGCCATCCAATGATATGTCTCAAGTGAATCCCCTTTATGAAGCTTGAAGTAAAAAAATACAGGGGACAAGATATTTTTGGGTTACCTTGCTTAAAAACCCTTTTTGGAAGCATCTATGCAATTTTCATATTAAAGACACTTTATGTAGTTTCTATCATTGTAAAATGTGGATATTTGTGTGCTTTCTCCCACTATAAACTATGTAGTTTTTTATCCAAAAGAAAAAATAAAACCTTTTATATAAATTGTAAAATATACATCGTAAATGCCGCAACATTCCATATGAAACCCACTCCCCATGGGGGGCGATAAGTAAAAAACACTAAAAGCAAACTGGAAAGCAAGTGGACACAAGCAACAAGTTACACTAAACAAAACAATGGCCAGGGAAAAAGGAAAAGACGGACAACCACAGACATTCCCTACAACCGGGGTGGGGGAAAACCACGCAAATCAAGTTTTTCTTCCTTTCTTCGTCTCAACCTTATGCCCTTCTCCTTGTGATGGCACAAAAGTGGCAAGGAAAATCGATTATCTCCTACTTGAGTTCCATTGTCTGGTCTGAATTTGAGTTAATCTAAAAAGATGATGTCATTTATTCCCATCATTTCCTAACTGGATACATATTTTATTGATTTGGAAGAGTTTGTGGATCGATATATAGTTGAATCATTCCCTTATACCTGCGGTTCTTTGTAGGTGATTTATTTCTGGGAACAATTTCTTCCTCTTCTTTGCCTCGTCCTCCTCGGAAGCTCGAGATGGGGGATAGCGACCATTTTTTTGTTTCCCATTATTCTTATTTTTTTTATTTTTTTATTTTTTGGTGTTGGGACACGTATTTTGTAAGTGTCCTATCGGCACACAAATTATCATTTTGAATGCGGTGTTTTCTCGTCTAGTGACGAAACTGACTAGTTTCTTTGTTTTTAAGGTCATCATGATACTCTTCGATGGCAATTATAAAATCTGTTCCATGCGGACACGTGTGAAACTGTAGTCCTCTCCTCTAATATCTCTATATATATTTTGATGTATCTCCCAATATTATTCCCAATACCTTCCAAAAAGTTGGTCATTCCATAAATGAAGGGGTGTACAATGCGACCCATGTTTAGGAATTCTGATAGCTGCGATAGTGTTTGCGTAAAAATGCGGGAACCATGGGATAGTGAAAAGGTGTTCTGGATCTCCAAAACCAGGTCCTTCTCTAATAATGATATCTGCAGCCTTTGTGATTTAAATTTTAAAATAAAAAAATCCCTTGGAATAGAGGTGGGTTTCACGGTTGTGGTCGAGTGTGTAAAAATCGATGGAATAGCTCCATCGGTTTAGGCGAAGTAGTTAAAGTGGCATATTAATGCATGTGCTTCATCTCATGCAATACTCCTCTTTGTTTTCTAGATTTTCTATCTTTCGTCTTGGTGTTGGCCCCTGCATTGTTCTACTATGTATGGTTGTGGGGCATTTCTAGCTTGTTACGGAGGTGTTATTCTTGCCAACTTTCCCCTGTAATATATTCTTTGGATGGGCCAACATTTTTTGTTCTAAATTTGTGGTTTTCTTCCCCTTTCACTCCGTGAAGATCTATAAGTGCCCATATCCACATCACCCCCTCTCGGATGGAAGTTAAGGGTGATGGTTGCCCCTCGAAACAATAAGGTATTCCTTCAAAAGAAGAGAAGTCCACGGAAAGAGACCAAGTTCCACTAACTAGATATTGCAATGAACGATTGTAACCCATCAACTCCCATCTTTTTTTTCACTTGAAACACTTTGTAAGTCTTATACACAAACTAAAAAATATTTCCACGAGGGCCTAGTAAAATCTAAAAACAAGAGGGGATTACCTATTCCACTGGGTTACGGTCTGTTTGTGATGTCTTCACGATGTTACGTATGCAGGAGTCCAAGAGTAGGGGTGGATTCAAAAGAGTGTTGTGTCTTACAACTAAGACTTGGAGAAGAAAGGTGCGGCCTCCATGAGGAGGACAAGGAGATAGAGGAATCCCACATACCATAGGTTTTTGAGTGTAGGGGCGAGTTGAAAGGGCGGTTTCCCCCACCCACACCGAGAAATAGAGGCTAGCCAATCGCATCCGAGGCCCAAGACGGGTACGATCTGAGTCCTGCCATCATGGAAAATGCCAATATTTCGATGGAAGAGAAACACCCCACGAGAGACCAAAAACAGAAAGGGCATACCTTCGGTCTTCAAAACCCACTATTGCGTTCACCAAGGGGAAGAAAGAGTAAGATCACAATACGCAGGAATGGTTGCACCGGTGGCAATGTGAAGCCACTAAGAAGATGCGCCGTGAGGAAAGTTCGATGGAAAACGGCGCGAAGAAAGCACAACATTCTGGGCGTCTGCCATAACACAATACCGCCTCTTATTGCCTCTTCGACATAACGATGCTCGAGGGCCCAGAGGACATCCACCTTATCATTGCCTGGTCCCTCAAAAAGCTGATGCGAGGCATTTGGCTTGAAAAATCGTTGTACAATTGAGTGACTTAGGGGTCGATATTTTTAATAGGAAATTTTATATATTTTTAAATAATTCGAATGAAGATATTTATGTGAGATTTTAATTGTAAATATTCTCAATTATATTGAAAATACGAGAGATATTAGATTAGGGATTAAAGTGTCCCAGGAATAGACAATTTAGTTGAGTTGTTGAGATCTTTGAAGGGATCATTGAAAAAATTTAGGATTAGTTGAGTGATACATGGATAACATCATGGTTAGAATAATCATAACTATGTAATTGTTTCTATATAAATGTATGCATACATATGGGAAATGAAGAGGAAGAGGTAGGTGAGTGAAAGAGTTTGAGTTTGAAGAGAGGCAGGAGCTTGAGGCCAAGTACTTTGTAAATATTATATTTATTAATTATTTATTCGTTGAGTATTTGGGTGAATACTTATGGTGTGAATTTATATTTGTGTGTGCACCAAGATAGAGATAGTTACTCTGAGGGTTGATTGCGTGGAGCTTATAGTGTATGTCGGTGGAGCATAATGAAGTGTTTCAAGCATTTGGAGAGATGATATGCGTTTCTTCATAGAAGTCAAAATCCTTTGTGAATTTTAGTGCATTGGAGAAAATCTAAGTATGGTATTGTTGCAAGGAAAAGAAGTGTGAAGCTTGTTGCTATTCGATGTTTCAGAGTACGGCGGATTTTGTAAGTATGCGGTAATATTAATAGGCATGAGGGAAGGCGAGGATAAAGGATATAGATTTGCCATTCACGGCTATGGAGAAATATCTGACAAAAGAAAAACAACATAGCATGGTAGAGTGTTATGTTGATAATGGAATAAATTGATCATGCGGTTCTCATAAACTGTATTTCGGTAGTGTTCTTGGTGTTCATGTTCCGCTCTTCTTCATCTCGGTGCGTTTATTTTGTACTCCAAAATTTTCGCATAGGTTCCAAGCCAAGTTTTTCTACTAAGCACTTTCTCAAAATCTAAAAGGGGATGTTGAAAGGAATCCACCTCTATGCGAGAGTGGCGAGGGGAATGCGCACATAAAGTTAGATGGAGATTGTACACTCCACAACCTGTCGAATGATAATGGCGAGGAGGAAGAATTCCTTGTATTCTACATTACCATTCTCTGTGATCTGGGAGGAGCATAATTGACATGATTTTATGCATATGCTTGTTCCATATTGTTACTGTTTTATTGAATAGAAAAGTGATCGAGATCTCAGTGCTGTCCATTAAAACAAAATTAAGGAACACAAATGATGGAAGATACGGAACTAAGCTATTAGTTTCCAAGTCTCATTCAAGTCCTCATTGATCTAATCCGGTTGAGAAATTTAGTTTCATAATATTCCTTGCCAGAATAATGAAGGCTTACGATAGAATTGTCAGTTTCGAAGAAAATCTATATAGGTTGACCTATTGAAGGACGGTGAATTAGTGTATGAAGGTTGTGGTACAACTTTGATTCAAGATTCAGTTCAAGCCTTGGTAAGAACACCGAACAGTATCCTTTTGGGAGAATTCATGGCATAGATGGTATGGCATTTATTTCATTCATTTAAATCTAGTTTAGCTATGCGTGTTGAATCCGAAGTGAACTAGATTGTTGTGTGACCGACTCTTATGTAATACATGTTGTGGGTTCGACTATGTTGTCAGTTCTCGAGATTTTTTTTTTAAACCTCTTGCATAAGAGTGTAAGAAAGGCCAATAGATATTTTGGCTATCATGGAAATTCTTGTGTAAGTTTTACGGAGGAGAAGAACAACGTTAATCCGAACCGATTTACCCTACATCGATCGGAGGAGCACAACAAAAGTGTTGATTGTTGAGGATTCTGCATCATTTTTTTTTGTAAAGTGGAGACAACAATTCATGGGTAAAAAACGAAAAAAGGTGATTTGGGTGTTGGTGGCACTGGTTTGGCATCATTTTGTATCGGAAGCCGGAGTAGAAAGCTCTTTGAGAGGAAAGTAAAAGCATAGTTATGTTCTTGAAATTATATATGCGGATGAATGGTGGAGACAAGATCATACAAAAAATCTTGAAGTCATGACATTGATATGTTTCTATGACTAACTTAACGGCTTTTGAGAAATTGTGTTGCAAATTTCAAATAGCGAAAAGAAGGTGTTAGTAGCATTATTGTTAGGTTGTAACGAGAGAACGATTGTGTTCATAAATAGAAGAGCATGTGAGCTCCTAAACGATAGCAAAGCCTAAAGAATTCAAAACGGAGGTTGGATAGTGAGGAAAAGTGCATGCTCTCAAAGCAGAAGTGGAAGCTGGAAAGAAATGAAGAACAAAAGAGTTGCTCAATAGAATGGTTCTAGAGGTAGAGAACGAGTATATCAAGCTCAAGGATATAGCTTGATAATGTAAGATATCGAAGGCTTGGTGGGAAGTGAGATTTAAAGCGAGTATAGAGCTTGTTGAAAAGAGAGGCTTAAGTGCAGTCCACAAGTGAAAACGGATGAAGTTCACAAAGGAGAAAGAATGAATATTGATGGTCATTGAATAGGTTCAAGAGAAGCCACAATAGGTGAAGGAGAAGGAAGATGCCAAGGAAAATGACATGAGAATGAGTTAAGAGGATATTGACGGAGAAATCTAGATAAATACATGGTAGCGGAGGAAGTTTTAGTATGCAGACAGAAGCATGGCAGTATTTTTTGAAATTAATGAAGAGACGAGGAGAAAAATATCTGGAAGGATTGAATCATATGAAGGATTCGGAAAGTAAGAAGACATGGCTAAAACTTGAAGTGAGACCGCGAGGACTTATCTTTTTAATGATAATTTCTATGTTATTGCAAATGTTACCCAAGAGATAGACAACCTTTTGAAGATGTACCAGGATGGATGAAGATATTGAAGTGAAATATGATGAAGAAAACCTTTCAAATGAGGAAGGATTTGAATGTTGTAAAGTAGAGTTTGTTGATGAGTTACTTAATGGGAAAAATGATCATCGAGGCTCATGAAGGTGAGATGTAATATTGACTTCTGATGAAGGATGAGGGAATATTTTCGAGAAATTTAAGCTAATGAATTTTCCTAATGTTGTTGATAGAAGAAAAATTACGGGAGAACGTTAATGTACCAAATCGGTGAGATGGCTCTTGGGGTAGGCTTCTGAGAGAAAGAAAACAAGAAGATGTATTGAAGAAGGAGTTGGGGCAGATTTGTCTCAAGAAAAAGAAGACAATCACAAAGTGAAGGAAGAAGAAGGACATTCTTGAAAAATGTTAAGAAATAGAACTGTTGAAGACTATAAATAGTATCATGATGAAAGTGCGAGGTCGGGTGTCAAAGAGAGATTGAAGTTATTTGAGTCTTTGATGAAAGAACCGGAGCGTGAGAGTGTGATTTCATTTTCAAGAATAAAGGAATTACCTCAAGCTTTGATTGGGACAAAGGTGTGCCATTCTTCCAATCTTATGATGTATTAGCTAACGAAGAGAGAAAAGAATGCGATCGAGAAATATGACGGACAATTTACTTCTTGGTAATTTGAAGATATAGAGCAACAAATGGAAATTGAAAAGAAAAGAAGATGTCAATGAAAGAAATTAGGGGAACAACATAAATGGATTTTGTGATTAGAGAACAATGGAACTTAATGATGAATGAGTTAAATGGAAGCTAACAACGAAGGAATGATCAATCAAAAATTTGCGATTCTGATTCAAGGAAACAAGATGAACTGAGGAAGGTATGATTATCTAACTGCCAACAAAGGTGCGGAAGCGATTTGGAGAAAATTACAAACTAAGGTTTGCAACCTTGGACATTTTCATCGACATATGGAACACATGATTAAGAGATAATGAATATTTTCAACTACAGAATCTGATGTAGGAGAATTTGGCCAGAAAAATCATTTAATAGGTGTGTGACTTAGAAATTTGTGATAATATTTTTAATTGTTTGTATATTTTAAATAATTTGGACTGAGAATATGTATATGAGACTTTATTGTAAATATTGTCATTGAGAAAGTACGAGATATTAGCTTAGGGATTAAAGAGTCCCAAGAATAGATAATTTAGTTAAGAGATTGTTGAGATCCTCAAGGATCATTGAGGGGAATTTTAGGATTATTTGAGTGATCTGTGAGAATATCATGGTTAAAATAATCCACATAACTATGTGATTATTTCTCGTACTTAACCACATATGGGGAGAGGCTGAGGTAGAGGTAGGTTAGTGAAAGAGTGTGAGTTTGAAGGGGCTTAACTTGAGGCCAAGTACTCTATAAATATTTTATTTATTAATTAATTATTTGTTGAGTATTTTGGTGGTATACATGTAGTGTGAATTTATGTTGTGTGTGTGCAGAGATAGAAAGAGTTATTCTACATGTTTATTATGTGGAGCCTACGGTGTATGTGACTAGAGCAACATGAAGTGTTTCAAGTGTTTGGAGATATATGATATCTGTGGAGATTTCTTGACATAAGTGAAATCAATGTGAATTTTGGTGTATTGGAGAAAAACTGAAAGGTATTAAAATTGTTGCTTCCGGGGAAAAGAAAATTGTGAAGCTTGTTTCTTTCGGCGTTCCATCGATGAAGTTATAGTATTCGGTAATATTAAGAATACATGAAGAAGGCATGATAAAGGATATAGTTACATTCACGTATGGAGAAATCACAAAAAAGAAAAATGACATAGCATGGTAGAGTCGATTGTCGATAGTTGAAGGAATTCGATGGTGGAGTTCTCATAAAATCGTATCTTATTTGAGTGTTCTTGTGATGTTCGTGTTGCATCTTTATCTAGGTGCATTTATTTTTGGAACCAAAATTTTACTTGTAGAGGTTCCAAGAAATAGTTTCCTGCGAGCTCTTTCTCACAATCTAGAGCGATGTTGAGGAAAGAATCCACCTCTATACGAAGTGCATCTAGAGATGGGCACGTAAAGTTTGGTAGTTTAGCTTTGATAATGACATGGAGAGGAAGAATTTAAACCTTGTTCTACATCAACATTTCTCGTGATATCGAGGAGGAGCATGAGCCGGCATGATTTTATGCATATGCTTGTTACATATTGTTGTGTTTTATTGAATAGAAAAATGGCGATTGAGATCAGTATTTGTCCATTAACGGAAAATTATGGAAGTTATGGTGGAGATGAAAACTAGAATCTAGTTTCAAGTCTCATTCGAGTCCTCATTGAGCTAATCCAATTGAGAATGGAAGTTGATTTAGTAATATTCCTTGCAGATATTGAAGGCTTGAAGCAGATCCATTAAAGTTCAAAGAAAATCTAAATGGTTGACCTATTGAAGAGACCAATGAAAGATCAATTTATGAAGGTCATGGGCTGGCGATTCAAAGATTCAACGATTCAAGCCTTGGTAAGGGAGCACGAGAATAAGAATGTCCTTTTGGCAGAATTCATGTGGCAGATGGTATGCCATTTATTTCATTGACTTCAAACCGGTATATTTGACCGTGTTGAACGAAGAAGTGAACCAGATGGCGTGTGAGAAGCTGGGTTATGATTATTGGATTTTGAACCTACGCATAGAGTGTAGAAATTCTAATCTGAGATTTGTGCCTATTGTGGAGGTACACTTTATGCTCGTATTTTTTTCATAGGAGAAAACATCGGTGTCATCCAAGATTAGTTTACCACAGCCAATCGGAGGGCACAAATGGAAGTGTTGGTTGTTGAAAGTTTTGCACCATTTTTTTCTTTGCTTAAAGTAGAGCTAAAAATTCATGGGTAAAACGAAAAGGTGATTTGGGTGTTGGCGGCCATATGAAGTACGGCATCATAAACTCGAGTCCCTCACTGTCTATGAGGGATGCGCTCTCTTGTCGGATGAAGAAATCTACGGTCGGTGGGAACAGTTGCCTTTGCCCATTTTTTGATTCTTAGTATGTTGAAGGGTTTTCGCCGTAGGCTGGGTTACCTTGGAGACAACTCCCATTTTGCCGTGAAAGCCCCCCTCCTTCTAGTGCCGAGGCCTTTCTCATCCTCATCACTCGGAAACCTTTTTGTTACAGCCTCCCCTATTAAATACAAACCTTAACGAAGCCAGCCAAATAAATCCACTAACAACTCCCTCTAGAAGACTAGCACTTCACTACAATAGAATGTGAGAGCACTATAAACTTTCTAACGATTATGTTCTGTCTGCATAGAGTAAAAATAAAAAATTAAGTTCTAGAAGCTTTGGTGGAGGAATATTATATAAATTAGGAGAAGCCTTTAACCACTACATGCCTACACCTCATCCCTTGGATCATGGAGCTTATATCCCCTTATTAAGCATCATATTCCTTGATAAGAGGAACTAGAAACCTCCTCATCTCCCTCTTTCAAATTGAGCATAGGGTAGGAAGGAATAGAGAGGACTTGGATGCAGCAAACGTATCTTGCTAGTTTTGGTTTGAAGGGCTTGTCATCAAGGGGAAGGGAGACCATTGGAAGAGGCTTGTGACATAAAGAAACAAGGTTGTAATCTTGTTTTCCTTTCGATTCAATACGATTGTTCTTTCCTAATTGTCTATTTTTATGTTATTAGTGAGATTCAAGTCACTCACATGGTTTATGAATTATTATTGATTCAATTATATGTTTATGCTAAATTATGGATTTCATTTACCTTTTATTTTATATGTGGACTCTTTTGTCCTTTCAATGTTTGCTTATGGAATATCTCACAGAGTCATGGGAAGCTATGGAAGAATTCGAAAGTCTCTAAGGTATTGGTAGCCGAAATGCGGGTGTGGAAATTCTTGAACGGACTTCTGCAAACACTTTGTTAATAGGTAAGTGATCCTTTGCATACATGTTTAATGTTTCAATTATAAGGTAAGGAAAGAGTATTTTAAATTATTTTCTTTTTGTTACGAATCTGAAAGGTCTTTCTTGTCATGGTAAGGGGGTTTTTAACATAACGATATGCATAACGCCAACCAAGTCGAGGACTTCATACCCCTTTGGACTATAGAATGGGACTGAACCAAGTATTTATTTCATATAATCACCCATACCATGTTCAAGCATGAATGTGATTCTCATGGGATAAATAAAAACATAACAAAATAGGAATCTAGAGGTTAAACCACCTCCACCCTGCGTCCGATGAAATCACTTAAAATGGTCTGCAGAGATAACAATAAATCAAAGCTTGAATGTGTAAGTTTCTTCACCATACCCATGATAATTTTCTGTCTCCACCACCTCTTGAAAATTATAAGAGAAAACCATCTCCACCCTCCAACTGCAGATTTTTCTACGAACACCTCCATAGCAGATCTGAAATCTGTGGGAAATCCAAATCTCCTTCAAAGAGGAAACCTGCCTCTTGATATCGCAGAAATGGGAGCCAGGAAAGGTTCACCATTGTCAATCAAATGCATCCATGCAAATGACAACAAAATATCCTATAAACCAATGCATGCACTGAATTGAAATCCCAACAAGATAAATCAAACATGCAACATAACATCTATAAAATACTCTTATTGGATGATGTTCCAATCTTCTTCTTGTGTTCTTGTGCTCACATGCTTTCTTTCTTGTGTTTTATTTCTTTCTTGTTTCTTCCTTGTGTGCGAGTGCTATATCTCTTGCTATAATTTCTCTCCCCTCTTTTCTCTCTTGTGTGGCGGGAAGCGGGTCTGAATCTCCAAGAGCATCTTAGAATGTTCTCTCCAATCTTTTCTTTTATTTTTATTTATTTTCCTTTTTCTTCCATTTCCCTTGCATGCATATTCTTGTCTCTTCATCTTCCTTTTCTCCTATTATCATTATTTTCATTTGTCTTTGTTGAATTCTAATTCCAATTTCCATGGCAATAAATAGTCATAAAACTAGCTCCCAATGTAATGTTATTCCCCTCGTTCAACTTGGAATATATATCGCATGACCTTAGTCTTATTTTTTCCTTTTATAATATCATTTTATGACATGGGATTTTAACTTGGGGCTGTACAAACCCCACTTCCCTTGGGAGAACACCATACCTTGTTTTCTTATAACTCTTATGACAAAGAAACTTTGTTGGAACATGACAAGAATATTGCTTATGCAACTTATAAAAAACAACCTTATATAAAATAGCGATTTTGTTTAACTAGAAAAATTAATAAGGATATAATTCACTTATTTTGATTGACCTTTTCCCATATGAAGGTTTCTCGGGCCCAAAGTGCTTCCATTGCAATTTAAATTTCTCTATTGTTGGTTCCATAGCATAGCTTATTTAGCTACAATATGCATTGGGAGTTCTGTTGAAACTCTCTTTTGGTTCCACCTACAATAAAGATGAATAAATCATGATGAACATCCTATACATATATTTTAAGCAACGAAACATGAAAAAAAAATCATGGATTTTCACTAGTTGTGGAAAAGTATGTATGCCAGTCCAATCCTTTCAAGGCTCTCAAAAGGTATGCAATACACGATATTCCAACTTAGCGCACATGACCCAATCTTCAAGGAGCTCTTCTTGGGTTTTGATATGTAAGTACGAGATACCCTCCAACCTGAAACTCCTTGAATACTATGTATTGATTTGCATATCGTCTACGTGTCCTCTGGTTTCTTAAATTAACATTAACCTACATTTCCTACTTCATCTCTCTCAACATATCCCTGGCAATTAATATCCTACTCATTAGATGCTACATATAATAAAGTATTACAAATCCTCCCATGAGAGATCCTCAAATGGACTCATATTCAAGGATTTTTTATACCCATTATTATATTAAAGTCCACCCGATGAGATACACCTCCCTTCCTACATTGATGCATGACATTTATTCTCAACACATCTTCAGGGATTAATCTGTCTCTATCTACCATCTTTTTGAGAATGATAACTTGTAATGAAGATTGGCCTACGTACCCAAACTGTAAAATTCCTTCCAAAACATGAAGTGAACTTGGCATCTATCTTATATAATCCCCTTGGGAACTCCATGCAACCTCATTATTTCCTTAGTGATTACACGAGCCACTTTGCTAGCTAAATTGTGGAGCTTACTGCTGCAGTGAGCTACCTTGCTCAACCTCTCAACCATAGCCGTAGTGAGTCATATTTGCCTTGGTGTCCCAAGAAAAAATGTAATGAAACCATGAAAATAACCTCCCATTTACATTTCAGAATCAAAAATAAGCTACAACAAACCAACTAAATGCTTCCATGTCTTATCTCTTCAAGTGATCACTATGGTTGTTTCGAGTATGGTGGATTTCCTGCCAAAAAAATAACTTCTCTAAACTTAATCAAACTCTTTCCCAACGCGACCTTTGTAAATTAAAAACCTTATACGACTTGATAAGAGAAAATTTTATTACACCTTTTCTGTTACATCAAATACATAAAGGTATCACATATATAAGAATGGAAAAAGTGTAGCATATAACTATTAAGAAGAAGAAGATAAATATATCCAAGTAACAATAGCCATCAACACCCGAAGAGAATACAGCATCTTACCCATTAAAAAGATGCAGGAGAACACTAACATTTTTCTCATTATTTCTATTGGTTTTTTCTTTTCTCACAGTAACTTGTGGAATGAATCTCTAATGCGTATCTAAATCTTGAAAACATATTTGCAACATTAAATTACTGATAATTCGAGGAAATGAGCCTGGTTTTCTTTGGAAACGTTTCATCGAGTTTTTGGATAGCGACTTCCCTTTTCTTTTTCTTCCTATGTTTGAGCTGAATAAGTGATCAGTTACATTTTCTACAACAATGGATTACTCGAAAGTTCACCTAGTATCGTGTTTATAGAGGACCTTTAAACATTCAATTGATGATATCTCTGTGCCAATCACAGGTTTTGTGTTACCATTTGTAATTTTCAGTTGTGTTACATGCTGGAAGAAGTACTGATAGCGGTGAATAGTTTTATTTGCATTTTGATTTTTTTCCAGGTAATGTGGTTTGTTTCATTGGTATGATTTGAGTGATACTTAGATATGATTATCTAAAAAATTATATATTTTATGGGATCTGTGAAATTCTATCTATCATATACATCTTCACAATTAATATATCTCAAAACACTTCACTCATAAGATATATTATATATTCTGTAATGTGTTTTTCTTTCTTTTTCTGACGAAAAGATTCTTATATCAATAAATATATATTATTATTCAAATGTCATTTTTTTAATTCATTTTATTATTAATTTTTAAAATATTTCCAAGTACAAAATAATTTCATTTTATTTTACTCCTGTTGAATTCCAAAATATTATGTAAATCTACACCCAAATTAATGTCAAACCATTTCTGTTCTTGTTCTTACATCCCTCTGTTCTAAAATTGAGACTTGTGTTGAATGAAGCCTATCTTCTAGGAATGTATTTTGGATTATTTAGAATTTGGAATATTTAGAAAATATAGTGAGATAAATTAATAGTTTTCTTTACTCATGTGATAATCTAGTTGATATATCATGACGTGTTGAAGTTGCTGGATTTACTTTTATATTTTTGAAAAATTTGGTGCCATCTAGAATTCACGGTTTGTATCTATTATGGTGGACGAGGTTAAGTTATTATAATTATTTTATTATCTAATAATCGAATTTTTATATGATTTCAATTTATTTATTAGGTTACCAATTTTTAAAATAGATATATAGTTAATTTTAGCAAGTATATATGTATATTAAATGAGTTCAAGTTAATTACTTTTGTAAAATCTCAGTGTTTTTAGGTTTTCAAGATATTTAAAAATATATTTTGAACTAAAAAATAGCATTCTCGCTTAAAAAACACATAACATATATCTATATATATAATATTTTAATGATTTTTATATTTATTTTAATTTTAAATAATATAACAATTATACTTTAAAATTAAATTTATAAATATTTGCTAAATTAAATTAATTTGAACCAATAAAAATGTTATTATGCCTTAGGTACGTTTTTCAACTCCCTCATTACCACTTTGCCATTTATCATTAGATGGAATTTTAGACTATTGAAACCGTCAAATTAAAAACATACCAAAAAATATTTTGCTAAACTCATCTTCTCACTCCCATTACATCTTTTAATAAAAATAACATTGGTTTTTCTATTAAATATTTGATATTTAGTACATAATACTCTTTTTTGTGCTTACAATATCATAATATTATTTTATTTTTTATAAATTCTACAATATTGATGACTTTTAGATTGATATAAGTGGTAAAATATATAATTCAAATAAAATTAGTTAAGTAAATTTTTAACTTAATATAAATATAAAATAAAAATAAAATAAATTTTGTTATTAATAAAATTACATTAAATATTAAATGATAAATATATTGTCATATTATTTGATACATACATTGAAAATTTTAATTAGTAACCATTATCTAATTATTATTTTAAATGTATTTTTATTACATTTAATTTTATTAATATAAAAAATTAAATCATATTTCAAATATTAATTAATTTTTATAATTTAGGAACTAATTTCCATGAGCTTGAATTGAGACCTATAGGTGGTCTATTCCCAAGACCCCTTGGAATGATAGAATCTGTCGGTTGGGATTCTAAGTGGAAGATGAAGAACACTTCATTTTAGATTGCCCTACTCTTACTCACATTCTCCCTCAATTCCTACCATCTACCCCACTTCCAATGTTATTGACACAGAGCAACCCTTAAGCATGCCCACCTATAATGATCTTCAAACGCTTATTTCTCTTCATTTTGACCACATAAACAAGATTTTTGAAGAATCGAGCTTAGATTCTTTATCTCTTGATTCTAATCGAATTGGAAGAAGATGAAGAACACCTTCATTTTAGATTTCCCTACTCTTGCCATTCTCTCTCTCGATTCCCTACCATCTACCCCACTTCCCGATATTATTGACCTATTAAGGCAACCTAAGCATGCCCACCTATAATGATCTTCAAGCACTTATTTCTCTTCATTTTTGACCATAGAAACAAGATTTTGAAGGGCTCAGGCTAGATTCTTTATCTCTTGGTTTAAAGTTCGATAGACATCATTGATCTTAACCAACTATAACCATCATCATCATTGTTTTAAATGATTTTTTATTATAACTAAATTTATTAATATAAAAATATTATATCTATATTTCTAATATTAATTAATTTTATAGTTTAAGAATTGTCTTTAATGTTATTTTATTTTTGTTTGTGTTATTTAAAGCTTGGTTATATGGATTGACATAGTGTAAAACCCCAAAGGGAAGTTAGATTGTGCATTGTTTACCCATCAAAATAGTGATTTCAATGTAAATAACTCTTATTTTTAATAGATATTTGATATTTGTACATAATACTCTTTTTTTACTTATCGATACTACTAATCTTGCACCTATAATCTTACTTATCTCACTTGCCATTTCAGTGTTATTACTAGCAATTAGCCATCACAAGATCTTATGAAAGGAAAACGCCCTAAGATTATTAAAGGATTCAATAGTTTCTAAGCAAGATATTTGTATTGATTTTGGTCAATTTTAGTAGGTGAAATATTATTGCCGCTGTCCCAAATTTTATTTTGATAATAAATATGGATGAAGGAGGAAGAATGAGAATCACACGAGAATTCATGTGAAATTCAATGATAAGGGTGATGATGAAGAAGATGATGAGATGTATTTTTAGAGGATCTCACCCCATGAGCTCATTGCTAGGTAGCTTGCCCAGAGTGAAATATTTTCATTCTCGGTGTATGAAGGCATTGGATGAAGACTGGTTTTATTGATTGAAATCCAATGTCAAAGTGAACTTGGCCTCTGTATTTCAAATTCCAAAACTTGGGTGTTGGCGTTATGGATCAGTCTATATTTGAAAGAAATAAAAGTTTCATTTTACATAATGGTTACATAGCTGAGTTTGTGCAGATTATCAGTTTTCTTTTATCCTTTTTTGTCTTGTAATTTCTTTAAAATATAAATGTAGCCCTGCACCTAGATTGTGGTAGGCATTGGACATGTGTTTTTGAGTTTATTCTATACAGGTTATTTATAGATTTATTTGATATGGAAATTTATTATAACAACTTACAACTTTGTTCTTTTCAAAATCCCTTGCATCCAAACTGTAAAAGTTGTGACTGGGAATGACTGTTCCAAAGTATTATAAGAGTAACTCCATCACATAATGGAGGTGACAAGCTCCATCAGATAAGGAGAACTCTAATGAGTTTTATGCCTAAAATTTAAAGATATTAGACTGGAGTTGTCATGAAACTGAGGTCCTGGTAATTACAAGGAGGACTTAGATGAAAATTAATGAGCCAGAGAACTGAGAATCAACCCAATTTGAGATGAGTTTTTCTTGAATTTGAGGATCTCATAGGTTCATACGTAGTGATCAAGAGTTGGTTCGTTTCAAATTTGTGAAATTTTTTTGAAGAAGCACTGGTAGAGCCAATAAGGTTAGAATTTTCTCAATTTGATACTTGAGTAGCTTCATATAGAATTTAGCAGTGGGATATTGAAGAAAGCTCTTGGGTAGCCATGGATGGGGTAATTCTATGTTGGGCGGGCCCAAAAAAAAGGAGAAATATCACATTTACAAGCTCTTTAGGCTTGAGCAATCTGGAAAAGAGGATTTTTGTGAGATGATGGAAGAGTTTAATGAGGAGGATATATGGGGTAGTGCTAATCATGCAGAGGCCAAGCAACTTGGCTTACAGGAAAATGAGTGGAATGGTGTTCCAGTCTGTAGATTAATGGGAATTGTGGAAGGGAATAATAATAATAGCATAAGACCAGTGAAGATTCCTTTGAAGGAATCATGGCATGAAGAGAATAATAGGAGGAGGATGAGGTATCATTGCTCTGCACCTGTGAATATCCCTAACTTGTCTCAGATGGTTATATGGATGGAGGAGAAGAATGAGAATCACAGTAGAAGTCATGTGAAGGTCGATGATAAGAGTGATGATGAAGAAGATGATGAGATGCATTTTGAGAGGATCCCACCCCATGAGCTCATTGTCAAGCAACTTGCCCAGAGTGAAATATTTTCATTCTCGGTATATGAAGGCATTGGGAGGACTCTCAAAGGGAGAGATCTCACCCAGGTTTGAAATGCAGTCTGGATGAAGACTGGTTTTATTGATTGAAATCCAATTTCAAAGTGAAATTGGCCTCTATATTTCAAATTCCAAAACTTGGGTGTTGGCGTTATGGATCACTCTGTATTTCAAAGCAATAAAAATTTCATTTTACATAATGGTTACATAGCTGAGTTTGTGCATATTACCTATTTTCTTTTATCCTTTTTTGTATTTTAATTTTCTTAAAATATAAATGTAGCCCTGCACCTAGATTGTAGTAGGAATTGGACATGTTTTTTTGAGTTTATTCTATAACAGTTATTTACAGATTTATTTGATATGAAATTTTTTTATACCAACTTACAACTTTGTTCTTTTCAAAATCCATTGCATCCAAACTGTAAAAGTTGTGACTAGGAATGACTATTCCAAAGTATTATAAGAGTAACTACGTCACATAATGGAGGTTAACTTATTACATAGGAGGGGTGTAAAACTTCCTCAAACACAAAATTAAATAAATCACTTAAAAAGCATGAAACACCACTCTACAAACCAAATCATAAATGCTGGTCGTTTTCAGACTATTTGTAATAATAAAACCACCAACACCGAGAACAGACGAAGGTTTGAATGGTAACTGAGTTGAGTGGCTTTGTTGTGAAGAAAATATATGGGCTAGATGAATTAAGAATTCAAAATCGAAATCGCAGAAAGAGGTGCAGATATTACTGTGTGCAATAATATCCCAACACTTTAAGTATTACCCATTCACTATTTCTTGTCTTCATCTTAGAGTTAAATATTGAATTAATACATAATAATCTATTGGGCAGTGACTTGGTAAGTTGAGACACTTTCTCTATTCTTAATTATTTTGGGTACTTAAGATAAAGTCCCCTGATTTTTACCTGAACTAGCTAGAAATATCGAGTTCTTCCTTCTATACTGTGAGCCTTCTTGTGAAGCGAATTATCAATGTGATAGTCTTTGTTGAGATATCATGATACAAATGATGGTTTGTATAGCACACACAATAAGTTTCTTTAGGAGAAATCAGACGATCATGAACAATGCAATGCAAAGATAAACCACAAATCAAGAAACCAAGTATGTAGACAAGTAATCTCAATTGGAATTATTTTTGAATCAAAACTACAAGAAAATTTATCTGCTCTCTATCCAATGTACAATTTCCCCTTTATCCTAATTCTACGACAAAATTATATACTGCACATATTACAAAAGTAGGGGAAACAAGTTCCTACAACAAGACCTCTTATCATCAAATATATAAAATATTTTTCCCTTGACTAATTTGTTCTGATTGCCAGGATCACCATTAGCAGGGTTTTGAGAGGAATATCCATAAAATTCCCAAGTTTGATCAATAAAATGGGTTGTCACTAACCACAAAAGAAAGTCTTGTTGCAGAGTCTCAGAGTAAATGTTGTAAGATGATTCCTTTTGAGTTTGTGATATATATATAGAGAAGAATCCAAGAATTCATCTAGTTCATCTCTTGGGAGCAGCTCTTCCCAGTTGACAGCTTCCAAGTTGGCACTGCATTTTTATTTTGTGAATGGAAGCTCCTGGATGGAGGAGCCATTAGTAATGTTTGATTTTGATAGGGGATTTTCTAAATTTGGATAATTTCCTCTGGAAGATATCACCACAATCCATTGACTAGGTGGACTTACAAACCAATTAGGGTTGTCAACAACTTCAAATTCACAAGATGTGGCCAGTGCCATCACTCTGTCCCTGGGAGAAGGCCTTAGGCATTGCTCAACTGACTTATTTATGCCAACCATTGTATTCCACTCCTCTGTTTAGCTTGAGATACTGAGTGACAGAATGAAAATAGGATGAGAAGAGTATGAATCCCATACTAGATTCCTAAAATCCAAATGACTAGTTGGGGATCCCGGATCCCTATTGGCCTCCTCTGACTCCATGCCAGAGCAGTCCTCATTTAGAAAAAGGTTCTTCAACAACTCCACACTAGTCCACCTCTTAATGGGATCTCTCTGAAAGCATTTCTCTAAGAAATCTCAGATCCGAGGTGAAAGTGAAGAAGGAAACTCAGGCAGCTCCTCTGTGCATCTGATCCTATACATTGCAGCAATGGTATTGGAAACTTGGCTCCGTGGAGGCCTTCCAGTGGCCATCTCCAGGAAAGTGCAGCCGAAAGACCAAATATCATAAGCAGACCCTTGCTCCACCTGGTTCACCACCTCTGGAGCCATCCACTGAGGCATTCCCCTCAATTGGAGGGTCTCCTGGCTATTCTTTTCATCACCAATCCTCTTGGCAGAGCCAAAGTCAGCAAGCTTTACACCATTGGCACCCATAAGAACATTCTTGCCCTTGATATCACAATGCACAATGCCCTAGTTGTGGAGGTAATCGATCCCACGTAGGATGCCACAAGTGTAGGTTATAATCACGGATTCATTGAGCTGCCCTCCAAACTTAACCAGCATATCCCCTATGCTACCACCTGGCATGTACTCCATGAAAAAATTGTGCACCTTTACGCAACTCTCGACGCTGTAACAGTGCCCCAGATAGGTAACGATGTATGGAGAATCCAGACCCTGCACTCATTACATTTATTAATCAATATAAGAAATTGAATTTAGATGGAAATCCCCTATTCAATTTGAAAAGTTACTGCACATTCTGCTCAACTAGGGCATTCATCAATAACCCTTAAACGGATAAACCCTAACTCCGTGTAATGTCACTGCCATTGTAATAATCCAAGATTGTCCAAAATAATTGCATGGGTTCAGATAATATACAATCAATTAAAAGGACCCTAAAAAGATCCCCTTATTTTCGAGATGGCTTTAACCTGAAGAAATAAAACAGTGTACCAGATACAAAATACTCTGCCTCCACTCCAGAAAAGAATATAAAAGAATAATACGACATAAATCAGAACTATATATATGAAGAAAATAGTAGCTGCCTCTAGAAGGCATCAGAAAAATGGATCTGAGAACAGCCCAAGACATCTCAGTAAAATCAATATGCCAAAAAGGGAATGAAGGAAGCGACGAAGGCAGAGAATAGGGAAGGAAGGGCAGGCATTGAAGCAACCCCTGCCTCCATTGTCGGACTGGGGGCAGCTGCCTTAACCTCTGACGCTTCTGCTGCTTCCATCATCATCATAATAACAACCAAGAGGGCCGCAGATGCGTATTTTCCTGCACCTACCATTCTTTCTCGCACTCACAAGAAACTGACTCTTATTAGCAGATACTGAAATGTTCAAATGTCAAGCACAGTCCTCGTCGAAAAAATGTAAAAATTAGAAAGAGAAGAACACTCCAAATGTGAAGCGGTAAACATCTTCTCTGAGATTCGAACCCTTAACCAAAAGGACCGATAGATGTGAGTGCATTTCAACAACAGTAGGGTTGAAAGTTGTGCATATTAATACGCATCTCCACCTAATTGAAATTAATCTAAGCACAATGAATGAATGATTCAGGCCACATAAAAGCTGAAGAGGGGATTTCTCTTTAGAAAAAAAAACATTTACGAATTTTTTGCTCTATCTTGAAATAAATTCAAGCTTACCTTCTGAATGTAAGCAATTACCCCGTCGTCTGTAAGTTTTTGGCCATTATCGTCTCTGACATAGAATACTGCACCAGCAGAATAAATTACCACATTTAGGAGCTACTGCAGAAGTAGATTTTTCGATCCATCTTGCAATCACAGGGAATTCTGAATGGACCAGCTAAGAAGAAGCCCTAGAAACCCTCCATAACTACATTGTAAACTAAATATTTGCAACTACCTTTTCCTTTTCATCCAACGGCTGAATATGTTTTAGTCGTCTAACATATAATCTAACGGTTTCAGATTATGACACGATGCACATAGGAGAGTTGTTTTCAAATAGTGACGCCTTACAGCATAATTATGAAAAAATGAATTTGAAAATATTTTATCCTATTGGATTTTTCAATAAAGAATGAATTTGCAAAATATTTCATCATTTTAGATCGTGTTGATATAAATAGAATTTACAAATAAAAAAATAAGGATTCCAATTCAAAAACCCAAGAATATGAAAGCATATTGAAGTGACAGAGTTAGGACATTGAACGAAAAGTATTGGGGAGGAATTGCAGGATTATTTTGCTGGAGGGAGTTGTTTTTAGTGTGATTTTTTGGAATTTTGGGTACTAGAATATGGCAGAAAAAATTGAGGTTGAATCTTGATTTTTGTGATTTAAATTGGATTTTGGACTATATATGAATTCAACACCCTAAAAAAACCCCTAGGGCACATGGATTATGCAAGGGTTACCCATCAAACATATGATTTCAATGAATTCCTGCGGGTTTTAAAAATTTAATTCAGAAAAATCCATCGGAAAAGTCTCCAAAAGGTAGCACTAAAGACAGCTTCAACGAAATTTGAGAAGTGCATTTGCTAGGGTAAGAAATTTGAGGAGTGCATCTGCGAGGTTCTTACCCAAAACCTATCCCATCATTATGCAGCATAGATCTTAGCAACCCAAATGATGTCAGTCTTTTTCACCATAGAGTTTGTTTTTTTTTTTTCAACTTGAATAATTCTTAGATTGACATTGAATTGGACCAAAAAACTTGTGAGAACTAAACCTCTCTTTCTTAAAAGCTTGGACCATATCCTCAAAACTCAGCACAAAATTTGTTCTTCGCTGAGCTTTTTCACCAGAGAATCTGTTCTAAGTGGGTGAGTGGGGGGTGGATGACTGAAGATAAAAATGGAGGAAAAGCAAAAGAAGAGGATTCCTAAGGAAAAGTGTTTACCTTCATAAGCAAAGCCACTAGCTTATTGAGAGGAGAAACATTGGCAGACACTAGTGCTAGTGCTACTAAAGAGAAGAAGAAGCAGTGTGAGTCTCCTAAGAGGAAGTATGGCAGCGCAATCAATTTTTACTTGTGTATTGATGGCCTTCCAGCTTTGTCAGTCTGCAGGCAGATCGGAAAGCTCACGCCTATTGGGGCGCTCATACAATGTCTAATGGGATGGTTGCTACATTGACAATCACAGAATTGTTTCGAAATTTGCAAAGTTTGTGGACTATACATATGTGCAGACGTTTGTCTTTACTTCAATTTCAACGATATTTGTTCTAATGGATATGGAAATTTGATGGGGTAATGGGTTTTAAGATCATTTTACTACAATTTATTAAAATTTGTTCTAATGGATACATAAATTTGTTGTGGTATTGAAATATGTTATAATGGATACATAAATTTGTTGTGGTAATGGATTTTAAGAAAGGACTTTATATATTTGGAAACGACATCTCAATGCATTTCTAGATAATTTTGGGTAACCAAAGTATGGGAAGTTGTGGCCATAATCCACCCTCTTGTTTGAGTGCGCATTAAACATTCATTAAAAGTTATAATAAAAATTGAATTACTAAATAATGAAAAAAAACAAAATCAATAAATTGGAATGTATTTTAAATAAAAAAATAATAAAAATTAATCACTAAGAAAAAAACACAATCACAAAAATTTGTTATATAGACAAAAATGAAATTATAAAAAAAAACATAAAACAATTATATTGTACCAATTTATTTTTTTATTTTTTATTTTTTCTCAGTATGAAAAAAATGTTGTTATCAAACAATTCATAATTCAAATCAAAAAGCATCATTACATCTTAATAAATAACCCACCATCATCCTAGTTACAAATATATCACCCATAGTTTTTTTTCAGTCTTAACCCACAAAACCAATCCTGAAAAGGCCATATTGTTCATAGTCTGAACAAAATTCCTCCCCAATACCTATCGAAAGATATCTGAGGAAACAAAAATAACAATGATATCGTTGCAACCTGTAACCTTCCAGGTCCATCAAAATACATTATGCTAAAAACGACACTTTAACCTGAGTATGCGGACACCATAATACAACAAAATAATTAAAATAACACGCTCGCTTGCTAGAGAACCGGCTCGCTTGCCGACACTTTAACCTGAGTGTGCAGACACCATAATACACCAGAAATAATTAAAAATAACACACTCTCTTGCTAGAGAACTGGCTCGCTTGCAATGTATCCGGCTCGCTTGAGGAGGATTGAGGAGTAGTGAAAGGAAGATTCCTCCCCAAAAAACTCAGAGATTATATCCACAAAAAGATGTATTCCTTCGATCTGTCAAAAAACTGAAATGCTTCCCTGCTAGCCCCCCGAGCCAGCAGAAAAAATAGAGAAATATGAGAAAAAAATCGATCCCTTCACTCCCCTACCCTCCACCTCGAATAATTCATAATGAATTTCTTTGAATCTGCCTTGAAGACCCAATTTCGACATAAAGGAAATCTCAGATGACACTTTGGGAACGAGCATAAAATTTTGGTAGACAGTCAACTCATGTTGGAATCCGATTCTCAACATAATTTAAATGAGGAGCTAGTGCAAATCCTTAATCAAAGGGGTGTCTTTTATATGCAGCAGATCATTGTCGATTGAGAATATGATGCCCCATAATGGAAATCTCTTACAAAAATGGGAATGGACGGGAGATGGGAAGTAGAATGGTATGGTTTCACTAATTCCATGAGTTCTTTAGGACTCTGCAGATCCAAGGAAGGTGATAGACTTATTTGGGGAGGAAATAGACCAAGTGAAGGGCCAAAAGCAAAGGAAATCTATACTGCATTGATCAACAAAAAATTGAATCAAGAATCCGATAGCTGGTTTAGGGTCATGTGGAGAAGCAAAGCTCAGGTGAAAATGATTATTTTCTTATGGTTAGTATGGAGAGACAAGAACTTAACATGGAAAAATCTGCAAAATAAAGGATGGAAGGGGCCGAGTTTGTGTATTTTATTTCGAGTAGAATCAAAGGACAACCTACATATTTTCTATCTATGTTCTTTCGCCATGGAAACCTTGACAATCGTATGTGCTAGTATGCATATCCAGCTGCCAGCATGCAGATCAACGGAGGACTTCTCCAAGTGGTGGCTGCATAGAGGTAAGAAATACAAGGTCATTCCTATTTTTTATCATTGGAAAATATGGTGCAACAGAAATTAGAAATTATTTGAAGGCTGGTTTTCAGATTTAAAGGCTGCTTTTCAGATTTACAGTTCATGGGAAAGTTCAAAAATATGCTAGAAGCCACCGTGCGATTTATCTAAGAGATTACGCCCACATGAGATTCATTATCCTGCTGGCTATTTTGATGGGGCTTCCCAACACTCCATTTGTGGCTGCGGTGCCTAGCTTATGATTTCTTCCACTTGCCATTATAAGATCTACTGGAATGGAGGAACCGGAACAAATATGAAGGCTGAATGCCTGGCTCTTTGGGGCCTCTTATGGTTCGGCTGTCAGTGATATTTGGATAAGTTATGGGTTTTTTGGGATTATAAAATCCTTATCGACCATATGAATCAGAAAGCCACATTAAACCCCAGAATGTTATCTCACTGGATCGAGAGAATATTTGCATTAAAGAGGACCTTTTCTTCCATTTCTTTTTGACATGTCTACAGGGAGAAAAACAACGAAGATGATCGCCTATGAAAGAAAGGGCTGGAAGGAACATTTGAAGAAATGCATTATGATTTAATAAACTCAAATGGAACTGGAGCAGATGAGAAAGTCAATTTCATATGAGATCTGAATTGGCTGCACAGCGTTTGCATCGGATCGGATGATATAAAATATTCAACAAGGACGAAGGGAATTGCAGAAATATGCTGGCCTTTTTGTTTTCTGTTTTTTTGAGTATTAAAATGACTGTAATTTTGAAAACGTTAATTACTTGATAAATGCTATCATATACCCATGTGGATGGGATGAATTAATGTAAATATTTTTTCTGAAGGGATGTATAATAATGGAAAGTCCCCATGACTATCACAAACTGAATGTAATGAAAATCATATGGCCTAAAAAAGGTTTTTGTCCTGGTACTAAATATAAACCAGAGTATTTTTCATTTTGAAAAAAAAAATATGTGCCTGAAAGATATAAAAGATAAATTCTTTCTCTGGAGTTCGATACGGTTGAGCCATGAAGACAGAAAAATCTAGTTAATAGTGGCCTTTTTGTGTAAATTATCTATTAGAACTTTAGAGTCTCCAAAGATGGATATTCTATCTATCCAAAGGTGGTTGGGAAACCACATTAATCCCCAAAGTGAAATTACCTCGGCCCTCGTATTTGTTCCTGTGCTGCCAAAACAAAAGAGCATATAGTGACAGGAAGGAGATAGTAATATCCATGCTCCGCATCCACATTTTTGATTTTGTGCAGCCCCGTCGAAAAACCTCGCCGGATAGTTGATTTCATGAGGGCGACATCTTATGGATAAGTCCACTAGGGGCTTTTCAGAAATCCTCAATTTATCCAGATCCTGTAGAATCTGATTGCACATCATTTCAGGCTCACTGACCTTGTCCTTGAAAATCCTTCGATTGCGGCATCCCCATATGCACCAGTGGAACGAGATCGCCAAATTTGTGTAAAACTTTCCTATCTCCCCCCATCGCATAATACAACTGTCTGCATTATAAAAAACAGGAATGTCACATTTTAGCTTCATACATATCAATTCTATAATCCGCTTGGGGAAATTGCACTTATAAAATATATGGATGTTATCATCATTATCCACCCCACATAACAAGCATATCCCAGGACCATTGAAACCTCTTTTCTGCAGGTTCACCCAGGTTAGGTTCTTGTCTCTCCAAACCAACCAGAAGAAAATAGATTATATTTTTTGAACTCTTGCTCCCCATAGATCCTTTAACCATCATGGACGCCTGATAGTTTCCTTCTCATGCATCATTGAACGATAGAGATCCTTAACCACTATTTGATTCCTTTCAGTCTTGCCTCCCCATATGATTTTGTCACCCTGTCTAAGCTTATGCAGCCCCAGACCTCTTAAATAGTCACAGTATCCATCCCATTCCTCAACCACAGTAATTTCTTAGTCTAACTAGCTTTTTTTCCTAGAAAATTATGGAAATTTAGACAAGATTTTAATAAAATCAGTCAGGATTTTTGTAAAATCCAAGTTATAGTTATCAAACTTCAATATTTTGAGAGCTCTTGAGATTTTTGATGGTATTGAATTTATTTCCACCATCAAAAACATGATTTAAACACTGATATTATAAGATTTTATTTTATTTTTACCCAAATTCCTATTACTTTTAACAATCCAAGCAATTCTTTCGCCTCCATAAACAACTCTAATCATCATACAGATGTTTTTTCCACCATGAGTTTGGCAGGTTGTGCCACCTCTACACAGACCTATCATAAGCAGACATATCATATGTTATGGAACAGTGGGCGATCTGTGGAAAAAAATGGTATCCAGAAATAAAAAAATAGAAACAAAAAATTTATAGTGTGCCAAATAATCATACATCGAGATACATCGCGATGCTTTTTCCACCATCGGAAAAAAATAAAAACATAAAATTTATACTGTGCCAAATAATCATACATCGAGATGCTTTTTCCACCATCAGTTTGGCATGGAACAATGGGCGATGTGAATGGAATTTGTACCTCCATCAAAAACATTTGTGCAAGAGCATAAATTTTGTAATTCCCATTTACAGATGCATGTAGATTATTGATTAAATAGATTTACCTCGTGGTGCTTTCCTTAGGTAGTGAGCATAATTAAGAAACTGATATGAATAGAATAAATAGAACTAGAAAAAGTTTTTTAATCCAAGTTTAATTTAATGTTGGAATGAAAAATAAATAAATAGAGAGTTTTAAAAATTTTCCTTATTTATATTATAAATCAATTTTATAATTCAAAAAAATGTTAATTTAATTTAATATAAAATAAATAAATAAAATTATTGGAAAAAAAATTCAAAAATATTTAATAATTAAATTATTCTTATATTTTAAATCAAAATATATATTTTGTCTAGGGGTCTTGGATGGACAATGGTCTTGGATAGACAATGATCTCGTGCTTTGTTAACGCACTCTTTGATGTGAAGTCATTGGTTCAATTCCCAGCCCCAATAAGGGTGATATATTAGACATGATGAAGATGTAGTCCTTCCAAGCTTATAAAAAAAAGGAAATATATGTTTTAAATACAAAATATATTTTAAAAAGAGTAGCAACGACAAAGGAGCAACAAAGAAGCAATAACTTTGATACTTGTGGTGCTTCATGCTCGTGGTTTTTGTGAGATGCATTATGCAACATAGATTGGTGTTGAAGAGGTACAGGGCAAGGCATTGATGCTTGTTGTGATGCTTGCCTAACAAAAATGTGGTCTACCCTTGTGAGAGCAAGGAATTGGGGATTCAATATTTTAGGCTTGCATATGTTCTATGTGTAAGGCCGATTTGAAAGGCTAATGTGTCTTTCCATATGGCATTGGAATATATTTTTGCAGGTTGATAATGTGTGCAAATTTGAATAGGTTTTGTTGATGGCATGCTTGTGTTTATAGAGGTAGTGTTATTCCATAGAGAATAGATTGTTAAGGCTTGCTTTCATATGCTTTTTATGCAACAAAGGGTGTTGGTGAAAGGTTGTTTGTGCTTACATATGTTGAGTAGTGCCAATTAGTGAGACATATTGTGTTCATATGGAATAGTGGCTAATGGTAAGCATGTATGCATATGATGATTGAGATGTTGTGATACAAGAAAATTGTTGTGATGCAAGGCAAAGGCATGACCCCATGACAACAAAGGCATGACTCCATGACAGACAAAAAAATACTCAAGGCTACTGAGGAAATGGCATGAAGAAGTAGTGATAAAAGATGTTGTATAACAAATATGTGGCTTTGGATAATGATGCATTTCTTTCATATGTTGCATGCATATGGCTTGCATGAGAGAGTCAATGCTTTACATGTGTTATGATGTTATAATGTGTTGCTTGCATATGTTGGCATTATGTTGATGTTGATGTATTTAATTATTATATATGGTTGAAAATAATATTTGAGCATTTATTTGTGTTCTTATATTCAAAATATGAAGAGTTTTGAAACAAATGAGTGGAAGGAAAAGAGTCAATCTTGTTCACCTCATATTCTTATGTGGAATACAAACAACTAGCAAAATATCGTTATAAAATATGTGTTTTTGGAAGGCATAATCATGTTAGAGAGTTGGAGAGCATGTGAAGGTTGATTGTTCGTGAGTTACCTAGCACACATGAAATTGATGTGAAGAAGATTTGAAGGGGAGAAGAGGTCGAGATAAATATGGAGGTATGTGTAATTGATGACCAGATAAGAAAGCATGTTATTTCTTGTATGTATCAGGGGATTGTAGTCTCTTTTCAAGTTGGAGCTCGATAAAAAACAGGTTGTAGCTTGTTGAGGTAGGAGTCTCCGATGGGTTGTAGTCCGTGAAAAATATATGGCAGCTGGAGCTTCCTTGTAAGTTGTAGCTTTCAAAAACATTGAGGTAACTTCCTCTTGTAGGTTGGAGCCTACAGAAAATAATATGTAATAAGGGAGTAGGAGCTTTCTTTTGCATGACAACAATAACAAAATCGTGGTTTTCTCCCTTTATGGATTTCCACTTATATCTAGTGTCCATATGTGTTTTCTTTTATGTGTTGATGTGATGTTATGGTTTACTTATTACATGTTGTTCACGTATTAAATCTAATATTCATTATGTGTTAATTTTCTCATCTAAATAAAATAATAATTTTAAAATAAAATAGATTTAAAGTCCATGAATGTACTAAATTGATTCACACCCACCCCTCGCACCCCCCCGCGCTCAATTTAGTAATTTTTTTATAAAATGGTTTTAGAGGAGATTCCTTTTGTGTAAGCCTAACAACTAGAAGGTATATACAGTTGAATATGGATTATCAAAATATACCTAGATGCTTAGTACTTAAATTTTTCATGAATGGAGAGATAAGGTAAAATCAGAACTGATAGCTTATGGACCTGGTGTATGGAAGCTTGTATGTGATAGATACAGTAAAGATGATTCCCCTTCTATTGAATAACAACATAGGAATGATAAGGCAAAATGTGCAATATAAAAATCTTCATAATAAGGACATTGAGAGAGTTATAGACCTTGAATTTGCAAAAGAAATTTGGAACAGATTGTAACTCATGCATGAAGTTGATACTAGTGGTAGTAGTAGAGAAAAAGAGAAGAGAAAGAGGAAGAGGACATATTTTTCAAAATGGAAGTGTTGAGTTGAATGATTTGCATGTGTGAATGAACCTCAACAAAAGTTAGTTGAAAAACTAGTCATGCTTAACTTAGTCTTCGATGAAATAGAAAGATTGAGGAATGAAAATAAAGATCTAAAAAAATTGGTGAAGGTATGTGATGAGAGAGAGCATGAGTACAATGAATAAATTATTAGTATGAAGAAACAATTAGAAGAAGCAAGGAAGACTGAAGAAAGGATCAACAACCGACTAAAGGAGAGAGAATAACATTATGAAAGATTAGAAGATGAGGTTCGTTTAGGGAGAAATGAACTCGATGAAAAGAATAGACTATGTAAAAAGCTACAAGATGAAATTGTCTCCATGAAGAACTCAGATAAGGTAGGCATTTAAGAGAACAAAAGAACATTAAAAATACATGTAGGAGAAAGGAAAAATGGCATGAATAGAAAGGAAACAAACAAATACAACTAGCATAATCAAAATGAAAAGAATGGTTCAAATAAAATGTTCTTTATAAAAAGCCAATTGCTTCCAAACATGAATTGAGAAAATTTGGAAGATTCCAAAGGAGATTATGTGTGCCTTTGAAAGATGCCAATTTTTTCTTGCCATGAACCTAGACATATTACAACAAAATGTAAAACAAATAAAATCAAGTTTAATCAAGAGAAGATGTAGCAAGCGAGAAGGACTCCTCAAGCAAACAAACATAGAAGACAACCATCCACTAGGTAAACAAATCATTTCCATGGTTATTGTTATTTATGCAATGAATATGGACATAAAGTTGTTGAATGTAAACTGTATGCAAAGAAGAGAACAAGAAGCCACATACCATTTCTGTGATACCTTGGTCAAATGAGGTGTTATTTATGTAACAACCTTGGACATAAATCCAATGAGTGCAAGATACCATATACTTTAAAGAACTCTAGATAAAATATGGAAGCAATTCCAAACACACCATAAAATGAGCCAAAAGAAAATGCAAACAACTCAAGGAAGTATATTAAAGTGCGGAAGAGAAAGAAAAAGGAGCAAGTCATGACTTAATGACAAAGTGAAGTAAGCTTAATCTCAGGGAGAACTGCTCATGAAAGCAAAGAAGAATCTTGTAAATAGCAGTAACATTTTAAGACCACAGTTCATCAATATCAACAATCTCCGCGAGTTCGCCTCTCAAAGAGTGGAATCTGTGAGTTTACTTCTATATTTTAATTCATTAGAAGCATTAAGCACTTCTTAGAAACCATATTGTGAATTTCCAAACTATATTTATTTTCTAACGTAATTTAGCCTGCAATTTCTAAGCAGTAATTTCGTAATTTTCTGAGCCCGTTCATCTAGAGGATATCTAGGTTGACGCAATGAAATTTTATAAAAATTATTACCAAGGTGTTGAAAATTTAAAACAATAAACATTTAACGAAGCGATTAAAAATTAATAACGAAAATAATGAAAAGTGTCATAACTAAAAACTTTATCATAATAATAATATTCTGAATAAAGAAATTTTTATGCTATATCAAATAAATATTGATTTCGCTACTTTAAACATATTATCCTTATATTCCAATTTTGGAAAGTTGAATAGGAATGCTATATTAATTTCAATGGTTTATATATGATTGTGGTTTTTTTGCTATTAAAAAAATTAGAAGTATCTTATAGTTAAATTGTTTGTTATATTATTTTAAGAATGAGTTTTATAATATGGAAGATGTGTTATTTAATATTATATTTGAAAATAATATTTATATTAATAAATTAAAAAAAAAATACATTAATTTTTTTTTTTTTTGTAAATTAAGCGGGACCTTTCTATTTTCTATTTATAATGAAAGAGCAGGTTACAAAAAACATAATCCAAACGGTGGCCTCAACCTGCCCGTAGGAAACCAGGTCTTTTGGCCACCGATAAGCATGAAAAGCATTCCAAAACTGGTATAGTTTCATTTGTTTGTACCTAGCAAGAGTTATCCGACTGTCTATATTCTTACCTACCTACTGATTACTTAAAGGAAATTCATATACATATTCACATTGCATTAAAAGAAAAAACTGAATTAGAACTAGCCATCTAATGAGGAGATTGGGGTAGGAGCCTTCTTTGTTGTCCCGGGCATGTCAACTTGCTGCATTTGCTGGAGAGTCTTCTCTATACAACTTAGCATGTTATCCATTCTATTCATGCGGTCTGTTGTTTGATACTGGGTAATTTTAATGTGTTGCAATTGGTCCAGGATTTCTACCAGCAATTCTTGAATGTTTGATTCCTTCTTAAGTTGTCCTGTCTTAATAAGACCTGGATGAAAGCTCTGCATGGCTTTTGCTATGAGGCATTTAACAATCCAGTAAGAGTGAATGGTTTGATTAAAGAGAATGAGTCGGCCACGAGTGTTGTCCGGGTCCATAATAAAGTCTAAAATCTCAGCCTCAGCCTCATTGTCCTCTGGTTCTATCTGAATTTCTCTTTCCCAACCTCTTATTTCTTCACGTACACTGGAGGAGTTGCCCAAGAGATAATTGGCTGCCAGAGTTTCCAGGTGTTCCTGGTTAGTCTTGCGGCCACGCTTCTTTGGACTATGTTCCATCTGTATTTGCTGCTTCCCGCGGTCAGAGTCTGACCGAGTTCTTCGTTTCCCCATGAGCGTAAGAACTTTGTGAAGTAACAGAGAACTGCAGGATGAGTTCATCAAATAATTGTTGTTAGTGACTTGACCAACAGGGTGATTGCAGAGCTTACATCTATATGTGTTGTGAGAAGCCGAATAGCAATGAACGAAAATTGAGACACTCCCTGAAAATCTGAGCGCGTCCAACTTTAGTCGAGAGCAAAAGTGGTTGAGCTGGGCATAAGGATGAATTTGGAGATATTGCCGTCAAGTGATGCCACAAATTACATTAATAAATTAACAATAATAATAAATAATATTACTTCATAAGATTTTTCATTACTTCACATATAATTGACATGAAAAATATTTGATATTATATAATGTATAATTCATTTTATGTTCAATTCGCATGTAATATTTAAAACAAAAATATATTAATAACAAAAATTATTTTGCTATCAATTATGTTAAATATTTCAATATTCGTATTAAATAACATAAATTTATATCAACTTTACATGGTAAAAAATAAAATAATTTAAATTAATTTTATTACATTTTCACTTCTCATTATGAGGACATGCATTTTTTATTCCATTCTTAATATAGAATTAATATATAAAATTAAAAAATATTAAAACAAAGAACTTGCATTATAAATCAAATATTTCAATAATCATTTTGAATAGAAGATTTTAACTTGAAACATATATATAGATAGAAAGACTATGCATTCCATTAAACATATATATATACATATAAAGAGAGAAAGAGTGTTGATTTCATTAATAAGTGCTTTCTAATTGAGGATATTGTGGCAATATGCAATTTGTAATTTTTCCAATATTTAATATGGATTTGATATATAACATTGTAAAAAATATTAATAATTAAAATAATTAAATGTATACATACAAAAAGAAATATTAATTATCTCTTTTCACTCTATAAAAATTTACATTTCAAGAAATTTGATCCCTGGGGTGATACATACAAACACAATATAATAATAATAATCAAAATAATCTTAATATATAAAATAAATGATGATATATTGTTTTGTTAAATATTTATTGTGAAGGTTATGGATTGCAAATTGAATGGATTAAAAAAATTAAATTATGTTATAAGTTGGTAGGTAAGGCTTACCCCTAACCCATTGTTATAATTTAAAAAAACTTTGGACTTTTATATTAATAAACAAATTTTAGAATATTTTGAAAATTTTTGAAAATTTTGAAAATCTATCAAAATTAAATAGTTGACTTTTCTATATCAACCAAATTATAAATATTCCAAAAACTATCATAGATATGAAATAGCCTCATAACCAAAATTTTATCCTAATTATAACTACTTCCGTACAATTTTTAATGTTTTCCCAACACATTTATCAAATGGCCTCTCCAAATCTCATTCCGATTGAAGTATCTTCTTAGTCAAAATGGTAAAAAATTCAAATTTTGAGTTTCTTTATCTTTTTCATGTATTGTAACTTTAGATATACACGCACAATCATATAAATTAAATGGCTACTAAACTTTGATACACCAATTAATGATTCTCTAAAACTTTACCATGGTGATTTTTAATTTGTAAATAAGATTTCTTATAATACTGTGGGAAAATACCATGAGTTATCAATATCATATGCCCAAAAACCCATAACTTATATATATATATATATATATATTAGAAAATCCACATAGATTCAAACTACTAATTGTAATATGCTAAAACAATAGACTTGAATCTACTCTACCAACTTCGGAAACCAATAGATGATTGTTAAATCACAAAGAATAAAAGAGAAAAAATCCAATCACACATTACACAATGATTTCCTGGGGAAAGCCACAACTAAAAACCCCACTTTCTCTATGTTATATTAGTCAGAAAATATGAGAATATTACAATTCTTTTCTCCAACCTGAGAAACCTTTGCACTATCTCTATCTGAATACTTAACCAATTTTCTGCTTGCCTAGATCCCTATTTCCTTAGGAAATTAGCCCCTATTAATGATATAAATCCCCATCCAATACTATGCAATCCATATATGGCATTTTTCTGACTGCATACACTACTTATACAATTTGGATTACTATACAACTGATAGTACACTACCCTTGAACTCCAATCTCAAGTAGGTAACTATCAGTTCTGAGATGTATGAGTTATTTATGGTTGAATCATCAGTTAACTGATTGATCATAGAGTGCATAACTCATTACTATACCTCTCATTACTTCCTCCATCAGTTTGAACTAGTTAAATTGAATTTAACTCAGATAAAATGAATTAACTAATTACAACTCAAAATAAACTCAACCAAGGCTCCTATTTTGTAGGAGCAACTCTACATGACTCAATTTAGACCGTCAACTCGCATTAATTGAACCAACTACATCAAAATAACTTAATTAACTTTTACAAGCTGTCATGAGATGTGGAATTATAATTTTATTCTAATTTAATTCAAGGGAAAATTAAATTAGAATCTTTCTTGGTGTCATTTTCAACACTCCCTCTCAGCAAGAAAGGGATTATCTTATACCTCGATCCCGCCTTTATGGAACTCGAACTTTCCTCTTGAAATTGCCTTCATCAAGATGTCTTCATCATGTTCCTCTATAGAAATGTACTCTAGCACCATGATCTACCTCTGCACACAATATTTGAGATGACGATACTGGATGTCAATAAGCTTGGACCTATCATGAAAAATGGATTAATCGAGAGTTGTATGCAACTCTAGTTGTCACAGTAAATCACCGTAGGATCCATCTATTCACTAAACAACCCAACAAGGATCTTCCTCATACAGATAGCCTCACAAGTTGCTTGACTAGCAACCATGTACTATGCTTCTGTTGAACTGAGTGCAACTGATTTCTACTTCCTGTTGTACTAGGAAATTGCTTCTGACCCAATACTGAAGATTTTTCTTGATGTGCTCTTCCCATCGGATGGAATCCCTGCCAAATATGCATCTATGTAGCCTTGAAACTTCACTCCCTCTGTTTGTCTGTACCAAAGACCAAACTGAGTGGTGTCTGTGCGCTATCTCAACACATGTTTGGTTGCCTTCCAATAGAGCTTAGTTGGCTTAACCATTTCCTGACTAAGTTAGTTAACCACATAACACATGTCTAGTTGTGTGTTCACCAAGTACATAAGTGAACCCATAAGCTTCTTGTAGGAAATATTCTCAATCCTACACTCGATTTTGTTCAATAAAAATATTTTCCTGCCTATCTATTTGAGCAAAAAAAGATAAGGGGAAAATATTTCACGGGCTAACTCTCAGAGGTCTATAAAATTGTCTCTTAAGGAGTAACCTCTTCTGCTCTCAATAAGTCAGGATCCCTCTTCCACCTCATTTAAGAAATAATAAATTCCTAAGCACAATCCTTTTAAATAATGAAATAAAGGGTGAAAGAAGATAAATGCTTCTTGCACATGGAGGTGAAGTTAGTGACTTTCTTGATATACTATCCAAGTTCAGTGGAAATCAAGAAACGCTTGTGTTCCTGAAGTGACTCTGTCAAGGTACTGTATAGGGCTTCTGGAAGCGAAGAAACACTAGAGATGTAAGCCCATACTCTGATTAGTTTTGATATGTGGTTCTATATTACCCTTATTCTCATAACAATTATTTAGCTTGCTTTATGTTGTGTTATGCTGAGAAATGGAACAAGAATACTATATCTCTAACTGAGTAGAATGGGGGGCTGAGGTGACCCAATAATTGAATCAATACTTCCTGGAAAATTGAGACTTTGTGCATAAATAAAAACCAAAAAAAATAAGTTGGTGGTTTTCCCAGTGCGTCTCCAAGTGTTGTCAATGTGACAATAACCCTCAAAAAAAATATTCTATCTCAATTTTGAAGCCTACATGTACTGTCATTCCAAGCTACCTAGTTTCATCACGTTGTTTTCTTGACTATCCTTATGTTTTATCTAAGTGTCGCATCCTCCTAAGTCAACGTTTTCTAAGAATTTTCACCTTACATTTAGAAGCACTGGCGTTATCTTGCCAAAATATAGGTGAATACATAGCTTTTCTTGACTTATTAACTAGCTTTATTCACCATGCAAAAGCACAAAAAAGCAAAGAAAAAATTTTTTCTAAAGAAAAATCGCACTCCAAGATGACAAACATTTTCCTCCTTATTGAGCGTACTCCTTTGGGATGAGAAAATACGCCCTAGTGGAGTGCACTCCTTCATGCTCAGCCAATGCGCCCTCCACTTGAGTGCACTCCTTCAACTCGAAGATTTTCACGCTCTTTGACTCATGCATGCACTTTGCTTGTTGCATGTGGGTGCACTCCTAGAAAATAGGAGCCCACTTCACTTCACTTAACTAGATCATTCACCCATCGAGAAGTGGTGAGCATGAATGAAATGGATTTGCATGTAATCTAATTATAATCAACCCTACTCATCATTATTTCAGATAATCATTCTCATCTCGGTTGAGCGCACTTATTTGAATTAAGGAGCTCTTTGTCGATTTTTATTCCAATTAAGTTTTGCATGTCAATTCTATTACTTTCCTTTAATATTTTTATTTTTTATCTTGCTTTCCTTGCTGGAGTTTCACTTAGTTTTGGTTTCTTTGATGGTGTTTTATTTCATTCCTTCTAGTACAAGTGTCACAATGTTGTTGTAGGTTGTGACTCTTCACATTCTGCAACTCTTCATATCCTAGTCATGATTGTGATAGAATCTATAAGAAATTGTAGATAATTCCTCTTATCATTTCAATCATTTGGTCTTATTGTTGAACTTGTTCTTAAGAAATTCCAAGGCATAGTGCACTTATAAAAGTGAAGGATTGACTGTCTCAGAAAACTACACCCAGTAAGACAAATTTTCCTCAAGAGAACACTCCCTAGGCATGAAGAACCGTACCCTCCTTGAGGGCATGAATATACCCTGAACACATGAGTGTTTTCACCTTCGTCTCTTCAGAAATGTGTCATGTTCCCTCTTTGTTACCCTTGAGTGCATGAGTTCATTGGGAAGGCATGAATCCTGACCCCTTCATCCCTTCAGAGTGCACCCTTGCACCCTCTTAGCCTATTTGAGCACATGACCGCACCTTGAACCCATGAATGAATTAGTTGTTCATAAGTTTTGTCTGCACCAAAATTTCCACCAAGTCCACCACTATGTTTTTCCTTAATTAAATTTTCTCTCATAGAACAATTTGGTATGCACCGCTAATTTCTTTTAAACAGTAAACCTTCTTGCAAGAAAAAATCCAGCCACTTACTTCTGTCCAACAAAACAGGATTACTGCATGCTTCAAATGCCTCTTTAAAATCCAAATCAGTTTTATACAATTCTTTAATAAAATAAAAACCCATCACTTGAATTTGACTTTCTTGAACTAAAATGCTTTTTCTACTTAAGGCGTCTACTACTTTGTTTTCTTGGCCAGTTTTATGTTTCAATACAAAATTGAAACTCTGAAGATATTCTACCCATTTTTCATGTTTCTGATTTAGTTTTGGTTTTTGCATAATGTACTGCAATGCATGATTTTCTGAATAAAACACAAACTCTTTAGACATCAAGTAATGTCTCCACTTCTTTAATGCCTGTACAACTGCATAAAATTCCTTGTCATAAGAAGAATATTTTCTTCTTGTCTCATTCAGCTTTTCTCTGAAATAAGCTACAGGTCTGTCTTCTTGACTTAACACGGCTCCAATATCTTCTCCACTGGCATCACATTGCACTTGAAAAGGTTTGTTAAAATCAGGAAAAACAAAAATGGGTTTTTCTGTTATCTTCCTTTTCAACAACTAAAAATAAATAAATAAATAAATAAATAAATAAATCCTGCTTCATCAGTCCATTTAAATGGTTTTTTTTCCTTCTTTATGGTTTCAATAATAGGAGCATTGATCTTACTAAAATTCCTTATGAATTTTCTATAAAAACTAGCAAGACAATGGAAGCTTCTTACCTCAAAAACGCTTTTGGGTGAACGCCATTCTATGATTTCCTTTATCTTCTCTGGGTCCATCTTCAATCCATCAGCAGAAACAACAAAGCCTAAGTATACCAATTCTTCCTTCATGAATGAACAACTTTTTAAATTTACCAGCAACTTTTCTTGATCCAACTTCCTTAAGACATAATTCAAATGTCTCATGTGCTCTTCTTTAGATTTGCTGTAAATTAATATATCATCCAGATATACTATTACAAATTTACCAATAAATTCCTTCAGAACTTCATTCATAAGCCTCATAAATTTACTAGGTGCATTTGATAATCCAAACGGCATTACCATCCATTCATACAATCCTTCATTTTTTTTAAAAGTTGTTTTCCATCATCTCCTTCCCTTATCCTAATTTCATGATAGCCACCCTTTAAATCCAGTTTTGTAAAATATCTTGCCCCACTTAAACAATCCATCAAATCTTCAATTCTGGGTAAAGGAAATCTATACCTGCTTGTTATTTTGTTGATTTCTCTTCAATCAGTACACATTCTCCAGCCTCCATCTTTGTTTTGGACTCAATACTATTGGCACTGCACAAGGACTCAAACTTTCTCTGATCAATTCTTTATCTAACAGCTCCTGCACCTGCTTCCTGATTTCTTCATATTCTGTAGGAGTCATCCTGTATGCTGCTTTATTTGGACAATTTTCTCCTGGAATCAAATCTATATGATGGCTGTTTTTTCTAATAGGTGGTAATTCATTCGGCAAATCATCTACAATGATATCACGGTAATTTTCCAGCATCTCTTGAATTTCAATTGGAAAATCATAAAATTTAGTGGAAGTAATTACTACCTTGTGTGTATTATCCACTTTTGGCACTTTTGTTGCTTCTGGTATTTTTGCTGCTTCCTCTTCATTCTGAGCAACAATTACATTTCTCTGATTTGTCCCCATATTCCCTAGACATTCATAAGCCCTGTGTCCAAGCTTATTACATATATAACATCTGATTTCTCTTCCTCTTCGTCTGCCTCCTCTTCCTCTGGAAAAACTCCTTCTGCCACTTGCATCACCTTCTGTGTGTGTATGCTGACTTGAGCTGCTGCTAGCTCCTTCTCTCGGTGTTGTAGATCTTCCTCTACCACTTTGACTTCCTTTTCCTTGGAAAGTGCCTCTACTTCTGGCATACTACTTCCTTATGAGTTTTTTTCAGCCTTCAAGGCCATCTGTTAAGCCTCTTCCACTGTTTTAGGAGACAGCAGACTTATCTCATCTTGGATCTCCATTATGAGACCATTAATATATCTTGAAATCTTCTCTACTGCATCTTGAATTTTTCCTGCTCTTATTCTCACTTTATAAAATTCATCTGTGTATTCTTTGACTGTCATTGATCTCTGTCTAAGATTCTGCATTTGTCTAAATAATAAAAGTTGATAATCACTTGGAAAAAACTTACCTCTCAGCTTTGCCACCATCCTGTTCCAATTCTTTTTTGGCTGCTTACAAAGTCTCCTTCTTTTTGCCTGCACTCCATCCCACCAAAGTGCTGCATGACCTTTCAATTTTGTGACAACAAACTTCACTCTTTTTCCTTTATCCATTTCTTCATAATCGAAGAACTTATCCATGTCATTAACCCAATCTATCAATTCCTCTGGATTTAAGCTTCCTGTAAAAATTGAAACTTCAATTTTGGGTTTAGATGTGGATCCCAACACCGATTTAAAAAATCTCATTTCAGGAGTAACTTCTGTAGGTTCTCCCTCTTCTACAGATTCAACTTCAGGCTCGCTGACATCTCCGACATTTGCATCTCTTTGATTTCCCATTTCCATTGCTTCTAATCTGGCTCACATCTATTGCATAACTTCCATCACTTTAGCATTTACAACTGGTCTTCCTCTTCTTCGACCAGCACAACCTCCTCGTCAAACTCTATAAGCCATGTTGAATTTATTTTCCTGATCTTTGAGATCTCGCTCAGTGTCTAAATGTTGCTTTGATACCACTAATGGTGGCCTAGTTGTAGGTGTGAGTGATAAACTTTCAAATATTGTGAAAATTTCTTCAAGTTCTGGTGGAATTTCCTCAATTTCCTTATGAATATCAGTCATCAAACTTCTAACTTTATAACTCAAAATTCAAATGCATAAAAACAAATTTGTTACACAAATTTTTTTATTGCATTAAAAACCAATTTTCAACCTTTTTTTTTATAACCTATGAAACCTTTATTAAAAGAAATTTTACAATGGTGAAACAACCATTGTAATTCTCCTCTTATAGCAACAGACCAACCCTTATAAAAATATTTTACCTTAACCCAATGCAAATCTGTCACGTAAAAGACGACAGCATAATTGAGTCAACTATATAAAATACAACATTAATAAAAATCAACCATAACGTTGATTCAATGACAGATTCCAAACTCATTAAAACCTTGACTATAGTTTGTCGCATCCAATTTACTCATTAAATTTCATACAACTTAATATGCGAACACCGTCGAATCTTTGACTATGATGCGAAAGCCACCAGATTTATGAATTGCTACACGGATGGCTCAATCATAAAAACGAATTTATGATTTTATCGGGTCCATTTGAGAGATCAAATTTCATGAAATTTTTTATGCAATTTTCGTTAGATCTCCAGGTTATATGTGAGAACTGTTGGATCTCAATTCAACAGTGAGGATTTACCTTGGATCTTTACGCAATTCAGCGTTGCTATTTTCTTCAAACCCACCAGTTTTTACACTTCTGCAATTAAACCATAATCTCATTACATTCTACAACAATTTCTCTCCTTTAATTTTCCATATTTGGTATTCCTGCCAAGAAGTCTCAGCTTCTTGTATCAACAATTTATAGTGCGTTAAATTAACAAACCACCAGACTGTTTCAATTTCGCGGCAGATGCGGAATTTTAAAAGGAAGCATACATACAACAATTCATTTACAAAGTTCAAATTGAATCCAATTAACTCAAAATTATTTCAGAAAGAAAATGAACATCCGGTAATTCGTCAATTATGCCTACATTCGCTCAGAAATAGAGGAATTGCAATGTTTTTCTATTTGATCCATTTCCATCTCAAACCTCTCTCTCTACCCAATACATTCTGAACTTATATTTTAAATATATTCTTCATAAAACAAATTGATCAAATTCTATGGATCAATTTCCCAATTTTAGATAAAATCCAATTACCCAATATTTGCCTAAAAATTCTCAACTAAAACTAAATTCAATGAATCAAATACAAAGCTATCCAAATACCTGAATACTATTAAAATCTTATATATCAAAATAGTAAACCGCAAGCTAAAGGATCCCACTCCTTTGCTTGTAAAATATTTTTGTATTTTTGGAATAAAATGAAGTAATTTTTCTCCTCGAGCCTCATGCTCCTGCATCAAACCAGAGTGGAATAGTTATCTAAAAGTGCTTCGTGCCACCAATATCAAAATAACTAAGAGGGAAGATGAATTGTTATGGGCATTATTTCCTTGGGGCATTTACTCACCAAAAGAGGGGTATGCATCCCTCATTGTGGAGCTAGAACCCTAGGACAGAAAGTGGTGGTGGAGGCACCTTTGGAAGCTAAAGGCACCCCCAAAGGATAAATTATTCATGTGGTGCATACTCACCAATTGTGCCCCTACAGATGACAATATCACCAGATGTTCAATTCATGGTCCCTCCAGATGTTTCCTTTTCAAATTACATCCTAAGGATACATATCATCTCTTCCTCACCTTCCCATCCATCAAAACGATCTAGAAACTCTCCACCACTACTCTGGGCATCACTTTCAATTGGCATGGCAACACTATCACTGAGGCTTGGAAGAACTGGTGGCAATCGTCTATCTGCAAAAAATATAGAAATCTCCCCCTTTTGATATCCTGAAGCATCCGGTTGACCTGTAACCAGTGTCTTTCAAAACTCTGTGGTTGACTGGCCTCACATTTGCAACTTAATTATGGATATGTTCCTCTTAATTCCTAACGATGAACCAGGCGCTCAAGGCAGAGTGCTCAACCCTGAGACTATTGATATATCCTTCCCTTAGGCCTATTTTGATGGGGCTTCAAACATCTCTGGATGCGGAAGGCGGGGGGCACTCTCTTCCTGTCGGAATCACACCACTTTAAGATCAAAATAGGTTTGGGACCGGGTACTAACAACTACGCTGAACTCAACAGCCTTAGACTCCTCCTTACATTTTCCCAAGGGAAGAGTTGCAACAAGATTCAAATATTTGGGGATTTCAAGAATGTAATTAACTATTTCAGCAATGAAGCATGATGTCATGTTCATACTCTTAGAGGGCTGCTGGACGAGGTTATGAGTCTCAAACATTTTTTTGATTCCATTATTGTTGCTCATATTTATACGGAAAGGAACCAAATGGCTGATCAAATTTCCAAAGAAGCCTCACAGTTAGTATGGGGCCAATGGTTCATTATCTAATAGGATGGACATGATGAGTATCAATACTTCCACATTCCCTTCATAAAGGATGCAGATGGATATGGGGTAGTTTGAACATACTGTCGGTTTTTTGGTCTGTTTACTATCTGTTTTATGTGTTCACATTTTATTATGTAGATATTTATTTTTACATGCACAATACTGTTTTTAAATTTTATTATTGATCATATGAACTATATGAATGTAAGTGAATTTTGAAATTGCATAGATGCCTATGTTGCTGATACAACATGTAATTTTCTTTCATGAATGAAAATTATGATTTTTTCCCTGGAAAAAAAAAGTTAGCTTGACAAATAATTGTTCGATATTTCTAGTTGCACTGAGAGGCGCTCTACAACCCAATATGGGGGAGATGTGTAGGCATTAGATATAATGTAAGAAAGATGTCAACATTTTCTAATGTCTTCTATATTATAAAATGATAATAGCAATAAATGAACAAAAAAATATATAACACAATTTAATGTCGTCTTCAAATCAAAACTAAATGTATAAATATAAACCATACAATCAATCTCTCAATCACTTAATTATTTTTCTATGTGCATGAATAAGTAGGAGCAGGTGAAAAGTAGTTACAGTACCTCAATAGTAAGCATGTAAAAAAACTAATGTAAGTGCAAACCTTTGAAAATAAATGCCTCTCAGATAAGTATTAATATTATATTTGTCTATTTTATTTACATTGTTTTGTTAGTTTGTTTTGTAATAATGAGTGACATTTGAGCATTTTTTTATTGTTATATCTTGAAGTATATACTTTGGAGGATTTCCATCATTTTCTCACACCAACAAAATTTTGAGATTTTTTCGCCAAGAGGTGCTTTATAGCCCAGCGTGGGGGAGATGTGTAGGTGTTAGGTGTAATGTAAGAAATATTGTATGTCAAAATATTTTTAATTCGGTCTATATTATAACTAATATAATAATAACAAAAAAAACAACACAATTTAATGTCGTCTTCAACATCAAAACTAAATATATAAATATAAACCATACAATCAATCTCCCAATCGTCTAGTTGTTTGTCTGTGCACATGAATAAGTAGGAGTAGGTGAAAAGCAGTTGTAGGACATGAATACTAAGCACACAAACAAATTAAGGTAAGCACAAACATTTGAAAAGAAACTCCTTTTGGGTAAGTATTAATATTATATTTTCCTATTATATTTTACATTCTTTTATTAGTTTGTTTCGTATGAGTCACATTTGACCTTTATTTCTTTTTGTTATTATATCTTGAAGTGTATCCTTTGGAGGATTTCCATCATTTTCTCATACAAGCAAAATTATGAGATTTTCACCTAGATGTTAGATTCTTCAAAATCTAGAAATTTTACTTGGCTTTCCATTTCAATACTCTAATCTTCACAAAGTCTCTACGAGGATCTCCAAGTTCTAGAAGATTTTTTTTTACAGCCTACACCCCACACACTTTGCTAATCGTTTTTTTTGTTCACTCATATATATATATATATATATATCAATGATGAATGCTCACATACTTTGCTAATAAATTTTATATTTACTTGTGTGTGTGTGTGTGTGTGTTGGATTTTTGTAGGAGCATAGAATATTAAGAGGATACCAAGTTGAATCACTTAGGTGATACAATTCCACCCACCCATTGTTTAATATATTAATCTCTCAATTTTCAACAATGCCCAGATCTCATCCATGGGCTTTGAAACACTTAACACGGGTAGTAAACTCATTCAAGATTAGTGGTAGCATGCCGTATGGAAAATTGAACCATATGTTTCCGTCATTCTAAAGTTATAATTCTAAGTATTGATAAAGTATACAACAGGTGCACCATCAATGAACTGGGCAATTTTTTGCAGAAGTTATAATTTTGAGAACTAGAAGAGTATGCTACAGGAACACCATCAACCAACCTAGCCAGTTTATAACCTCCAGATTAATAGATTGGAAGAAATTGAGTGTACTATACGTAATCTCTACTCTTACTTTATATTTATTCTAAGATTCAATAAATTGAAGTTGAGTAAATATGCCATCTATAGGACTCAACTAAAATTGTAAAGAATTCAAACTTGCAAATATAAATTGTTGTGTGTTATTCATGTAGAGCATTATTGATTAGATGTTTAGTGGCCTTTCCTATGAGATGTTGAGCCTATTTAATGGCTTCATTTCTCATCTACATTACAAAATTAGCCATATTGATCCAAGCTTTTAATTCAATGTACAATATATGTGATATCTTATACTACCAACCTAGATTCATCTTAACTCGAGATCTACCAAGCGTCGAGAAAGATCAAATCTCTTTTCACTCTAAAAGAAGTTTGCAGCTCAAGAGATTTGATCCCTCTCGGTGCGTGGTAGATCCAGAATCAAGATGAATTTAAGTTGATTAGCCTTTAGTTTTTGACATTTCTACAAAGTTATTAGTCTTAAATATTTCTAAAAACTCTTAGTCCTAAATATTTATAGAAAGTTATTCATGTAATGTAAAATCTATATAATAATGAGAAGTGCTAACAATATCCCATGATTTGAAGTTGATTTTCCTTAGTAATTGTGTTTGTGAGTTTAACGGATTAAATATTCCAATACTAATGAAAAAGAAAATAGCTAACACCATAAAATAATAAAATTGCAAAAAAAATCTATAATAAAAAAACAAAATTGCAAAAAAAATCTCTAAAAAAAAAGTTACAAAGAAATAATAAATAATAAATATCATAAAAATAAATTTGTAAAATATTCATCTATCATAATACATCAATATAAAAAAGAAAAATTTTGACGATCCAAAACTTTTTCCACATTTTAAAAATTTGAAGGATATAGAAGTGCCTTTATGAGTTTCCAATTAATTTTTCCTAACTTTGCTGGTAAATTTGATTCAAGATTGGAATCCTAATTAAAAACAAAATACAAAGCATCACTTAAACAAACTAAAATTGCAAAGTAGGGGTTCATAATGAAAAGAATAAAGCAGAAGAATAAAGAGTAAAATTGAAAAATAATAATAATAATAATAGTCAATGAAAAAATAAAATTGTTGTAGTAAATAAAAGAATAGAGTTGTTAAAAAAAACTCATAAAAATAAAATTAATATGTATCGTGAAAGGATAAATTTGCAAATCATATTAGATCATATTGATATAAATAAAAATTTAAAGAAAAAAAAGAAAAAGAAAAAAAGATTCTGATTCAAAAATTTAGGAATATGAAAGCATATTGAAGTGACAGAGTTAGGACATTGAAGTGAAAGGATTGGAGAGAAACCACAGGGTTTTTTTTTTTTCTTTTTTGGTTTTTTGGTTGTAGAAGTCAATTTCGGTTTTGTAAAAGGAGTTTGAAATTTAAAATTTATTAATATTTGGGAAAATATTGGGTGTTTGAATTTAGCAGGAAAAAAGGGTGAAATTTTGATTTATGTTACTAATTTTTTTTTAGGGTATTTAGATTGTGTAGCGGTTACCCATCAAACATGTGATTTCAATGAATGCCTATGGGCTTTTAAAGAAATTTGATCAGAAAAATCCACTTGAAAATTCTCCGAAAAATCACACTAAAGACAATTCCAAATTTGAAAAATGCATCTGCTAGGTTCTTACATGAAACCTGTCAATGATTAGAACAAAATTTTTGACAACAACATAGATCTTAGCTGCCCAGATAATGTCAATCCTTTTCACTACAGAATTTCTCATTAGACCACAAAACTTGTGGGCACTAAACCTTTTTCTAAACACTTAAACCACATCCTCAAAACTCTGCCCAAAGTATTTGTTCTTAGCTGCCCAAATAGTGCCCGCCTTTTTCACCATAGAGTCTGTTCTGAGTGGGTGACTGGCGACCAATGAGTGAAGATAAGGATGGAGGAAAAGCAAAAAAAGAGGATTCCTAAGGAAAAGTGTTTACCTCATAAGCAAAGCCACTAGCCTATTCAGGAGGAGGAGAAACATTGGCAGACAAGAGAAGAAGAAGCAGTGTGAGCATGCAGAGAGGAAGTATGGCAGCGCAGTCCATTGTTAGTAGCGTATTGGTGGCCTTCCAGCTTTGTCTGGGAGTCTGGCAGATCGGAAAGCTCACGCCTGTTGGGGCGCTCATACAGTGTCTAATGGGATGGTTGCTGCTACCTTTGGGGCTGTCCCACTTACCCTACTCTCGACTCAAACATTTCCCTGGTCGTATCTACAAAGAGGTGCGTTGCCATGTCACCACCCCATCAGATCAGCCAACCATGTCAAGGCAAATCTTCCTATCTGATCGAATTGACTCTTCCTATTTGGGTGTGGATTTCCTTCTGGAGAGAAGAGAAAGATACATGTTGTATCTAAATGGAAAATTAACATATTACATAACCGATGCAATCTGGTACGCTCTGCTAGACATGGGAGAAGCTGCACCCAAGACGGTATTTCTGGAAGGTTATAAAGAATTCTGGCAACAAGTAGCCACAGGCGGTGTGATGAGCTTATCAGAAGTTCTGGATCGTTTAATTCTTGACAACCACAGTATCAAAGTTTTAGACAATGATTTGCTTCTGCCTGTAAATTTGTGTGTTTCAGACGAGAAGCTACTCATGTTTCTAAACTTGGTGGGACTGTTCCTTCCAAACAAGCAAGTAATTTATTGGATAATTCCTACATCGATCAGCTTTGCTGCGGCAGTGATGGAGTTCGCAACAGTATTGAGGGGCTGGATTTATGGCAAGGTAAATCTGCTCTTTTGTTTCATAATGCATGTGATTTGTGATGGACTGCCTCGGTCAATGAGGAGGGAAGTGTACTCTTTGGGAAACTGGGTGGAAAACTTGAAGCCCAGCAATGATATCGAATTAAGGGTAGTGAGGGGTCCTGTATGCGCAGTCATTGGTGGAGGTGCCAAAGTGTACCAGGAAGGTGCAACTTTGGTGCCTTGGTTACACCAAGAATATACTAGTGACACCCAAAAGACCTTCAATTGTGGAGACATCGACCCTGAGTTCCCCATTCCCATTGACATCGAGTGCTGTTTCGATGCAGTGAAAGGCAAATGCCACTTAAGGGCCAGGACCGTTGCACTGGCTGATGTGGATTGTGACGGGGATGAGTTTATGAAGATTCTCACATTCAGTTCTTGCATGGCCCAGAATCGTTCTGGTTCATTGAGATCTTGTACCTCTAACAATAAGGTGCGGGTTCGCGGGTTCAGAGACTCTGTGCTCTGCTATGCAAAAAATGGATTTCCACCTGTTTACGAACTGAACTTAGAAAACGCACTAGTTAGTTAATTGAACCCAGATTTGACAAGAATTGAAACACTGAAAAACGAACTGGAGCAGAGAGTTACTCTTCACAATATTACGAGTAGATTAAATAGATTACATTGGAAACATCAACAATAAATAACTGGAGATAAACTCGACTAAACTGGACTGACTTAAACTAAACTTGGACACTTGGACTGACGGATCTGACACCTAGAAAGTGGTTGAGATTACGTTTTTTAACACTCCTCTTTAATTTCAACCACATAAAAAAAATAATTAAGATCCTGCTGGTCTATGTCTCAGCGAGGTTTACAATTTAAAAAAATTGACTTCAACTAGATTTAGTTTTCTTCTTCTCTTCTTCCATTTTCTATAGCCTCTAAATTGTTTCAAATTTTTCGCTTTGCTGTGTTCTTCAAAACTCAATTTATTGATGTGCTGGTGCAGGTCTTTTACTGTTCCAGGCTGTCTAAGCGTGTCCTGGACTTCTTCAAAAATTGACTTGTATGTGGGCTGCTGCCACATATGGTCCTCTGTAGTGCTCTTTTCATCATCAATCCTCTGCAACATAGGATTAGAATAATATCTTATCTCTTCAAAACTCCAACGCATGAAAATTTCATTGACATGTTCGTCATGCATCTCATCTTCAACATTCATATCTACATCTTCTGTGTAGATCTCATTCAGACATGGTGTTGCAAGCCATGTTTCAATAAACTTTAGCTCTTTTTCATAATCATTCTGTGTACCTACACATTGAAAATCAATGTTAGAATAAAAAACATTTTCAGAACGACATTGGTTCTGGTCTTTTTGCTCTGTAATGAGAGCTTTCTTCAGTTGTTTTTCCTTTTCTGCTTCTGCGTCGATCTCTGTTTCTGCATTCCCTTTGCAGACATCTTTCTTTGCTTCTGTCTCTTCTTCTTTCTCTGTTTCTTCCTTCTGCTCTGCAATGAGAGCTTTTTGCTGTTGCGCTTCCTTTGCTGCATCTTCCTTTGTCTCTGTCTCTGTCTTTTTTTCTGCCTCTTCTTCATTGACCTGCGCTGCTGCAAATAGGTTGTCTTCCACTAACTGAAGTGGGGTAATCTCACCAAATAACATCATGTCGATATCATATTTTTGTTGCATCATCTGCAACCAATCATCATTAGCAAAAATTTCATTATCAAAGTTTACATCAGCGATATCAATCATTGGATTTACCATTTCATCAGCAAGCTCTGTTGCTGGTATCATTAAAACTTCGTCAGCAATCTCTGTTGCTGGAATTTTTTCATCCACTTGTGGCCATGCACAGTGGGGTTCACGAGCATCTTCATGCTGCTTCTCTGTTTTATCTGCACTTTCTTTGCAGACATCAGTCAGCTGTGACTGCGCACAGTGGGATTCAACAAACTCTTCATTTCGTTGTAGATCTACTGCTACAGATCCAAAGCTCCCCTTTGCTTCAATGCTCCCCCTTGTACCAAAACATCTCTCAAGGGTATCCCATGCCTCCTTGGCTGTCTTGAAATCTGAAATCAAGGGAAGTATACTTTCATCAACTGATTCTTTTATGCATCTTAATGCATAGGCATCTTTTTGCCTCTTGATTTCCAGATCTAGAAAGATCTCGAACATAATCTGCTTTTGCTTTAGCCTCTTGGCTTTTCCCATGTCCTCGTTGTCAAACATCCAGAAACAAACGAGTTTACATATTCATCAATACCTTGCTTCTTCAAAAATTTTGCTGCTCTTGAATGAGTCTTATGCAACTTCACTTCTCCTTCTAAAAAATATCTTCCTCAAAAAATTTCTTGTAAACTTTCACTTTCATCTCACATCACAACTTTAAGTTTTGCTGCTCTTCAATGAGTCTTATGCAACCTTGCTTTCGAAAACTTCTTCTTCAAAATATCTCTTACTTCTACAAGGCTTTCACAATTTCACTTTCTCACAACTTTAAGTTTTTCTTAAAAAAAAATGCCAAAACTCAAAAAGGCTCTTTTTTCAAAAGATTTCTTTAAACAACTTCACAAAAAATAAAAAATAAAAAATAAAAAAAATGCCAAAACTCAAAAAGGCTCTTTTTTTCAAAAGATTTCTTTAAACAACTTCACCACATACTCTTTAAAAATACCTTTGAACAAATTTCAAGTTTTTTTATATAAAAAAAACTTTTAAAAAATTCTTCATAAAAACTTTCACTCTTATAAAACTTTCACCGTATGCTCTTTCAAACCCTTTAATCCAATTTCAAGTTTTTTTAAAAAAAACTTTAATAAATAAAACTTTATAAAAAGGGATTTTACTCTTTTAAAAAATTAATAACACAATACGTAAAAGGGCTTTTCCCTTTGATCGATTTTTAAAATCCTTTGTAGTTTTTCAAAAATCGAATTTGACTTTTTTGTATATAAATGTTGTCTCATACGGTTCATACTTTTTTTTTTTTTAAACGTGACTTTTGAAAAACTTAATACGCAGAAACGTCATTTTATGCTTGCGGACTGGCGCACTTAATACGCAGAAGCGTTATTTTATGCTTGCGGACTGGCGCGGTGCCAACTGTATACAGTCGCGCCTTTCTCAAAAACGATGCGAGGCACGAAAATGGCGTGGGTATGGCGTGTATTCCAGCGCCAATCAACTCACAATGGCGCCAATTGACTGCTCTTCTCTTCTACTCCTTCGTGGCTTTGTCGCTGCTCTCCAGGGAGGCTTATGCAACTTGGCTCCGATACCATGACAAGAATTGAAACACTGAAAAACGAACTGGAGCAGAGAGTTACTCTTCACAATATTACGAGTAGATTAAATAGATTACATTGGAAACATCAGCAATAAATAACTGGAGATAAACTCGACTAAACTGGACTGACTTAAACTAAACTTGGACACTTGGACTGACGGATCTGACACCTAGAAAGTGGTTGAGATTACGTTTTTTAACAAGATTAGTTCCATGTTCCTATTCTCGATTAGAATATAATTTTTTTTTGGTTTCTTGAGCAGCACATAAGTGTATATAGCCTTCCATAGCATTGGATAACAAAACTTGTGAGAATAAAATCTGGCTCATAGGTATATTATAGTCATAGGTGTATATTATAGGTTTATATATTTTTGAATAAGATTGGATTACAAAATTTGTGAGACCAAATCTCTCTATCTAATCATTAGAATACGTCAGCATCACTCTCCATCAAGTATATGTATATCATTTTTTCATGTTTCTCTTGAAGAAGTGTTGAATAGATTATTACAAGTGTTATTGTGGTAAGTGTTATTGTGGAACAAAATGTCCGAAATATGAATGGTCTATAATTTTTGTAAATTTAAGTTATAATTATCAAACTTCAAGATTTTAGGTGCTCTAGAGATTTTTGATGATACTGAATCTATTTCCACCATCAAAAACATAATTTAAACATTAATACTGCACGATTTTTTAATTTATTTATTTCATATTCCTACCACTTTTAACAGTCTAAACAATTCCTCAACCTCTATAAACAACTCTAATCATCATACACCACCACCTCTACACAGAAATATCATATGCTATGAACCGTGGGCGATCTGTTGACAAAAATGGAATCCAAAAATTAAAACAGAAAATTTATACTGTGCCAAATAATCATACATCGAGATGCTTTTTCCACCATCGGATAAAACAAAAAAAAAAATATCCCATAAAATTTATACTGTGCCAAATAACCATACATCGAGATGCTTTTTGCACCAATCAGTTTGGCATGGAACAGTGAGCGATGTGAAGGGAATTTGTACCTCCATCAAAAGCATTTGTGCAAGAGTATAAATTTTGCAATTCCGAATTTCCAGATGCATGTAGATTATTGATTAAATAGATTTACCTCGCGGTGCTTTCTTTAGGCGGTGAGCATAATTAAGAAACTGATATGAATTGAATAAATAGAACTGGAAAAGTTTAATTATTCTATGTTTTAGTTTTTTAATCCCAGTTTAATTGAATGTTGAATGTTGGAATGAAAAATAAATAATAAATAGAGAGTCTAAATTTTTTTCTACATTACAAATTAATTATTAATTTTTATAATTAGAAAAATACGTTTATTCAATTTAATATAAAATAAATAAATAAAATTATTGACAAAAAAATCAAAATTATTTAATAACTAAACTATTTTTATATTTTAAAAATAAATATATGTTTTGTCCCAGGGGTTTTGGATATATAATGAATTTGCGCTTTGTTAAGACACTCCTTGATGTGAAGTTATCGGTTCAATTCATCCTCCCAATAGGGCTGATATATTGACATGATGAAGATGTAGTATGGCCAAACTTACAAAAAAAAAAAGAAATATATGTTTTTAATACTGAAAATTATTTTAAAAATAAATTCAAAATAATAATAAAAATAACAAATTTTAGAATGAAACCCCAATGGGGTGATAGAACAACAGCATAATAAGTGATGGCACGTGTTGGAACGGGGAATTTTGTAGTAATTGGTCTTGCGTAGGGGTTTTGGGGTGGGTCAAAGCCCCCAATGTTTTGTAATGGGTCAAAGGTTAGACCTATAGTGCGCAAACCACGATTTGCAGACCATAGGATAGCAAAAGCTACGATGATATAAATAGATAGATAGTTGGGTATAGTAGAAGAAAAATAAGTAAGATTGATGCTACGTGTGAACTGTTGAGATCTGTTTTGGGTAGTTTTGGGAAGGACTTCTGTTGGTTGTGTGCGCGGAGATCCTCAGTCCTGCTAGAACCCTGCTGCCTATGTGTGTAGGTAGTAACTTGGGTTTGTAACTGGTTTTTGGACTATTAATGAATGCGGATCTGTTGAAGTACCTTTGTGTTATCTATGTAAGTTGTGTCTATTGTTGAAATATCTCTACATGATCTGAATTAGCTGTGAATGCATCTGTGTTATTTGAATAATTGCGATTGTATTGTTTTATGGTAGTATTTCCTTATGCGCACGTGGATGCGAAGAGTTTGATATGAATTGTGTAATGGTAATAGCTCTGTTTATGTTACTTGTTGTTTAGAAGGATATAAGCTTCACTGATGTACTGTAAGAGTTTTGTAATGAAACTACTGCTTTGCGAACTTGATAGATCCTCATAAGGACTGTCTCCATTATCCACTTTCTCCCAGGGTGCGGAAACCTTGTTCCAACACCCACCCATACTACTTTGGGTGAGACCTTGGTCTGCGAAAGCAGGTCATTGCCGAAAGGGCCAGTGGTATAGGGTTTTGATGGCAAACCTTCACTCCGAACCTGGGTCAAGACCCCTCAAGCCAACAAATGGTTCCATTGCAAGGACCATAATCATTTTGAGAGAAAGATCGGGTAATGCCATGACGCTGCTGGAGAACTGAGAAATTGGAGCTCGAAGACTGGTTCAAAAGACAGATCTAGGAATTTTCTGTAAAAGAGAATTGCAGCACAAATCTAACAGCCGAGAAGTGGAAGAACAAATATATTTTCACAGAAGTATATGAAATTTTCTTTGTAACTTTTTCACACGAGCCCCAGGAGTGGCTAGCAAAGCTAGTAGAATTTCAGACGTGCTAGAAAGACGATCAGGTTACACAGTGGACTCCGGAATTGATTCAACAGTTGGAGAAGGATGACAACACAATAACTTAGACTGTAGATCACTGGGTGGATACTGTGTTAGGAGGATTTGTAATAAAATTCGTAGTCGATTAGTTTGTATCCTTCTCTGAAACGGAGTAGAGGTTCTTCAAGAGATTTCGAGGTAAGTTCTTACGAACGTTGTTGTTGCTAATTAAAATACTATTGTGTGAAAAAGGAATTTTGTGCAGCCACACCGAATGAATGACCTCTGATCAGGGTGAGAGTACAACACAAAGTGGTAAGTGCTATCGAGTAAACCAGGAAGGGGATAGATCCATCTATAGCCCTTTAAGAGAGCCATCTGTGCATGCAGGAACTAGTCCTCCAGCTACACCATCGTCGAATCAACATAAGGGCAAGAACTCGCCTACCCCTCTGCCACCACCGGAAGAAGATATGGCCACACACATGAAGTTGCCCACCTTCAAGGGTGTGGGAGATGAAGACATGGATCGATTTTGGTTTGTAGCAGAATCAGTATGGACTGCGGAGAATGTTTCTAGCGGTGCTGTGAAAAGGGTGTAACTATCCCTAGCCTTTGAAGGGAGGACCTTGGATTGGTTCATGGGGTACATAGGCCAGCATGCGGATCCATCAATAAAAGAAATTAAGGATGATTTAAAACAATAGTTCTGGAAGCCTAGGTCCTACTCTCAAATAGTGGTTGACATGAAAGACTTTAAACAAGGGCCTACAGAGTCGGTATGGGAGGTTGATCAGCGGCTAAAGATGGTTATCAGAGATGGGGAATTTCAGTATGACGATAGATAGCACAAATAATGGTTCATCGCCATGTTGTTACCTCACCTGTGCAGACCTATGGGCCAGCAAGCAATTGAGAAGCAAGAAAAAGCCTTGGATATTACTATGAAGCTAGAAGCTGCACCAAGAGACGATGCCCAGTTTGGGGTCCAACAGATCCAGGGACAGCTAGAGGCAATGCACCTTGAAATCCAGAATTTGCGAAAAGAGCGAGGAAAAGAAGCTAGTCCAGACGAATGGTGCATAAGATGTAGGGTGTCAGGCCACACCTAGGATCAGTGCCCTCTGCTGGTAGACTACATGCAAGCTGGGGGACCCAACCCATTGCGCCCTAAAGAAGCTGCAGGACCAAGCGGCCCCACGTTATGGTGTGCTGACTGCCGCGTAGTTGGACTGCATGATACCAATCACTACCCCTGTCTGGGTGCCTATGTTCCAGAATTCAAGCAGCAATGGTGTCGATTATGCTCATCTATGGGACATGACGAACACAACTATCAGACATATGACCTAATGATAGACTGAGGAAACCTGTACAAGGTACAGGCTGACACTTCATCACCACTATCCCCCTTGGGAAGAGGAGGTTCCCCTACAAGAGGCTAGGGGGGGAGAGGTGGAAGCGCAGGTCGGGGAATAGGGCAATTGATCTGTTATAACTGTGGAGAAGTAGGGCACTTGACAAGGGACTGTCCGAACCCTACACAACAATCCTGTTGATATTGTATAAAATTGGATCATGTGATCGAAGATTGTCTAGTACTGATAGCAAAAATGCAGGAAAAACAACAGACACCAACAAAGAATGTGCAAAGGGTTAAGGCAGAACCATGTGATGAGGGACCCAGTATTAACGTCATAACACGTAGCGGCATGGCTACTGGAGGAGTTGAGGAGAGAGTTACGGTTGAACCCCTTATGCGAAAAGCTACTATCAAGAAGGAAAGCTTGGACCTACAAAAGGAGAAAGAAACCTTCATAGAAGCTCACAAATACTTAACCAACGATGAAGCATCTACTTCTGAGGCTCCAACGAACCTAAAAGCGGACGACAAAGTCAAACCATTCCTACAGGCATGTATGAGGCTGCTACGCAACTAGAAGGCAGTGGAATATCTTCAAGCAGTGATAGATAGTTGCGCAGAAAGAAATGACCCTTCCACAGAAGTTAAGGATGTTCACAAAGTGTACAAACATAAGAAACACACTGGTGAGGAAATCCGGCTAATGGCGCAGATTGGCGATTATGAAATGGATCAGGTCATCCTAGATGTGGGATCTGATGCGAATGTCCTGCCCAAAAAAACGTGGCAGAGGATGGGAGAACCTAAGCTAGAATGGTCTACCATACAACTATGCATGGCTAACCAACAGAAAATCATACCATTGGGGAGACTGTCGAAGATTATGGTAGATATCACAGGGGTCAAGGTATGCGCAGATTTTGAGGTAATTCAAATTTTGGAGGATGTGGACCCTTATCGTACACTCCTGGGAATGGATTTGGCTATAAACATGGGAGGCATTATCAACTTCAAGAAAAGGAGCATGGTTTTTGAGAATGAGGGTATGAGAGTGATAGTCCCTCTATACCCAGCTGAAGGAGAATGGTATACAGAACCTGTGCTCGAAGAAGATGACGTGGATCATATCTATAAACTAACTGCCCGGGACGAGGATTGGATTAATCCTACAGATGATGGTGTGCTTTACTGGGAGAAAGACAGTGAATGCCTCTCTGACTCCGACAAGGAAATTGAGAATTGGCAGAATTAGTTACATGATGTATCTGTGTTATGATGTCTTAGGATCACGAAGAGCTTCCGGTGTATTTCCTCAGAGGTAAGAGAGTTGCCTTACTTTGATGGTTCTGGTAGCATTAGGGATTTCTTGAGAACTTTTGAAGCAAAAGTCCCATGGGAGCGAAGAATGTGGGTGCTTAACCTAGCCATGCGCGCGACCCCTACGCGATGGTGGGAAACTCATAAGGGGACGTTCCATGATTGGGAGCAATGTTGCGAGATGATGATCCTACGGCTTCAACCCCCGGTTCACCTATGCGTGGTGACTTTCCTTGGCCAAGGAGATTTGCACGAGCACGTGGCTGCGTGGAAGGTGGCATGGTGTGAATGGACTGAGGACGAATGGGTCCACCTTTTCATTCATGCCTCGGGGCCAATCCACACTGCATGGTATCTGGATGCAGAGCTACATCAGCGTACCCACCACTGGGAGACCATGAAGGACGATTTTGTAGGGAATTTCAGGTTGATAGGCGGAACTGAAGTATTAGACAAATCCCTGTAGGATATAGATGCCCTAGTATTTGAGGAATCACGCCCTCGTATGGAGTACGGGGCACCAGCTTGGGGTACACAGATGCAAGATATTGTTAACTGTCATAATCTATCAATGGAGGAATGTGATGAAGACCCGCGAAATATCACTATCCTGGAATCGGACGGTGAACACGCAGTTGCCGGACCCCCACTGCAGACCGCCGATGTGACCAAGCCTTTTAAGCTAAGGGAATTCAACATTGGAACAGAAGTACAACCTAAGCTAGCTAAAATTGGGGACTACTGGGATGATGATACTGTTGGGAAGTCACAGAGCTTCTCACGGAGTACCAGGACCTGTTTCCTACGAAATTCTCAGAACTCAAGGGTATTACAGGGGACCTAGGGTTCATGTAAATCACTTTAAAACCAGATACATGCCCTGTTAAGCAGGGACCTTACCGATTGAAACCTAAGTATAAGAAGAAAGTCAAGGAAGAAATTGACAAAATGATAGCCGTAGGTATCATCAAACCAGTAGAATAGTCAGATTGGGTAAGCCCTATGATGGTCAAGGAGAAGAAGACTAAAGGAGAAATAAGAATCTGTGTTGACCTGCACAAACTGAATGATGCCTGCATCTATGATCCCTTCCCTATGCCATTCTCTGACGAAATTCTTGATAATGTGGGGGGGGGGGGCAAGAAGCGTACTCGTTAACTGACGGGTTTTCGGGCTACCATCAGATCAGGATCGCACCTGAAGATCGTAGAAAAACTACGTTCGCCACTGAATGGGGATCCTTCCAGTACATCGTCATGTCGTTTGGGCTCAAGAATGCCCTTGTCATCTTTTCTAGGGTAGTGGTTGTAGTATTCAAGGAGTTCATCCACAAGTTCTTGGAAGTATACTTTGATGATTGGACAGTATTTGGGTCGGTAAAGAAGCACGTCTCGAACCTGTGCATGATGTTGGATGCCTATAGAAAGCACTAGATTTCCCTAAATATTAATAAGTGCATATTATGCGTACCTTTCAGGATCTTGTTAGGCCACATAGTCTGTCGGCAGGGACTGATTGTTGACCCCACCAAGGTAGCATTTATCATCAACTTAGTAGTTCCTACAACTGAGAAACAATTGCGTTTCTTCCTCAGGTACACAGGCTACTACAGGTAGTTCATTCGGGGGTACACATTGATCACGGCACCCATGGAGAAGTTGCTAAAGAAGGGTGTTTCGTTTTTTTGGGACGCGGAGTGTCAGAAGAGCTTTGAGTTACTCAAGGAAAATAGGGTTTCTACACTTATCCTCATATTTCCTGACTGGGCGAAGGTTTTCCATGTCCATGTAGATGCTTTAGGAATCGCCCTAGGAGCTGTCCTTACGCAGCCCGAGGATGGGGATATTGACCACCTGGTTGCATTTGCTAGTCAAAAACTCTCTAGTGCAGAGCGTAAATACTCCACTACTGAGCGTGAGGGGTTGGCCATGGTATATGCCCTATAGAAATACCAGCATTATCTGTTGCAAGGGCACTTCAGCATGTTCACAGACCATTCAGCTTTGAAGTACCTAGTGAATAATCCTGTGTTGGGGGGGAAGACTTGCCGATGGCTACTGTTATTTAAATAATATGATTTGGAGATCATTGTAAAGCTGGGAAAACTAAATGTTGGGCTGGACCATTTGTCCTAAATCGAGAGTGGTGAAGAACCGACCAACCTAGAAGAAGGACTGCCAGATGCACAACTATTTTCTATTAAGGTGTTTGATGCGCACTTTGCTGATATCATCCATTTCTTAACTATGGGGGTGGCACTTGCAAAATATTCGGTACAAAAGAAAAAAGAGTTGGTAACCCACACAACAGACTTTACCATCATAGCGGGTTTCTTGTATAAGCTGGGAGCTGATGAGGTACTACGAAGATACGTTCTGGAGCATGAAAGACAAGTGATATTAGCAGACGCCCACGGAGGCATAGCAAGAGGTCACTACACAAGGAAAGCGACGGCACAAAAGATATTGAGAGCTGGGCTATGGTGACCCACACTGCATAGTGACTCTCATGAATATTGCAAAGCCTGCAACACATGCCACAAGATAGGAAGACTGCCACGTAGGGACGAAATGGCCTTGCAACCATAGATGGCCCTGCAGGAATTTGAAAAATGGGCCATAGACTTCGTTGGGCCCATCAACCAACCAAGGGAGAAGACTGGTGCCTGCTACATCATCACTGCAACTAATTATGTAACCAGATGGAATGAGGCGCAAGCTGTGAAGGATTGTACTACAAACACCATTGCACACTTTATTTTTGAACATATCCTAACCAGGTATGGCTGCCCAAAGATCTTGATAAGAGATAGAGGTATGCATTTTTTTAATGAAACAATACAGGCTTTGACTGATAATTTCATATCCAACATGAAAAAAATACCCCATATCACCCACACGCGAATGAAATTGTGGAAGCTTTAAATAAAATTCTGGAACGGGCACTGACCAAGATCTGCAATGTTGAGCAAAGCGATTAGGACATGCACATCCTGTCGGTCCTTCGAGTCTATCAAACCACCTGCAATAAATTGATTGGGAAAACACTGTTTCAAATGGTTTATGGAAAGGAGGATATTATTTCCATGGAATATAATGTTCCTAACCTGTGCATCGTAGCCTTTACCAACATGGCAGAGCCTGATACCATGGAGGAGCACTTAGCGTAGCTCATTGCCTTGGAGGAAGATCGATTCATTGCTAAATTTCATCAGCAAGTTCAGAAGGCCTGGGAAAAATCAGGGCATGATCGACATATTTGGCAAAAGATATTTTCGGAGGGAGAATTGGTCCTGCTATACGATAGTCAGTTTGCGAAGCACCCGGGGAAGTTCCGTCAGCACTAGCTAGGTCCCTATATGGTAAAGGAAATCACTAATGGAGGAGTTGTCCGATTTTCTACACTGCGCAGTGACATTGTATCAGGATATGTTAATGGCAGTCGACTCAAACCGTACCAGATCAAAGGACTATATGGTTGACGTAGCTATATTGGGCGGCCTACGCGCAGGCAGGAGGAAAAATGCAGGAAGCCCATTATACACGCAAGAGTCGATCACAGCCCAGGGAGGTGCGCTGGGAACGCAGGGTTCAATCACAGGTCTGGAAGCCTAAGGAGGTGCGATGGGAGTGCAAGGGTAATACGCAACTGTGAAAACTAGCCGTTGGAACAGTAAAACTGGGTAAAAAGAAAATTTTACCGTTGAAAGGAGCGGGCAGTCAGAAATTAATGAGGCGATTTCATAAGATATTTTACCGTTTGCTTGATGGTAAGTTTTAGATAAGCCTCACTCAACCGTTGGTCACTATCCAAAGCTATAAAATCAAGAGGGTAGATCAAAAGTGGATTTCATGCATTCTGAAAACCTTGTGCTTTGAAAAATTATGTAGCTATTGTGCTTTGTTAATGTCTAGGTGGGCTGCCCCCTCTGATAGTAGCAATCCTAAATTTGTCTTTCGAGCAAGAATGACTGCAACTAATCCAGCGAAATCTTCACAGACCATGGCCTCCACCAACGAAGTATTCGAGGTCACTCCTGAAGTTGAAGAGGTTGTGTCCAAACCAACCAAGGAGAAGTAGGTGGAGAAAAAGAAGGGTAAGGGGAAATGCGAGTAGCAAGGGCAGGGGAGGGTTGCGAATTGGGCTAGAGGGAAGCAAAACACCTCCCCTCGGAATGTGAAATCCCCCCAAACGGTGCCCCAAGCACACTCACCTAACCCGACGAAGCGACCTTTGTCTACTCAGGAAGAGGCCCAAATTGTTGAACCAATCACTTGGTTGCAGCCCTATGTTAGGCCTCACCAGTCCTCGGTGCACACGCCTAAGAACCTTGAAGGTATGCATGCCTATCTGCAAATGCCACTGATTCCAAGTGAAGTTCCCATAATTAGAGAAGCGCATGGCAAGTTCGCCTCAATTAAGTTCAACGACCACGACCTGGCCAACCTGGAGGTCTTCCCAGAATTGGCACCTCAGCTGTACCTTGAAATAATACTAGAAGATGACATGCTACGGGTCGTCCCAATGGTGTGGGCATGCGGGCTAGAAAAATCAAGTTTACTAAACTTGCTGCGAATGCCTCATTTTGGCCGATACAGTATAACTGACCGAATTGTGCAACAGTTGCTATCCCTGATCCATGACGGAAGCTTATGATCCAGGATCGCATTCCCATTGATGTCGCCCTCATTCACTGTATTACTGATCTCCGCATGGAAGGGCCGAATCCCATGGAGCACGTCAGCAAGAAGTATGAGCAACAGATCGTCGATAAGGTGTGAGACGAGTACCATGTTAAGCAGAATACTATGGGGTTTATAATCAACACCATTAGCGACCCCAGAGCGCGCATGGGTACCTTGTTGCTTGCATGTAAAATGATGCGCAAGTGGCAGGTTGTGACCATCCCAACTTATGTAATTCAGTTGGTTGGCCGCTACGAAAAAGGGATATGCTTTAACTGGTCCCAATTCCTTTGCAACGAAATTTTGGAGAGCGTGCGCGAGCCCCAAGATCATGGAAGGGAATTCTGCTACTCCTAGTTGCTGCTCCTAATCGCATTGGTCACATTGGAAGCCCCTGAAGACTTGGTCCTCCCTGAGCTTGAGCCAGACATGTGCGAGGGGGCATGATATGCGAATTTGTGGGATTCGAAGGAGGAGCAGCGCATTGAGGATAACAAAGTCTTTTGGGTCCTATTCCAGAGCGGGCTCGTAGTAGTAATCCACTCCCAGCCACGCTTGTCACCGGCGATCTATGACAAGTACAAGAGCATTGCAGCCTTCTAGGTCACGATGCACAATGTGCAGATCTGAGGCTATAAGGATCCGGCGTGGGTATCACTTCCTTACATGGTCGCCGACGAGGAAATTGACCGACTCATTGCCACTTGGCCACCACACTGGAGATTGGGATTCAAATAAGGTACAGCTGACACTGCAGGTACAAACACTGCCCTGAAGACCACCCCGCATGATACCACCAAAAAGGCAGAAGGACATTACAAGGATGTCGAGAAGGGTGTGGAGCCAGAATCGGAGCAGGACATGGACATAGAGGGTCTGGATGTGCAGGGCACTGATTCCCCGTGTGGTACGAAACAAACTTCTGACCCTCTCAAAAGCCAGCTAAAGAAACTTTGGGCTACAAGACCTGGTAGGGAGACTGAAGTTACTTTGATGGAGGAAGACCTGGAGAAAATCTCAAATGCAGTCACCCTTGCCTCAGAAGACAGGTGGCTTTCTTTGGAAGAATAGTAGAAGGTCGCGGTCACCGCACTACAGTCTGAGCTCCAAGCGTTGCAGCTCAAGACCGATACCCTGCAGACTAGCATGATTCTGATGAGGTTTCCCCCAGCAACCAGCAGTGAATTTATCATCAGGACTGATAGCCACCCCTGCTCCCTACTAGGCGCAGCACTCACCCTAAGCCTGCCAGCCTTATGTGCGCAAGTCCAGGCCTGCGCAGAGGTACATTTGGATTTGGCTTGGCTTCCACACGAACCACTGCAGGTTCTCCATACATCCCTCTTCGAGGAGATCCATCATAGAGACATTCGGGTGCATCAGCGGCTTAGTACGACTGAGCAGACAATCGTTGAAAAAAACACCGAGGTGTCCCAAGCGCAGGTTGCATGCACCCTTGCCACCACGCAGCAGACTGAGTTGGAACGTCTAATCAGCAGGCTATGAGCAGATGTGAATGAAGATACCCTAGCCTCTACCACTCCCTAGGTCAATATTGAAGAACTCGTTGCAGCCCTAAAGGCTTCTAGGACCGATATTCAGAATGTCAGGACTGAGATGGAGCAACAGATTGTTGTGTTGCAAGCCAAATTGCAGCCGGAAACTCCGCCTGAGGTATGAGCCCAGCGAGCCGCGTTGGTCACAGAAGTCACCAATGCCATTATAGCTCAAATTTCTTAGGGTGCAGAATTGTTGGAGAGAGTTATGCAGCTGTGGTATAAGGTGCAACACGATCCTCCCCTGCACGAATTTACTCAAGAACTGCGCCAGAAGGAAGAAGAATTTGAGCAGCTGGAAGCAACTATGCCCACTCTGATCCCCACTCAACTTCTGGCACGTATGCGAGCCAGCCATGTGCTCAGAGATGACCTGGAAGAGTTGTGCCACAAGAAGAAGGTTTTGATTGATCACCTCAAGCCGTTGGCCGATGAAGCCCTCAAGCTATCTCAAGAAGTGGAAGTTGCAGTCAAACAGCTAAACCAAACCCTGGAAAGTGTCGCTGCTGCTACTGAAGGTCCAACTTCACAAAATTTGGTGGATATTGCACAGAACACTGCCGCGCAGAGCAAAGGAGTGATGCCTACTCTGCAAGATGCAATTAAGCAGCTTCAGGCGAAGATTCAAACCCCACAGTCGATGTGACTCGGGACGAGTCACAAGATTGTGTTGGGGGCCTATTGGAACGAGGTTCCCTAAGCTATGTTTTTGATATAATTTTTTAGTAATTGGTCTTGTTTAGGGTTTTTGGGGCGGGTCAAAGCCCCCAATATTTTGTAATGGGTCGAAGGGTAGACCTAGAGTCAGCAAACCATGGTTTGCGGACCATATGATAGCGAACGCTACAATGATATAAATAGATAGATAGTTGGGTCTATTAGAAGATAAATAAGTAAGATTGATGCTACGTGCAAACTGTTGAGATCTATTTTGGGTAGTTTTGGGAAGGACTCATGCTGGTTGTGTGCGTGGAGATCCTCAGTCTTGCTGTGTGCAGACTCTACTGGTTGTGTGCGCGCGTAGTAACTTCGGTTTGTAACTGGTTTTTGGACTATTAATGAATGAGGATCTATTGAAGTACCTCTATGTTATTTGTGTAAGTTGTGTCTACTGTTGAAGTATCTCTACATGATCTGAATTAGCTGTGAATGCATCTGTGTTATTTGAATAGCTACGATTGTGTTGAATTATGGTAGTATTTCCCGATGCACATGTGGATGCGAAGATTTTGATACAACCTGTGTAATGGTAATTTCTTTGTTTATGTTACTTGTTGTTTAGAAGGATATAAGCTTCATTGTTGTACTGTAAGAGTTTGGTAATGAAGCTGTTGTTGTGCGAACTTTATAGATCCTAATAAGGACTAGCTCCATTATCCACTTTCTCCCAGGGTGCGGAAACTTGGTTCCAACACCCACCCATACTACTTTGGTTGAGACCTTGGCCTGCGAAAGCAGGTCATTGCCAAAAGGGCCAGTAGTATAGGGGGTTTTTGGCAAACCTTCACTTCGAACCTGGGTCAGGACCCCTCAAGCCAATAGCACGGGTCTCATCACCCAACGTAAGGAAGGAGTTAATGTCGATGGCATGTCATTACTCTTGCATGCAAGTGGAGACAGTCTCTAGAATTTGTACTTGCCTTATTATGCTACACCAAGCTCTAGTGTTGGGTTATTGTGTGCTTGTTATGGATGTGGGTACACTAGACCAAACTTTGAGATTAATTGAATAGGGTGGCCAGTGCCTCCCCATGCTCGCACACTCATTGTTATCTTTGAAGATTATGCTCTTTTCAGCTATGGTGGATGGTTAGTGCCAAGGTATGCCCAACAAGTTCAAATTTTGGATCCAAAGAAAGTGATGTGTCACAGAGATACTGCACTTGTTGTGAAGCGGTGGGTGATGGAGAAAATGAGCAAGTGCCAGAGCTTCTCCTACTCCCCATGGGGTTGAGTAAGATTTTCTTTGCTGTGTTTTTTGTTGGTTCCGTTCTTATTCTCTTTCTAGCCCATTCATACTCCTCGAGAGGAGGAGGTTTAGCTTGGGTCTTTTCTTAACTTTTTCAGTGGTGAACTCCGAGTCTATTCTAGAAAGTTGTCAAACCTTGCTCTGATTTCCTAGCTATGGTTTTTTCCACCTCTAGTTGCAGAAGTGAGGGCCTAGTAGTGCAAGCTAATTAGTGTTTGTCGGGGGTTGAAGAACATTTTGGTTGGTGGGAATTTGTGAAGTGTGAATATTTCTCTATTATCATAGCACTAGAAGTGGAGAGGCTCATAGAGGCCATTGTGGAACCTGGTCTTGTTCAATGATGTGGTCGTTGATGGTGGTTTCATGCTCCAGCACTACCAAGTGTCTTGTGTGACCCCTGGTGGTGGCTCAAGGCCAGGTCTATGTCAAGAGCATTGGAAGTCAGCTTGATGGATGGTATTTTTATGTAGTCAAGTTTTGGGGTGCACAACTCATGTTTCGTCCCTCTTTTCTGTGTCCAGTCAGTAGGGTAGTCCTAATTTAGTCTATCTCTATGATACACTTCCTTGGAGTGACTTTCTTTTGGTTAGGTTAATCAAAAGCGGGGTTCGGGGCTGGCGGCCACATTGTCTAGTAAATGAGACACGTGGCTTTCTAAAGGGTGTCTGGTTGGTTGATCAGTACTGGTGTGGAGGATCTATTATGGTTGTTGGGTTGTTGGGGCTCCATTTTTTCATTCCACTCCATCCTTCCATGCATTGTCAACATAGAAGCATAAGGCAAGGAATTAGGTTGTGTGGCAACTGAGCAACCCATAGAGGAGCGGAAAATGACCCAAGATAGGTAGTCGATCATAGTTTTTCCCCTTTTGCAAGTAACATTGTTTTTCCACCCTCCCTTTGATGTTATGGACAACAAGATTCATCATATTACTCTTCTCTTGGACTAACTTGGATGGGATTTCCATGATGATCATAATGTTGTTGTTGGTTTCATGAAAGACCTTCAGTGAAACCAATGGCATATGCAAGACCGACTTGCCACTCTTCAAAGGGGATAGAGGTAATTGTATGAGAAGATAGAGAGAATTCTTGCATTTTTGTCAACGATGGCAAAGAAAAAAAATGACCAGCAAGGAGAAACAAAGGATCATTGTAGGTGTTGTTTGATGGCTTAGAAAATTAGTGGTAGAATTGGAAAAAAGAGTAGTAATGAAAAAGGATCAACAAAGAAGAAATATCTTTGATACTTTTTGTGCTTCATGCTCGTGGTTTTTTAGAGATGCATTATGTAACGAAGATTAGTGTTTAAGAGGTACACGGCAAGGCATTGATGCTTGTTGTAATGCTTTCCTAACAAGAATGTGGTCTATCCTTGTGAGCAACAAGGAATTGGAGAGTCAATATTCTAGACTTGCATATTTTCTATGTGTGAGGCTCAATTGAAGGCTAATGCGTCTCTCCATATGCCATTGGATATATATTTTTGCAGGTTGGTAATGTGTGCAAATTTGAATAGGTATTGTTGATGTCATGCTTATATTTATAGAGGTACAATTATTCCTTGGACAATAGATTGTTAAAGCTTGCTTTCATATGTTTTTTATGCAGTAAAGGGTGTTGTGAAAGGTTGTTTTTACTTACATATGTTGAGTGGTGTTGATTAGTGAGACAAATTGTGTGCATATGGAATAGTAGCTAATGGTAAGCATGTATGCATATGATTATTGAGATGTTGTGATACAAGAAAATTGTTGTGATGCAAGGCAAAGGCATGACGCCATGACAGACAAAAAAATACTCAAGGCTACTAAGGAAATGGCATGAAGAAGTAGTGATAAAATATGTTGTAGAACATATATGTGGCTTTGGAGAATGATGCATTGCTTTCATATGTTGCATGCATATGGCTTGCATGAGAGAGTCAATGTTTAACATGTGTTATGATGTTATAATGTGTTGCTTTCATATGTTGGCATTATGTTGATGTTGATGTATTTAATTATTATATATGGTTGAAAATAATATTTGAGCACTTATTTGTGTTCTTATATTCAAAATATGAATAGTTTGGAAACAAATGAGTGGATGGAAAAGAGTCAAGCTTGTTCACCTCGTATTCTTATGTGGAATACAAACAACTAGCAAAATATCGTTATAAAAGATGTGTTTTTGGAAGGCATAATCATGTTAGAGAGTTGGAGAGCATGTGAAGGTTGATTGTTCGTGAGTTACCTAACACACATGAAATTGATGTGAAGAAGATTTGAAGGGGAGAAGAGGTAGAGATAAATATGGAGGTATGTGTAATTGATGGCCAGATAATCAAGCATGTTGTTTCGTGTATGTATAAGGGGATTGTAGTCTCTTTTCAAGTTGGAGCTCGATAAAAAACGGGTTGTAGCTTGTTGAGGTAGGAGTCTCCAATGGGTTGTAGTCCGTGAAAAATATATGGCAGTTAGAGCTTCCTTGTAAGTTGTAGTTTTCAAAAACATTGAGGTAGCATCCTCTTGTAGGTTGGAGCCTACAAAAAATAATATGTAATAAGGGAGTAGGAGTTTTCTTTTGCATGAAAACAATAACAAAATCGTGGTTTTCTCCCTTTATGGATTTCCACTTATATCTAGTGTCCATATGTGTTTTCTTTTATGTGTTGATGTGATGTTGTGGTTTACTTATTAAATGTTGTTCACGTATTAAATCTAATATTCATTATGTGTTAAGTTGCTCATCTAAAATTTAAAATAATAATTTTAAAAGAAAATAAATTTAAAGTCCATGAATGTACTAAATTGATTCAGACCACCCTCCCGCTCAATTTAGTAATTTTTTTATCAAATGGATTTAGAGGAGATTCCTTTTGTGTAAGCCTAACAACTTGAAGGTATATACAGTTGAATATGGATTATCAAAATATACCTGGATGCTTAGTACTTAAAATTTTCATGAATAGAGAGATAAGGTAAAATCAGAAGTGATAGCTTATGGACTTCGTGTATGGAAGCTTGTATGTGATAGATACAGTAAAGATGATTCCCCTTTTATTGAATAAAAACAAAGGAATGATAAGGAAAAATGTGAAATATAAAAATATTCATAATAAGGACATTGAGAGAGTTATAGACCTTAAATTTGCAAAAGAAATTTGGAACAGATTGCAACTCATGCATGAAGGAGATACTAGTGGTAGTAGTAGAGAAAAAGAGAAGAGAAAGAGGAAGAAGACAAATATTTTTCAAAATGGAAATGTTGAGTTGAATGATACCTTTGCATATGTGAATGAACCTCAACAAAATTTAGCTAAAAAACTAGTCAAGCTTGACTTAATATTCGATGAAATAGAAAGAATGAGGAATGAAAATAAAGATCTGAAAAAATTGGTGAAGGTATGTGATGAGAGAGAGCATGAGTAGAATGAATAAATTATTAGTATGAAGAAACAATTAGAAGAAGCAAGGAAGACTTAAGAAAGGATCAACAACTGGCTAAAGGAGAGAGAAGAACATTATGAAATATTAGAAGATGAGGTTGGTTTAGGGAGAAATGAACTCGATGAAAAGAACAGACTATGTAAAAAGCTACAAGATGAAATTGTTTCCATGAAGAACTTAGATAAGGCAGGAATTAAAGAGAACACAACAACATTAAAAAGACCTGTAGGAGAAAGGAAAAATGGCATGAATAGAAAGGAAACAAACAAAGACATTGTAGAAGAATCAAAATGAAAAGAATGGTTCAAATAAAATGTTCTTTTTAAATAGGTCAATTGCTTCCAAATATGAATTGAGAAAATTTGGAAGATTCCAAAGGAGATTATTTGTGCCTTTGAAAGATGCTAATTTTTTTCTTGCCATGAACCTAGACATATTACAACAAAATGTAAAACAAATAAAATCAATTTTAATCAACAGAAAATGTAGCAAGTGAGAAGGATCGCTCAAGAAAACAAACAGAGAAGACTATCGTCCACTAGGTGCACAAATCATTTCCATGGTTATTGTTATTTATGCAATGAATATGGACATAAAGTTGTTGAATGTAAATTGTATGAAAATAAGAGAACAAGAAGCCACACACCATTTCTGAGATACCTTGGTCAAATAAGGTGTTATTTATGTAAAAAGCTTGGACATAAATCCAATGACTACAAGATACCATATACTTTAAAGAACTCTAGACAGAAGATGGAAGCAACTCCAAACAGACCAGATAATGAGCCAAAAGAAAATGCAAACAACTCAAGGAAGTATATTAAAGTGTGGAAGAGGAAGAAAAAGGAGCAAGTCATGACTTAATGACAAAGTGAAGTCAGCTTAATCTCACGGAGAGTTGCTCATGAAAGCAAAGAAGAATCTTGTAAATAATAGTAACATTTTAGGGGGAGAGTTCCAAGAATGTCTTGGAAGAGATAAAAATTTGCACACAAAGTGTGGCATAGACATGGTGCTTTACCTATGATGCTTAAGAATAATGAAACTTGTGGATGAGTGGGGAGAGAGAGGAAATGTCTTGTTTTATATTGGGACATGATCTTTTTTGAAAGACTTGTTCCCCAAACTAGATGTTTTTCTCCCAAAAATAGATATTTCATTCAAGCATTAGATATCTTAAAACAAGAAAACAAAAGATGAATTTAATGAAGGTTAATAACTTCTAAAGGGAGAGCAGTCCCATTAAGTCCCATTAATGCTCTTTGAAGACATGGTAATGAAGTAGATGTTAGTAGAAAATCATTAAAAAGAATCTGGGTAAAGTCAAAAAGGAGTTGGAGATTTCAAGATTGTTGCAGCCAGAACAAACCTTAATCAAATCCCTATGGCTACCATCAAAAGAAAATTGAAGTTTTGAGTATGCCATCAAACTATGGCAATGAGTTCTTCATGTTATTGGTAGTTTTTTATTCTTGGCCATGCCACTACTCCATTGACAAGTGCTTGGATCATCCTGAAGAAAAGAAAATAAAAGATCTCTTGTAACCACCTTTTTTTAGTCACTGACTAATGGTTACACTTTATTGATTAAGGATTAATTGTGACTGTTGTTTATTTAATTAAATATATCTGAGAAAAACTATTTTTGATTTTTGAATAAAAGACTTAACTTGTGAAATTTACTTATGAGTAAAAAGGTTGATGGTAAAAGTAAAATCTGGAGTCAGTTGAACAGAAAAACAGTTTCTACAGTTACCTAAGGAAACTCTGGAATAAAGAGGAAATTCCAAAGAGAGTTGGGGGTTCTATGAGAAAGGAAAAGAAGGGACTCTGTAAAGGCTGGATAGATATTCCAGGACAGATTGACCTCTGGGTTGGAGAATTGGACCGGACTGTCTCGAGTTCTCCCCAGAAATCCTGTTTTTCACTGGAGATGAAGAGTTGGACCGGACTGTCCTGAGAACTCGCCTCCAGGGATTCGTGTTCAACAAGACCCAGGTTTGAAGCTCGAGGGAGAACTGTGGGACGTAATTGCCCAGTTCATGGACGGGAGGTAACGAGTACCATCAGAGGAATTCGGATTCAGATGAGTAGATGCAAATAGATTTTCTTGTTTCTTGAGAAAGATTAATTCTGCCTGATACAGTTAGGATTTATCAGTATTTTTATTAAGTTTATTTCTTGTTAATTCAGTAGTGCTTAACTGAAGCTTTAATTCTTTTAAACTAGTCGTTCTGATGAAATACACTAAAGGTATTCTAGAAGGCTTGGTTCTGTAAGTGTAGATGAAAGGCAACCGAATATATGTGTATGTATATAGTAGGAACATAGTTTCCTAACCAACCAGAACAGAAGGTAACCAGACAGTGAGGCTATCAGTGATGACTTGCTTAGGTTAAATAGCTAGGTCAGTATCCACTTCCCTGAGGTAGTGATGCAGAAGTTAATCTATTAAACCAGACAAGTGGAAGTACATAAATACAGGCGGGCTGTTAATCCAAATGCCTGAGTAGTTCGGGCTTCTGGATAAATCGCCCCCTACCTATGATAACCTCGGACAAGAAGGTGGTCCGGTCACCGTAGCACATATCTTTAGAAAAGAACAAAATAACTATTGAAAACAGGAAATTAGTTAACCCATTTTTCTTCACAGGAAACATTGAAAGAAGAGTTTCTGGAAAAATCTTGCAAGCAGTTACAGTACTAGAAACGAGATGTAAACAGTACTAAAAACGAGATGTATTTTCATTAACTCGCGCAACCATAGCTTATAACGTTTAATAGACATTCAACATATCATAACAGAGTGCATGCACCCAAAGAGTTCTGTTGCATTAAAGAAAGAAAGATTACAGTTCGAAGTTGCATGTCAAACTTAGGCATCATAATCGGAACAGACATTAGTTTAAGAAAGTCACAATTAAACTTGGAGAATTTTCTAGCCAGACAAAAGAGCAGATTACAACCCACTGTCACAAATATTAACTATATTGTTTAAACTTGAAACCCTGTCCGAGCAAAAGGAACATCTTGGAGACAGAGGCTAAAATGACAAAGCTATCTGACAGGTAGCCGCACCAAGGTTACATTAAACAATATCCTTATAAATATCTCAAACTTCCTGAGACTGCTAAATAAGCTACTGGCCCTTAAAAACCCTAGCCGTTCTATCAACCATTGTATAGACAGAAGTTCCAGTTTGGCGGAGAGCCATGGAACCCCCAAATACATCGACAACTGGGTACTTGTGACAAAATGCGAGGGTAAGAAGTCCTCCGTAGCCAGAACCATGAGGGAACTTGGGCGTGAAATGGAGCAGAGATAATACCTGAAACAGAACCGAGAATGTAATTAGAAGAGTTCATTATTACAAAGGAGCTGGCACCGCCATTCCAGGTCACAGACAGAGCAACGAAAATAAACACGAAGAAAACCAAGTGGTAATTACCTGTAGGTTACTGGATAGCGTAAAAATCCGGGTTATGGAAACCCTGTCGGCAATTAGTAAAAAGGGAAAACTAGTTAAACAACGAAATGAAAAATAGCGGGAACCAGTCAGTGATTAAAAGAGGAATTAGGTGCTGAAACGAGAAAGATTGGAAATCGGATTCGATAATACAAACAAGCTATGCATGGATAGAGAAAACTAGAGTATAAACTCAAAAACCCGATGCAGACACCGAAGAGCAACAGGGTACCTGAGTTCGTAGTGGATTAAGGTTGTAGAAGGCTGAGTCGCCACCATCCGCCATGATTTTTCCGAAGTCTGCCCAAACCCTCGTCGAAAACGCTCTGGAGGCCATCCGGCGGAGAAGCACAATGATTCGGAAAATCGGTTATCGCCAAGGTCATTACCGATCCCTAGAGTGTTTCCACCGTCGGATTACAAACCCAATCGACGTTGTGAGTTAAGCCATATGTCCATTGATAAAACCAAGACCAGCTGTCAGCCCGAGATCAATACGAATGACAAGTGTATAACCCTAATATTTGAACGCACAGGAGGGTACATATTTTACATTCACAATAATGCTATATCGTAATATAAAGTGCAACGCTATAATAAAAGAGCCATCCATCATATAAAGTATCAACCATAATAATAATTGGCGAGATATGCAATTACAAAGGTATTAAATGATAAACCAGAACCGTAGACTCATGCATGACCGCTAGAGTTTATGTGCAAGTGGAACATTAATGGTCAGTTTTGACATGAGTAAAATTATTGAATACACAGGACTTGCAATAATGACAGTGATGTCAGAAATCTATGGTTGAGAAACACGAAATGGTTAAGTTAAATAATTTTTTTTTAATGAGTAAATTTTGTGGTTAGATTACTGTTACATCTCTGCACACAAGCACTTAGATTGCGCCAAATAATCATAAATCGAGATGCTTTTCCTACCAACGGTTTGGCATATTCTGCCATCTCTTCGAGCAAGGGTGTAAATTTCACACCCACATGCACATTATGGTTTCAATAGATTTACTTGATCACTGTGCTTTCTTTATTCACCGAGCATAATTAAGAAACTGATATGAAGACCACAGTTCATCGATATCAACAATCTCCGCAATCTGTGAGTTTACTACTATATTTTAATTCATTGGAAGCATTAAGCACTTCTTAGAAACCATATTGTGAATTTCCAAACTATATTTATTTTCTAACGTAATTTAGCCTGCAATTTCTAAGCAGTAATTTCCTAATTTTCTGAGCCCGTTCATCTAGAGGATATCTAGGTTGACGCAATGAAATTTTATAAAAATTATTACCAAGGTGTTGAAAATTTAAAACAATAAAATTTTAAAGAAGCGATTAAAAATTATTAACAAAGATAATGAAAAGTGTTATAACTAAAAACTTTATCATAATAATAACATTCTGAATAAAGAAATTTTTATGCTATATCAAATAAATTTTGATTTCGCTACTTTAAACATATTATCCTTATATTCCAATTTTGGAAAGTTGAATAGAGTTCGCCTCTCAAAGAGTGGAATCTGTGAGTTGATTTCTATATTTTAATTCTTTCTCTGTTTTTAAGGTTGGTAGTACCTTTCATTTTTTTCCATTTTTTTTTCTTTTTTACTTAATCTTCAACATGTCCAAATACATCACCCCGATTGGGGAAGAGAATCAAACCTGTGATGAGTGCTATAACAGCTCGCCTCATTACGGTTTAACCAAGACCCCGCAGACCTATATTTTAATTCATTAGAAGCATTAAACACTTCTTAGAAACCATATTGTGAATTTCCAAACTATATTTATTTTCTAACGTAATTTAGCCTGCAATTTCTAAGCAGTAATTTCGTAATTTTCTGAGCCCGTTCATCTAGAGGATATCTAGGTTGACGCAATGAAATTTTATAAAAATTATTACCAAGGTGTTGAAAATTTAAAACAATAAACATTTAACGAAGCGATTAAAAATTAATAACGAAAATAATGAAAAGTGTCATAACTAAAAACTTTATCATAATAATAATATTCTGAATAAAGAAATTTTTATGCTATATCAAATAAATATTGATTTCGCTACTTTAAACATATTATCCTTATATTCCAATTTTGGAAAGTTGAATAGAGTTCGCCTCTCAAAGAGTGGAATCTGTGAGTTGACTTCTATATTTTAATTCTTTCTCTTTTTTTAAGCTTGGTAGTAATTTTTATTTTTTATTTTTTTATTTAATCTTCAACAACATGTTAAAATACATCATTCCGATCGAGGAAGAGAATTGAACTTGTAATAAGTGCTATAACAGTTTGCCTCATCACCGTTTAACCAAGACCCCACAGACCTATATTTTAATTCATTAGAAGCATTAAACACTTCTTAAAAACCATATTGTGAATTTCCAAACTATATTTATTTTCTAACGTAATTTAGCCTGCAATTTCTAAGCAGTAATTCCGTAATTTTCTGAGCCCGTTCGTCTAGAGGATATCTAGGTTGACGCAATGAAATTTTATAAAAATTATTACCAAAGTGTTGAAAATTTAAAACAATAAAATTTAAAAGAAGCGATTAAAAATTATTAACGAAAATAATGTAAACTGTTATAACTAAAAACTTTATCATAATAATAATATTCTGAATAAAGAAATTTTTATGCTATATGGCATATATATTGATTTCGCTACTTTAAACATATTATCCTTATATTTCAATTTTGAAAAGTTGAATTGAATCTATATTAATTTCAATGGTTTATGATTGTGGTTTTTTTAGCTATTAAAACAAAAATATATTAATAACAGAAATTATTTTGCTATCAATTATTTAAATATTTCAATATTCATATTAAATAACATAATTTTATATCAATTTTATATAGTGAAAAATAAAATAATTTAAATTAAAAAAATTACATTTATTCACTTCTCATTTCACTTCTTATTTATTCACTATTAATTTTATTACATTTTCACTTCTCATTATGAGGAAATGTATTTTTTTTCCATTCTTAATATATAATTAATATATAAAATTTAAAAATATTAAAACAAAAAAAAATTTAACTTGCATTATAAATCAAATATTTCAATATTCATTTTGAGTAGAAGATTTTAACTCGAAAAATATACATAGAAAGACTCTGCATTCCAATAAACATATATATATATATATATATATATATATATATATATATAAAGAGAGAAAGAGTGTTGATTTCATTAATAAGTGCTTTCTGATTGAGGATATTGTGGCAATATGCAATTTGTAAATTTTCCAATATTTAATATGGATTTGATATATAACATTGTAAAAAATACTAATAATTAAATGTATACATACAAAAAGAAATATTAATTATCTCTTTTTACTCTATAAAAATTTACATTTCAAGAAATTTGATCCTTGGGGTGATATATACAAACACAATATAATAAGAATAATCAAAATAATCATAATATATAAAATAAATGATGATATATTGTTTTGTTAAATATTTATTGTGAAGGTTATGGATTGCAAATTGAATGGATTAAAAAAAATTAAATTATGCTATAAGTTGGTAAGTAAGGCTTACCCCCAACCCATGGTTATAATTTAAAAAAACTTTGGACTTTTATATTAATAAACAAATTTTAAAATATTTTAAAATATTTTAAAAATTTTGAAAATCTATTAAATGAAATAGTTGACTTTTCCATATCAACCAAATTATAAATATTCCAAAAACTGTCGTAGATATAAAATAGCCTCATAACCAAAATTTTATCTTAAATATAACTAATTTTGTACAATTTTTAATGTTTTCCTAACACATTTATGAAATGGCCTCTCCAAATCTCATTCCGATTGAAGTATCTTTTTAGTCAAAATGGTAAAAAATTCAAATTTTGAGTTTTTTCAACATGGTGCATCGACATTTTTTTTTACCCCTTTTTTTTGTGTGTATTATCCATTCTTTTTATCTTTTTCATGTATTGCAATCTTAGATATACTAGCACAGTCATATAAATTAAATGGATAGTAAACTTTGATACACCAATTAATGATTCTCTAAAACTTTACTATGGTGATTTTTAATTTGTAAATAAGATTTCTTATAATATTGTGGGAAAATACCATGAGTTATCAATATCATATGCCCAAAAAACCATAACTTATATATATATATATATATATATTAGAAAATCCACATAGATTCAAACTACTAATTGTAATATGCTAAAACAATAGACTTGAATCTACTTTACCAATTTAGGAAACCAATAAACGATTGTGAAATCACAAAGAATAAAAGAGAAAAAATCCAATCACACATTACACAATGATTTCCTGGGGAAAGCCACAACTAAAAACCCCACTTTCTGTATGTTGTATTAGTCAGAAAATATGAGAATATTACAATTCTTTTCTCCAACCTGAGAAACCTTTGCACTATCTCTATCTGCCTCACTTCTTCCTAGACAAGCTTAGGTGAATACTTAACCAATTTTCTGCTTGCCTAGATCCTTATTTCCTTAGGAAATTAGCCCCTATTAATGATGTAAATCCCCATCTAATTCTGTGCAATCCATATATGGCATTTTTCTAACTGCATACACTACTTATAAAATTTGGATTATTATATAACTGATAGTACACTACCCTTGAACTCCAATCTCAAGTAGGTAACTATCAGTTCTGAGATGTATGAGTTATTTATGGTTGGATCATCGCTTAACTGATTGATCATAGAGTGCATAACTCATTACTATACCTCTCATTACTTCCTCCATCAGTTTGAACTAGTTAAATTGAATTTAACTCAGATAAAATGAATTAACTAATTACAACTCAAAATAAACTCAACCAAGGCTCCTATTTTGTAGGAGAAACTCTAGATGACTCAATTTAGACCCTCAAATTGAATTAACTAAACCAACTACGTCAAAATAACTTAGTTAACTCGTACAAGTTGTCATGAGATGTGGAATTATAATTTTATTCTAATTTAATTCAAGGGAAAATTAAATTAGAATCTTTCTTGGTGTCATTTTCAACACTCCCTCTTAGCAAGAAAGGGATTAACTTATACCCCAATCCTGCCTTTATGGAACTCGAACTTGCCTCTTGACAGTGCCTTCATCAAGATGTCTTCATCATGTTCCTCTATAGGAATGTACTCTAGCACCATGATCTACCTCTGCACATAATCTTTGAGATGAAGATACTGGATGTCGATAAGCTTGGACCTATCATGAAAAATGGATTAATCGATAATTTGATGCAACTCTATTTGTCACAATAAATCACAATACGATCCATCTATTGATTAAACAACCCAACAAGGATCTTCCTCATATAGATAGCCTCACAAGTTGCTTGACTAGTAGCCATGTAGCATGCTTCTGCTGAACTGAGTGCAATTGATTTCTACTTCATGTTGTACTAGGAAATTGCTTCTGACCCAATACTGAAGATTTCGCTTGATGTGCTCTTCCTGTCGGATGGAATCCCTGCCAAATATACATCTATGAAGCCTTGAAACTTCACTCCTTTTATTTGTCTGTACCAAACACCAAACTAAGTGATGTTTGTGAGCTATCTCAACACATGTTTGGTTGCCTTCCAATAGATCTTAGTTGGCCTAACCATTTCCTGACTAAGTTAGTTAACCACATAACACATGTCTAGTTGTGTGTTCACCAAGTACATAAGTGAACCCACAAGCTTCTTGTAGGAAATATTCTCAATCCTACACTCGATTTTGTTCATTAACAATATTTTCCTGCCTATCTATTTGAGCAAAAAAAGATAAGGGGAAAATGTTTTGTGGGCTAACTCTCAAAGGTCTATAAACTTGTCTCTTAAGGAGTAACCTCTTCTACTCTCAATAAGTCGGAATCCCTCTTCCACCTCATTTAAGAAATAATAAGTTCCTAAGCACAATCCTTTTAAATAATGAAATAAAGGGTGAAAGAAGATAAATGCTTCTTGCACATGGAGGTGAAGTTAGTGACTTTGTTGATACATTGTCCAGGCTCTGTGGAAATTAAGCAACGCTTGTGTTCCAGAAGTGACTCTGTCAAGGTGCTGTATAGGGCTTCTGGAAGCGAAGAAACACTAGAGATGTAAACCCATACTCTGATTAGTTTTGATCTGTGGTTCTATATTACCCTTATTCTCATAAAAATTATTTAGCTTGCTTTATGTTGTGTTATGCCGAGAAATGGAATAAGAATACTATATCTTTAACTGAGTATAATGGGGGGCTGAGGTGACCCAATAATTGAATCAATACTTCCTGGAAAATTGAGACTTCGTGCATAAAAAAAAGGAAAAAAAAAAGAAAAAGAAAAAAAAGTTGTTGGTTCTCCCAGCGTGTCTCCAAGTGTTGTCAATGTGACAATAACCCTCCAAAAAAAATTCTATCTCAATTTTGAAGCCTACGTGTAGTGTCATTCCAAGCTACCTAGTTTCGTCACGTTGTTTTCTTGACTATCCTTATGTTTTATCTAAGTGTCGCATCCTCCTAAGTCAATGTTTTCTAAGCATTTTCACCTTACATTTAGAAGCACTTGCATTATCTTGCCAAAATATAGATGAATACATAGCTTTTCTTGACTTATTAACTAGCTTTATTCGCCATGCAAAAGCACAAAAAAGAAAAGAAAAACATTTTTCTAAAGCAAAAGCGCACTCCAAGATGACAAACATTTTCCTCCTTGTTGAGCGTACTCCTTTGGGATGAAAAAATACGCCCTAGTGGAGTGCACTCCTTCATGCTCGGCCAATGCGCCCTCCACTTGAGTGCACTCCTTTGACTCGAAGATTTTCACCCTCTTTGACTCATGCATGCACTTTCCTTGTTGCATGTGGGTGCACTCCTAGAAAATAGGAGCCCACTTCACATCACTTAACTAGATCATTCACCCATCGAGAAGTGGTGAGCATGAATGAAATGGATTTGCATGTAATCTAATTATAATCAACCCTACTCATCATTATTTCACATAATCATTCTCATCTCGGTTGAGCGCACTTATTTGAATTAAGGAGCTATTTGTTTATTTTCATTCCAATTAAGTTTTGCATGTCAATTCTATTACTGTCCTTTAATATTTTTATTTTTTATCTTGCTTTCCTTGCTGAAGTTTCACTTAGTTTTGGTTTCTTTGATGGTGTTTTATTTCATTCCTTCCAGTACAAGTGTCAAAATGTTGTTGTAGGTTGTGACTCTTCATATCCTAGTCATGATTGTGATAGAATCTATAAGAACTTGTAGATAATTCCTCTTATCATTTCAATCATTTGATCTTGTTGTTGGAATTTTCTTAAGAAATTCCAAGCCAGAGTGCACTTATAGAAGTGAAGGATTGACTGTCTTAGAAAACTACACCCAGTAAGACAAATTTTCCTCAAGAGAACACTCCCTCGGCACGAAGAACTGTGCCCTCCTTGAGCGCATGAATATATCCTGAACACATGAGTTTTTTCATCTTCGTCTCTTCAGAAATGTGTCATGTTCCTTCTTTGTTACCCTTGAGTGCATGAGTTCATTGGGAAGGCATGAATATTGACCCCTTCATCCCTTCAGAGTGCGCCCTTGCACCCTCTTAGCCTATTTGAGCACATGACCGCACCTTGAACCCATGAATGACTTAGTTGTTCATAAGTTTTGTCTGCACCAAAATTTCCACCAAGTCCACCACTATGCTTTTCCTTAATTAAATTTTCTCTCATAGAACAATTTGGTATGCACCGCTGATTTCTTTTAAACGGTAAACCTTCTTGCAAGAAAAAATCCAGCCACTTACTTCTGTCCAACAAAACAGGATTACTGCATGCTTCAAATGCCTCTTTAAAATCCAAATCGGTTTTATACAATTCTTTAAGAAAATAAAAACCCAACACTTGAATTTGACTTTCTTGAACTAAAATGCTTTTTCTACTTAAGGCGTCTACTACTTTGTTTTCTTGGCCAGTTTTATGTTTCAATACAAAATTGAAACTCTGAAGATATTCTACCCATTTTTCATGTTTCTGATTTAGTTTTGGTTTTTGCATAATGTACTGCAATGCATGATTTTCTGAATAAAACACAAACTCTTTAGACATCAAGTAATGTCTCCACTTCTTTAATGCCTGTACAACTGCATAAAATTCCTTGTCATAAGAAGAATATTTTCTTCTTGTCTCATTCAGCTTTTCTCTGAAATAAGCTACAGGTCTGTCTTCTTGACTTAACACGGCTCCAATATCTTCTCCACTGGCATCACATTGCACTTGAAAAGGTTTGTTAAAATCAGGAAAAACAAAAATGGGTTTTTCTGTTATCTTCCTTTTCAACAACTAAAAATAAATAAATAAATAAATAAATAAATAAATCCTGCTTCATCAGTCCATTTAAATGGTTTTTTTTCCTTCTTTATGGTTTCAATAATAGGAGCATTGATCTTACTAAAATTCCTTATGAATTTTCTATAAAAACTAGCAAGACAATGGAAGCTTCTTACCTCAAAAACGCTTTTGGGTGAACGCCATTCTATGATTTCCTTTATCTTCTCTGGGTCCATCTTCAATCCATCAGCAGAAACAACAAAGCCTAAGTATACCAATTCTTCCTTCATGAATGAACAACTTTTTAAATTTACCAGCAACTTTTCTTGATCCAACTTCCTTAAGACATAATTCAAATGTCTCATGTGCTCTTCTTTAGATTTGCTGTAAATTAATATATCATCCAGATATACTATTACAAATTTACCAATAAATTCCTTCAGAACTTCATTCATAAGCCTCATAAATTTACTAGGTGCATTTGATAATCCAAACGGCATTACCATCCATTCATACAATCCTTCATTTTTTTTAAAAGTTGTTTTCCATCATCTCCTTCCCTTATCCTAATTTCATGATAGCCACCCTTTAAATCCAGTTTTGTAAAATATCTTGCCCCACTTAAACAATCCATCAAATCTTCAATTCTGGGTAAAGGAAATCTATACCTGCTTGTTATTTTGTTGATTTCTCTTCAATCAGTACACATTCTCCAGCCTCCATCTTTGTTTTGGACTCAATACTATTGGCACTGCACAAGGACTCAAACTTTCTCTGATCAATTCTTTATCTAACAGCTCCTGCACCTGCTTCCTGATTTCTTCATATTCTGTAGGAGTCATCCTGTATGCTGCTTTATTTGGACAATTTTCTCCTGGAATCAAATCTATATGATGGCTGTTTTTTCTAATAGGTGGTAATTCATTCGGCAAATCATCTACAATGATATCACGGTAATTTTCCAGCATCTCTTGAATTTCAATTGGAAAATCATAAAATTTAGTGGAAGTAATTACTACCTTGTGTGTATTATCCACTTTTGGCACTTTTGTTGCTTCTGGTATTTTTGCTGCTTCCTCTTCATTCTGAGCAACAATTACATTTCTCTGATTTGTCCCCACATTCTTTGGACATTCATAAGCCCTGTGTCCAAGCTTATTACATCTATAACATCTGATTTATCTTCCTCTTCCTCTGGAAAAACTCCTTCTGCCGCTTGCATCACCTTCTGTGTGTGTATGTTGACTTGAGCTGCTGCTAGCTCATTCTCTCGGTGTTGTAGATCTTCCTCTACCACCTTTACTTCATTTTCCTTGGAAAGTACCTCTACTTCTGGCAGACTGCTTCCTTATGAGTTTTTCTTCAACCTTCAAGGCCATCTGATAAGCCTCTTCCACTGTTTTAGGAGACAACAAACTTATCTCATCTTGGATCTCCATTCTGAGACCATTAATATATCTTACAATCTTCTCTGTTGTATCTTGAATTTGTCCTGGTCTTATGCTCACTTTATAAAATTCATCTGTGTATTCTTTGACTATCATTGATCTCTGTCTAAGATTCTGAATTTGTCTAAATAATAAAAGTTGATAATCACTTGGAAAAAACTTACCTCTTAGCTTTTCCACCATCCTGTTCCAATTCTTTATTGGTTGCTTACCAAGTCTCCTTCTTTCTGCCTGCACTCCATCCCACCAAAGCGCTGCATGACCTTTCAATTTTGTGACAACAAACTTCACTCTTTTTCCTTCATCCATTTCTTCATAATCGAAGAAATTATCCATGTCATTAACCCAATCTATCAATTCCTCTGGATTTAAGCTTCCTGTAAAAACTGAAACTTCAAGTCTGGGTTTAGATGTGGATCGCAACACTGATTTAAAAAATATCATTTCAAGAGTAACTTCTGTAGGTTCTCCCTCTTCTACAGATTCAACTTCAGGCTTGCTGACATCTCTGGCATTTTCATCTCTTTGATTTCCCATTTCCATTGCTTCTAATCTGGCTTGCATCTGTTACATAACTTCCATCACTTCGGCATTTGCAACTAGTCTTCCTCTTCCTCGACCAGCACCACCTCCTCGTCCAAATCTATAAGCCATGTTGAATTTATTTTCCTGATCTTTGAGATCTCGCTCGGTGTCTAAATGCTGCTCTGATACCACTAATGGTGGCCTGGTTGCAGGTGTGAGTGATAAACTTTCAAATCTCGTGAAAATTTCTTCAAGTTCTGGTGGAATTTCCTCAATTTCCTTCTGAATATCAGTCATCAAACTTCTGACTTTATAACTCAAAATTCAAATGCATAAAAGCAAATTTGTTACACAATTTTTTTATTGCATTAAAAACCAATTTTCAACCTTTTTTTTTATTACCTATGAAACCTTTATTAAAAGAAATGTTACAATGGTGAAACAACCATCGTAATTCTCCTCTTATAGCAACAAACCAACCCTTATAAAAAATTTTTACCTTAACACAATGCAAATCTATCACGTAAAAGACGGCAGCATAATTGAGTCAATTATATAAAATACAAAATTAATAAAAATCAACCATAACATTGATTTAATGACAGATTCCAAACTCATTAAAACCTTGACTATACTTTATCGCATCCAATTTACTCATTATATTCCATACAACTTAATATGCGAACACCGTCGGATCTTTGATTATGATGCAAAAGCCGTCAGATTTATGAACTGCTGCAGGATGGCTCAATCATAAAATCAAATTTATGATATTATCGGGTTCGTTTGAGAGATTAAATGCCATACAAGTTTTTATGCGATTTTCGTTAGATCTCCAGGTTATATGTGAGAACTGTTGGATCTCAATTCAATAGTGAGGATTTACCTTGGCTCTTTACGCAATTCAGCATTTCTATTTTCTTCAAACCCACCAGTTTTTACACTTCTGCAATTAAACCATAATCTCATTACATGCTACAACAATTTCATTCCTTCAATTTTCCATATTTGGTATTCCCGCCAAGAAGTCTAGGCTTCTTGTATCAACAATTTATATTGCAAATTGATGAACCACACTGGTTGGTTAGAAACACGTCGACTTTGATCATGATAATGTGATTATTACCGAAAAATTTCTTCAAATTTATAGTGTGTTAAATTAACAAATCACTAGACTGTTTCAATTTTGCGGCAGATGTGGATTTTTAAAAGGAAGCATACACACAACAATTCATTTACAGAGTTTGAATTGAATCCAATTAACTCAGAATTATTTCAGAAAGAAAATGAACATTCAGTAATTCGTCAATTATGCCTACATTCACTCAGAAACAGAGGAATTTCAATGTTTTTCTATTCGATCCATTTCCATCCAAAACCTCTCGCTCTACCCAATACATTCCGAACTTATATTTTAAATATATTCTTCATAAAAACAAATTGATCAAATTCTATGGATCAATTTTCCCAATTTTAGATAAAATCCAATTACCCAATATTTGCCTAAAAATTCTCAACTAAAACTAAATTCAATGAATCAAATACAAAGCTATCCAAATACTTGAATACTAGTAAAATCTTATCTATCAAAATAGTAAAACGCAGGCTAAAGGATCCCACTCCTTTTCTTTTAAAATATTTTTGTATTTTTGGAATAAAATGAAGTAATTTTTCTCCTCGAGCCTCATGCTCCTACATCAAAATGGAGTGGAATAGTTATCTAAAAGTGCTTCGTGCCACCAATATCAAAATAACTAAGAGGGAATATGAATTGTTATGGGCATTATCGCCCCAGGGCATTTACTCACCAAAGGAGGGGTATGCATCCCTCACTGTGGAGCTAGAACCCTAGGACAGAAAGTGGTGGTGGAGGCACCTTTGGAAGCTAAAGGCGCCCCCAAAGGCTAAATTATTCATGTGGTGCATACTCACCATTTGTGCCCCTACAGATGACAATCTCACCATATGTTCCATTCATGGTCCCTCCAGATGTTCCCTTTTCAAATTACATCCTAAGGATACATATCATCTCTTCCTCACCTTCCCATCCATCAAAATGATCTATAAAATCTCCACTACTACTTTGGGCATCACTTTCAATTGGCATGGCAACACTATCACTGAGGCTTGGAAGAACTGGTGGCAATCGACTGTCTACATAAAATATAGAAATATCCCCCTTTTTATATCTCGAAGCATCTGGTTGACCTGTAACCAGTGTCTTTCAAAACTCTATGGTTGACTGGCCTCACATTTGCAACTTAATTATGGATATGTTCCTCTTAGTTCCTAATGATGAACCAGGCACTCAAGGTAGAGTGCTCATCCCTGAGACTATTGATATATTCTTCCCTTGGGCCTATTTTGATTGGGCTTCAAACATCTCTAGATGTAGAGGGGGGGGGGAGGGGGGGGGGGGCACTCTTCCTGTTAGAATCACACCATTTTAAGATCAAAATAGGTTTGGGACCGGGTACTAACAAATACGCTGAACTCAACAGCCTTAGACTCCTCCTTACATTTTCTCGAGAGAAGAGTTGCAACAAGATTCAAATATTTGGGGATTTTAAGATTGTAATTAACTATTTCAACAATGAAGCATGATGTCATGTTCATACTCTTAAAGGACTGCTAGACGAGGTTATGAGTCTTAAATATTTTTTTATTCCATTATTGTTGCTCATATTTATACGGAAAGGAACCAAATGGTTGATCAAATTTCCAAAGAAGCCTTGCAGTTAGTATGGGGCCAATGGTTCATTATCGAATAGGATGGACATGATGAGTATCAATACTTCCACATTCCCTTCATAAAGGATGCAGATGGATATGGGGTAGTTTGAACAGACAGTCAGTTTTTTGGTCTGTTTACTATCTATTTTATATGTTCACATTTTATTATGTAGATATTTATTTTTACATGCACAATATTGTTTTTAAATTTTATTATTGATCATATGAACTATATGAATGTAAGTGAATTTTGAAATTGCATAGATGCCTATGTTGCTGATACAACATGTAATTTTCTTTCATGAATGAAAATTATGAATTTTTTCCCTAGAAAAAAAAAAAGTTAGCCTGACAAATAGTTGTTCGATATTTCTAGTTGCACCAAGAGGTGCTCTACAACCCAATATGGGGGAGATGTGTAGGCGTTAGATATAATGTAAGAAAGATGTCAACATTTTTTAATGTTGCCTATATTATAAAATGATAATAGCAATAAATGAAAAAAAAAAGATATAACAAAATTTAATGTTGCCTTCAAATCAAAACTAAATGTATAAATATAAACCATACAATCAATCTCTCAATCACTTAATTATTTGTCTATGCGCATGAATAAGTAGGAGCAGGTAAAAAGTAGTTACAGTACCGCAATAGTAAGCATGTAAACAAACTAATGTAAGTGCAAACCTTTGAAAATAGATGCCTCTCGGATAAGTATTAATATTATATTTGTCTATTTTATTTTACAGTGTTTTGTTAGTTTTTTTTGTAATAATGAGTGATATTTGAGCATTTTTTTACTATTGTATCTTGAAGTATATACTTCGGAGGATTTCCATCATTTTCTCACACCAACAAAATTTTGAGATTTTTTTGTCAAGAGGCGCTTAATAGCCCAGCATGGGGGAGATGTTTAGGTGTTAGGCATAATGTAAGAAATATTGTATGTTAATATATTTTTAAGTCGGTCTATATTATAACTAATATAATAATAACAAAAAAAACAACAGATTGATTTAATGTCGTCTTCAACATCAAAACTAAATGTATAAATATAAACCATACAATCAATCTCCGAATCGTTTAATTGTTTGTCTGTGCATACGAATAAGTAGGAGCAGGTGAAAAGCAGTTGTAGGACATGAATACTAAGCACACAAACAAATTGAGGTAAGCGCAAACATTTGAAAATAAACTCCTTTTGGGTAAGTATTAATATTATATTTTCCTATTTTATTTTACATTCTTTTATTAGTTTGTTTCGTATGAGTCACATTTGACCTTTATTTCTTTTTGTTATTATATCTTGAAGTGTATCCTTTGGAGGATTTCCATCATTTTCTCATACAAGCAAAATTATAAGATTTTCACCTAGATGTTAGATTCTTCAAAATCTAGAAATTTTACTTGGCTTTCCATTTCACTACTCTAATCTTCACAAAGTCTCTACGAGGATCTCCAAGTTCTAGACAATTATTTTTTACAGCCTACACCCCACACACTTTGCTAATCGTTTTTTTTGTTTACTCATATATACATATATACATATATACACACACACACACACACACACACACACACATATATATATATATATATATATATATATATATATATATATAAGTATGAATGCTCACATACTTTGCTAATAAATTTTATATTTACTCATGTGTGTGTGTTGGATTTTTGTAGGAGCATAGAAAATTAAGAGGATACCAAGTTGAATCACTTAGGTGATACAATTCCACCCACCCATTGTTTAATATATTAATCTCTCAATTTTCAACAATGCCCAAATCTCATCCATGGGCTCTGAAACACTTAACACAGGTAGTAAACTCATTCGAGATTAGTGTTAGTATGGCGTATGGAGAATTGAACCATATGTTTCCAGCATTCTAAAGTTATAATTCTAAGTATTGATAAAGTATACATCAGGTGCACCATCAATGAACTAGGCAATTTGTTGCAGAAGTTATAATTTTGAGAACTAGAAGAGTATGTTACAGGAACACCATCAACCAACCTAGCCAGTTTATAACCTCCAGATTAATAGATTGGAAGAAATTGAGTGTACTATACGTAATCTCTACTCTTACTTTATATTTATTCTAGGATTCAATAAATTGAAGTTGACTAAATATGCCATCTATAGGACTCAACTAAAATTATAAATAATTCAAACTTGCAAATGTAAATTGTTGTGTGTTATTCATGTAGAGCATTATTGATTAGATGTTGAGTGGCCTTTCCTATGAGATGTTGAGCCTATTTAATGGCTTTATTTCGCATCTACATTATAAAAGTAGCCATATTGATCCAATCTTTTAATTCAATGTACAATATATGTGATATCTTATACTACCAACCTAGATTAATTTTAACTCGGGATCTACCAAGTGTCGAGAAAGATCAAATCTCTTTTCACTCTAAAAAAAATTTGCAGCTCAAGAGATTTGATCCCTCGATGCGTGGTAGATCCAGAATCAAGATGAATCTGGGTTGATTAGCCTTTAGTTTTTGACATTTCTACAAAGTTATTAGTCTTAAATATTTCTAAAAACTCTTAGTCCTAAATATTTATAGAAAGTTATTCATGTAATGTAAAATCTATATAATAATGAGAAGTGCTAACAATATCCCATGATTTGAAGTTGATTTTCATTAGTAATTGTGTTTGTGAGTTTAATGAATTAAATATTCCAATACTAATAAAAAAGAAAATAGCTAACACCATAAAATAATAAAATTGCAAAAAAATACATAATAAAAAAATAAAGCTGCAAAAAAAATCTCTCATAAAAAAAATAAAGTTACAAAAAAATAATAAATAATAAATATCATAAAAATAAATTTGTAATATATTCATCTATCATAATACATAATTTGTAAAATATTCATCTATCATAATAGATCAATATAAATAAGGAAAAATTTAACGATCCAAAACTTTTTCCACATTTTAAAAATTTGAAGGATATAGAAGTGCCTTTACGAGTTTCCAATTAATTTTTCCTAACTTTGCTAGTAAATTTGATTCAAAATTGGAATCCTAATGAAAAACAAAATACAAAGCATCACTTAAACAAACTAAAATTGCAAAAAAAGTTCATAATGAAAAGAATATACAAACTAGAATTGCAAAAAAGGTTCATAATGAAAAGAATAAAGCAGAAGAATAAAGAGTAAAATTGAAAAAGAAAAAGGAAAAATAATAGTCAATGAAAAAATAAAATTGTTGTAATCAATAAAAGAATAAAGTTGTTAAGAAAGACTCTCATAAAAATAAAATTAATAAGTATCGTGAAAGAATGAATTTGCAAATCATATTAGATCATGTTGATGTAAAAGAAAAAGAAAAAGTGGATTCCGATTCAAAAATTTAGGAATATGAAAGTATATTGAAGTGAAAGGATTGGGGGAGAAATTACAAGGTTTTTTTTTTTTTGGTTCTTTCATTTTTTGGTTGGAGGAGTCATTTTAATGTTTCGTAAAATAGATTTGAAATTTAAAATTTATTAATATTTGGGAAAATATTTGGTGTTAGAATTTAGCAGAAAATTTTGAGGCTAAATTTTGATTTATGTTACTAAAATTTTTTTAGGGCACTTGGATTGTACAGGGGTTACTCATTAAATATGTGATTTCAATGAATTTCTATGGGTTTTTAAAGAAATTTGATTAGAAAAATCCACCTGAAAAGTCTCCAAAAAGTCACATTAAAGACAATTCTATATTTGAGAAGTGCTTCTGCCAGATTCTTACCTGAAACCTGTCAACTTTTAGAACAAAATTTTTGACAGCAGCATCTATCTTAGCTGCCCAAATAATATCAGTTCTTTTCACTACAGAATTTGTTTTCTTTTTCAACTAGAACAATTATCATTAGACCACAAAACTTGTGAGCACTAAACCTTTTTCTAAACACTTGAACCACATCCTGAAAACTCTGTCCAAAGTTTATTCTTAGTTAGTTTGTTTTTAGCTGCCCAAATAATGCCTTTTTCACCAGAGAGTCTGTTCTGAGTGGGTGACTGGCGACCAATGAGTGAAGATAAAGATGGAGGAAAAGCAAAGGAAGAGGACTCCTAAGGAAACGTGTTTACCTTCATAAGCAAAGCCACTGGCCTATTGAGGAGGAGAAACATTGGCAGACACTAGTGCTAGTGCTAGAGAAGAAGAAGCAGTGTGAGTATGCAGAGAGGAAGTATGGCAGCGCAGTCCATTGTTAGTAGCGTATTGGTGGCCTTCCAGCTTTGTCTGGTAGTCTGGCAGATCGGAAAGCTCACGCCTGTTGGGGCGCTCATACAGTGTCTAATGGGATGGTTGCTGCTACCTTTGGGGCTGTCCCACTTACCCTACTCCCGACTCAAACGTTTCCCTGGTCGTATCTACAAAGAGGTGCGTTGCCATGTCACCACCCCATTAGATCAGCCAACCAAGTCAAGGCAAATCTTCCTATCTGATCGAATTGACTCTTCCTATTTGGGTGTGGATTTCCTTCTGGAGAGAAGAGAAAGATACATGTTGTATCTAAATGGAAAATTAACATATTACATAACCGATGCAATCTGGTACGCTCTGCTAGACATGGGAGAAGCTGCACCCAAGACGGTATTTCTGGAAGGTTATAAACAATTCTGGCAACAAGTAGCCACAGGCGGTGTGATGAGCTTATCAGAAGTTCTGGATCGTTTAATTCTTGACAACCACAGTATCAAAGTTTTAGACAATGATTTGCTTCTGCCTGTAAATTTGTGTGTTTCAGACGAGAAGCTACTCATGTTTCCAAACTTGGTGGGACTGTTCCTTCAAAACAAGCAAGTAATTTATTGGATAATTCCTACATCGATAAGCTTTGCTGCGGCAGTGATGGAGTTCGCAAAAGTATTGAGGGGCTGGATTTATGGCAAGGTAAATCTGCTCTTTTGCTTCATAATGCATGTGATTTGTGATGGACTGCCTCGGTCAATGAGGAGGGAAGTGTACTCTTTGGGGAACTAGGTGGCAAACTTGAAGCCCAGCAATGATATCGAATTAAGGGTAGTGAGGGGTCCTGTATGCGGAGTCATCGGTGGAGGTGCCAAAGTGTACCAGGAAGGTGCAACTTTGGTGCCTTGGTTACACCAAGAATATACTAGTGACACCCAAAAGACCTTCAATTGTGGAGACATCGACCCCGACTTCCCCATTCCCATTGACATCGAGTGCTGTTTTGATGCAGTGAAAGGCAAATGCCACTTAAGGGCCAGGACCGTTGCACTGGCTGATGTGGATTGTGACAGGGATGAGTTTATGAAGATTGTCACATTCAGTTCTTGCATGGCCAAGAATCGTTCTGGTTCATTGAGATCTTGTACCTCTAACAATAAGGTGCGGGTTCGCGGGTTCAGAGACTCTGTGCTCTGCTATGCCAAAAATGGATTTCCACCTGTTTACGAACTGAACTTAAAAAACGCACTAGTTAGTTAATTGAACCCAGATTAGTTTCCTGTTCCTATTCTCGATTAGAATATAATACGAACAGCAGCTCATAAGTGTATATAGCCTTCCATAGCATTGGATAACAAAACTTGTGAGAATCCCCCGATCGGGGTGCACAACTGGCACAAAGGACAGTCCGTGGCAACATGACGGCAGGCTACCCTTCAGACAATTAATAACCATGATGATGAACCGCCATGCTCGATCAATAGTATGGGTGTTTATTTGCGTTGGTATGATTATACAACGATCAGGTCAGGCTGGCTTGTCAGCGCCCGGAACGGAAGTTATGCTTAAGGTAAGACACCACCCTCCCTCACCCCAAACGCTCATGCAAAGCTTGATGCATGCAAGGGCTTGGGAGACGAAGAGGAGGCGCGCAACTCATCCTGTCAATTTCGCTACTGTGGCTGGGTATGTATCGGTCTCTATCCTCATTTTTATGAAGTATATAACTCATATTAGGACCTAGCTTGATTATTGTCGGTTTGTTGGGGATTCACTCTCGTTTTTCTAGTCATTTACCCCACCGCAATACCCTGTCCACCCCTGTTTTCGGGACCCTTGTTTATATTTTATTCTCTGCATCTGTAATGCTATACCCACAAATAACCACAGTTTATGGGAAGCTTCGCATGAGATGCGCCTTCATGTTATAATGGGTCTGCAAAGTTCTGATTCTTGTTTGGTTACAATCTTGGCGCCTACCGGATGCTCTCTTCCTTCCATACTTCATGTTATAATGGGTCTGCAAAGTTCTGATTCTTGTTTGGTTACAATCTTGGCGCCTACTGGATGCTCTCTTCCTTCCATACTTCGTTGCAGTTGCGCTCAACCCCGTATTCAAGCTCCCAATATGCTTGCTCTCTGGCTCAACAATAACCTAGTGTTTTCTGTTCACATTTACCGTGTCTGTCTTCAAATGCCCCTAAGTCCTTATTCTCTGTTTTGCTCGTTCTCTGTTTGGATTTTTGAAATGCATGTAATCAAGGCTTTGTGGCAGAAGATGACCCAGGTTACTATGATTTACTTCGGCTGTGGCTCTAGGGATAGCATCATTAAGTTAAAGTCTACCCCTCAGTCTAGGGTATAGCTTCCAAATCCTAGGAGTCGCTCTCAGTCGAAATCTATAAAATAAATTTATGAAGAAAATGAAAACAAAGGGTCCATCTGTACTCCTGTTATTACTCCGGTTATTACTGTCTGTCTGTTCTCCTGAATAGGAACAAAGTCATCATGGGGAAACGCTGCCTGCGCTCTGAAACAGCCAAGGGTAAACAAAAGATACAACAGGAACATGTGCCAAAGAAATGAGGGAGAAGAACTAACCAGGAGCATTTGGAAAATCTTGTAGTTAACTACATTTTAGGCAATTCCTCTCCAGCCCGTAATCAAATTCGTGGTTGGGAAAGAGATCTTCAGACGGACCCTGAAGACAACGAAGCTGAAGCTGAAATTCTCGATTTCATCCAGGACCCTGGCAACACCCGAGGTTGCCTTACCTTATTTAACCAAACCATTCATACATATTGATTAGTGAAATGTCTTCTGGCAAAAGCAATACAAAGTGCTCATCCTCCAGAGTTCAAAGTCCAGCCAAAGACAGAACTGTATCTCAAAGATCTGTTGGAGAATATTGAAAGCCACCTGCAGCATATTAAAATTACCCAATATCAAGCAACTGACCGCATTCAGAGAATGGATGACAGGATGGGGCGTATGGAGAAGCTGCTCCAGCAGATGCAACAGGTTGACATGCCTGGGTCTCATGCCAAGGACCCAGCCCCAGTTTTCTCTTCAGATGGCTAGTTTTTATAGTATTCTGCTTTATGGTTTTTTTGGAAGTATGTGAACTTACTTTATGTTATATGCTTGAACATATTGAAATAGTAGGACAGTTAGCTAATGCGATGTATAGAAGAAAGAGACAATTTCAATTTTGACAAGCTTTCAATGCACTCAGATGGCCAACAGACCTGGTTTCCTACGGGCAGGTTGAGGCCATAGTATGAATATTATATTGTAGCCTGTCCTTCAATTATAAATAGAAAATAGAAAGGCACCACCTAATTTACAAAAAAAAAAAAACAAAACTTGTGAGAATAAAATCTGGCTCATAGGTATATCATAGTCATAGGTGTATATTATAGGTTTATATAGCTTTGTATAAGATTGGATTACAAAATTTGTGAGACCAAATTTCTCTATCTAACTATTAGAGTACATCAGCGTTACTCTCCATCAAGTATATGTATATTATTCTTTCATGTTTCTATTGAAGAAATGTTGAATAAATTGTTGTAAGTGTTATTGTGGAACAAAATCTCCCAAATATGGATGGTTTATATTTTTTGTAAATCCAAGTTATAACTATCAAACTTCAAGATTTTGGGTGAACTTGAGATTTTTGATGATACTGAATCTATTTCTACTATCAAAAACATGATTTAAACGCTAATACTGCAAAATTTCTTAATTTATTTAACTCATATTTTTTCCACTTTTAACAGTCCAAACAATTCCTCAACCTCCATAAACAACTCTAATCATCATACACCACCACCACTACACAGAGATATCATATGCTATGAACAGTGGGCGATCTGTGGACAAAAATTGAATCCAAAAATAAAATAATTAAAACACAAAATTTATACTGTGCCATATAATCATACATCGAGATTCTTTTTCCACCGTCAGGAAGAAAAAACAAAAAAAACAAATTATATTGTGCCAAATAACCATCAGTTTGGCATGGAACAGTGAGCGATGTGAAGGGAATTTGTAACTCCATCAAAAGCATTTGTGCAAGAGTATAAGTTTTGCAATTCCGAATTTCCAGATGCATGTAGATTATTGATTAAATAGATTTACCTCGTGGTGCTTTCTTTAGGAGGTGAGCATAATTAAGAAACTGATATGAATTGAATAAATAGAACTGGAAAAGTTTAATTATGCTATGTTTTAGTTTTTTAATCCCAGTTTAATTTAATGTTGGAATGAAAAATAAATAATAAATAGAGAGTCTAAATTTTTTCCTGCATTACAAATTGATTATTAATTTTTATAATTAGAAAAATATGTTTATTCAATTTAATATAAAATAAATAAATAAAATTATTGACAAAAAATTCAAAATTATTTAATAACTAAACTATTTTTATATTTTAAAAATAAATATACGTTTTGTCCAAGGGGTTTTGGATATATAATGAACTCGTGCTTTGTTAAGACACTCCTTGATGTGAAGTTATCGGTTCAATTCCTCTTCCCAATAGGGCTGATATATTGACATGATGAAGATGTAGTCCGGCTAAATTTACAAAAAAAAGAAATATATGTTTTTAATACTGAAAATTATTTTAAAAATAAATTTAAAATAATAATGAAAATAACAAATTTTGGAATGAAACCCCAATGGGGTGATGGAACAATAGCATAATAGGTGATGGCACGTGTTGGAACGAGGAATTTTGTAGTAATTGGTCTTACGTAGGGGTTTTGGGGTGGGTCAAAGCCCCCAATGTTTTCTAATGGGTCAAAGGGTAGACCTATAGTGCGCAAACCATGGTTTGCGGACCATAGGATAGCAAAGGCTACGATAATATAAATAGATATATAGTTGGGTCTAGTAGAAGAGAAATAAGTAAGATTGATGCTACGTGCGAACTATTGAGATCTGTTTTGGGTAGTTTTAGGAAGGACTCCTGTTGGCTGTGTACGTGGAGATCCTCAATCCTGCTGGAACCCCGCTACCTATGTGCACAGGTAGTAACTTTGGTTTGTAACTGGTTTTTGGACTATTAATGAATGCGGATCTATTGAAATACCTCTCTGTTATCTATGTAAGTTGTGTCAATTGTTGAAATATCTCTGCATCATCTAAATTAGCTGCAAATGCATCTATGTTATTTGAATAGCTGCGATTGTGCTATTTTATGGTAGTATTTCCTGATGCGAACATGGATGCGAAGAGTTTGATACGAACTGTGTAATGGTAATAGCTATGTTTATGTTACTTGTTGTTTAGAAGGATATAAGCTTCACTGTTGTACTGTAAGAGTTTGGTAATGAAACTGCTGCTTTGCGAACTTGATAGATCCTCATAAGGACTATCTCCATTATCCACTTTCTCCCAAGGTGCGGAAACCTTGTTCCAACACCAACCCATACTACTTCGAGTGAGACCTTGGTCTGCAAAAGTAGGTCATTGCCGAAAGGGCTAGTAGTATAGGGGTTTGTTGGCAAACCTTCACTCTGAACCTAGGTCAAAACCCCTCAAGCCAACAAATGGTTCCGTTGTTGGAACCGGGATCATTTTGAGAAAAAGGTCGGGTAATGTCATGAGGCTGCTAGAGACCTAAGAAATTGGAGCTCGAAGACTGGTTCGAAAGATAGATCTAGGAATTTTCTGTAAAAGAGAATCGCAGCACAAAGCTGACAGCCGAGAAGTGGAAGAACAAATATATTTTCACATAAGTATATGAAATTTTCTTTTTAACTTTTGCACACGAGCTCTAGGAGTGGCTAGCAAGGCTAGTAGAATTTCAAATGTGTTGGAAAGACGATCAGGTTACGCGGTGGACTCTGGAATTGATGCAATAGTTGGAGAAGGCTGACAACACAATCACCCGGACTGTAGATCATTGGGTGGATAGTGTGCTAGGAGGATTTGTAACAGAATTCGTAGTCGATCAATTTGTATCCTGCTCTAAAGCGGAGCGGAGGTTCTTCAAGGGATTCCGAGGTAAGTTCTTACGAACGTTTCCACTGCTAATTAAAATATTACTATGCGACAAATGCATGTTGTGCAACTACACTGAATGAATGACCTCTGGTGAGGGTGAGAGTACAACATGAAGTGGTAAGTACTATCGAGTAAACCGAGAAGGCGATAGATCCATCTATAGCCCTTTAAGAGAGCCATCTGCGCACGTGAGAACTAGTCCTCCAGCTACACCATCGTCCAATCAGCATAAGGGCAATAACTCGCCTACCCCTCTGCCACCACCGGAAGAAGATATGGCCACAAAAATGAAGTTTCCCACATTCAAGGGTGTGAGAGATGAAGAAATGGATTGATTTTGGTTTGTAGCAGAATCAGTATGGACTGCGGAGAATGTTGCTAGCGACGTTGTGAAAATGGCGTAGCTATCCCTAGCCTTTGAAGGGAGGGCCTTGGATTGGTTCATGGGGTACGTAGGCCAGCATGCGAATTCATCAATAAATGAAATTAAGGATGCTTTAAAACAACAGTTCCAGAAGCCTAGGTCCTACTCTCAAATAGTGGTTGACATGAAAGACTTTAAACAAGGGCCTACAGAGTCAGTATGGGAGGTTGATCAACGACCAAAGAAGGTTATCAGACATGGGGAATTTCAGTATGATGATAGATAGCACAAAGAATGTTTCATCGCCATGTTGTTACCTCACCTGCGCAGATCTATGGGCCAGCAAGCAATTGAGACGCAAGAAAAAGCCTTGGACATTAATATGAAGCTAGAAGCTACACCAAGAGACGATGCCTAGTTTGGAGTCCAGCAGATCCAGGGAAAACTAGAGGCAGTGCACCTCGAAATCCAGAATTTGCAAAAAGAGCGAGGAAAAGAAGTTAGTCCAGATGAATGGTGCATAAGATGCAGGGTGTCAGGCCACACCTAGGATCAGTGCCCTCTGTTGGTAGACTACATGCAAGCTGGGTGACCCAACCCATTTCGCCCTAAAGAAGCCGCGGGACCAAGTGGCCCCACGTTATGGTGCGTTGATTGCCGCTTAGCTGGACTACACGATACCAACCAATACCCATGTCTAGGTGCCTATGTTCCAGAATTGAAGCAGCAATGGTGTTGATTCTTCTCATCTGTGGGACATGACGAACACAACTATCGGACATATGACCTAATGATAGACTGAGGAAACCTGTACAAGGTACAAGATGACACTTCATCACCACTATCCCCCTTGGGAAGAGGAGGTTCCCCTGCCAGAGGCTGGTGGGGAGAGGTGGAAATGCAGATCGGGGAACAGGGTAATTGATCTGTTATAACTGTGGAGAAGTAGGGCACTTCGCAAGGGACTGTCTGAACCCTGCACGAAAATCCTACTGATATTGTATACAATTGGATCATGTGATCGAAGATTGTCTAGTATTGATAGAAAAAATGCAGGAAAAACGACAGACACCAACACAAAATGTGCAAAGGGTTAAGGCAGAACCACGTGATGAGGGATCCAGTATTAACGTCATAACACGTAGCGACATGGCTACTGGAGGAGTTGAGGAGAGAGTTGCGGTTGAACCCATTATGCGAAAAGATTCTATCAAGAAGGAAAGCTTGGACCTACAAAAGGAGAAAGAAACCTTCATAGAATCTCGCAAAGACTTTACCAAGGATGAAGCATCTACTTCTGAGGCTCCAACGAACCTAAAAGAAGACGAAAAATTCAAACCATTCCTACATGCATGTATGAGGCTGCTACGCAACTAGAAAGCAGTAGAAAATCTTCAAGCAGTGATGGACAGTTGCGTAGAAAGAAATGACCCTTCCACAGAAGTTAAGGATGTTCACAAACTGTACAAACATAAGAAACGCACTAGTCAGGAAATGCGGCTAATGGTGCAGATTGGGAATTACGAAATGGATCAGGTCATCCTGGATCTGGGATCCGATGCGAATGTCCTGCCCAAAGAGATGTGGCAGAGGATGGGAGAACCTAAGCTAGAATGGTCTACTATACAACTACGCATGGCTAACCAATAGAAAATCATACCATTGGGGAGACTGTCGAAGATTATGGTAGATATCGCAGGGGTCAAGGTAAATGCGGATTTTGAGGTAATTCAAATTGTGGAAGATGTGAACCCTTATCCTACACTCCTGGGACTAGATTGGGATATAGACATGGGAGGCATTATCAACCTGAAGAAAAGGAGCATGGTTTTTGAGAATGAGGGTACGAGAGTGATAGTCCCTCTAGACCCAACTGAAGGAGAACGGTATACATAACCTGTGATCGAAGAAGACGAAGTGGATCATATCTATAAACTAAGTGCCCGAGATGAGGATTGAATTAATCCTACAGCTGATGATGTGCTTTGCTGGGAGAAAGACATTGAATGCCTCTCTGAATCTGATGGGGAAATTGATAATTGGTAGAATCAGTTACCTAATGTATTTGCGTTACGATGTATTAGGATCACGAAGAGCTTCCGGTGTATTTCCTCAGAGGTAAGAGAGCTGCCTTACTTTGGTGGTTCTGGTAGCATTAGGGATTTCTTGAGAAATTTTGAAGCAGAAGTCCCAAGGGAGCGAAGAATGTGGGTGCTTAACCTAGCCATGCGCGCGACCCCTGCACGATGGTGGGAAACTCATAAGGGGACGTTCCAAGGTTGGGAGGAATGTCGCGAGATGATGATCCTATGGTTTCAACCCCCGGTTCACCTATGTGTGGTGACTTTCCTTGGCCAAGGTGATCCGTGCAAGCACGTGGCTGCGTGGAAGGTGGCATGGTGTGAACGGACTGAGGAAAAATGGGTCCACCTATTCATTCATGCCTTGGGGCCAATCCACACTGCATGGTATCTGGATGTAGAGCTACAACAACGTACCCGCCACTAGGAGACCATGAAGGACGATTTTGTAGGGACATTCAAGTTGATAGGTGAAACTGAAGTATTAGACAAGGCCCTGCGGGATATAGATGCCCTAGTATTTGAGGAATCACGCCCTCGTATGGAGTACAGGGCACTAGCTTCGGATACGCAGATGCAATATATTGTTAACTGTTGCAATCTATCAATGGAGGAATGTGATGAAGCCCGCAAAATATCACTATCCTGGAATTCGAGGGTGAACACGGAATTGCCGGACCCCCACTAGAGACCATCGATGTGACCAAGCCTCTTAAGCTAAGGGAAGTCAACATTGGAACAGAAGAACAACCTAAGCTAGCTAAAATTGGGGACTACTGGGATGATGATACTGTTGGGAAAGGCGCAGAGCTTCTCATAGAGTACCAGGACCTGTTTCCTATGAAATTCTCAGAACTCAAGGTATTACAGGGGACCTAGGGGGTCATGCAAATCACTTTAAAACTAGATGCACGCCCTGTTAAGCAACGACCTTACCAATTGAACCCCAAGTATAAGTAGAAAGTCAAGGAAGAAATTGACAAAATGATAGCCACAGGTATCATTGAATCAGTAGAATAGTCAGATTGGGTAAGCCCTATGGTGGTCAAGGAGAAGAAGAGTAAAGGAGAAATAAGAATCTGTGTTGACCTGCACAAATTGAATGATGCCTGCATTTATGATCCCTTCCCTACGCCATTCTCTGACAAAATTCTCGATAATGTGGGGGGGGGGGGGGGGCAGGAAGCGTACTCGTTAACTGATGGGTTTTTGGGCTACCATCAGATCAAGATCGCACCTAAAGATCGTAGCAAAACTACGTTCGCCACTGAATGGGGATCCTTCCAGTACACCTTCATGTCGTTTGGGCTCAAGAATGTCCCTGTCATATTTTCGGGGGTAGTGGTCGCAGTATTCAAGGAGTTCATCCACAAGTTCTTGGAAGTATACTTTGATGATTGGACAGTATTTGGGTTGGTAAAGAAGCACGTCTCGAACATGCGCATGATGTTGGATGCCTATAGAAAGCACTAGATTTCCCTAAATATTAAGAAGTGCATATTCTGCGTACCTTTCAGGATCCTGTTAGGCCACATAGTTTGTCGGCAGGGACTGATGGTTGACCCTGCCAAGGTAGCAGTTATCATCAACTTAGTAGTCCCTACAACTAAGAAACAACTACTTTCCTTCCTCAGGCACACAGGCTACTACGAGAAGTTCATTCAGGGGTAGGCACTGATCACGACACCCATGGAGAAGTTGCTAAAGAAGGACGTTTCATTTTTTTGGGACGCGGAGTGTCAGAAGAGCTTTGACCTACTCAAGGAAAATATGGTTTCTGCACTTATCCTCATATTTCCTGACAGGGCGAAGGTTTTCCATGTCTATGTAGATGCTTCAGAAATCACCCTGGGAGCTGTCCTTACACAACCCGGGGATGGTGACATTGACCACCTGGTTGCATTTGCTAGTCAAAAACTCTCTAGTGCAGAGCGTAACTGCTCCACTACTGAGCATGAGGGGTTGGCCATGTTATATGCCCTGCAGAAATACTAGCATTATCTGTTGCGATGGCACTTCAGGATGTTCACGGACCATTCAGCTTTGAAGTACCTTGTGAATAAGCCTGTGTTGGGGGGGAAGATTTGCCGATGGCTACTGTTATTTCAAGAATATGATTTTGAGATCATTGTAAATCCGGGGAAACTAAATGTTGGGCTAGACCATTTGTCCCAAATCGAGAGTGGTGAAGAACCGACCAACCTAGAAGAAGGACTGCCTGATGCACAACTATTTGCTATTAAGGTGGTTGATGCACACTTTGCCGATATTATTCATTTCTTAACTATGGGGGTGGCGCCTTTAGAATATTTGGTACAACAAAAAAAAGAGTTGGTAACCTGCGCAATGGACTTTACCATCATAGTGGGCCACTTGTATAAGCTGGGAGCTGACGAGGTACTGCGAAGATATGTTCTGGAGCATGAAAGACAAGCGATATTAGTAGAAGCCCACGAAGGCGTAGCAGGAGGTCACTATGCAGGGAAAGCAACGACGCAAAAGATCTTGAGAGCTGGGCTATGGTGGCCCACACTGCATAGTGACTCTCATGATTATTACAAAGCTTGTGACACATGCCAAAGGACAGGAAGACCACCACGCAGGGACGAAATGCCCTTGCAACCACAGATGGCCCTGCAGGCATTTGACAAATGGGCCATAGACTTCGTTGGGCCCATCAACCCACCAGGGAAGAAGACCGGTGCCTGCTACATCATCATTGCAATTGATTATGTAAACAGATGGGATGAGACGCAAGCTGTGAAGGATTGTACTGCAGACACCATTGTACACTTTATGTTTGAACATATCCTAACCAGGTTTGGCTGCCCAAATATCTTGATGAGCGATAGAGGTATGCATTTTGTTAATGAAATAATATAGGCTTTGATTGAAGAATTTCAGATCCACCATGAAAAAGTACCCCATATCACTTACAGGCGAACGAAACTGTGGAAACTTTTATTAAAATTTTGGAATAGGCGCTGACCAAGATCTGCAATGTTGAGTGAAGCGATTGGGACATGTGCATCCCGTTGGTTCTTTGGGTCTATTGAACCACCTGCAATAAATTGACCGGGAAAACATCGTTTCGGATGGTTGATTGAAAGGAGGCTATTATTCCCATGGAATATATTGTTCCTATCCTATGCATCGCAGCCTTTACCAACATGACGAAGCCTGAAATCCAGAATTTGCGAAAAGAGCGAGGAAAAGAAGCTAGTCTAGACGAATGGTGCATAAGATGCAGGGTGTCAGGCCACACCTAAGATCAGTGCCATCTGCTGGTAGACTACATGCAGGCCGCGGGACCCAACCCATTGCACCCTAAAGAAGCTGTGAGAGCAAGTGGCCACATGTTATGGTGCGCTGATTGCCACATAGCTGGACTACACGATAACAACCACTGCCCATGTTTAGATGCCTATGTTCCAGAATTGAAGCTGTTAGGGTCCCGTGATTTGGCCGATTGGTAAGCCAAATGACGATGTAACATCAAACCAAGCTTTGGAGCCCAAGGACCTAGCCTTCCTGGACTCAGAGAGGGCTCTCTCTATTTGTGTAAAGGATATGAGTGTGTTTGCTTATGGTGTTCTGATATTAGGCTAGTTATGAAGTGAGTTTTTTGATTTTTGGTTTTTAGTTTATGAGGGATAAAACTGATCAAAGATATAAAAATGGATAACAAGAAATCAGATCAATTGGGCTATGGGGTCAAACAGGTCAAGGAAGCTATGAGATGATGATGTAAGGCTGCTGTAGGGCCGATTTGATTCAAGGTAGAAAGGATCTTTGGGCAAAATGGAGTAAATGGACATCAAGTTTGTGAAAGACGAGGGATTTCAAGTGTAACTAGTTGATAGCGGACATAAACATGTTATAGCAAGCCATTAATCATGCTAAATGTAACTATGAGCTAATTAATACATAGAAATCAAACATTCCAGCCATGCATAGAAGTATAAGACCTTCTAACTTCGGGAAATGGCTATTAGACTTTGGGGAAAACACATAAGGAGGACTAACAACTCATAAAACTATGCCGGAACGCCTAAACACAGTCTCTAAGTTATTGGGCACTTGGACAAACAAGCTTTCATAGTTTTAGGCAAAGGGCTAGATCGGGACTAGGCCTCCTTGGTTCAACAAGATGATAAACTAATCAGTCAAAGAGATCGCTTCATGGACAGAACTATGGACAGCTTATAGGTAAGCAGGGTACACCATACATCCTACTCAACATGCATAGAACTTGTAAATAAAACTAGCAAACAGTATCCTTAAGTTACTAAAGAGCAGTTAAGAATTCTTTAGCATAACTAAGGAAGAAGAAAACATCAAGCTATGAAGATTCAGGAATTTTGAGGTGCCTCCATGGGCATATCTCAAAACTAATCTCTACTGATCTATAGCAGCAAGAAGCATGTATTATGGATGAAAACTAGAAGACAACAACAAAGCAAGAAAAACTATACCATTCTACCATGTCATGGAATCCATCAACAATCCTTCATCATTCATCAAAAGCATCCAAGAGGCAGTCCAAAATCATAACACAAGTATGTTCTTCAAAGCTCATATGACCAATATATTGATTCTTCTCTCAAGTTCAGCCTCGTTTTACAATGAAGCCTTGTGGAATAAATAGGCTCAAGTGAGGAAAACCTCATGGTGCAACTAGCTATCCCATTGGCCTAATCAAAATATCTAAACTTGTCCTTGAGGCTTTGCAAAGCCCAAGGCACAAAATATCCCATAAAATATCTAAAAAAATGCTAAAAACGAAAATTATATTGACTTTACATCATTTCCCAAGTGTAAAAATAGCTAAACGCACATTTGGGAAAAGCAGATTTTTGAGGTTCAAAAATTACAAAAATACTTCATATTTATATCTGAAAAAGGTCCCCTGACTTGTTGGAGGCAATTGGCAGCCTTCCCGATGTCGAAACGAGGCTCATGATAGCTCGTTGGAAATCTCTCTATGTCTACTTTCCGGCGCAACTGAAATCATCTCAATCTGAGGCCTGGAAGTCATCCAAAACTGTACTTGTGTGCAAAAAACCAGAAAATAGCAGACTGCTGATATGGCGGGCAGAATGTGCAAAAAGAGGGCATTTTTCGCTAATTTGAGGGGGCGAATGATCTCCAAATGCTCTGAAAATCGTTGGGGACCTGCTCATAGAATTATGGCATCCATCGGTATCATCCTCCTCCCTTGATAACTCCTCAAACTAAAACGGCGAATTTATGAGTTTTCGACCAAAAACCCAAAAAATGCCAAAAAAAAAAAAGTTTCCAAAATAGGCCCAAAATTGGCATGCATGACCCTCAGGGGTCCATAACAACATGCTCCGAAGCTGAGGCCAAAATATCAAGTGAAGATATGCCTTTCTTCTCTTTCCGTGCCGGGCGCTTCTTGAAACTGCTGTTTATCACTACTGAGTTACTGCTGTTCAGCACTCTTCCCCTCTTTTTCCTGCTGCTGCTCATATTTAACACTGTCATGCTGCTCCTGTTGTCTTTCCTTGGAGGCATTTTGACCTAAATGTGCTTTTGAAGAGACAAACTGCCTCACTATCCTTAAACTGCCTTCTTGGAGCCAAACTGTGTCACTTCACTGTTTTGATAGAGAAACAATGTAATTTGGATGTTTTGCAACAAGTTTCTTGTAATACACAACTTCTGCTCTTCTTAAAACTAGCCTTCTACCTTTGAGTGTACCTCAGCCAGGCAGATTTCTCAATAGGGTACCATATAGTAAAGAGGAGACAGACTGCTGTGTAAATTTCCTGTGCACAGTGTTAAGAAATCACTTTTTCTTGTGAATTTAGAAGCCAATCAACACATCTATATTTGTGTCTCCAAGGTAAAATTCAATCATTAAAACCCTGCTCTTCAGAAAGTGGCCTTCCACCTTGAGAATATCTCAGTCAACAAATTTTCAATATGAAATAATATAGTGAAAAGAAGGGCAGACTGCTAGGAGGAGTTTGCTGTGAGAAGTGCTAAAATCACCCTGTTCTGTGAGTTTTAAGATGTCACTCAATACCTTTTAATCCTTGCCCATGGAAGATTTTGCAATCATTAAAACCATGCCTTGTATAAGTGTGCCAACATTGAACTAACTTGCATATGTGAAATCAACCCTTAGTGCAATTAAACAGTTCACTGTCACAGTCCTGAGCAAAGATGACAGAGTTTGAAAGACTCCAAAGTTTTTAGGCAGAGGTTAAGCGAGTTTTCTCCTTTCAAAACAATCACTGGCCCCTTATAAATGTAATCCTCTGGCTTTGGCAGAAAAAGACTTTTACTCTATAAGCACATCCATTTATCAATCTGAAGATAATGTGAAAGGCTTTCCTTTAGATATAAGCCCTGTCTCTTTATACAAAATTTTTCCTTTTACCTCTTTAGAGGTTTCCTTTGAGGTGGCAGTCAAGATCTCTCAACCAACAGACTTCTTTTAATCAGAACACTGCCCTTACTTCCATCATATATTCTTTCCTGTAGGTGTTTTAAATGACACATTCAGCATTTTATTTCAGCTTTACACCTTGAAAACCTACACAGCAAACAACACTATTTTTCTGGTATAGTGACAGTTTTTTAAAGTTCTGTATCCTATGTTATGAGGAGATTTGTAAAAGTCTGATACACTGTTTTCTCTGTAGTCACTCTTAGCAGTGTATTTATCATTTACACATAGCTTTCAACCCAAGGGTACTTCAAAGCAAAATCTTTTGACAGATATGGTGATAAAAGAAACGAAGACAAGCCACTCTTCTGATCTGACCTTGACCTTGCTAGGCAGCTCCTCAATCATATATGTCGATATATAAACCAGGTCAACCTCAACAATTTGTCCCTACCCTTACTCTCACACCAAAGTTTAAAACAGGCCTTTTAAAACTTTCTGTCACTTAGCAAATTTTTTGGAACCGAGGGGAAAAAATATAAGAATACCTTCAATTTTGATGAAAAACCCTTGGGGAGAGCTGGAGTAGCACCGGAGGTCCTCAAGATTGCGCGGCACTCTGCAGGGAAAGCACGGTGCGCAACAACTGCTCGGGTGGCTTGTCGGGTCGGGCGGGCACCGTGTACAGGCGCGTCGCGCGATTGTACAGGCGCGTCGCGCGTACACAGGCTGCCTGTGTAAAATCGCCTCCAGGCGCGTCGCGCGAATTGGCAGGCACGTCGCGCGGCCACAAACAAACGGAAAATCTTCAATTTGCTCAAAAATTGCTTTGATGCCTGGAGATTGCGGAGGCGAACTAAATTTCTTGCTTGGTGTATTGAAAATGAAAGTTTTTTCCTTCGACCCCACTTCTTTAAATGTGTCAAACCCCAACGGTCTTAAAACTTTGAAAAGTAACCTTGACTTTCAGCTCTGCTTTGTTTAACCTTCGTAACGCTGCCTTGGTGTATTTATTTGACATTTGAAATCACATTGACTTCATTTGAGGGGTACTCCCTTTTTGAAATGGTTTCGGCCACAGAAATTATATCCCCTTTAAAAAATGTCAATAAAGTTTTCAACTCCTTTTCAAAGAAAACAAACACAATTTTTCTCAACAGGTCAGAACTCTGTCCATTTAGGCATATAGGTCTGAGGGGTGGTTCCTGTTGATTTTGTCTTTTTTGGTGACATTTCAACACCGAACTTCGAACCTTGAATAATAGCTTGATAACTTTCATACCATTTCTGCCACTGTTTTTAATGATGTTGGTGCTATTCCTGGTATAACCCCCTTTAACACTGTCAAGAAAATGCCTGAAAACTGCTTAGTTTCCGAAAGGGTAGGTTTTGCCTTGTCAATTTGCTTTGAAAACCTTGGTGTTTATTTACTTCTTCAGACCTTTACCTACTGTGGATGCCAAGTTTGCTGCAGTTTCTCGTAGCTTGCTATGGTCTTTTAAGAAGGGTACTTTTTACTACATTCCTCTGCTTCACAACACATTATACAATATCTCTGTTTATTGAATAATGGAAACTTGTTTTGTTTCAAACTATCCACAGCACTGACAGTCCATGAAAATAACCTCTTTGCCTATTCATAAACTTGTATATCTTTTGGGAACAAAACCTGAAATGCCTCCCATCATTTGTGATGTATATTCTGAAAGGGGAACTTTTTTGAAGCAGGAGAAAACAGGTCTCTTGGAAACACAATTATCAGTTCCTTTTTAATAGTGCAGTGATCTTTCTTTGTAACAGAATCATCCATAATTTCAAATCTGTCCACTGCTTGACCCTTTAGGTGATATTTCAACAAGGAAAAACCATTCAAAATCTGTTTGAAAAACTTTGAAAACTGTTTTGTTACCTAACAGGAGATGGCCTGTCTTCTTCCAACTTGTTTGATAATTTCTGCTTCTAGGTGATTTATGAGCTCCTTTTTGGATTGTAAGTGCCATCTTTTGGTTGCATCCATTCATACTATATTTCTCTGTTTACTTAAAAAGGAGCTCCCTTAGACTTCTTGGCATGTGACAGTGGGGTGTTGTTTGACCCTTTCCCTTAAGGAAACCGCCCTTTTTTGTATCAATGGCCTAAATATCCAAACTGTCTCCTGCCCACTATGAGGTATAGTTTGACAGAAATTTTCTTATGGGTAGGGAAAACCAATACTTTTGAGTAATAAACACCATCTTTTACCTGTGTAAAGACTTTTTCTTTCCTCCTTTGTCTCTTTCTACTGCATCTTAGACCAATCAGTCTTTAACAACATTCAATGCCTTGGCCATCTGCTCATGAACGAAGGAGGCCCTTCTCTTGGCAAAGTATCTGAAGATTGTTTGATCAGCCTGCCTGACAAAGGTTTTCATGGATGTGATGGTAAGCAAACAACTTGAAGAACATCAATACTAGCACCTCTGCTTGCAATCACTACTGCGCTTCAGAAAAACCCTAGTCAAGGCGTTACTGTCTCACTGCACTGCTCTGAGGGTAACTGAAATGTCATCATTTTCTTTGGTCATATTATGACAAATTATTTGAAAGATAGTCTCTGTGACTATGGAGGTCAGTGCCTTTTGAAAAACAACCAACTTTTCTTCTGCCTGTGTGATGACATGATTTGTCAGCATATTTTCAATTTGGTCTTGTGGGAAAACAAGCTGCCTATGATTAGAATTGTTTTTACTCATGATATGCCTCTCTAAAGTTTAACAATTCACATGATTTGAAAACTTCAAATGACTTCCTTTATCAGACCCAACTCTGTTTTCTTTTGAACTTGCATACTTCAGATTCTATCCCTGCTGTGATTATCACTTACACTCAGAAATCCTGGAGTCATTGTTTCACTGTTCAGTAAAAAGCAAACCAGGACTTTTGCAATCCTTAAAGTCAATACTGGCCAACGCCCTCTGCTTGTAGATGAAGGAGGCGCCCTAACCCTCTGCTTGTAAATGAAGGAGGTTCTGGGCCATGACAAATTACCAGTTTGGTGAGACAATGGTGCTTTTCTTTTCCTGTGATTTTTCATGCTGGAAGGGAAATGTAAGGTCTTGTTGAGTGACTCTTTGTTTTGCAGATTCATCTCAGGCTCATGCTACATTTAGAAGCAGCTGTTCTTCTGACTGTAGATTCAAGAATGTTCTCCTGAGATGAAGTTATATTTCCTGTCTTTGTAGAATCCATAAAACACTGTGAAACACCTAGTAATCAGCTTGAGACTATGGTTTATGCAGTGCTGAGACCTAGGGGGTGTGAGTGGCGCGACTTAGAGTTGTTTGTCAATTTCATTTGCAGAGTGGGAGGTCAGTCATGGTTGGTCTGTAGCAGATGGAGGCTTTTTGGCTTTTTGATGATTGCCAAGGGTAGAATGTCTTAAAGCGCCACTTCCTAACATAGGGGAAGCTCTTGAAACAGACTTGGACTTTTCCTTTTGGAGCTGATGGACAGACCAGAGGGGGCTGAAACTAGAAAAAATAGTGATAATGGATTTTGACTTTGACATGGGTGGACTGAAAAGTAGAAGGGCGAAATTTTTTTTATGAGGGTTTTCTAGATGACATATTGACATAAGGAAATCAGTTTCTAGAAAACTCAGCTGTAGATATAGTCATCATTAACATGTAAAAAAATGCTGATGGCTAACAGAAGCAGCAATGGTGTCGATTCTTCTCATCTGTGGAACATGACGAACACAATTGTCGGACATATGACCTAATGATAGACTGAGGAAACTTGTACAGGGTACAGGCTGACACTTCATCACCACTATCCCCCTTAGGCAGAGGAGGTTCCGCTGCCAAAGGCCGGGGGGGGGGGAGAGGTGGAAGCGCAAGTCAGGGAACATGGCAATTGATCTGTTATAACTGTGGAGAAGTAGGGCACTTTGCAAGGGACTGTCCGAACCTTGCATGACAATCTTGCCGATATTGTAGAAAATTGGATCATGTGATCAAAGAATGTCCAGTACTGATAGCAAAAATGCAGGAAAAATAGCAGACACAAATGAAAAATGTGAAAATGGCTAAGGCAGAACCGCGTGATGAGGGACCTAGTATTAACGTCATAACACGCAGTGGCATGGCTACTGGAGGAGTTGAGGAGAGAGTTGTGGCTAAACCCCTTGTGTGAAAAGCTGCTATCAAGAAGGAAATATTGGACCTACAAAAGGAGGAAGAAACCTTCATAGAAGCTCACAAATACTTTACCAAGGATGAAGCATCTACTGTCCAGGCTCCAACGAACCTAAAAGCGGACGATAAAGTCAAACCATTCCTACACACATGTATGAGGCTTCTACACAACCAAAAGGCAGTAGAAAATATTCAAGCACTGATAAACAGTTGCGCAGAAAGAAATGACCCTTCCACAGAAGTTAAGGATGTTCACAAAATGTACAAACATAAGAAATGCACTAGTCAGGAAATGCGGCTAACGGCACAGATTGGCGATTATGAAATGGATCAGGTCATCCAGGATTTGGGATCCAATGTGAATGCGCTTCCCAAACAGACATGGCAGAGGATGGGAGAACCTAAGCTGGAATGGTCTACTATACAACTACGCATGGCTAACCAATAGGAAATCATACCATTGGGGAGACTGTCGAAGATTATGGTAGATATCGCAGGGGTCAAGGTATGCATGGATTTTGAGGTAATTCAAATTGTGGAAGATGCGGACCCTTATCCTGCGCTCCTGGGATTGGATTGGGCTATAGACATGGGAGGCATAATCAACTTGAAGAAAAGGAGCATGGTTTTTGAGAATAAGGGTACGAGAGTGATAGTCCCTCTAGACCCAGCTGAAGGAGAACGGTATATAGAACCTGTGATCGAAGAAGACGACGTGGATCATATCTATAAACTAACTGCCTGGGATGAGGATTGGATTAATCCTAAAGTTGATGGTGTGCTTTGCTAGGAGAAATAGAGTGAATGTCTCTCTGACTCCGACGAGGAAATTGAGAATTGGCACAATGAGTTACATGATGTATCTGCGTTACGATGTCTTAGGATCATGAAGAGCTTTTGGTGTATTTCCTCAGAGGTAAGAGAGCTGCCTTAATTTGATCGTTCTGGTAGCATTACGGATCTCTTGAGAACTTTTGAAGTAGAAGTCCCAAGGGAGCGAACAATGTGGGCGCTTAACCTAGCCATGTACGCGACCCCTGCGTGGTGGTGGGAAACTCATAAGGGGGTGTTCCACGATTGGGATGAATGTCGTGAGATGATGATCCTATGGTTTCAGCCCTCGGTTCACCTATGCGTGGAGACTTTCCTTGGCCAAGGAGATCCGCGCGAGCACGTGGCTGGGTGGACGGTGGCATGGTGTGAACGGACCGAGGATGAATGTCCACTTGTTCATTCATGCCTTGGGGCCAATCCCCACTGCATGGTATCTGGATGCAGAGCTACATCAGCGTACCCGCCACTGGGAGACCATGAAGGATGATTTTGTAGGGACATTCACGTTGATAGGCAGAACTAAAGTATTAGACAAATCCCTGCAGGATATAGATGCCCTAGTATTTGATGAATCATGCCCTCGTATGGAGTACGAGGCACCATCTTGGGATACACAGATGCAAGATATTGTTAACTGCCACAATCTATTAATGGAGGAATGTGATGAAGACCCGCAAAATATCACTATCCTAGAATCGGAGGGTGAACGCGCAGTTGCTGGACCCCCAATGCAGACTGTCGATGTGACCAAGCCTCTTAAGCCAAGGGAAGTCAACATTGGAACAAAAGAACAACCTAAGCTAGCTAAAATTGGGGACTACTGGGATGATGATACTGTTGGGAAAGTCGTAAAGCTTCTCATGGAGTACCAGGACCTGTTTCCTACGAAATTCTCAGAACTCAAGGGTATTATAGGGGACCTAGGAGTCATGTGCATCACTTTAAAACCAGATCCACGCCCTGTTAAGAAGTGAACTTATTGATTGAACCCCAAGTATAACCAGAAATTTAGGGAAGAAATTGACAAAATGATAGCCACAGGTATCATCGAACCAGTAGAATAGTCAGATTGGGTAAGACCTATGGTGGTCAAGGATAAGAATACTAAAGTAGAAATAAGAATCTATGTTGACCTGCACAAACTGAATGATGCCTATGTCCATGATCCCTTCCCTACACCATTCTCTGAAAAAATTCCTAAGGAAAAGTGTTTACCGTCATAAGAAAAACCACTGGCCTATTGAGGAGGAAAAACATTGATAGACACTAGTGCTAGTGCTACTGAAGAGAAGAAGAAGCAGTGTGAGTATGCAGAGAGGAAGTATTGCAACACAGTCCATTGTTAGTAGCGTATTGCTGGCCCTCCAGCTTTATCTTAGAGTCTGGCCAATCGGAAAGCTCACGCCTGTTGGGGCACTCATACAGTGTCTAATGGGATGGTTGCTTCTACCTTTGGGGCTATCCAAGTTACCCTACTCCCGACTCAAACGCTTCTCTGGTCGTATCTACAAAGAGGTGTGTTGCCATGTCACCACCCCATCAGATCATCCAACCATGTCAAGGTAAATCTTGCGCAATGACATATCTGATAGAATTGACTCTACCTATTTGGGTGTGGATTTCCTTCTGGAGAGAAGAGAAAGATAAATGTTGTATCTAAATGGGAAATTAACATATTACATAACCGATGCAATCTGGTATGCTCTGCTAGACATGGGAGAAGCTACACCAAAGATGATATTTCTGGAAGATTATAAATAATTCTGGCAACAAGTAGCCACAGGCGGTGTGATGAGCTTATCAGAAGTTCTGGATCGTTTAATTCTCGACAACCACAGTATCAAAGTTTTAGAAAATAATTTGTTGTTGCCTGTAAATTTGTGTGTTTCAGAAAAGAAGCTACTTAGGTTTCTAAACTTGGTGGGACTGTTCCTTCAAAACAAGCAAGTAATTTATTGGATAATTCCTACATCGATAAGCTTTGATGCTGCAGTGATGGAGTTCGCAACAGTATTGAGGGGTTGGATTTATGGCAAGGTAAATCTACTCTTTTGCTTCATAATTCATGTGATTTCTGATGGACTGCCTCGGTCAATGAGGAGGGAAGTGTACCCTTTGGGAAACTCGGTGGGAAACTTGAAGCCCAACAATGATATCGAATTAAGGGTAGTGAGGGGTCCTGTATGCGGAGTCATCAGTGGAGGTGCCAAAGTGTACCAGGAAGGTGCAACTTTGGTGCCTTGGTTACACCAAGAATATAGTGACACCCAAAATACCTTCAATTTTGGAGACGTCGACCTCGAGTTCCCCATTCCCATTGACATCGAGTGTTGTTTTGATGCAGTGAAAGGAAAATGCCACTTAAGGGCTAGGACCGTTGCACTGGATGATGTGGATTGTGACAGTGATGAGTTTATGAAGATTGTCACATTCAGTTCTTGCATGGCCAATAATCATTCTGGTTCATTGAGATCTTGTAGCTCTAACAATAAGGTGCAGGTTCGCGGGTTCAAAGACTCTGTGCTCTGCTATGCAAAAAATGGATTTCCACCTATTTATGAACTGAACTTAGAAAACGTGCTAGTTAGTTAATTGAACCCAGATTAGTTTCTTGTTGTTCCTATTCTCTATTAGAATATATATATTTATTTTGTTTCTTGAGCGGCTCATAAGTGTAAATAGCCTTGCATAGCATTGGATCACAAAACTTGTGAGAATAAAATCTGGCTCATAGGTATATCATAGTCATAGGTGTATATCATAGGTTTATATAGCCTTGCATAATATTGGATTACAAAATTTGTGAGACCAAATCTCTCCATTTAACCATTAGAGTACGCCATCATCACTCTCCATCAAGTATATGTATATTATTATTTCATGTTCCTCTTGAAGAAGTGTTGAATAGATTGTTGTTAGTGTTATTGTGGAACAAAATCTCCCAAATATGGATTTTTTATAAGTTATAACTATAAAACTTCAAGATTTTGGGTGCCCTTGAGATTTTTTATTGTTCTGAATCTATTTCCACCATCAAAGACATGATTTAAACACTAATAATGCAAGATTTCTTAATTTATTTAACTCATATTCCTACCACTTTTAACAGTCCAGACAATTCCTTAGCCTCCATAAACAACTCTAATCATCATACACTGCCACCTCTACACAGAGATATCATATGTTATGAACAATGGGTGATTAGTGGACAAAAATGGAATCCAAAAATAAAAAAAATAAAGCACAAAATTTATACTGTGCCAAATAATCATACATCGAGATTCTTTTTCCACCATCGAAAAAAAAACATAAAATTTATACTGTGCCAAATAACCATACATCGAGATTCTTTTTCCACCATCAGTTTGGCATGGAATAGTGAGCGATGTGAAGGGAATTTGTACCTCCATCAAAAACATTTGTGCCAGAGTATAAATTTTGCAATTCTAAATTTCCAGATGCATGTAGATTATTGATTAAATAGATTTACGTCGTGGTGCTTTCTTTAGGCGGTGAGCATAATTAAGAAACTGATATGAATTGAATAAATAGAACTGGAAAAGTTTAATTATTCTATGTTTTAGTTTTTTAATCCCAGTTTAATTTAATGTTGGAATGAAAAATAAATAATAAATAGAGAGTATAATTTTTTTTCTACATTACAAATTAATTTTTATAATTCGAAAATATGTTTATTCAATTTAATATAAAATAAATAAATAAAATTATTGAAAAAAATTAAAATTATTTAACAATTAAACTATTTTTATATTTTAAAAAGAAATATATGTTTTTTCTAAGGGGTTTTGGATATATAATGATCTCATGCTTTGTTAAGACACTTCTTGATGTGAATTCATTGGCTCAATTCCCCTCCTCAATAGGGCTGATGTATTGGACATAATGAAGATGTAGTCTAGCCAAACTTACAAAAAAAGGAAATATATGTTTTTAATATTGAAAATTATTTTAAAAATAAATTTAAAATAATAATAAAAATAACAAATTTTAGAATGAAACCCCAGCGGGGTGATGGAACAACATCATAATACGTGATGGCACGTGTTGGAACGGGGTTCCCTAAGCTGCGTTTTTTATATAATTTTTTAGTAATTAGTCTTGCGTAGGAGTTTTGGGGTGGGTCAAAGACCCCAATGTTTTGTAATGGGTCAAAGGGTAGACCTAGATTCCACAAATCACGGTTTGCAGACCATAGGATAGCAAAGGCTACGATGATATAAATAGATAGATAGTTGGGTCTCGTAGAAGAGAAATAAGTAAGATTGATGCTACATGCAAACTGTTGAGATATGTTTTGGGTAGTTATGGGAATGACTTCTGCTGGATGTGTGCGTGGAGATCCTCAGTCCTGCTGGGACCCTACTGGCTATGTGTGCGGGTAGTAACTTATGTTTGTAACTGGTTTTTGGACTATTAATGATTGTAGATCTGTTGAAGTACCTATGTGTTATCTCTGTAAGTTGTGTCTACTGTTGAAATATCTCTGCATGATCTGAATTAGCTGCAAATGCATATGTGTTATTTGAATAGCTGTGATTGTGTTGTTTTATGGTAGTATTTCCTGATGCACACGTGGATGCGAGGAGTTTGATACGATCTGTGTAGTGGTAATAGCTATGTTTATGTTACTTGATGTTTAGAAGGATATAAGCTTCATTATTATACTGTAAGAGTTTGGTAATGAAACTCCTACTTTGCGAACTTGATAGATCCTCATAAGGACTGTCTCCATTATCCAATTTATCCCAGGTTGCGGAAACTTGGTTCCAACACCAACCCATACTACTTCGGGTGAGACCTTGGTCTGTGAAAGTAGGTCATTGCCGAAAGGGCCAGTAGTATAGGGGTTTGTTGGCAAACCTTCACTCTAAACCTGGGTCAGGACCCCTCAAGCCAACAAATGGTTCCATTGTCGGGACCGGGATCATTTTGAGAGAAAGATCGGGTAATGCCATGAGGCTACTGGAGACCTGAGAAATTGGAGCTCGAAGACTGGTTCGAAAGAAAAATCCAGGAATTTTCTGTAAAAGAGAATCGCAGCACAAAGCTGACAGCCGAGAAGTGGAAGAACAAATATATTTTCACAGAAGTATATGAAATTTTCTTTGTAACTTTTGCACATGAGCTCTAGGAGTGGCTAGCAAGGCTAGTAGAATTTCAGACGTGATGGAAATACGATCAGGTTACGCAGTGGACTCTGGAATTGATTCAACAATTGGAGAAGGCTGACAACACAATCACCCGAACTGTAGATCATTGGGTGGATTGTGTGCTAGGAGGATTTGTAATAGAATTCGCAGTCGATCAATTTGTATCCTGCTTTGAAGTAGAGCGGAGGTTATTCAAGGGATTCCGAGGTAAGTTCTTATGAATGTTGCCGTTGCTAATTAAAATATTACTATGCAAAAAAGGCATGTTGTGCAACCACACTGAATGAATGACCTATGATTAGGGTGAGAGTACAACACAAAGTGGTAAGTACTATCTAGTAAACCGAGAAGGCGATAGATCCATCTATAGCCCTTTAAGAGAGACATCTGCACACACAAGAACTAGTCCTCCAGCTACACCATCGTCGAATCAACATAAGGGAAATAACTCGCCTACCCCTCCGCCACCACCGGAAGAAGATATGGCCACAAAAATGAAGTTGCCCACCTTCAAGGATGTGGGAGATGAAGAAATGGTTTTATTTTGGTTTGTAGTAGAATCAATATGGACTGCGAAGAATGTTGCTAGCGACACTGTGAAAATGGCGTAGCTATCCCTATCCTTTGAAGGGAGGTCCTTGGATTGGTTCATGGGGTATAGGCCAGCATGCGGATTCATCAATAAAATACATTAAGGATGGTTTAAAACAACAGTTCCGGAAGCCTAGGTCCTACTCTCAAATAGTGGTTGATATGAAAGACTTTAAATAGGGGCCTATGAAGTCGGTATGGGAGGATGATCAGCGACTAAAGAAGGTTATCAGAGATGGGTAATTTCAGTATGACGATAGATAGCAAAAATAATGGTTCATCACCATGTTGTTACCTCACCTACGCAGACCTATGGGCCATCAAGTGATTGAGACGCAAGAAAAAGCCTTGGAGATTGCTATGAAGCTAGAAGTTGTGCCAAGAGACGATGCCCAGTTTTGGGTCCCAGAGATCCAGGGACATCTGGAGGAAATGCACCTCAAAATCCAAAATTTGTGAAAAGAGCGAGGAAAATAAGTTAGTCCTGACGTATGGTGTATATGATGTAGGCTGTCAGGCCACACCTAGGATCAATGCCCTCTACTAGTAGACTACATGCAGGCCGAGGGACCCAACCCATTGCACCCTAAAGAAGATGCGGGACCAAGCGGCCCCACGTTATGGTGCACTGACTGCCATGTAGCTAAACTGCATGATACCAACTAATGCCCCTGTCTGGGTGCCTATGTTCCAGAATTGAAGCAGCAATGGTGTCGACTCTTCTCATCTATGGGACATGACGAACACATCTGCTGGACATATGACCTAATGATAGATTGAGTAAACCTATACAGGGTATAGGCTAACCCTTCATCACCACTATCCCCCTTGGGAAGAGGAGGTTCCCCTGCCAGAGGCCGAGGGGGAGAGGTGGAAGTGCAGGTCGGAGAACAGGGAAATTGATCTGTTATAACTGTGGAGAAATAGGGCGCTTCGCAAGGGAATATTCGAATCCTGCACGACAATCCTACCGATACTGTAGACAATTGGATCATGTGATCTAAGACTGTCCAGTACTGATAGAAAAAATGCAGGAAAAACGGGAGACACCAACATAGAATGTGAAAAGGGTTAAGGCAGAAACGTGTGATGAGGGACCCAATATTAACGTCATAACACACAACAACATGGCTACTGAAGGAGTTGAGGAGAGAGCTGCGGCTGAACTCCTTATGTGAAAAGTTTTTATCAAGAAGGAAAGCTTCGACCTAGAAAAGGAGAAAGAAACCTTCATAGAAGCTCACAAAGACTTTACCAAGGATGAAGCATCTACTTCTGAGGCTCCAACAAACCTAAAAGCGGATGACAAAGTCAAACCATTCCTACAGGCATGTATGAGGCTCCTACACAACCAGAGGGCAGTAGAAAATCTTCAAGCACTGATAGACAGTTGTGAAAAAAGAAATGACCCTTCCACAGATGTTAAGGATGTCACAAAGTGTACAAACATAAGAAATGCACTGGTCGGGAAATGCGGCTAATGGCACAGATTGGCAATTATGAAATGGATTAGGCCATCCTAGATCTGCAATCCAATGCGAATGTCATGCCCAAACAGACGTGGCAGAGGATGGGAGAACCTAAGCTGGAATGGTCTACTATACAACTATGCATGGCTAACCAACAAAAAATCATACCATTGGGGAGACTGTCAAAGATTATGGTAGATATCGCAGAGGTCAAGGTATGCGCGGATTTTGAGGTAATTCAAATCGTGGAATATGGGGACCCTTATCTTGCACTCCTGGGACTGGATTGGGCTATAGACATGGGAGGCATTATCAACTTGAAGAAAAGGAGCATGGTTTTTTAGAATGAGGGTACGAGAGTGATAGTCCTTCTAGACCCAGCTGAAGGAGAATGGTATACAGAACCTGTGCTCAAAGAAGATGACGTGGATCATATCTATAAACTAACTTCCTGGGACAAGGATTAGATTAATCCTATAACTGATGGTGTGCTTTGCTGGGAGAAAGGCAGTGAATGCCTCTCTGACTTCGATGGGGAAATTGAGAATTGGAAGAATTGGTTACATGATGTATCTGCGTTATGATGTCTTAGGATCATGAAGAGCTTCTGGTGTATTTCCTCAGAGGTAAGAGAGCCACCTTACATTGATGGTTCTGGTAGCATTAGGGGTTTCTTGAGAACTTTTGAAGCAGAAGTCCCAAGGGAGCGAAGAATGGGGGTGCTTAACCTAGCCATGTGCATGACCCCTGCGCGGTGGTGGGAAACTCATAAGGGGATGTTCCAGGATTTGGAGGAATGTCACAAGATGATGATCCTATGGTTTCAACCCCAGTTCACCTATGCATGGAGACTTTTCTTGGCCAAGGAGATCCGCGTGAGCATGTGGCCGCATGGATGGTGGCATGGTGTGAATGGACCAAGGATGAATGGGTCCACCTGTTCAATATACCTTGGGGCCAATCCCCACTACATTGTATCTGGATGCATAGCTACATCAGAATACCCGCCTCTGGGAGACCATGAAGGACGATTTTGTAGGGAAATTCAGGTTGATAGGTGGAACTGAAGTATTAGACAAAGCCCTGGAGGATATAGATGCCCTAGTATTTGATGAACCACACCCTCATATGGAGTACGTGGCACAAACTTGGGATACACAGATGCAAGATATTGTTAACTGCCGCAATCTATCAATGGAGGAATGCGATGAAGACTTGTGAAATATCATTATCCTAGAATCGGAGGGTGAACGCACAGTTTTCGGACCCCCACTGCAGATCGTCGATGTGACCAAGCCTTTTAATCTAAGGGAAGTCAACATTGGAACATAATAACAACCTAAGCTAGCTAAAATTGGGGACTACTGGGATGATGATACCATTGGGAAAGTCACAGAGCTTCTCAGGGAGTACCAAGACCTGTTTCCTACAAAATTCTTAGAACTCAAGGATATTACAGGGGACCTAGGGGTCATGCACATTACTTTAAAACCAGATGCACGCCCTATTAAGCAGTGACCTTACCGATTGAACCCCAAGTATAAGCAGAAAGTCAGGGAAGAAATTGAAAAAATGATAGCTGCAGGTATCATCGCACCAATAGAACAGTCAGATTGGGTAAGCCCTATGGTGGTCAAGGAGAAGAATACTAAAGGAGAAATAAGAATCTGTGTTGACCTGCATAAACTGAATGATGCTTGCATCCATGATCCCTTCCCTACGCCATTCTCTGACGAAATTCTCAATAATGTGGGGGGGGGGGTGGTAGGAAGTGTACTTGTTAACTGATGGGTTTTCGGGCTACCATCAGATCAAGATCGCACCTGAATATTGCAGCAAAACTACATTCACCACTAAATGGGGATCCTTCCAATACACCGTCATGTTTTTTGGGCTCAAGAATGCCCCTACCATATTTTGGAGGGTAGTGGTCGCAGTATTCAAGGAGTTCATCCACAAATTATTGGAAGTATACTTGGATGATTGGACAGTATTTGGGTTGGTAAAGAAGCACGTCTCGAACCTGTGCATGATGTTGCATGCCTGTAGAAAGCACTAGATTTCCCTAAATATTAAGAATTTCATATTCTATGTACCTTTCAGGATCTCATTAAGCCAAATGGTCTGTCGGCAGGGACTGATGGTTGACCCCGCCAAGGTAGCAGTTATCATCAACTTAGCAGTCCCTACAATTGAGAAACAATAGCGTTCCATCATCGGGCACATGGGCTACTATAGGAAGTTCATTCAGGGGTACACACTGATCACGACACCCATGGAGAAGTTGCTAAAGAAGGAAGTTTCATTTTTTGGGACGCGGAGTGTCAGAAGAGATTTAAGCTAATCAAGGAAAAGATGGTTTCTGCACTTATCCTCATATTTATTGACTGGAAAAAGCTTTTCCATGTCCAAGTAGATGCTTCAAGAATCGCCCTGGGAGTTTTCCTTACGCAGCTTGGGGATGGGGACATTGACCACCCAGTTGCATTTGCTAGTCAAAAACTCTCTAGTACAGAGCGTAACTACTCCACTACTGAGCATGAGGGGCTAGCCATGGCATATGCCCTACAGAAATACCGGCATCATCTGTTGGGAGGGCACTTCAAGATGTTCATGGACCATTCTGCTTTGAAGTACCTAGTGAATAAGCCTGTGTTGGGGGGTAATATTTTTCCGATGGCTACTTATATTTCAAGAATATTATTTTGAGATCATCGTAAAGTCGGGGAAACTAAATTTTGGGCCAGACCATTTGTCCCAAATCGAGAGTGGTGAAGAACTGACCAACCTAGAAGAAGGATTTCCCGATGTGCAACTATTTTCTATTAAGGTGGTTGATGTGCACTTCACCGATATCATTCATTTCCTAACTACGGGGGTGGTGCCTACAGAATATTCAGTACAACAGAAAAAAGCGTCGGTAACCCGCACAGCAGACTTACCATCATATCGGGCCACTTGTATAAGCTGGGAGCTGACGAGGTGCTGCGAAGATACATTCTGGAGTATGAAAGACAAGCTATATTAGCAGAAGCCCATAGAGGCGTAGCAGGAGGTCACTACGCAAGGAAAGCGAAGGTGCAAAAGATCGTGAGAGCTGGGCTATGGTGGCCCACACTGCATAGTGACTCTCATGACTATTGCAAAGCCTACGACACATGCCAAAGGACAGGAAGACCATCACGCAAGGATAAAATTCCCTTGTAACCATAAATGGCCCTACAGGCATTTGAAAATTGGGCCATAAACTTCGTTGGGCCCATCAACCGACCAGGGAATAAGACAGGTGCCCGCTACATCATCACTGCAACTGATTATGTAACCAGATGGGCTAAGGCACAAGCTGTGAAGGATTGTACTAAGACACTGCTGCACACTTTATTTTTGAACATATCCTAACCTGGTTTGGTTGCCCGAAGATCTTGATGAGCGATAGAGGTACACATTTTGTTAATGAAACAATATAGGCTTTGACTGAAGAATTTCGTATCCACCACGCAAAAAGTACCTGTATCACCCACATGCGAATGAAACTGTGGAAGCTTTTAATAAAATTTTGGAACAGGCGCTGACCAAGATCTGCAATGTTGAGCGAAGCGATTAGGACATGTGCATCCCATCGGTCCTTTGGGTCTATTGAACCACCTGCAAGAAATTGACCGGGAAAACACCGTTTCAGATGGTTTATGGAAAGGAGGCTATTATGCCCATGGAATATTTTGATCCTAGCCTACGCATCATAGCCTTTACCAACATGGCAGAGCCTGATATCATGGTGGTGCACTTAGCGCAGCTCGTTGCCTTGGAGGAAGATCGACGTTGCCTTGGAGGAAGATCGATTCATTGCTAACTTTCATCAGCAAGTTCAGAAGGCCTAGGAAAAATCATGGCATGATCAACATATTTGGAAAAACATCTTTTAAGAGGGATAATTGGTCCTGCTATACGATAGTTAGTTTGTGAAGCACCCAGGGAAGTTCCGTCATCACTGGCTAGGTCCCTATATGGTAAAGGAAACCATTGATGGAGGAGCTGCTCGGTTAGCTACACTGTGTGGTGACATTGTATCAAGATATGTTAATGGTAGTTGGCTTAAACTGTACTAGATCAAATGACTATATGGTCGATGTAGCTATATTGGGCGGCCTACGCGCAAGAAGGAGGAAAAATGCAGGCAAGCCCGTTATACGCGCAGGGGTTGATCGTAGCCTGGGGAGGTGTGTTGGGAGCGCAGGGGTCGATCACAGGTCTAGAAGCCTGAGGAGGTGCACTGGGAGTGTAGGGGTAATACGCAGCTATGAAAAATAGCTGTTGGAACAATAAAACTGGGTAAAAAGAAAATTTTACCGTTGAAAGGAGCGGGCAATCAGCAATTAATGAGGTGATTTCATAAGATTTTTTACCATTTTCTTGATGGTAAGCTTCCGATAGGCCTCACTCAACTATTGGTCACTATCCAAAGATATAAAAGCAAGAGGGTAGATCAGAAGTGGGTTCTGTGCATTATGAAAACCTTGTGCTTTGCAAAATTCTGTAACTATTGTGCTACGTTAATGTCTAGGCGGGCTATGCCCTTTGATAGTAGCAATCCCGAATTTTTCTTTCGAGAAATAATGACCGCAACTAATCTAGTTGAATCATTGCAGACCATGGCCTCCACTGATGAAGTATTGGAGGTCACTCCTGAAGTTGAAGAGGTTGTGTCCACACCAACCAAGGAGAAGTAGGTGGAGAAAAATAAGGGTAAGGGGAAAGGCCAGCAGCAAGGGTAGGGGAGGGATACAAAATGGGCTGGAGGGAAGCCACACACCTCCCCTCGAAATGTGAAATCCCCCCGAATGGTGCCCCAGGAACGCTCGCCTAACCCGACGAAGCAACCTCTGTCTGCTCAGGAAGAGGCCTAGATTACTGAACCAATCACTTGGCTGCCACCCTATGTTCGGCCTTTTCAGCCCTCAGTGCACACGCCTAAGAACCTTGAAGCTATGTGCACTTATCTGCAAATGCCACTAATCCCGGGTGAAGTTCACATAATTGGAGAAGTGCATGGCAAGCTCGCCTCAATTAAGTTCGACGACCACGACCTGACCAACCTGGAGGCCTTCCCATAATTGGCACATGAGTTGTACCTTGAAATAATACTGTAATACAACGTGCTACGGCTCGTCCCAATGCCATGGGCACGCTGGCTAGAAAAATCAGGTTTACTAAACTTGTTGCGAATGCCTCATTTTGGATGATACAGTATAATTAACCAAATTGCGCGACAGCTACTAGCCCTGATCCATGATGGTAGCTTATGGATCAGGGATTGCATTCCCATTGATGTCACCCTCATTCACCGTATTACTGGTCTCCCCATGGAAGGGTCAAATCCCATGGAGCGTGTCGGCAAGAAGTATGAGCAACAGATCGCCGATAAGGTGCGAGACGAGTACTATGTTGAGCGGAATGCTAGGGGGTTCATAATCAACACCATTAGCGACCCCGGAGCACGCATGAGTACCTTGTTGCCGGCATGTAAAATGATGCACAAGTTCCAGGTTGCGACCATCCCATCTTATGTAATTTAGTTGGCTGGCCGCTGCAAAAAATGGGTATGATTCAACTGCTCCCATTTCCTTTGCAACAAATTTTTTGGAGAATGTACACGAGGCATAGGTTCAAGGAAGGGAATTCTGCTACTCCTAATCGCATTGGTCACATGGGAAGCCCCTGAAGACTCAATCCTCCCTGAGCTCGAGCTAGACATGTAAGAGGGGGCTTTATATGCAAATTTGTGGGATTCGAAGGATGAGCAGTGCATTGAGGATAACAAAGTCTTTTTGGTCCTATTCCAGAGTGGGCTCGTAGTAGAAATCCAATCTAGGCCATGCTTGTCATCGGTAATCTACGACAAGTAAAAGAGCATCATAGCGTTCCACGTCACGATGTACACTGTGAAAATCTGGGGCTGTAAGGATCTGGCGTGGGTATCACTTCCTTACATGGTCGCTGACAAGGAAATTGACCGACTCATTTCCACTTGGCCACCACACTGGAGATTGGGATTCAAATCAGGTACAACTGACGCTGCAGGTACAAGAAGTGCCTCGAACACCACCCTGCCTGATACCACCAAAAAGGCAGAAGGACATGGCAAGGATACCGAGAAGGGTGCGGAGCTGGAATCGCAGCAAGACATGGACACAGAGGGTCTGGATGTGTAGGTTGTTGATTCCCCGCATGGTACGAAATAGACTGCCGACCCTCTCAAAGGCCAGTGAAATAAATGTTGGGCTACAAGGCCCGGTAGGGAGACTGAAGTTACTTTGATGGAGGAAGACCTGGAGAAAATCACAGATGCAGTCACCCTCGCCTCAGGAGACAGGTGGCTTGCTTTGGAAGAACAACAAAATGCTGCAGTCACCGCACTACAGTCTGAGATCCAAGTGCTGCAGCTCAAGATCAATACCCTGCAGAATAGCATGATTCTGATGAGGCTGCCCCCAACAACCAGCAGTGAACTGATCATCACAACTGACAGCTGCCCCTACTCCTTGCCAGGTGCAACACTCACCCTGAGCCTGCCAGCCTTATGTGCGCAAGTCCAGGCCTACGCAGAGGTACAATTGGATTTGGCTTGGCTTCCACATGAACTGCTGCAGGTTATACATACATCCCTCTTCGAGGAGATCCAACACAGAGACTGTCAAGTGCATTAGAAGCTTAGTACAGTTGAGCAGAAAATCATTGAAAAAACCGCCAAGGTGTCCCAAGCACAGGCTACATCCACCCTTTCCGCCATGCAGCAGACTGAGTTGGAAATTCTAATTAGCAGGCTATGCGTAGATGTGAATGAATATATCCTAACCTCTGCCACCCCCCAGGCCAATATTGAAGGACTCGTTGCAGCCCTGAAGGTTTCTAGGACCGAGATTTAGAATGTTAGGACTGAGATGGAACAACAGATTACTCCGTTACAAGAAAAATTGCAGCCTGAAACTCTGCCTGAGGTACGAGCCCAATGAGCAGCACTGGTCATAGAAGCCACCAATTCCATCACAGCTTAGATCACTCAAGGTGAAGAATTGTTGGAGAGAGCTATGCAGTTGTGGTCTAAGGTGCAGTGCGATCCTCTCCTGCGCGATCAGAGGAGAGATTCATCTCTATGCACCTTTGAAAAAACTTTCATAGGTTGGAGAGAGCTTATTGGAAATCATCTCCATAAGGTGTGAAATAATTGATGTAAATCTCTACTAAGTCATGTACAAGTTTAAAAAATATGTTCAATACTACCCTCTAGAAGGTGGGAAGGGTATTACATAGGACGAATGGGAGGAACATGTAAGAAAAGGTCCCCCATGGGCAGGTGAAAGTGCTATTATCCTAGTCTTAAAGGCTGATTTGGATCTGATTATACCCACTGAATCCATCCAGAAATGAAAAGAACTTCTTCCCTGCAAGAACATCCTAAACTTGGTCAATAAAAGGTAATGGAAAATGATATTTCTTGGTGGCTTTATTAAGTTATATATAATAAATGATTTCCATTTTCCATTCTTCTGAGGGATGATTACTAAGGAGAGTACCCACTCATTATCTAAAATTGGATAAATAAAACCCGCATCTAATAATTTATGCAATTCCTAGTTTACATTGTCTTTTAGTGCAGGGTTCATTCTTCTCTGAGGTTGGAAAACGTGTTTATGGTCATCCTAAATGTATATATGATAAGTGAATATAGAGGGGTGGACTCCCTTCATATCCTTGTAATCCCATGCAAAGGTGTTGATTTCAGAGTTTTAGAGGGGATGATTTCTATAATACTTACATTACTTTGGTCATAACTAACAATTATTAAATCTAGCCATGAGTTGTCTTTAGAGTAGGTTGGATGTCTTGAAGATTCTTCTTTTAGACCATCAATATTCAGAGAAATAAGATATTTATTTTGTAGAATTTTTTCAAATAGATTGTCTTCATCCAATTTCCTACTACTAATAGTGGTTTCTAATGTACAAATAGGGTAGGGTGATGGCTGATAAATTTCTTCTTCTTCCTCTTCTACCGACACAGGAAAATCATGCTTAATGGGGGATTGAGAATGATGACATAATACAAGATGTTTTCTTAATTTCCCATTTGTGATTTTCATATTTATAACCCTACAACTGATGTAGGCATTAATAATGGCCAAGAAAGTACTTTTTAGGATAAGAGGATAGCCATTAAACTTGGTTTTTTTATGAAGAACAAGGAAATCAGTAGGATATTCCTAGGAATCAATGGAAACCATAACATCCTCAATGACGCCTTCCGGTGCCACTGTGGATATGTTAGCAAGTTGCAACACCATGGTTGTTTTCCTTAGGGATCCTTGTAGATTAAAATTGAGCATAGTCTCCTTTTTCATGACAATGATTGCAGCCCCTAAGTCAATGAGGGAATTGGGGACTACAATGTTGTTAATGTGCACATCTACTACCAGTCAACCAAGATCTAAATACTTTTGGATGATCACCTTCCCAAGCATGATATCAACCAGTTTCACTATGACCTTGATAGTAGGGGAAACTTTTCTTCTTCTTCCTAGCCTCCTAAGACATTCCTCTTTGATAAATTTGTTGTATATAGGAACATCCTTTATGGCCTGCAAGAAGGGAATATTGGCACATATTTATCAATTCTCCCAAAATTTTAACTTCTTCTAGGGTGTGTGTTTTAGGAGGGATTCAAAATAGGGAGTATTCTTGAATCAAGAGTAGTGAGGCATTCCTTCTATTCTTCAATATTTTCTATTGGAGAAGGTGGGTGAGCACTAGGAATTACCTTCCCAGACCTGAGATTGATTTATTGGATTCTATAGCCTAGGTGGGATAATATGTATCTCCACTGTAGACTGGTTGGGCCTTCTTATTGTTGGGATTGAGGTTTGGTTGAGTAGGTATCTTTGGCTTTTTTGGAGGATTGTTTTGGGGTAATTTTGGTTGAGGAGGAGGAGCACGAATTATGGTAGGTGGTTGGCATGCCTGAGGCATCCACCTCGATGATGGATTATTCCATTGAGGAGGTTGGTGCCGGTATGGATTAAAATGAGAAATGGTAGGTTGGGGAGGATAGGACCATGGAGTGGGCATAGAAAAAAATGAGGTGCTAGGTGGATACCAAGGTTTGAATGATAAAATATAACTTGTACTGAAAGAGGAGGGGTAGTTCATAACTTGTTGATATTGTCTGGGGCCTTGTTTCATTTTCTAGTTGACAAAGCAGGGATGCTCCATGCCTCCTTCTGCTCCTTGGTACATTACTTTCAAATATGAAAAGGATGGACATTTTTCATTAAAGTGGTTCTCTTCACATACATAACATATTTCTATAACATTTAAGGGGAACTCATTCCTAGGAGGCCTCTTTGTACATATAGCACAGTAGATTATGGCTAATGGCATTTTTGTTTCCTCTTGTTTCTTCTTAATATGTAGTGTATCGATCTGTAGGGAAAAGGTATGTAAGATCTCAATTTTAAATCTTCCAGCATACTTCTTATTTCACTCTTAATGGTTGAAGTGGACTTGAGGAGGGACTTACCAAACCTTGGTTGGATCTACCTCCTTTTCTAGCAGATCTAGAATGGTTTTTGAACACTTTTTTTATGTCTTCATAGTTGAGTTGATAAATATCTCCATTGGCCAACATATTGAGTGTCTCCATGAGTTCATCTCTGACCCCCCAAAGCAAGACCAGTTTCAATGAATCTGGATCAAGCATACAGTTACGTGCCCTCCTGTAGCTTATTTGAAATATTTCCTCATAGTATTTTATTGATTCAACCGGCCCTTGGTTATTTCTGAAGATTTCATCCCTTGTATCTCTTGCTCTATAATGATCCTTGTATTTGGTGTTGAATTCTTTCTACATTTGTCCCGATGTAGTGATCCTTTCTCCTTCTAAACTCATGAACCAGTGCAACGTTTCATGATTGAGGTAGAAGGAAATAATTTGAGCTTATGCTAGTGTGATGTATACTCATATGTCCTACAAACTACAACAAATTCAAATATGAAGGTGTCAGTATCCTTAGTAGCCATTTCATGGAAATGTGGAAGAACAATGGGATTGTTATTTTTCATTTTGGATTCCCCATTTTTTTCCCTGATAGGAAATACTTCAAGATGTCTGTTTCTACCCATGGTATTAGTGGGTGATAAAGGTTCTTCTCCTCCTACAAGATCCTCATAAATATTCTATTTATCACCTAAAAATGTGTCTATATCCTCTGTAGATACAGTGGGATGCCCATAGTAAACAAGTGAACGTTTGTTGTTTGTAGGAGTGGGGGTTTTAGGTAAAACATTTCTTGTGTTACCCCTAACTCTACAAGGCATGAAAGAAAAAAAAATTGGTTTTTTTTTTTTAGATGAAAATGATAATGTTTTTTGTTTTTATTTTTTTCTTGAAAAAAATAAAGAGTGATGAATCAACTAAGGAAGAAACCAATTCATACTTTGGCACCTCCCCGAAAACGGTGCCAAAAAGTGACGACCTTCATTATTACAACAAGAATGTTGAAACTCATAAAGATCTCAAATTTAATTATCAACTTGGGGTTCATACAAACTTAAGAGGGGTCAACATTATGTGTTTGACATCACTACAAGGAAAATAACTTATAGTAGAGATTATAACAGAGATTTTAGTGTTATTAAATTGGAAGAAAATGTCAAAAAAACCTCTGTTAAAACATCTGTTTGTGGTAGCGGATGTTTTAGCAGAGATTATAATGTAAATTCATAATAAAATAAAAATTTTGGGCAGCTGGAGGTTTTAGCGGTTGTTCTTTTAGCGATGTGCTTCATGGAAAAATAACACTAGTACACTAAATATATAAAATCATCGGGGCTGTAAACCTAACTAAAAGCACTAAGGCGTTGAATGCAAAGAACATTAGTGCCTGAAATGTATACCTCTTGGTGCATATATATTAAAAACATTTCCTAGTGCGATCTTTTCACGAATGACACTGAGGCAAGAAAAAAATATTCCAAACTCGATGCTTTTATTTAAATTCATAGCTCTGATGTGCATGATTTGTATTAAAGCACTAGCGCACTACTGATATAAAAGAGTTAGTGCTATTAATTTTAATAATGCACTGGGGATGGAAATAATATTTTGTAGCACTGAGGAGTTAGTTCTATGAAAGCATTGTTGCTTTAAGAATTAAAATGCAATGAGGCATTAAATGCTAACAATATCGGTGCTTGAAGAATATAATGTCTCGGTGTTGTCATTTTCAGAAAAGGAACCAACTGTTAGGTACCTATAATACCAATGTATCCCCTTATTGTTATTATTAGTATAGCCCCCTTATTGTTATGGTTGTGCCCATGTAGTCCCCATATTTTTATTATTTTTCCCTATAGAAGCCAACTATTATTATTGTTGTGCGCTTACATTATTATTTTTATGTCGGCTCTGATTATATTGTGACCCCTTAGACTCCTATATATAGAAAGGAGGTTCTTTCATTTGAATCATCCAATAATTGTTCATTTATGTAATGTAAAGGAGTTTTCCCCCTCAAATAGGATAATTTTTAAGTCATTGATCTATATTTTCTTCTATTTTGTGAGTTGGTTGCATAACATTTGGTATTAGAGTTTTAGATTATAGGGTTTGGCTGCTGCAAACATGCCATATTGGAATTTTCGCTATAAATATTTTTCTATGAATGTTCAAAAGACAAAATTTTTACAACAAGGAGACAAAATCCATAGGAACGTTCTGTAAAAATTTCAGATCTTGGTTCACTATATTTTCGGAGAAATGGTCTGAAGGAGTTAGGTTTTTGGCATGCTCCATAATTTCGTCTCAAATAGGTGACCTTGGTAAAATCAACATAACTTCCTCTAAGAGCATTGGATTTAAATTTCGTAAAAATTAGTCTAAAGTGAACGAAATTTAGTATCTTATGTATTTTTTTCATGGTCGAAGGTTGAAACATGGACATATGGAACTTTGTACAAGTTCGCTCTACTGAACAAGTCCTTAATGAAGCCATCGTGGGAGATTGGGCATAACTTTATCTTGAAGAATCCAAATTTGGTCTTACTTGTGGCATTGGAAATAAGACTCATATGGATACCACATAACCTAATTTCAGATCTTGGAGATCTGAAATCGCAGATGTTGAGGAGGTAAATCCCCTCTGCGGACAGAGGCGATCCCTAATGGCCCAGCAGGGGTCTAGAAACAATCAAAAATGTTACGACGCAAGTCCCTAGTTACGAATGAAAAGACTAAAGATGGAAGCCTACCTGGAATCCAATGCTACGATCTGAAGAAGAGAGCGTTCCCATTCCTCAGCCTCGGCAGATCACGATCCTCCACGATCTCCGCGGGAAGACACCTGCACATGCAAGAAACAAACAGATACAAGCATAAAATCCAGCATACGTAACTAAATATCAGTCAGAAAGGATATTACTCATGTTAACATATTCGAAAACATAGTGGAACCATAATCGTAATCATTCATTAAATAACAATCGAAGAAAGATTACAACCAATGTTCTGACGTCGTGTTCCCCTTCGGATGGGTCTCCAGTCGTTCACGTCTCGCAAAGCTCGCCAGGGAAAGGGAAAACCTCTCCAGAGTCTCTCGACGATAGTCTCCTTACTTGAGTCGGCCTTAAGGGAAGAAAAAGGGCTCTTACAGCACAAAGGCTCTTGGGAATTTGGAGATTCAAAGCTTAGGCACTTCAAGACTAGCTTGCCATGGAATTGAGCAGGCTTTTATAGATGGGGAAGGAGGGAGTTGGGATCCCTATTATTGTGGGATTGGCCCTATCAACAAGGAAGGTTCCATGGGATGTGGCAAAACCACTTCCCTTCCATAGAACTCCCGCAGCCAAACCTCCCAACTCAAGATAGGCAATGGTTTCTGAGTTTGTTGAAACTCAACTTCCGCCATGTTTATTTAAAAAACACTCCTTAAATTGGCTGGCGCGACTACTGCTCTGGGACAGAGCGCCAGTTGGCGCGGCCTCTTTGCAGGATTTTCCCCATTGGCGCGAGTGCTAAACTGGCTGCCCGCGCCAATGCAAAAAGAGATGTTTTTCATGATTTTTGCAAGGAGATGTCTTTAGGGCAAATGAAGCTCATGTTTAGAGGAATGCATTGATGATGTTTTCAAGGCATGAGAATGTTCATAGGTCACAAAATGGGTCCTCCATTGTGTGGGACGGGGAATGGTAGGGACGGTGACAAATTACTGTGTAACAGCAGAGATACAATAGTTTCAATATCAGTCTCCTAAAAATAAAGAAAAATGTGTGTATTTTTAATTTTTGCATAGCTTTTGTTTGAAAATTCATTTTGAAGTGATTAAAGGGAATATTGAAGCATAGGTATCAGTATTTGGTTCTAAGATTCCTCTAAAACAAAAATTTCTACTCCCATTAAGTCCTCAGAAAGCTCTACTATGATGCATGAAGAGGAAGAAATGCAACATGATATATCCAAATTACAAGACCAAGTGCAACAAATTTTTCTCTTGCAAAGAGTAACCAAAAATGAAATGGAAGCTACGATAAATGGTTTGAAGAATGGTATGGAAGCTAATATGGATGGTATAGAATAAAAATTGAAAGGAAACATGGAATATTTGAGGAAAGGTTTAAAATCATACATGGAAGCCAAGATGGATGGTATAGAAGAAAAAATGGAAGGCAACATGGAAGATTTGAAGAATGGTTTAAAAGAAGACATGGAAGGTTTGACAAAGTTGCTACAAGAAATTATTTCCAATGAGGAAAAAGTATTAGATGAAACTCATGAGGAGAACAAAATACATGTTAATCATGATTTGATAGACTCTAATGTTGAATTGAAGAGCCACCATATTCCAAAGATCAAAATGAGGAAGTTTGATGGCATTGATCTGGTACCATGGATACTACAGCGGGAGAAATATTTTCATCTCCATAATGTGCACACACACAAAGGTATGCACTACAACTTTGTATTTAGAACCCAATCAGTTTGTATGGTATCAATGGATTTTTTCTTGTAAAGCACTTGTCACTTGGTCAATTTTTATGGAGGAAATGTTAGCATATTATGAGGATACAAAGAGTAACTCCTTCTTTAGCCAATTGATAAATCTCAAACAAAAGGGTTCAATGGTAGAGCACATTGAGGACTTCCAAAAATTGAATATCAGGGTGAATGATATTCTAGAGGAGCATAGGATTGATGTCTTCATAGGGACCTTAAAGAGTAACATCCAACATGAGGTTCACTTGGGAACCTGATTCATTGGAGAAGACATTCAAGGTGGAAATAAAATTTGAAAGAAAAATTATGGAAAAATAAAGTCTACCACTCACAACTATAAAGATGGAAGTGTTGCTGCTCCTAGCCTTCCACAACCTACAAGGTTGACATAAAAAAAATTAGAGGAAAAAAAAGAAAAAAGGATTTGTTACATTTGTGATATAAAATACACTAAAGGTCATAAGTGTGTCTAGAAGAAATTGTTTTACATAGATTGTGAAGAGGAGGAAGAAAAGAAATAAGAAATGTCAAAAGAAGAGGATATACAGCAAGAACCAACCCCAAAGAAAGAGGAAATCAATCTGACCATATCTTGTAATGCATTGGAAGAAATTACCACTCCTCAAACTATCAAGATAGAAGGACATATCAAGAAGAAAAATGTAATAATGTTGATTAATTCGTGTAGTACCCATAATTTTATTCATTGTAAGATAACCAAGGAATTGAATTGCTTCCTATTTCCAGCACGAGAGTGTCAAGTGATGGTTTCAAATGTAGGAAATATAAATTTCTCTAGAAAGTGCCATAATATCAAGCTATCCATGGGAGAACATGCAATGAATATTTCAATGGGTGGTGTTGATGTTGTACTAAGAATCCAATGGTTACAATCTTTGCGTATGATAAATTTTAATTTTCAAGAAATTTTCTTGAATTTTTTTTGGTAAGGAAAGGAAGTTGAATTAAGGGGTATCACAGAGAAACCATGAAATATAATCATATCTAATGGAATGACAAAGATTATAAATAAATAAAAACGAGGCGCAATTTCACAATTATGGTCACTAGAGGTTCAAACATCAAAATAATATATTTCTCCATATCTCCAAAATGTCTTGGAAAATCATTCCAAGGTATTTGAGACTGCAAAACACCTCCCACCTATTCGTGATCATGATAATTCTATTCATTTGATTCCAGGAAGTGTTCCTCCCAAACTTAGGCCTTACATATATCCCTATGCCCAAAAGAGTGAAATTGAATGTATGGTTGTAGAAATGCTAGAGGATGGCATAATTCAACCTAGTCAAAGTTCTTTCTTTGCTCTAGTAATATTGGTGCACAAGAATGATGGATCATGGTGCATATGTATGGATTATAGGGATCTCAACAAGCTCACTATTAAAGATAAATTTCCCATTCCTCTCATTGATGAATTATTGGATGAATTACATGGAGAAATTTACTTCACCAAGTTGGATCTTCGTTCAGGATATCATCAAATAAGAATGAAGACTGAAGATATTCTGAAAGCAGCTTTTAGAACTCATGAAGTTCATTGTGAATTTTTGGTCATGCTTTTTGGAATTACCAATGCACCTTCTACATTTCAAGGTTTGAAGAACTCCATTTTAAAACCCTTCCTTAGAAAATATGTGTTAGTATTTTTTTATGATATACTAATCTACAACAAGTCTTGGAAGGATAATGTTCAACATGTTGACAGGGTGCTCAAAATATTGGAGGAGAAAAAATTATATGCAAAAACCTCCAAATGTTTCTTTAGAGTACAAGAGGTGGAATATGTGGGTCATATTTGTCACACAACAATTTATCACTATACTTGTACTCCCCGTTCATGATCCTGGAGACCCTTAACAGTGAGTCTTGTGCTTGTTTTCCATCATGAAAATATGCCTTCATGGTGGAGAGCTAGTTGCTTGTTCCCGAGGATAGAGCCGAGTTGAGGATAGAGCCGAGTTTCTCCCTTTCGCCACTTTGTTCCTACAAAAGTGGAACCACCCAAAGGGATAACCCATTTCCCCACCTAAAGTGGATCCATGCTCCCTCCTCCTTTGCTATATAATGGGCAATCTCCCATAGATTTTCTAGTTAGAATAGAGATAGAAGAGCAGTAAAGAGACATTTTTTCATTACAGACATCGAGCGAGAGTTGATACCTTTTTCCCTCACATCAAGTTGAAAGAGAATTTTGGAGACGTGCTTGGATCAAGGCCTGTTGAAGGAGAGTTGCGACATCAAGGCGCATGTTGTAACTCCTCCTCTCTATTTTAATATAATACGATTGGTTTGTGCTTTCCATTCTTGTCTTAATGTGTGATTGGATTCTTAGTTTTCCTTGATCAGCTAAGTAGATTGTATATGCATTATATATGTTATTATTTCATGTTTGTTTTCATTTTGATTCTTTGTGCAGGTAACCAAGCGCCGACAACGATGAAGATTTGACCACAGAACGCGAAGGAACAAAGGATTCAAATGGGAATTAGCATCGGATTGAGGTAGGTGATTTATTCGCAATATGTACGCGTTTACAATCTAGGAAAGTAGGTTTCTAAGTATTCCCTATTGTTACTAGACCCACTCTAGGGCTAGAGGGATCATCTCTGTTCACAGAGATAATTTTCATGCATAAAAAATTGGTGACTCCACTGGGCAGTGCTAGCCTTTCAGTCTCCTATTTTTGATTTTTTGATTTCTTTCCTTGTCTTAGATTTTCGTTGAAGATCTATATCCTTGTATTTGTAGCCCATGTAATTGCTTGTAGACATTTATCTCTCTGATGAAGTGATAAGGCTGGCGTCAGTTTGGAAAACCTTTTTATTTTTCAATATTTCCCTTGATTGACATTGTTTTGACTTTGATAGTCGCACCAAGCAGTGAATTTTACATTTTACACAGTCACACTTTTGTCTTTCTAGCATGGGTTGCGACCTAGACAGTCATCCTGATTCCTATGTATGAATTTTTAGGGTTTTCCTTCCTTTAATCAGCTAGTGAGTCTTATCCTTCTGGATGCTTTTGCTTGTTTGATTAGCTATGTTCCTTCAATATTCAGTTGGTTCGAGTTCTATGCCTTTGGTTATATCTCTTACAAAGTTGATTGCATCCTTGTCTTGCTAGGGTTTATGTGTGTCCTCGGGCCATTCGAGTGGTTGCTTGCTTTGCTAACCTCTAGACTCCTCATTGAATCAAGTCTTGCCATACCTTTCAGGCTTAGTGTTTGATTGGTTTTTGTCTTTCTGTCTGTTCTCTCAGATAGTATTGTTTCAAGTGCTAATTCTGAATGCATTTTAGTTTCTATTCACTATCAAGCATATATTACAATTTCTTGTGTTCCGATTGAAGTTTGTTTTCTTTGAGTGATTGATCAATGTGTGAATGAAGAGTTCTTTGTTTTGAAGAAAATGATTCATATCTCTCTTTGATTTTCGAAATCTTTTGCCTCTTGTATGCATGTTTGAGAGATCTCGTTTGTACTCAAAGAATTGTTAATTAATCCACATTCTACATTTTGCATTGTGCTTATAAGGAAAATACAAAAAAAATTCTACTTCACTTCACTTTAGAGAATGAAAATTGCATTTCGGTTCGCTTCTTAGTGCATGTAGTGAAAGGAAGAAAAATTATAATTTTTTTTGTTTCACTTTAAAATTTTGCACTTCAAGAGAAAAATAAGTGTCTTTTCATGCATTTGTTTTGTTTCTGCATTGATTGTGTGGGTTTCTCTCTCCCTCATTAGCGTAGGATTCATCGAAATGAATGGTTATTTTCTCATTTAGCTACATTTTATAGATTTAGATGACATCGGTAGGGCTTTGAAACCGAGACATAATTAAAAATCAACCATAAAATTTATTCAATCAATATAAGGAGAATTTGGAACCTAATGAATCACATTTATAGGTCTAGGCTAGAGACATGTTTTGGCGTCATTAAGTGTGGCAGTTGTCGCTAACAGTTTGTGTTACAACCTCGGGGTGATATCCCGTCCTACGTATGGAAGTATATTGATGTATGAAAAGTATATTTTGGGACGCTCTCATCAAACGGTTACGCATTTGACAACACTACTACGGATTTGGACTCCCACGTACCATCACGTATATTTTAGGAGACACCACTAGGCTGCAAACCTGCCATAGGTAATTGAATTGGTCGCCTTGTACACGTGATACACCGAAAACAACACTTGGGGAGATTGGCTACCATATAATAAGTCCTTGGTAATTTATCTTTCATTTGATCACCAAGGTGTATATTGTAGTTCATGGCTACCTAGTAATCCTTTTTACTATTTCACCCCTTTTGATTTGTTTTGTTTTAATTTCTAAAATTTAACATCCACAATAACATTTTACTCATGCTCATATTAGATTGAGATTAATGGAAACGATTCCCAAGGTCATCAACCCAGGGGTCCTCTCAGATGGGAATCTTGGTTCATTCCCGTCTTTCAGAAATGTTGGTACCCCATATATGGAAACGTTGTCCCTCCCAAGATTAACATTACTGCGCATGTTTGGTTATTTTCAACCCCTGTGGTTTCGAATATACCAACTGTTTCTCAACCGAGTTCTCCTCCACCTGAACCACGTCAACCCCATGTTGATCTTAAGGTTTACCCCTTGCCTTCTTCACCTATTTCTTCACCTCGTTCTCCCTCTTCGCCTGGTGAAAGTCTGGATTGTAGTAACCAAGTGGCTAAGAAGTAGAAGAAGTCGAAGAAGAAGAAGGAAAATAAACAAGGGGGAAAACCTACAACTATTTCTACCCATGCAACTAATGTTGAGAAACCTCTCATTGCATCTCGTAAAGTCAAATTCCCTTGCAGGATATGTGAGGGTGACCATCTTCTTCGTGTTTTCCCTGGTATTCCCAAGATGTTAGAAGTGTGTTCTGTTGCCCCGATTCATCCTTCATCATCAACATTTCAGCATCATGCTGATGATAAGCCTTCATCTAGAGCTAATAGGACTCGTAAGAAACATGGTAAAATCAAATTCCCTTGTAGGTTGTGTGAAGGGAACCATCCCATTCACCTCTGTCCTTATATGTATAAAGTTTCTAAAGTGTTGGATTCCCTTTCGGATTTTGAGTCCTGTCTTCTCGTTGGTTACTAGAATTTTTCTTCAAGTCCTCTGTTGGTTGATCAAGTAATTGATTATAATTTATCTCTGGTCCATTCTGCTCTCTCTGAAATTCAGTTTCCTGAGTCCATTTTCGACCCATCATTGGTTGAGAAAAAGGTAGACCTGATTCCACCTATAGTTCAACAGGTCTTTTCCATTGAGAGTGGGCCTCGTCCCAGTCAGGTTCTCTTTGTTTCTTCTGATTCCCTGGGATCGGAGGGAGCTCCTCCTATTCCCATTATCTAGGAGGGTGATCCTTCACCTCCTGTCGCCGCAGTCCCAGAAAGTAATACCCTTGATCTCATTACTTAAATTTAGGAGGATGGTATTTCCACTCCCATAATGCAAGGGGATAATCCTCTTCTTCCTATGGCACCCCCTCCATGTAGTTTGGTCGTTTCCTTTGATTGGATTCGATTCACGGGATACCATCTTCATTCTTACGTGCCCTTTGAGGTCAATTTACATGGCTGCAATATGGTCATACCAGGAACAATTATAGATGAAGGTGCCTCGGTTAGTATTATGTTTTCAACTACCTAGAAATCTATCGGTTCTCCCCAACTTGTGCCTATTACTAAAAAATTTTAGGCTTTTAACAGAGGAACCAGTCAACTGTCAGGGATCCTTCTGAAATTACCTATTACTTTGGGAGGAAAGATTGTCTATATAGACGTGATGGTTGTCCAAGGCCCCTTGTATTTTAACTTACTCCTAGGGCGCGACTATGCTTATGCCATGGGAGTGCTTGTCTTATCCCTCTTTCGCATGATTTTCTTTCCACACGAAGGTCAAACCGTGACCATCGATCAACTTTCATTCTTTGGTTATGATGTGCCATTTGACCTACCGCCGTCCCTTCTTGGTCCTTACCTGCTAGTGGTGTCTTCCCCACCACAAGTTAATTATGTGGCCACTTGTTCCTTTACCACATCTAGTGATAGTATCGTCGTGTACTATCTGCCGAGTGCATTCGATCACGATTTCTGAGATGTTGTTCTCCCATCAGATTAGAACCTCTTAGAAGCCATGACTTCTTATATGACTTGATCAGGTTGTGATGGAGAATATTTCATTTTCTTGTGTCAAGCTCATTTAAAAATGAAATAAGCTCGTTGGAGCATTGTTCATTTTCTTGTGTCAAGCTCCTTAAAAAATGAAACCAGCTGTCACGAGGATATTTCTTTTACTATGTCAACCTCATTAAAAAATGAATTAGGTCTCATAAAGATAGTTCTTTTACTGTGTCAACCTCATTAAAAAATGAAACTAGTTCTCTTTTCAATTCAAGTCTTTGATAAGATCTCGTAAAATCCCAGTCGATTCTTTCACTTGATCTCGTAATTGAATCTTCACTCCATCCACCTGTTAGTAACTAGAATTCTACTCTAGTGAATGTAATGAAGCTTGGGGGAATGTACCTAAAATTGAGTCACCATGCTGGTGGCATGCCAACTTTTCAAGAAGATTTTCCCATGTTTTCAATATTGTGTAAAAATAAAACCCATTTTATCAACTTGTTATGCTAGATGAGCCTTGGTTTTTTTTCATTCCATAGTCACCATCTGCTTGGCCGATCATATGCCTTCACTTACGCCTTTCACTTGATTTTTTTACCCATTATTGAGGAACCGCTACAATGAGTGGTCTTGTTAGCCAACCTATTGAATTTTATCATGTTTTGAGCCGTTCCACCATAACCAGAACCAGTTGCTATCCTTTATACCACTCATTCCTCTAGGAAGAGTCTACTTTCAACTCTTTTCTGAATCTCTAAAACATGAAAATAATGTTGAGTTCTTGTCGTTTTGAGCTCGTTAAAGTGCACAAAATGTCATTTACCCAGTGTACGTTTGCCCCTTTTTTAGGCTGGGATAAATTATTTACGAAAAAGGAATACCTTAGTGAATCGCGACTAAGAAGTTCTCTCACACTTTGTTTTCTACCTTTTCAGGTATGAGGGACTATTTACGAAAAGGGCCATATGAAGTTTTCTTTTCGCCTCTTTTCAAACTCTCTAAATATGAAAAGACATCGATTTTCACCTTTTTCGGTCTCGTTAAGATTTAACGACATTGGATCCGTCATCATGACAAAATTGAGTTCCTCCTTCCTAGGGCTCGCAAAATGTACTAGGATGGATTTGTACGAAGGACAAACTTATATCACAAGAATATGTTGTCCCATTCAAGCTTGTATACAAAAATAATTGGGGTACTCACCAGAAATGGTGGGGGGAAATGGAAAGCATTGATCGGTTGTGTTGGCACTATGTTGCTCTTGAACATGACACATCCTCTATTTCGTGTTGGGTTGGGTATATCCTTCATTCTTCACTTTTCCTCCATGGGTTTGGGAAATCTATTTTTCCTCTTATGCCATCACTATTCTCATCCAGCATGGCCTATGATCCCATTTGAGTCAAATACTTCCAAATCCGGAGTCGTGTCTCTGATATGGTTAAGATAAGTTCCTTATACATCTCATTCATTGCCTGTTTCTATGATCACTCTCATTATTCTCTTATTTCCTCCATCTCAGTTCGATGATGTGTGATACATTATGCCCCTCCTTTGACAGACCACTTCTTATCAACTTCAGCACATTATCCGAGAAGTGGATATAGAGATCCCCTTTTTAGTACCTTAGAGCCTGCATGCCTTAATGGCAGGTTGTTTGCACCCGACGATAGGATTACATCATTGGCCTTCGATTAGGTGATTCCATGAATGTTCGACAACAACTCTTTATTCATATCTCATGGATTGTATTATTGGTACCTTGAGATCCATTGTCATTATTGCTGGTTTCTCTCGTGCATGTTAATGGTTTACATCAATGGATGGTAATCAGGTGATTTTCTTACATGTTCGACTTCGGCTCATTTATTCACATGCTTGAATTTGTACTTGATTGGGTCGTGACGGAGTGCAAGACCCTAGGTTTTGTCTGATAAAACCTAGGCTACGAGGCGATATGTATTATTGATGATTGTACACATGATTCCTTCATTCAGATGGATGCAACCATACCTTGAGTCTATATTCATGATCCTCTTTATTTGGATGGCTGCGACCATGCCTCAGATCCTGTATCATGATGAATTTTATGGATGGCTACATCCATACCTTGCGTCATGTGATTATTTCAGAGATATTAGTTTATGTATATGTGCTCTGGTTTTCAAGCTCTTGTGGTTATCAATTGATGAAGAGGTTTCTAAATTTTCCACAGTGTTAGAGAACATTATCGACGTTTTGAATCCCAATGGGGATCCATCTTCAGAATAGGAATGAATGAAGGAGTGAAGGAAGGAATTAGGTCAAATTTTATAGAGAAAGGAAAATTAAAAAGAGTCGACAAGCATTTTAATTCTAGGAATTTATTAATTTATTATTTAATAATTATTTTATTTTATTTTTTATTTAGATTAAAATTAATTAATTACTTATATTGAGTTGATTTAGGATTTAAGTATTAATAAAATATATTAATAATATCTAATAATGATATGTGTTCATAATTATTATTAATAATAATATTTTTTTTATGTATATGTGTTCTTGTTTGGGCAGATTTTCCGACGATGACATCTTGGTCCTTGCACTTATTCGTAAATAATTTCACCCCTCACTCTCATTCGACCTTCATGATTTAGGGGGGAAATCAACAACCATTGCTACCCATGCAACTAATACTAAAGAACCTCCCTTTTCATCCCATAAATTTAAATTCCCTTGCAGGCTATGTGAGGGTGACCATCTTCTTCGTGTTTGCCCTGGTTATTCCCAAGGTGTTAGAAGTGTGGTTTGTTGCCCTGATTCATCCTTCATCATCAACCTCTGGGCATAATTCTGATGATGAGCCTTTAGGTGGAGATAATAAGACTCGTAAGAAATAGGGTAAAATAAAATTTCCCTATAGTTTGTGTGAAGGGAGCCATCCCATTCACCTTTGCCCTTATATGGATGAAGCTTCTAAAGTGTTGGATACACTTTCGGCTTCTGAGTCATGTCTTCCCATTGGTTACTGGATATTTTCTTCGAGTCCTCTGATATTTTACCAACCCATTGATCTGGATTCGTCTCCGGTCGATTCCACTCTCTTTGAAAGTAAGTCTCCTGAGTCCATTTTTGACTAGTGATTGGTTGAGAAAAAGGTCGACCTGATTCCACCTAAAATTCATTAGGTATTTTCCATTGAGAGTCGGCCTCATCCCAGTCAATTCTCTGCATTTCCTCTTCTTCCCTGGGACCGGAGGGTGATCCTCTGACTCCTGTCGCCAAAGTTTAAGAAAGTGATCTTCCTGATCTCATTACCGAAATCTAGGAGGATGGTATTTCCACTCCCGTAATGCAAGGGGATAATCCTCTTATTCCTATGGCACTAGCTCCATGTAGTTTGGTCGCTTCCTTTGATTGGATTTAATTCATGGGATACTATATTCCTTCTTACGTGCCGTCTGAGATCACAGTACATGCCCGCATTATGGTCGTACCAGGCATGGTTATAGATGAAGGCACCTCAGTTAATATTCTATCCTCAACTACCTGCAAGCTATCAATTCTCCCCAACTTGTGTCTGTAACTCAAAATATGTTGGCTTTTAACAGAGGAACCAATCAACCATTAGGGATCCTTCCGAAGTTACCAGCTATTACTTTGGGAGGAAATATTGTCTATATAGACATGATGGTTGTCCAAGGCCCCTTGGATTTTAACTTACTCCTAGGGCATGACTATGATTATGCCATGGGAGCACTTGTCTCACCCCTCTTTCACGTTATTTTCTTTCCACATGAAGGTCAGATTGTTACCATCGATCATCCTTCATTATTTGGTCCTGATGTGCCATCTGGCCTACCGTCATCCCTTCCTGGTTGTTACCTGCAGGTGGTGTCTTCCATGCCACAAGTTAGTTATGTGGCCACTGTTGGAAATACTGAGAGGGGGGGTAAATCAGTATTCCTTTCAATTAGAGCATTAGTCAATCTTCAATTATTATCAGTATCTATACAATTATATGAGTAAACAAAAGGAACACAAATGCACACAATTTTTAAGGTGGAAACCCACTGTGGGACAAAAGCCACCTAATGCTTTTCTAATAATTCTTTAATATTCAACTCCAATTGAAAATAAAGCTCCAACTTCCTAGAATAGAGAAAAGAATTATTCTCCAGCTCCTACTGGATGGACGCTCCAACACCCGATATTCTTCAGTAGTCAACTGAAAGGATGCCCCATCACTAAATGAGCTACAACTCACCCTAGCACCACCCTACCACCCTGTAGAAGAATAAAAGAAGAATGGACTCCCATACCAGGGAAAATTGTCCACTTTAAAATGATATAGAATGATGTAGAAGAAAAAGAAACACTAGAACATAACCCCAATTATGACACAACCACCTAATTATTGATCCTAGACCTCCCGACACTGCCTCTTCAACGCTTGGCAGATAGACACTAGTATAATTTTTACAATAATGCATTTACAATGACTTAGTACAATGATACCTTTACAATGACTGTATGCAGTGCTGCCCACTTGAAGACTTCATGTGATGAACTTCTTGCTGTTGTTCCACACCTTGGTTATTGCTCTTGTCGTGCTACCCTCTGCTGCACCTTGCTTTTCTTTGATGCGCTAGAAAGTCTGGTCCTTTGCAGCCCTTGACAACACATGATCTAGCTTTTTCTTGCCTTCTAGGAGCTTGATATTGAATCTAGTGTATCTTTGTTATTTCATATCCCCAATATGTGATTTTTGGTCTTGTAATATTCCTCTGAATCTTCTTTCCAATGCCATAGGTTTGACCCAATTTGGATTGTTCAAGGGAGAGTTATGCTCAATGTCTCACAACGCCCTAACTATGGACTGTTTCAGTAGAGCGATTTTTTATGACGTGCCACGTGTCACTGTTTCTTCATTCAGCTCTAAAATTTATAGAACGAAAACTATAGTTTGTGCACTATGTGCCACTTTTTACAAAATTCCAATCTGATACTCAGACAGAGTGTTATGACAATTTTCCCATGGTCACTTCTTTGAGATCAATTTCAGGAGCCTGCAAAAACACTGACTTCCGCAGATCATATCTCCGAAAATGTTGTGCACCTTGATCTGAAAATTTTACAGGAGCTTCCTCAAGATTTTGGATTCGCCTCATACAAATTTCATCTTCTGAACCTTCGTAGAAACAAATTTAGAGTGAAAATTCCACGATGACCTGTTTCAGATAGTGAAATCCTTTACATAAGGAGGATATGAGGATCACAATTTATATAAATGCTTAGGTTGAGAGGGGCTTCAACAAGTGAACGTGGGAGGGATTTTAGGAGCTTAAAAAATATTAATTATGACTTTTAAATGACCCATGCCACAATCCCATGGGCTTTTAGCCCATTAACTAGGGGTACGAACTTCAAACATGAATATCTCTCAAACCGTGAAGAATTACGTGGCATGCCATATATCAACGGAAACATCTCGAAAAGAAGAAACCATCAAAAGAATTTTTGACCCAGAATATATTAATTTGGTAGGTCAAAATTCCCATGCAATATTGGGGTAGCCCCTGGTGCTTCTTGGGTTGACATTAATGACAACCACTGATCAACAATCTCCCCCTTTGGCATTGATGGCAACACAAGTATTCCCCCTGCGATCATGACACCTTTTCCTACAACATTCTCTCCCCCTTTGACATCAATGGCAAAGGGTAACTCCCACTAACACACAACCATCCTGCGGACCTGTACACACTTCCACTCCCCCCTTACATTGTGAACAAGGAAAATATAATGAGAACTTGGGAGAATCCCAAGCTTCTAGCGAAGATATTCAAATGCTTCACGAGGTAAACGTTTGGTGAAGATATTAGAGATTTTTTCTTTTGTACCAACATACTCAAGTTCTATATTCTTTTTAGCGACTTGTTCTCTAAAAAAATGATATTTGATCGGAATGTGTTTCATTTTTGAATGCATGATAGGATTCTTGGAGATGCTGATGGCATTGGTGTTGTCACGGAATATGGGAATATGCTCACTGAATTGTACTTGAATATCTTGCAAATTTTGTTTCATCCAAAGGACTTGAGTACAACATGCTGCCGTTGCAATGTATTCTGCTTCTGCTATAGACAATGAGATTGAGGTTTGATTTTTTCTCAACCATGATACGAGACAACCACCTAGATAGAATGCTGCTCCACTAGTACTCTTACGATCATCAACGCTCCCTGCCCAATCTGCATCTATAAAGGCTTGAATAATGAGATTGTTACCCTTGGGATAACACAAGACATATTCTTCTGTTCCCTTTAGATATTGAAGAATTCTTTTGACAACAATAATATGTGATTCTTTTGGTGCTGCTTGGAATCTTGCTACTTGTCCAATTGCTTGCATAACATCTGGCTGAGAAGCTGTTACATATAGAATACTACCAATCATAGATCTATATAACCTCTGATCCACATCCTTAGATGAGTCATCTATGCTCAATTTTCAACTTGTTACCATCGGAGTAAGGACGGGTTTGCAATCTTCCATTTTGAATTTCTTGAGCATTTCCTTGATGTACTTGGCTTGACATATAAATATTCCTTTCTCTTGCTGAGATATTTCAAGGCCTAAGAAGTATGTCAGCTCACCAAGTAAAGACATCTCGAACTCACTTTTCATATTTGTAGAAAATTTCTTACTTAGTTGATCATCATTGCTACCAAATATTATATCATCCACATATACCTCAATGATTGTTAAATTATCTTAATCTATTTGTACATAAATATTTCTATCAAAAATACCTTTCTTGAACCCTTGTTGACGTAGATATCCATCAAGATGAGCATACCATGCTCTAGGAGCCTGCTTGAGACCATATAGAGCCTTCTTTAACCTACAAACATAGTCTTATTTTTCTGATAGTAGAAAACCTTCAGGTTGTTTGATGTAAACTTCTTCTTCTAATTCTCCATTCATAAATGCTGACTTAACATCCATTTGGTAGACTTTGATTTTTCTTTAATATGCATAGCCGAGAAACATTCAGATGGCTTCCATTCTGGCAATTGGTGCAAATGTTTCGTCGAAATCAATCCCTTCCACTTGTGCATAGCCTTTGCAAACCAATCTTGCTTTGTTTCTGGTAACCTGTCCATCTTCATTCAATTTGTTCCTGAACACCCATTTAGTCCTAATGACATTTTTATCTTTTGGTCATGGAACTAATTCCCAAGTGTTATTATTCTCGATTTGATCCAATTCTTCATTCATAGCTGCTACACAATGTTCATTTTGGTTGGCTTACTCAAAACTACTACGCTCAAAGGTTGCTAGAAAAGCAATGTGAGCTTGTTATGATGAACGAAATTTTTCGACCTTCATTTATGTCACCAATGATTTGATTTGATGTATGGCTCTTTTGAATCCATTATTTGTTCTCTTTGGAGGAGCTTCTTGTTGTTGTTTTGGTATATCTTGATGATCATTATTTACTTCTTCCTGGTTGATAGTTGCTTCTTGTTCTAGAATTTTATCTGTGTCTTTTTCAGCCTCTGTCTTAAGTTTCAAAGGTTCTATATCCTTGTCATTATTCATTAGAACAACATCTTCATCAAATGTAACATTTATTCTCTCCACTATCTATTTTCGTCTTAGATTATAACATTTATAGGACTTTATTTTGTGTGAGTAACCAACAAAGATACCTTCATCAACATGTGATTCAAACTTACCCAAATTTTGATCTTCTCTTTTGATATAACATTTTCTTCCAAATATTCTGAAATATTTTACATTAGCTGGTTTTCCTTTCCATAATTCATATGGGGTCTTGTTGCAATTATTTCTAAGAAGACTTCGGTTGATAATGAAGACTTCTGTATCAATTGATTGAACCCAAAATTTTTCATCCAATTTTGAGTCCTTCAACATTGTTCTACCCATTTCCTGTACAGTTCTATTCTTTCTTTCAGCAACTCCATTTTGCTGAGGTGTTTGTGCTATTGAAAATTGTCTTTTTATTCCATTTTTGTCACAGTATTGCTGAAATAATTTGGAAGTGAATTCTCTGCCATTATCTAATCTTAGATACTTTATTTTCAAATCAGTTTCATTTTCAACCAACTCCTTGTAGATCTTAAAGCACACAAATATTGCATATTTTTTCTTTAAGAAACTGACTGCTGTCATCCTGGTATAGTCATCTATCATTAACATGAAATATAATTCTCCATCTAAGCCTTTTTTTCTCACAGGACCACATAGATCAGTATGTATAATTTCCAATGGATGTGATGCAAAGTGTTCTTTTGTTTTCAATTAGACTTTTGTCTCTTGCCGTGCCGACAGGCCTCACATAGTGTGTTGGAAGGTTTTGAGATTTTCAACATTTCTCATACTGCTTATTTTTTGCTTATCCTGACAAGATTGTCAAAGTTTATGTGACCCATTCGTTTGTGCCATAACTAGCTTTCATCTTCTTTAGCTAGTAGACATGCTTTTGTTGCTTCATCTAGAACATATATGTCATTTGGAGCTCGACTTGTTGTAGCCACAATTTTACCATTCCTGCCTTTCCTGATTTCACATTTTGTGGAGTTGAATAGAATTGTGTGTCCTTGATCACACATTTTTCCAACACTGAGCAGATTGTGATTCATGTTTTCAACCAGTGGAACATTCTTGGCTATAACATCTTTGCTTCCGAGAGTGACGGTACCTGATCCTATAACATTTGAAGATCCATCATTTCCAAAGGGTACGGTTCCATCCTTCTTCTCTTCCAGTGATACAAATTTCCTTCTATCTCCAGTCATATGCATTGAGCAACCTTTGTCAACATACCACACATCTTTGTTGTTTTGAGCCTTGAGAGTGAGAGCACAATTATTAGCCTTCTTCTCCTTCCATGTTCATTCATTCCGTGGCTTCGAAGATTCTTCTGGAGGATTTTCAAGTCTGTAGTCTCTGGTTATGTGTCCAAAGTTCTGACATTTGTAACATTCCATATTATTTCTTAAATTTTCAAATCTATTGATGTTTCATTGAGCCCTGGGAGGTTCATATTTGAAGGATCTCCTGGAATTGTATTAGTTCCTAGGATACATGCAACATTCTATAGCTTTACGACCAAATTTTCCACATGAATAACAATAGCCATAAAAAATATGTTGGTACTTGGATATAAATCTTCATCGAGAAATCATCTTCCAAGGATGTTCTTGCGAATCTTGTCCGATGAAGTCTACATGCATGTCAGATCTCATAGGTTCATTGTATTTTGTTGTAGAAGGTCCTGCTTCTTCTTCTTTGTAACTGAGGCCAGTTCTGTCATTGTAAGTTCGTTTATTGTTGATGATTTATTCCAATTCCTTTGAGTTGTTGGCATATTTTTGGACAGTTTTTCCCTTATTCACTTCCTTACGCAACGAGACTACTTCGGCTTCTAATGCTTCCCTTTCTTGGTTGATTTCTTCCAACTTCTTTTGAAGTGACTCTTCAATACATTTGTGTTCTTCAACTTCAATTTTGAGACCTTGAACTTGTTCTTCAAGAGTATTGGAACGAATTTTCTCAGCCTTGAGCTCTTTTATAAGCCTGATTGCTTCCTTAGAAAATTCTTCTATGGTCAACCCTTCTTCTTCATTGCTTGATACCTCTTGTTTATTGTGCTTGGTCATAAACAATACTCTCTCATTGGCTTATTCTTTGCTATTATTGTCTTCATTGGATGATGAGCTATCTTCTTTAGAGAGAAAGTTCCTTTTGGATCCTTTTCTTTTTTCTTGCTTATTGAATTTCTTAAAGGATTTCTTTCCTTTTGAGTTTCCATCACTTCTATTCGGACATTTTGCTACGAAATTCCCAACCTCACCACAACCGAAACATATCAATGAAAGTTTACCTTTGAATTTTCCCTTACCAATTTTTAGTTTTCTCATAAAGTAAGCATATTCTTCATCTGAAAGACCTTCTCCATCATCTCCCTTTTCTTCACACTTGCAGGTGCATGTCTTTTAAATTGAAGGTTTTTTGTACTTATTGGTTTTCTTAGATGCAACGAACGCAATTTCTAGATGCAAAGTACCCTCTTCTTTATCAAGTGTCATTTCATATGCTATGAGAACTCCATGTAATTCCTCTTTGTTGAGTTTGTCCAGATTTGCACTGTATTATAACACTGATACCTTTGGGTTGAATCTCCCTGGTAACGTTCTAAGAATCTTTCGTATAATAGTCTTCTCATCAACTGGCTTTCCCAATCCTTCCAGAGTATTGGCTATTTCATCAACTTATTGGAAGTATGCAACAATGTTACACTCTTCTTTCATTCTGAGTTGCTCAGATTTTTCTCTATATATTTGAAGCTTTGCTTCTTTGACATTTGAGTCACTTGCATATATATTCTCAAGCTTGTCCCATGTATTTTTGGTGGTTTTACAACCCAACACCTTATGATAAGAAGATTCAATAAGTCCACTGATAATAATATTCTTTGCTTTTGCATCATTTACCAAATTCTTCTTACCTTGTTCATCTGCTGTTGATGTAAATCCATTTTGAACAGTGTCCCATACTTTGTAACCTTGCGCCAGGAGATATACCTCCATTCTTCCTTTCTAGAGTGCATAATTATTTTCATTGAACAGAGGTACACCATTCTTGGTATGCCCCATGACCTTCTTCCAGTTGTTAAACTTCTATTGAAGGAACCAAGCTCTGATACCAATTGTTGGAAATACTGAGAGGGGGGGTGAATCATTATTCCTTTCAATTAGAGCATTAGTCAATCTTCAATTATTATCAGTGTTTGTACAATGATAGTAGTAAACAAAAGGAACACAAATGCACACAATTTTTAAGGTGGAAACCCACTCCGGGACAAAAACCACCTAATTCTTTTCTAATAATTATTTAATATTCAACTCCAATTGAAAATAAAGCTCCAACTTCCTAGAATCTAGAAAAGAATTCTTCTCCAGCTCCCACTGGATGGACGCTCCAACACCCGATATTCTTCAGTAGTCAATTGAAAGGATGCCTCATCACCAATGAGCTACAACTCACCCTAGCACCACCCTACCACCCTGTAGAAGAATAAAAGAAGAATGGACTCCCGTACGAGGGAAAATTGTCCACTTTACAATGATATAGAATGATGTAGAAGAAAAAGACACACTAGAACATAACCCCAATTATGACACAACCACCTAATTATTGATCCTAGAATTCCCGACACTACCTCTTCAACTCTTGGCAGATAGACACTAGTATAATTTTTACAATAATGTATTTACAATGACTTAGTACAATGATACCTTTACAATGACTGTATGCAGTGCTGCCCACTTAAAGACTTCATGTGATGAACTTCTTGCTGTTGTTCCACACCTTGGTTGTTGCTCTTGTCATGCTACCCTCTACTGCACCTTGCTTTTATTTGATGCGCTAGAAATTCTGGTCCTTTGCAGCCCTTGACAACACATGATCTAGCTTTTTCTTGCCTTCTAGGAGCTTGATATTGAATCTAGTGTATCTATGTTATTTCAGATCCCCAATATGTGATTTTTGGTCCTGTGTTAGTCCTCTAACTCTTCTTTCCAATTCCATAGGTCTGAACCAATTTGGATTCTTCAAGAGAGAGTTATGCCCAATCTCTCACAATGCCCTAATTATGGATTGTTTCAGTAGAGAGAAATTTTATGACGTGCCACGTGTCATTGTTTCTTCATTCGGCTCTAAAATTTATATAACGAAAACTATAGTCTGTGCACTATCTGTGACTTTTTACAAAATTCCAATCCGATACTCAGAGAGAGAGTTATGACAATTTTCCCAAGGTCACTTCTTTGAGATGAATTCTAGGAGCCTGCAAAAACACTGACTTCCAAAGATCATATCTCTGAAACTGTTGCGCACCTTGATCTGAAATTTTTACAGGAGCTTCCTCAGGATTTAGGATTTGCCTCATACAAATTTCAGCTTCTGAAACTTCATAGAAACAAATTTAGAGTGAAAATTCCATGATGACCTGTTTCAGATACCGAAATCCTTTACATAAGGAGGATATGAGGATCACAATTTATATAAATTCTTAGGTTGAGAGGGGTTTCAAAAAGTGAATGTGGGAGTGATTTTAGGAGCTTAAAAAATATTAATTATGACTTTTAAATGACCCATGCCACAACCCCATGGGGTTTTAGCCCACTAACTAGGGGTACAAACTTCAAACATGAATATCTCTCAAACCGTGAAGAATTACGTGGTGTGCCATATATCAACGAAAACTTCTTGACAAGTAGAAAACATCAAAAGAATTCTTGACCCATAATATATTAATTTGGTAGGTCAAAGTTCCCATGCAATATTTGGGTAGCCCTTGGTGCTGCTTGGGTTGACATCAATGACAACCGTTGATCAGCAGCCACTTGTTCATTGACCTCATCCAGTGATAGTACCATCATGTACTATCTGCCGAGGGTATTCGATCGTGATTTCTGAGATGTTGTTCTGTCATCAGACAAGAACCTATGAGAAGCCATGACTTCTTTTACGACTTGATCAGGTTGTGACAGAGCATAGTTCCTTTTCTTGTGTCAAGCTCCTTAAAAAATGAAACAAGCTCGTTGGAGCATAGTTCATTTTCTTGTGTCAAGCTCCTTAAAAAAATGAAACCAACTATCACAAGGATATTTCTTTTACTATGTCAACCTCATTAAAAAATGAATTAGGTCTCATACGGACAGTTCTTTTAACGTGTCAACCTCGTTAAAAAATAAAACCAGTTCCCTTCTCAATTCGAGTCTTTGATAAGATCTCGTAAAATCCTAATCAAGCCTTTCACTTGATCTCGTAATTGAACCTTCACTCCATCCACCTATAAGTAACTAGCATTCTACTCCGGTGAATGCACTGAAGCTTAGGGGCCATGTACCTCGAATTGAGTCACCATGCTGAGGGCATGCCAAATTTTTGAAGGATAGCTTCCCATGTTTTCAAGCTTGCGTACAAATGAAACCATTCTCATTTTCTTTCCCATGCTTGCCATTTTATCAGCCTATTTTTTAGATGCGCCTTGGTTGTCTCATTTCATCGTCACCATTTTCTCGGTCGATCATACACATTCACTTGGTTGTTTTACCCATTCCTGAGGAACCGCTGCAATGAGTGGTCTTGTTAGCCAACCTCTTGAATTTTATCATGTTTTGAGCCGTTCCACCATAACCGGAACTAGTTTCTATCCTTTACACCACTCATTCCTTCAGGAGGAGCCATCTTTTAACTCTTTTCTGACTCTCTAAACATGAATTTTTTTTTGAGTTCTTGTCATTTTGAGCTCGTTAAAGTGCATGAAACGTCATTTACCCAGTATAAATTTACCCCTTTTTCGGGGTGGGATACATTATTTACGAAAAATGAATACCTTAGTCAATCGTGACTAAGAGGTTCTCTCACACTTTGTTTTCTACCATTTTGGGTATGAGGGACTATTTATGAAAAGGACCATCTGGAGTTTTCTTTTCTCCTCTTCTCAAACTCTCTAAATATGAAAATATGCTAAGTTTCACCTTTGTCGAGCTCATTAAAATTTAACGACATTGGATCCATCATCATGACGACATCGAGTTCCTCCTTCCTAGGGCTCATAAAATTTACTACGATGTATTTTTCCGAAGGAAAAACTTATATCACAAACATATGTTATCCCCTTCAAGCTTGTATACAAAAATAATTGGGGTACTCACCAGAAATGGTGGGGGGAAATGGAAAGCATTCATCAGTTATGTTGGTAGTATGTCACTCTTGAACATGACACATCCTCTGTTTCATGTCGGGTTGGGGATATCCTTCATTCGTCACTATTCCTCCATGGGTTTGGGAAATATATTTTTCCTCTTATGCCATCACAATTCTTATCCAACATGACCTCTGATTCCATTTGAGTCAAATACTGCCAAATCCAGAGTCGTGTCTCTGATATGTTCAAGAGAAGTTCCTTATATGTCTCATTCATTGCCTGGTTCTCTAATCACTCTCATTATTATCTTATTGCCTTCATCTCGTGTGGATGATGTGGGATACATTATGGCCCTTCTTCGACGGATCACTTCTTTTCGACTTCAGCACATTATTCGAGAAGTTGATCTAGAGATCCCATTTTTAGTACCTTAGATCTTGCATGCCTTAATGGCAGGTTGTTCGCACCCAAAGATAGGCTTACATCATTGGCCTTTGATCAGGTGATTCTGCGAATGTTCGACAACAACTCTTTATTCGCATCTCGTGGATTGTACTATTGGTACCTTGAGAGCCATTTTCATTATTGGTGGTTTCTATCACGCATGTTAATGGTTTACATCATTGGTTGGTAATCAGACGATTTTCTTGCATGTTTGACTTCAGCTCATTTATTCGCATGCTTGAATTTGTACTTGATCGGGTCATGATGGAGCGCAAGACCCTAGGTTTTGTTTGATAAAACCTAGTCTATGAGGCGATATGTATTATTCATGATTGTACACATGATTCCTTCATTCAGATGGCTAGGACCATACCATGAGTCTATATTCATGATCCTCTTTATTTGTATGGCTTTGACCATGCGTCTGATCCTGTTTCATGATTAATTTTACAGATGGTTGTGTCTTTATCTTGTGTCATGTGATTATTTCAGATATACCAGTTTATGTATATGTGTGCTTTTTTGCACAGGTTTTTCAATGATGACAGCTTGGTCCTAGCACTTATTCGTAAATAATTTCACCCCTCACTCTCGTTCGGCCTTCATGCTTTAGGGGACATCTATTACACAATAATTTTTCACTATACCTTCACTCTCTGTTCCTGATCCTGGAGACCCTTAACAGTGACCCCTATGCTTGTTTTCCATCATGAAAATATGCCTTCATGTCCTCTTCAGTACAATGAACAAACTCTCTGTTGGCCATTTCTAAAGCAACTCCTTGTAAACCTAGTTACCTATAGCAGTGCACCCTTTCCGTGTCTTTCTTGCGCTGATGGCCTCTTTTTTGTCTAGGGTTGCACCAATCAGTGCCAGAATGAAGCTCATACTCACGTTGATCCCCTTTTGGAAAGTTTTTTAAAAATGGAAATGAATCTTCGAGATCTTTAAGCTTCGTGACAGAGACCTGATTGCTTGTTCTTGAGGATAGAGTTGAGTTTCTCCCTTTGGCCTCTTTGTTCCTAAAAAAGTGGAAACACCTAAAGGGAGAACCCATTTCCCCACCTAAAGTGGATCCATGATCCATCCTCCTTTGCTATATAATGGGTAATCTCCCATGGCTCTGCTAGTTAGAATAGAGATAGAAGAGAAACAAAGAGACCTTTTGTTGCTATAGACACCGAGCAAGATTTGAGACCTTTTACCCTCACATCAAGTTGAAAGAGCGCTTTGGAGACGTTCCTAGATCAGGACCCGTCAAAGGAGAGTTGCGACATCAAGGTGTAGGTTATAACTCCCCATATCTATTTTAATATAATATGATTGGTTCATTTTTTCCATTCTTGTCTTAATGTGTGATTGGATTCTTAGTTTTCCTTGATTAACTAGGTAGGTTGTATATGCTTTCACGTTCGCTGTCGTTTTTATTTTTTGTGCAAGTAACCAAGTGCCAGTAGTGGTGAAGATCTGACCACAGAACTTGAAGGACCAAAGGATTCAAACGAGAATTAGAATGAGATTTAGGTATGTGATCTATTCACAATCTGTACGTGTTTACAATCTAGGAAATTAGGTTTCTAATTGTTCCCTATTGTTACTAGATCCATTCTAGGGCTAGGGGGATCATCTTTGTCTGCAGAGAGGATTTTCTTGCATAAAAATATTGTATCTCATGAGGGTTTTAAGGTAGAACCTAACAAAATTAAAGCCATTAAGGAATGGAAAATCCCCACAACCATAAAGCATATGCGAGGATTTCTCGGGTTGACAAGGTATTATTGGAATTTTTTTAAGAATTATGGGACAATAACAACACCTCTAACAAAATTTCTGAGAAAGATGAATATTCTTGGAATCGTGAAGAAACTAAGACCTTTGAACATCTTAAAGAGGAAATGTGCCAAGCACCGGTCTTAACTACACCAGACTTCACAAAAAACCTTTATTGTGGAATACGATGCCTTAGGAAATGAAATTGGTGTTGTTTTAATGCAAGAAGGAAGACCCATTTCTTTTGAAAGTCGTCCAATCAAAGGAAAGTACTTACAAAAGCCTATTTACGAGAATGAAATGTTGGAAATACTATATGCACTTAAGCAATGGAGAAATTACCTAATGGGATGACACTTCAAGATAAAAAAGGATCATGATAGTATTAAATACTTTTTAGAGAAAATATTATCTTCAAAAAAGCAGCAAAAATGGGTCACAAAGATGTTGGATTATGACTTTGAAATCATCTACAAAAAAGGGAAGCAAAATTTTGTTGCAGATGCACTCTCAAGAAAGGATGATGATGTGGAAGAATTTATTTGTGCCATTTATATTATCCAACTAGATTGGACAACTAAAGAAATGGATGAATGGAATAATGACGAAGAATTTTGGGCACTCATTCAAAAGTTGTAGCAAGATCCTAGTACATCTGATATATTTAGCTAGAAAAATGATTCATTATGGTATACAAATCGCTTATATCTTTGTAAGAATTCCCAACTCAAACAAAATATTCTTTTGGAATTGCACGCCTCTCCCTTAGGAGGGCACTCAACATTTTTAAAAACTTACCACAAGGTTAAGAAGGAATTTTTTGGGATCGACTTAAATCTGATATACAAAAGTTTGTGGCGAAATGTTTGGTTTTCGAACAAAATAAAGTTGAGACAATTAAGACCCTGGGTCTGTTACAAATTTTATCCATTCCAGGTCAACTTTGGGAGGAGGTTTCAATGGATTTTGTCGTAGGTTTACCCAAGTATGAAGGAAAGAGTGTCATCATGGTGGTAGTTGATAGACTTACCATGTATGCACACTTTTGTGCATTATATCATCCATTTAAAGGTAATACATTTTCTACTTCATTTATGGAAACAATTCAAAAGATATAAGGAAACCAAAATATTTTTGTAAGCGACATAGATCCCATTTTCACTGGAAATTTTTGGATGGAATTATTTTCTTGTTTGGGTACTCAATTAGCTCATAGCTCATCTTATCATCCTCAATATGATGGGAAAACTAAGATAGTGAGAAAATGTTTGGAAGGATAAGGATATCTTCATTTCTTTGTATATGATAAACATACACAATGGGTCAAGTGGTTATCTCTAGCTGAATGGTGGTATAACACTTCCTTCCATACTGCAGAAAAAATGACCCCATTTATGGCACTTTATGGATATCATGCATCGTCCATGACATCATATTTAATATAAAATTCTAAGGTTCAAGAAGCGGAAGATCACATCAAGCATCAATAAAAATTTCTCTGACTCTTAAAGGATAACCTCACTTTGGCACAAAATCGAATGAAACAACAGGAAGATCAACATTGCAGTGAAAGAAGCTTTGATGTGGTGACTGGGTATTTTTACGGCTACGACCATACAAACAAATGTCCCTTAAGCAATCTAAGAAGGATAATAAATTATCACCAAAGCATTATGGTGTTTACAAGGTGTTGCGAAAGATTGGTACTATGGCATACAAATTGGAGATTCTTGCATCTTCCCTAGTGCACACAGGTTTCCATGTTTCATGCTTAAGGAAGGTTATAGGTAACAAGATCCCAGTTCAAACAATATTTCCAAAAATTGATGAGGAAGGAAAAATCATACTGGAAACTTAAGCAGTCACGAAAACCAGAACTTGACAGTTATGAAATCGATCAATTTTAGAGTATCTTATCAAGTGGAAGAACTTACCCATTGAATATTCCACATGGGAGGAAGATAATTTTATACAAAAGCATCTGGAACTAATCAAGCATTGAGGAAAACACTTTTTTGAAAGAGAGGGGCATGTTAGGTCCCTATAATACTTCTTTATCCCCTTATTTTTATTGTTAATGTGGCCCCCTTATTCTTGTGGTTGTGCCCATGTAGCCCCCATATTGTTATTATTGTGACCCATAGAAGCCCACTATTGTTATTTTTGTGCCCTTACATTATTATTGTTATGTTGACTTTGATTATATACTGTGACCCCTTAGAATCCTATATATAGAAAGGAGGTTGTGTCATTTGAATCATCCAATAATTGGTCATTTATGAATGTAAAGGAGGTTTCCCCCTCGAAGAGGATAATTTTAAAGTCATTGATCTATCTTTTCTTCTATTTTGTGAGTTGGTTGCATAACACCAACCATGCAAAAAAAAAATTTGTAACAGTGCTTTTAGATAACATAACACACCGATGTGTGTTTATGTTATGGATGCACCAGTTTTTTGTATGATATGCTATCTTTTTTAGAAACATCGACCTGTGATAGTGCAATTATTGTGATTTTTTAAATCTGTTATTCATCGAAAAATTGACATAAATCTTATAACAATATTCATATAAATTAAATTTGTATTAGTGCATTTGTATATGATGTTTGGATTAATATGTTATATTATCTTATTTCACATCTCTTCATTATAATATTTAATCATCCATATATTTAATCAGTGGTGTAAAATTACACAGCAACATTGGATAACAAAATAGAATAAGTTAAAATGTATTTTATTATATATAAATAAGAAGTTGATTTTCATACAAAATGGGATAGTTAATGGTAACCCCTTTTCTTTCAATTGGGACACAATTTCCATTACATTAAACAAAATTTCTGATTTTTACAGATAATTATTTCAAAATATGCAACATCTTGCATTGATATCCAAATCGGATCATCATTCTTCGCTGGAACTGCCGTCAATGCTTGAGCTATTTCCATGACTTAGGTTATTTGGATGAATTTTTTGTTGATTGCATTGAATGTTTTCATCTTCTTGATCTTGTTCCATCTGCAAACATAAAAATAAAATGTAATCCATGTATATACATTGGTGATAATAATGAAAATTTAAATAAATAGTATACACCAATGTAACTCGAATAGAAATGTACCATAACAAGTAGTGACTTATGAACTGTACACATGGTTTCAAAACCAAATCTCATGCCTTATTGCAACAACTCTTCTATTGGCATAGTTCCATAATGTGTTTCTTGCAAGTTTTATACCCCATTATAGATCATATATTTAATATAAAGAATTTTTTTTATTCTATTAATTATAAAATCAGAGAAGTAAAACAACATAGATACTTAAAAATTCCACAATTAATTTTTGATATGCCAACATATGCTCACAACCCATATTTAACCCAATGTCAATCAATTCATCTAATGGATCTCCTTTGTATGTTAACACCTATTTGATTACATTCAAGTATCATTGTTGTAATACAACTTAAAATATACAAAAATGAAACCTTGGGTTATTATTAACAATTACTAACAAATTTTGATATCAACCCTTTTCTTCCATGTTGTCATGTTTTATGTGTTGAATGAGTTTCATTTTATTTTCTTTTTTGCAAGAAAATACTTGAAAATTACTATTTAATGCTAAATTATTTGTTTATATGTACACAATCAATCGTGGTTACATACATTTGAAGCACGTTATTTTTGAGATGACACTTCTTGTGATGCAATTATGTCCATTTATTTGACCATCTCCTTGTACACTTTTTTAAACATTCCTGCTAGCATGTTTCACATATCAACTCGTTGATCCTTTGGGATTTTCACAATATTCATGAAAAAAGTAATAAATTAATTTTATATTGATATATGAAAAATAAATATAACAAAATTGATATTAACAAATGACTGGTTTGTAGTAATATATACATATAATTTTTAGAAAATCATTTTAATTAAGAATATTACCTTTTGAATGATTCCTTTTTGTTGTTGTATGTTTTTTCTATTGCAAGTCTAACATGTCTCATTGACCATTGCTCTGGAAACGCTTCCTGTAGTTTAGATATAATTTGGTTTTTGGAATCATTGGATTTATTTTTTGCATTGTAAGTGGAAAGTACGTCTATAAATTCATTGCACTATATACATCATAGTTTTGTAAACAAAATTCCCCCTTTCATTAACCTCCAACACCACTCCAGATGAGCTAAGGACCAATTCATCATCATTTACATGTTCTATAATTTGTATTTTTGTAATGTTCCGAAATTAGCTGCAGCTAATTTGAACATTAATTTTTCCTTATTTATTTTGTATTTCATGATTAATGAATAAATTGTGAAGGAGGACATGTAAAACTCCTGAAAACTAAGAATAAATCAATGCCTATGTGAACAGATACATATCTGGACTATTCAAATTATATCTTGCAGGTGTGAAAGGGTCTAAATCACAAGAGGGGATCCCATTTGACCAAGTCAAACAACGCAGTCTAGATGCATTGAACCTCATTGAGGTACAACGCAGTTCTAGAAGGAGGTTGTAATGTGAAAGGGGTTAAGTGATTTAAGGTCGTTTATGGTTTGGAAAGATTCCTATATTATAAAAGGAAGAGGAGGGAAACAAGGAAAAGGTTGTTGAAGACATTATTTCTGAAGGTCTGTCTGCTTAGACATCCCTTTTTGGGCATTCCTGTTCAGGAACCCCACCTCCTTCCTTGAGCAACTCTTGGAGGAGAATTGTGCTAAAATTCTCCACTATTAGGCTTGGGCCAAGTTTCAATTTACATTATAGTGCTGCTCATGATTGAGGGTTGAGCTGTCTTATGAGTTGCAACAAGTGGAGATCTAGATCTGCTTAGATCTAGATGATAGCAGTGGCTCTTTTCAGTGAGAATGTCATTTAACCTCCTGAAAGTGTTCATTTGATGAGTATACTTCAGATCTACATCCTAGAATCAAGCCATATCATCTTCAGAAGCTACAGCGTTGTTTCTGTCCCTAAGAATTTTTTTTTTACAGATCTACAGCTGCAGGGTGTTCTGCTTGCATTTTGCAGGAGAGATCTCTGGTGATTGGATTCATCATTCACTGTGGTGATCCATAGATTGGCCAACCAATATATGTTATGTTTCATATCTGATATTATACATTTTCATGATTCAGTGATTTTCTGAATCATTCTGTAGATCTGCATTCTTAGATCTCAGATCTACTTCCGGTGCTTCATGATTTGAGAAAAACCCCAAGGGGAATGTATAGATCAGCTCTTCTTGTACATGGATATGTATTAGATCTATATTTTTATGTACTGATCTGATATAGATCTGAAGAATTAATAAACTACTGCTTCAGCCCTGAAAATTACGCTGTCACTGTTATGCAGTCTTTTTACATGGTTGTAGCACCTCTTTCCTGAGGATTTCTTCCATATTCTTTCATTCTTCTTCTGTAAAATGTATGAGTTATGTACCTAAGATTATTTTTGAATGTTCAAACCTTATTCCAGTCATACCTTTTAGAAAACCATGCTCACATGCTTCAGTAAATTTCTGCATAATTCTAGTCTTGGGAAATTAGGGTTTTCTAGCCTAGTTAGGAAAGGAGGAACTGTTTAACTTAGCTAAACTTATTTCTTTTTTCTAAAATTCGAAATGGGAGTCCCTAATAACCCTATATATCATATCCAACCATTTTCCCCTCTTCGTTTTACTCATATCTCTGAATACACACGTTTTATGGCCTAAATCGTCACTTTTCCCCACCTTTTTCCTTGTAAAACGTTGTATAACTTTTATGCTGTATATTTTACTAAATTTTAAGTGTTTTTACATCTTTATGAAGCGTATGGATGTAGCTCCACATTGGAAATAACTCATTTTATTCCCAATAACAATGTTACCGATGAAATAGGTAACCTCAATGTTACCTACTTTTTGAAATATCAAGAAAAACACCTGATTTTGAAAAAGTGGTGATGCAGAATCAAGAAAAAAAAATTTGAGCATGTTTTTGGCACTTTAATTTTTTTTCATTTTGTTTTTTTTTTTTAATGATTTTTTTTTTTTTTTTTTAAAGTGGTGTTTTTTATGTCGATTTTGAATAGTGGTGGTGTATCATCACCAACGTTTTTTTTATAGGATTGATTTTGACACTATAAATTTTTTAATGTCTTCTTCTTCTGTGAGATGTTTATTTTTAAGTGCATTTATGTACTTGTGTTTTAAAAATAATTTAAAAAAAAAAAAAAAAAAAAAAAACTTGTAATGATATCTTCACTTTTTCACATACATAAAAGATGGAAAAAAGGTCAATATTCTAAAGTTTATATTTTCTACATGTTTATGTATTGTTAAATAATTTTTCAATGCACATCAAAAAATTATCGCTAAAAAACCAATATTTTGAACCATATGAAAAAAAATACAATTTTTCAATATAAATACAATGCAAAAAATACACTTTTACAGAGTTTTTGTTGAAAAAAACATGTTAAATAAACTAATTTTTTGGGAGAATTTTAACAAAAAAAACTTAAGAAAACAACATTTTTATTGAATTTTATGTCAAAAAATAATAGCAATCACATGTTTTTTGCAAAAAAAAAGGGTTGTTCTCATAAAATATCAAAGTCTAAACATTACAAGTAAAACTGATTAATAGTTCTAAAAAATAAGCTTTGTTTGCAAGAATAACTTAAGCATCATCAACAATATCAACTAATACATCTTCAACATCATCTAGAACAACATTGATGGCTTCTTCCGCGGCATTTTCTTCTTCATTTTGATCATTGTCGTCTTCTAATGGATCTTTCATGTCGGCAAATCTTCCAAAGTGTCCCTTTCCAATCATTCCATATAATGGTGGTTGAGGTTCCTTTTCTTTTTTTGCCACACGTGATTCATTAAAATCTCCTTTCCTCAAACCAACTTCTTGCTTCGCATCTGGAAGGAATTTAAGAGCGTTAATTCTTTGTTGAATAAATTTGCATTGAACTGGATCTTTCTCAATGGCAATTCAATTTCTTCCTTTTAGTAGGCAACATGCTAGTGTTGTACCTAATCATCAAGCACAAAAAAAATAAGTAAGAAAATTAGTATGGAGACATAAAAAGTAAAAAAGGCAATATTTAAATTTAAATTTGTATATTAAAACTTACCTGAACCTGAGAATAAATCCAAAACCCATTCTCCTTCATTTGAACATAGATCTATAAGATAGTTAATCAATGCTTTTGGTTTTTGATAAATGTTAACTATATCTCCTTTTGCATCTTTATCCTCATATGTTAGTTTTCTTACCACTGCATCATAAACCAATACTTGACTATGACTCTTCCCATCTACTCGATTCATAATAATATGCTTATAGCTATCCTCTTTTGTCCAACATTCAACATGGATGAACTCACAATCATTTATAATAGGCTGATCTTCAGAAGAAACAATATTTGACTTTTGCCTGTAACATAACATAGTAAAAGTTCAATTAAATTTTACATGAAGAAAAAAATTTAGGAGGAATCAAACATACAATTTCAAAATCTTACCATGTAAGTTTCATCCTTGAGTTTGCTTTACCCTTGAAGCTTGTTAATAACATTGGAAACTGTGTGTCTGAATGAAATGTCACAAATCGCCAAAGTGGTGATGTTGTCACTTCTTGAAAACCCGTAACCACTTTACTAAAAGCTTGATAAGTATATGGTTCTCTATCATATTCAATGTCTGGGAAATTGAAACCATGAGGAATATCTACAATAACTAGGCCATATTCCCTTTTAGGTATTAGTGATGCATTGTCTTCACAGTCACCTTGTATTATTTGATATTGGACACTGTCGAGCCCATTCCAAATGTAATGATTAAGATTAGGATCTAGTTCAACATTCATAAGACGCTTCCTTCTCATGTTCTCCATATTAATTTTTTCAATAAAGCTTTTGAAAGTATTTGGTACTCCATTTCCATCCTTCTTCGACATCTTTAATGACATAAATATATATATATATATATATATAGATATGTATAAGTAATAAAATAAAAATAATTAAAATATGAATAAAATAAATTTATAAATCAACATACCTTATTGAATGCAATATAAAACTCTTTTATTGTTGATGTAGAACTTGCTTCTGGGTAGTTGCGTACAACATCATCCCAACTGTCTTCATTCAACATTTTAACCATGTGTTCTTCTATTTTCATAAAAAATTTCTAACTGAATAAATCAAGTTAAAAACGTTAATATATTGACATGTATAACAAATTCTACCAACATCATTATGTTTTATTTAAAAGAAAATTATAATGAAAGAAATAATTCAAGAAACTTACTTTTGAAATTCTGCACACATTTCTTCCATTGATAATTCACCCGACTTCACACGGGCTAATACTGATTTGACTAATTTATCATCCTTCACACCTTGCATTGTTCTCCAAGGTGTAATAGTCATATCCTCTGGAAGCTGCTTCATTTAAGGACCCCCCTTATTGTTGGTACATATTGTGGGTTTACTCTTTTTAACTTTCTGATTTTTTATGGAAATATTCTCCCATCGATCAAAAATGTCATCAATCAAATCCCATACCTCCCCAGTTCTAAATGCCAACTGAAAAATGTTATCTGTGCCTCTGAAGAGATTTGTATTCAATTTTCCATCTTTTGTTTTTTTTTCATCAATTTGATAACTTGTTTCCATTAAACATTCCTTTCGAAATGCTACACTAACTTGTGTCTTATCCCCACGACATTTTTCTATGAATTCATTATGAATAAATCTGACCCTTTGGATGAAAGTCATTTTCATTCTGTACTCATTATCTGCATTATGATCCCATGCCAATAACTTTGATTCGATTTCTGTTAAGCCGGCGTAAATGATGCATTTCACTGTTTGAAAAAGATAGTTATTGGGATATTCTGCAATCAATTGTCTCTTAGCCTCTATTGAATGGTTCCCTCCAATTACATAATATTTATAATCAAAACATTTTGTCTTGTCAAATTCTTGTTTGTTGGGAACCTGACATGGATCGACAAGAACCACATAATCCACCACATACGCATATGGATTGAACCTGAACAATGTTTTCAGATTATGTACATGTAGGTGATGGGCCTTTCTAATTTGATATTGAGATTGTCCTTCATCTGGGCCATAAACTTGGTTAACATTAAGCTCAAATGTTTGCCCACCAAGAATTAATTTATTCTTCCTCAACTCTTGTCGAATAGCATTTTGTTTTGTTTTAATAATGCCATCCTCTAACTCAGCACCTGGTGTTATGATTTCTCTGCTTCCGTAAGAGATTTCAATTTGTTCTTCACTGCTGCTCACGACCTTTACAAGTTCAAAAATATTTGTTTTCCTAGTCTTATTAGATAACATATCAGTTTTTTTATAAACAAGCTCTCCTTCATCAGGTACAAAAGAGACATCTTTGGCAATTTTTATTTTTGGTGTCTGATCTGTTTTCTCCTTTTTCACAATAGTTCTCATCTCCTCCTCACTAATTCTATCATAATTTTCTGTTTCATGTTCGACACCTTCAAAAGAAACATGTTTAAGTTTACTAGATTGACCCACCTTAGTGACTCTTGGTTGATCCCCTCTTTGTACTGTTGCAGTATCACGAGCTATTGCTCTTTACTTCAATCTCCTTTCCTCTTCTTTGTCTTTGTGGAAAGTTTTGATCACATCCATAACATTTGGCACCAACATATAAATACCATCAAACATGTTTGAAAGACTCGGAACAAAATCCTATGAAACAAAATAAAACATGTCAATGATCAATAATTTATAAAAAATTGAATCATCCTTACAATAATGCATAGAGGAAATAAAAATAAGCATACTTACAATGTTATTTTCAATGTTGCTTGCTATTTCTTCAGAAAATTTTGAAGTTATTTCATCTGTGTCATACTTGACGATTGATAGACGATATCTAACCTTCTCACGTATCTGAGCCTTCCTTGCAAGAACATAAATAGTGTTTGTTTTTGGGACCATACATATGTCTCGTACTCTGCCCATCACATCACATGGCTCATTTATGTCAATCATACCAAAAATCAGATAGATGTGTATATCAGCCTCCGTTTCACTGTCTTCAAGATACCATGAGAAATTGGTTTTATCTATTTCCTCGGCATTCTTCCAATCAGAAATAAGATTTAATGAACTTGGTGCCTCACTTGCTTGACTTTTATTAGTGTGTGCAACAATATCCTTATTGCGTCCAACAGTGTCCATAGTGCGCCCAACTGCAACTTTAGATTTGGGAGTTGTATCCATAGTGCGTCGAGCTGCAGCTGCAGATTTGGGAGCTGCTGCCGTAGATTTGGGAGCTGCTGCCCTAGGTGCAGAAACATTCACAGAAATATTTTTTTATGTCATTTTCTTGATATATATATATATATATTAGTTAGTGGAAAAATATTGCGGATAAAATAAATTTAGTAAACAAAATTTATTTCTAAAACTAAATAGTTTGAAATTAAAGCAGTAAAATTAACTATAAAAATTTTCATTTAAAAACAAAATATTATAAATCATATGTATATATATCTATATAATATGTTTTGAATACATTTTATAAAAAATTTAAAAATGTGTTTAAATTGTATAAAATAATTTAAAAAAAATAAACTAGTATTTTCAAACTTCAGTTTTTGTTTAATATTTAAAAAAAAAAAAAAGTTACTAACTATTTATAACAAATGTTATAATATTATATATATTTTTTATTTTTTTAATTGTATTGTTATATAGTTTTTTTTAATTAATTTATTATATTGTTATATTAAAACAAATGTTTTTTTTTTAATTTATTATATTGTATTTTTTTTTTAATTATATAATGTTTAAAAACAAAACATAAATGTTGTTTAATGATTTTTTTTTTTTCATATATATATATATTTTTGTTATATTTTGATATTTTTAACAATTATTATTTAACAATGTTTTTATTATATTATATAACAATTTTTTTATTTATTTTTATATATAACAATGTTTCTATAAACTTTTAATTGCTTTATTAAAACAAATTATTAAAAAAAAAAAAAATTAAGAACAAAAAATAATAAAAAAATCAAAATTATAAAATGTTTTGTTAAAACAAATTATTTAAAAAAAAAAATTTAAAAAAATTAAAAAAAAAACCAAAATTAAAAAAAAAAAAAATTGTTAAAAAAAAATTAAAAAAAAAAAAACAAAATTTTAAAATTTTAAAAAAAAAAATTAAATTTTAAAAAATAAAAAAAAAAATTAAAAAAAAATTTAAAAATGAATAGCAGTCGTTGGGCAGCACGCGGCCCGCCCGTTGGGCACCGGGGGCCGGCCGGGCAGCGCCATGGGGGTGGCCCAGCCCGCCTCTCGGCTCCCCCCCGGTCAAGTGCCGATTCCAGGAATCGGCCCTTGGCCGAGGGGGAGCCGGGAGGCAGGCTGGGCCGCCTCCATGGCACCACCCGACTGGCCCCCGACGCCCAACGGGCGCGCCTGCTTAGCATGGCCCGCCCACCCGGCCACCGGCGCCCAACAGGCAGATCGCGCGCTGTATCAATGTTAAATAATATTAATATATAATGTTTTTTTATATTTATAATGTTTTAATAATATACATATAATTATTAAAACATTATTTATTAATAAAAAAATGTTAAAAATATCAAAATATAACAAATAAAAAAAAAAAAAACAATTTATTAAATCACTATAATGTTTAGTTTTTAAATATCATATAATTAAAAAAAAAAACCTATATCACAATACAATTAAAAAAGATATATATATGAGATATATAACAAAACAATAATGAAAAAAATTAAAGATTTAAAATTAAAAAGAATAAAACAAAGATTTAAAATTAAAAAAATAAAATAGAATAGAATATAAAATAAAAAAATTCTCAAATAAAAAAAAATTAAATAATGAAATCACTGATATATTTATGATAAAAAAAAACAAAAAACAAATAAAAAATGTTATAATACTACTTTTTTTTTTATGTGCATGGTCGTTTTATGGATTTTTTCTGTCTAAATGAACCTATAAGTCTTAAAAAAAGAAAAAAAATCTAAATTTTTGTTCTTAAAACCCTAAAAAATTTAATTTTTTTTGCATTTTCTTCACTAAAAAAATATTAAAAAATCAAGGTTTTTGAACCTAAAAACCTTAAAAAGGTAGTTTTTGGACACAAAAAAACTATAGAAAAACATATTTTCCCCAAAATCGTCTTTAAATTGACAGAATAGAAGGAAAACTAACCTTTGAAATGCAAAAAGCTGCTGTCACCAATGCCAACACAACGCCTCCACAAAATTACGAATAGCAACACAATGCCTCCAATGCCAATGCAATGCCTTCACGAAGTTACCAATGCCAATGCAACACCTCCACAAAATTACCAATAGCGACACAATGCTTCCAATGCCAATGCAATGCCTCCACGAAGTTACCAATGCCAACGCAACACCTCCAGAAATTTGCTCTAACAAATACCAGAAAACTTGATGTGATGTGATGAATAAAAAGAATCATTCCTTTTAAATAGCGTATATTGTCTGATTGGTTTACTGTTTAACGAATGTGGGATTAAAATTTCAAATTTAAAATATTTAGATTTAGTTTATTATAGTTCATACTATAGTTAAAATACTTATTATTTGCATGTAGTTATCATAATTAATATTTTATTTAATATTTACATGTATTGAATGTTGAATAATTCAAATATAATCTCAGATTAAAAATTAAAATATGAAATACTTACATGTAGTTAATTATATTTAATATTATAGATAAAATAGTTAATATTTGCATTTAGTTATCATAGTTACTATTTACATGTAATCAATGTTTAAAATCATGGGACTAAATTTTAAAATCTAAAATATGTATATGTAGTTAATTATAGTTAAAATAGTTAATATTTGCATGTAGGTATTATAGTAATATTATAGTTAATACTTACATCTAGTCAATGTTAAATCATTCAAATAAAAACATTATTTTAGTTTGGAAGACATCCATGATAGAAATATTTTGTGGATATTTTGAATATAAATATCGATAAAATATTTCAACATAAACAGTTTATTAAAAAAAATGTTAAATACATTTTTTGATTAATATTTGTACCAAATATATGAAATGAAAATTTTGGAGGGAAAGTTTTTCGCGAAATTTTTTGGAGGGAAATTTTGGAGGGATATTTTTTCGCGAATTTTTTTGGAGGGAAAAATTGGAGGGAAATTTTCAGTCTTTAAGCTATATATTGTAAGTGGGAGAGGAATTTGTATCATTCAACCTATTCTTGTTGAAAGCCATGGTTTCTTCTGATAGCGAAGTTTTTCTTTCTGGAACATCAACATCTTCGTCACGCAACAACTCTATTCAAAGTGATGAATATAATGGGAGTTCGTTCACCATGAATAGAGAGTCAAAAAATCGACTTGGTCGTTATCCTAAAGATGATGAAAACAAAATTGATGAGGTGCAGCAAAATGAAATTTCTGTAAATCGAGCGCTAGTTATACCACTTACTCTTAATCCTAAGGATTATGAAAGCAACAGTGCTGAAGGGCATGATGAAGAAATTCCAGAGTCAAAAGTTTCACTTCGTCCTAATCCCAAGGATTATGAGGACACCATTGATGAAGAGGGAGATGAAGAATATCCACTTCAGCTTAATCCTAAGGATTATATGAGAACAACAAATGAAGAGGGGAATGAAGAATCTGCAGAGTCAAAATATCCACTCTGTCCTAATCCTGAGGAGTATGCTAGCACCACTGATGAAAAGGGGGATATAAAATTTCCAGAGTCAAAATATCAAATTCGTCCTAATCGTAAGGATTATGCGAGCACCACTGATGAAGAGGGGAATGATAATGTTTCAGAGTCAAAACATCCACTTCGTCCCAATCCTAAAGATTATGCCAGCACCACTGATGAAGAGGGAAATGAAAAATTTACAGCATCAAAATTTCCACTCCGTCCTAATCCTAAGGATTATGCAAGCACCACTGATGAAGAGGGGGACGAAAAAATTCCAGAGTCAAAATTTCCACTTCGTCTTAATCCTAAGGATTATGTCAGCACCACAGATGAAGAGGGGAATGAAGAATTTGCAAAGTAAAAATATGCACTTCGTCCTAATCCTAAGGATTATGTCAGCACCACTGAGGAAGAGGGGAATGAAGAATTTGCAGCGTCAAAATATCCACTTCGTCCTAATCCTAAGGATTATGCCAGCACCACTGATGAAGACGGGGATGAATTTCCAAAGCTAAAATTTTCACTTCATCCTAATCATAACGATTATAATTTAACCATTGATGAAGGGGGGGATGAAGAATTTCCAATAAATATAGATTCAAGGCATTCACTTATTCCCAATCCTATGGACTATGGGAGCTTTAGTGAGGAAGGGGAGGGGCAGGATGAAGAAATTCTAGTGAATACAAATTCAAAGCTTCCACTTATGCCTAATCCCAAGGATTATGAGAGCGCCACTGAGGAAGGGGAGGATGAAGAGTTTTTTGCAAATGATAATTTTAGAGGCACAGATCTGAATATTGCATTTTCTCCAAGTGACCATTTCAAAGACACTCATGGTGATGAAGAATTGAATCCTCCCAGGGAAGAATTTGAAAGCATAGGTCAAGATGGTGAAGAATTTCTTTTGAGTTAGGGTTACAAAAGTGTCGATGATTCTTGTGAAATGTTTTCTTCAACTGATGATGGTAAAGAAAATTTTCCACGCAATGATGTTGATGAATTTCTTAACTATGTTGAGGATGATGATAGTGAGGATAATATTCCTTCTAATGGTGATGAAACTACTTTTACAAAGGATGATGGAATGATGAAGCCGTTGCAAGCAAATATTGCAACTAGGAGTAGGAGTAGACCTTTTCATATCAATCCAAAGCATTCCAGTTATACAAGGGCGAGGAAAAAATATCTCATGACAAAAATTTCTGTCGTTCATTTGATTTCAAGTGCATGTTGTCGAAGGGATTGCTTGAAAAATATGGATTTCAACTTTTCTTTGGAGAAAAGGAAAACATATATGTCAATGAATAAAAGCATGCAAAATTCATATTTAGTGGGTTGCATGCAATCTACACTAGCAAGTTATGATTATCATATTGGGAATGTATTGCTTTGCAGAAAGGCGTTCAAAATGTTGTATTCAATTGGTAATTGTCGTTTGTCAAGAATCTAGGATAGATTGGAAAAGGATCCCACATATTATTCAGAAGCACGTCATAAACGGGAGGTGGGGCCGTTTGCAAATACTGCTAAGACATGGATGAAAGACTTCTTTTCAAATCATGGAGAGTGTATGCCAAATAAAGACACAATACATATTCCAAATAATTTCTCGAGACGAGAAATATTCATGTTATACAAAGATTATGCAGAAGCTATTGAAGGAATTGGTAATTTTATTACATATTCTTATTTTACAAGGATATGGAAAACTGAATTCAACAATGTTCGTATTCCTAAGAAGACAAGGATGGGCATTTGCAGCACATGTGCTTCTCTTAAAGAAAAAAGAGATAAATGTCAAGGGGCAAAAAGAGGTATGTGTTCAAAACATTGTTTTTTAAAATTTGATACTTATCAACTATGAAAATATATTTATTCATATGTTTCTTTTATTTTATGTACAGATTCCGTTGTCAAAGAACTTCAAGACTATCGCAATCAGCAAACAAGTGAAAGAGAAAAGTTGTATAAACATCGAAAGAAGTGTTATGATCATCCAAATAAATATCTGGGATTGATAATTGATGGTATGGACCAAAAGAAAACACTTCTTCCACATTTTGTCCGCACGCCAAAAAAATTACGGGAGGAAAATTTCATTCAGTTTCACTTGGTTGGTTGTATGGTATTTAATGAGAAGATGTTTCCAAGAGTTTTCTTCACAACTCCAAATATTCAAAATGATGCAAATCTGACCATAACTATAATCCATGATGTGGTTACTCATTGGTTTGGGATTCTTCCTGAAGTTTTGTATTTACAATTAGACAACACAAGTCGTGAGAACAAAAATCAAGTTCTTTTTGGGTATCTAAACATGCTCGTTGAATTGGGGATTTTTAAAAAGATAAAGGTTGGTTTCCTTCTTGTTAGGCATACTCATGATCATATTGATCAAATGTTCAGTCGTTTTTCAGTAACATTGAGGAGGAAAGGTGTTGGGAGCCTGCCATCATTAATTGAATGTATTAAGAAATCGTACATTCCAGAGCCTATTTTTCATGTGTTGGAAGAAACTATTGACATGCGAAGGTTTATTTTTGGATCGCATGGTGAGGAGAAATGCATTGAACAACATAACGACATTAGCTTCCAGCATCAATTTCGTATCAAAAAAATTGATGGGATAACACTTATATGGGGCAAGAAGTATTCAACTATTGAAGAATGGGGACCATCATCGGGTTTAGCATTTTTGAAGTTCATTCCAGAGCGTCCAATGTTTTCATCAAAGATATTGTTATTACAGTCAGTTTCCGAACTCCATAATGCACGAAGGCAGAAGAGAGACATAAATTATTTTGAATGTCTAGAGGAAATTAAAAGATGTATTAGAGATACATATGAATACTTCGATGTTGCTGATTCAGTTTGGCGGGAGTCTTTTTTCAGTAATCAAAGTGATATGATTTCAAGATCAGTAAATGAGGATACGCTTTTGAAGACTCCTTTTTTTTGGCCACAAAATATGCCAAATGAACATGAACATCAGGAAACACACAATGTTGATGAACAACAGCCTCAAGCTATTATTAATTTCCCACAGGTAGAGGAAAGAGAAATCTATATTGGTTCTAGAAGATCACGTGCAAAACGTGAAGCCATGGAAGACCTTTACAGGGGTTCTGTGCAGGATCTTAAGGAGGGTTGCATGATAGCAGTGTTAGCAGATGAAGATCCACTTGGCTATCCATTTTGGATTGCCAAGGTTATAAAGGTAATTAATGAAAATGAAGAGATTATAGCTGTTGATGTACATTGGTATGCCACAAGTACCCACCCTTTCAATGGTGTGTACAAGCCAGAGATGGTAGTGGAAAAAAGAATTGGCAGAAAGAGAAAAAGAAAGGGCGCAAATATAAATCGTCGCCGCACAGATGTCTTAAAATTGGAGGATGTTGACATACTTGTGTATGACTTCAATTTGACAAAGAGAGGAACTCTTTGGTTGCAGACCATAAATATTTTGAAGAAATTTCTACTAGAACAATTACTGTTGAGATGGGACTCTGCAAAATGTAGACGTAGATCTACAAGACTTTTGAACTCTGAAATGGTGGGCATGCATGTTGACTCAGATGGAGCACTAGTTGATGAAAGAGAAGAATATGGATCATCTTCATCTGCATCGAGCCATTCATCTGAAGATGTAGATTATGATGGTGTTCCAGAACCTATGGATGATTTTGAATAACTATCTAAGACACTTTTATGTAATTGATGTTTGCATGGTAACTTGAAATAAAAATTTTGACTTCCATCTCATTTTTCATGAAGTTCTGAGACATTTCTATGTTTGTTGGATTATACGTTTTAATTATGAAGAATTCATTTCTTTAGAATATCGACAATGTAACAATGAATTACAAAAATAATTTATGTTATATTCAATGTACCAATGTTGATATTTTAATTATAAGTAAAATATAAAATAGAAACTAATGTTGAATTTTTAAATTATGCAGTGATATTACCATGATATTATATATTGTTACCATTTGGTATAAGATAATTTTAAAAGTTTTAATAATTATATGCGTCATTGAAACATAACACTTTGTTTTGATGCTTGATTTTTAGGTTTTGGTTGAAATTATATTTAAATTTGTCTTATGCTAAGATTTGGAAAAAGATAAGTTTTTATTCTTTAAAATTAAAATTACTCTTACTTGTTTCTGTTTTAAATTGTTAAGTCTTATATTTTCTCCATAATTTCATTGTTCAAGTATGTTGAACACTTAAGATTGAAAAACTTTAGATTTACCTTTATCTTTAAGGTTATGGTTGAAAATAATTACAAATTTGGGGTTGTTTAAAGTCAAGATATTCTATGTTTAACAACATGGATGAAAATTGTTCAAAATTATAAGCCCTTCAGACATGTATTTGTTTATCTTTAACATCATCTATAAAATATGTTAGAAATTTACGATTTTTAAAAATGTCCTAATATGTTGTCTTTAATTCCATTGTCACAAGTGTCAAAATTATGACACAAATTTTTTTTTTGTTATTCCAGCATCAACTGGTTTTGTTTTGAGGGTGTTTTTTCAATCCTTTTTTCAACAAACAATTTTGTTTTTAGCATAATTTTAGAAAATGTTGAAATTTGACCTTAAAAAAAAAACAAGTGCGTTCTGGAAGACAATTTTTTTTGGGGGTGTTTTTTCAATCCTTTTTTCAACAAACAATTTTGTTTTTAGCATAATTTTAGAAAATGTTGAAATTTGACCTTAAAAAAAAAACAAGTGCGTTATGGAAGACACACTTTTCTTTTGGGGTGTTTTTTCATGTTTTTTGAGAGTTTTTGGGCTAGAGTTCCCGTTTTTAGGTCAGGTTACCTATTTCATCGGCAACAGTGTTCAATCTGTAGATGTTCCTAAAAAAGGGATATTACAGTGGTATCAGAGCAAGATATTTGGCTCAGCCTGTGGCTTCAAGCCAAAGTGATGAATCCCTGAAGCAAGAATATTTCAAGCTCTATAGACAGAGTCTGTAGATGGCTAGGTAGCCTCTAGATCTCATCCTTTTCTCAAAGGTGACATATCTAGTAAATGCCCCTGTAGTCAATCTCTGGAATAGAATTTTGACATTCCCGACAAGGGAAATTTTCAGTGGTATTCTAGCAAGGAGAAATGTTAGAATGATGAATAATATGGGTTTATTCTCATCAGCTTTCATATCGAAGAAGAACCTCTCCAAGGAGGTTGAACAAGAAGAAGAAAGAAGAAGCAGTCAAACTCTTAGAAAGTTTCAAGAGCAGAAAGATCTTACGATCAGATCTACAAGATATATGCACGAGGAACATTCTAAATCCTCATATCATGGATATGTGCACTCAGCCATATCACCAAATCTTCAATGTTCTGTCTGTGACTTATTCAAGAAGAGGAAGAAAGGAGGTGTGCTTAAGAAGGAGACACTTAGAGAGTATTTGGAGGAGTATGAAGCTCAGTCCAAGGAATTAAAAGATAACTTGAAGTTCCAAGGATTCCGCAAGATCAAGGAAGGCAAAGGCACAAAGGAGGAGCATCATGGTAAGGGTAGATTTTATCTATCTATCTTTGATGGATCACCTAAATGTCCAGTCAGGGTTTAGGTGAAGGAGCTAGATGACTTTGTGCAACAACATCAAGTTTCAGAGATTGAAGCCATCAAAGTAGCAGCACTGCATTTTGAAGGTAAAGCTTATGCTTGGTGTTTGTTTGAGTCTTTTTCCTTGAAGAATTCCAATACACCTACTTATGCAAGGTTTATTGAAATATTTATAGAAAGGTTTGATGAAGCTCCATGCGTATCATCTTCTGTTGATACTATCAAACCACATCAGATGAATCTTTTGCATGAGTTGGAAGTGTCTATGAATCTAACTCCATTTCTGAAGACCAGGGAAGAAGGTGTAAGTTTTCTTGATGCCTTGCCAAGGGAAAGATCTCCATTGAGTGAAGGGTCCTCTTCTCAAGAGGGAAGCATGAAGGTTTCTCCTTCAATAGATGACCAAGATCTAAGGTCTCTTATTGATGGTGAGACAATTTCAGTTGTCAAAGAGAAGGCAAATACAGGAGGTCATAACGCAGTCATAGCAAAAGAACCTCAAGCACCTCATGAAGATGAAGTTGGAGCACTCGCTCCAAGAGAAGAAACTATTGCACTCTTGCAAGGAGTTCCACAAGATCTCGCACATAAAGATCTTGAGCAGCATATACCATCATTGTCAAATGATGAGATCTTGATGATACAAGAAGGAAGAGAGGAGGAAGGGAATCACAAGAAGAAGAGCATGGATCCTTATTTGTTTCAAAGCCTTGAAGAAAAAATAAGGCAAGAGGACTTATGCATTGAAGGTAGGGGCAAATCAGTCTGCCTACATCCTCATTCTACTCTATGCCTTGGCACCTTTTTGCAAGGAGGTACTTTACCAGGAGCACCTCTTGATAGGAGGAAATCTAAAGTGTTATCTCAACTATGGGCAGCATATACATACTTGGCTAAAGAAGGAGCCTTGGGAGAAGCTAGCACAATGCAGAGAATCTCTCAAGAATTCAGGAGAGAGATGAGCAGTTTCCTTAAAGGGACATTGCTAACTCCCACTCAGAAATCTACACTGAGAGAGGAGAAATCAGAGATCTGTGATGGCATGAGCATGAGGACACATGACAACTCCATATCTTTGGGGCAGCCCATGATTTCTTCATTCACTAAGAATATTTCTGAAGATGGCAAGGGGATCCTAACCCTCTTGCACACTTGGGCCAAAATGAGGAAGTTTTGGAAGACAAGGACTTTCCGAGGGAAAGTTGATTTCCAAATGCTTCAATCTTGTCTTGAGCAAGATCAGCTGCAAATGGGGCAGCAAAGAGGAGGTTTTTATACTCCCACATGTGACTTTGATATCAGGGATGTCAAATATGGGAGCCATGAGAAGGCAGGGGCTACATTTCATACTTCCACAACGCTGTCATTCTTGGAGAGCTTGGATCCTTGTTCTGATTCCCAACTCATGATGGAATACTCCAAGGACCTTTTCACATCGGGGGTTCTTGAAGGGGAAGTAAAGGGTGAGAGGTTCAAGGTGGTGGATGGAGTTATCTATTTCTATAATATTATTCTTTTGGTTAGTGACTCCAAGCTCAAGGAGGGACTACTTGATTCCATCTATGAAATCCTGCTTTCCAAACCCACTGGTTTTGTCAAAGCATATCATACTCTCTTGGGTGGTTTCATATGGAAAGGATTCAAGGAAGAGGTGCACTCTCATATGAAGATGTGCATGGACTACTTGGTAGAGGAGGAGGAGTATAGCTCTTGGGAAGAGCCACCATTCACACCTCCTTATTCTTTGAGTGTGATAGGGAACTCATCCATGAGTTACCCCACTAATGTAAAACAAGTGTATAGAGAGGCTTGTATTTCTGAGCATTGTAATGTATCTCCTATATTCTTATATTTCTCTAACACTCATTTTTAGGATATTGTGCCAAGATGGGGCACTAAGTATGATGGGTTTCATGGGCCACTCAAGGCCATGAGCTATATTGATGCAGGTCATTCCTTGGAGAATCTTGGAAAGCTATTATATTCTTCATGGTGTGATTCCTTTACACCAACCATGAGGTACATTCTCCAAGCATTCTCAAGGCATGAGGTAGCAAACAAGTGTTGGGGAAGGCACTTATATTATCTTGTTCTATGGAAGTTAAGGAAAACATTGCGCTGGTTGCACATGAGGGAACATCTTCCTTCTCATTTATCACACATGGCAGCTAGCATGATTGTAATCATGATCCCACAAGTTGAAGATGTCCTTATCCTTGTTTGGGGCATAGTTGGAGGGAAGGCAGACTTGTTGAATGTGCCCTTGGGGGAAGGAGTTCCCCATTCTTTTTGCATGGCATGCTTCAATGGGAGCATGAGATTTTGTATGGCCACTATGATAGATCACTTATCTCTTTGTAAAGTGAGTCATATGTTTGTTGGTAACATGCCTCTCATATGTTTTGGGGAGGAGTTTTTCTATGGATTGCCAAGCTGGGAGGTGATCCACTTCATTTGGATGATAACATGGATATGGGAGTCTTTCATGGATCATGAAAATCCCCATGATTGTCATCACATCTATCTTGAGGAGGCCATGGATCAGCAAGAAGGTTTCCACAAGAACCTTCCATTTTTTCATGATGAGAGCCTTTGGGTTTATTCATCAAAGGCAAACTTGCATATGGAGGAAGGACCATTGGGAGACAAAGGTATTGCAGAAAATTCAAAACAATGGAGGAGACTATTTGATGAGGAGGCCACAAGAGTATAAGGGGAAGTTTTGCAGCACCCTTGCAGTTGCTTGAGGACAAGCAACATCTTGGAGGGGGAGTCTGTAATGTTCCTAAATTAGCTGCAGCTAATTTGAACATTAATTTTTCCTTATTTATTTTGTATTTCATGATTAATGAATAAATTGTGAAGGAGGACATGTAAAACTCCTGAAAACTAAGAATAAATCAATGCCTATGTGAACAGAGACATATTTGGGCTATTCAAATTATATCTTGTAGGTGTGAAAGGGTCTAAATCACAAGAGGGGATCCCATTTGACCAAGTCAAACAACGTAGTCTAGACGCATTGAACCTCTTTGAGGGACAACACAGTTCTAGAAGGAGGTTGTAATGTGAAAGGGGTTAAGTGATTCAAGGTCATTTAGGGTTTGGCAAGATTACTATCTTATAGAAGGAAGAGGAGGGCAACAAGGAAAAGGTTGTTGAAGACATTATTTCTGAAGTTCTATCTGCTTACACATCCCTTGTTAGGCATTCATGTTCAAGAACCCCACCTCCTTCCTTGAGCAGCTCTTGGAGGATAATTGTGCTAAAATTATCCACTATCAGGCTTGGGCCAAGTTTCACCTTACATTACAGCGCTGCTCATGATTGAGGGTTGAGCTGTCTTGTGAGTTGCAACAAGTGGAGATCTAGATTTGCTCATATCTAGATGATAACAGTGGCTCTTTTCAGTGAGAGTGTCATTTAACCTACTGAAAGTGTTCATTTGATGAGTATACTTCATATCTACATCCTGGCATCAATCCATATCATCTTCAGAAGCTACAACGTTGTTTCTGTCCCTAAGATAACATTAAATGCAGATCTACAGCTGCAGGGTGTTCTGCGTGCATTTTGAAGGAGAGATCTCCGGTGATTGGATTCATCCTTCACTGTGGTGATCCATAGATTGGCCAACCAATATATTTTATATTTCAGATATGATATTCTACATGTTCATGATTCAGTGATTTTCTGAATCATTCTGTAGATCTACATTCTTAGATCTCAAATCTACTTCCAGTGCTTCATGATTTGAGCAAAACCCAAAGGGGAATGTATAGATCAGCTCTTATTGTACATGGATCTATATTAGATATATAATTTTATGTACTGATCTGATCTAGATCTGAAGAATTAATAAAATTCTGCTTCAGCCCTAAAAATTACGCTGTCACTGTTATGCAGTCTTTTTACATGGTTGTAGCACCTCTTTCTTGAGGATTTATTCTGTATTATTTCATTCTTCTTCTGTAAAATGTATGAGTTATGTCCCTGAGATTATTTTTGAATTTTAATACCTTATTCCAATCATACCCTTCATAAAAACACGCTCACATGCTTCAGTAAATTTCTGCATAATTCTAGTCTTGGGAAATCAGGGTTTTCTAGCCAAGTTAGGGAAGGAGGAATTCTTTAACTTAGAAATTTTTTTTATTTTTTTTTTTGCTGAAATTCAACATGGGAGTCCCTCATAACCATAGATATCATATCCAACCATTTTCCCCTCTTATTTTTACGCATATCTCTGAATACACATGTTTTAGGGCCTAAATCCTCACTTTTCCCCACCTTTTGCCTTGTAAAACGCTGTATAACTTTGCTGCTGTATATTTTACTGAATTTTAAGTGTTTTTACATCTATATGAAGCATATGGATGTAGCTCCACATTGGTAATAACTCAGTTTTTTTCCCAATCTGTAGTTGTTCCTGAAAAAGGGATATTACAATTTTCTTACAATGACATTGATCTTTTCCTTCATTGTTGCTCCCTTTTAACAAATAAAGTATATGAATTAATAGATTGTTTGAAACATTTTATATAATATTCTTAAGTATATTATTAAGGAACCACCCCCCCGCCCCCCCCTCAAAAAAAAAAAAAAAAGTCATATTGAATAGAATTTTTTCATTCACTTGACTCATCATTATTTGCACTTAGATTATAAATAATATTATCAACCTTATTCATTTTGTGGATTTTCATGACACACACTCGCCGATACATATTAGCTAAACTTAAATTTAGTTCAAACATATTGCGTCCTTCTGAGACATTTTTTATTAATATACGACCTATACCATTCATCAAATAAGTCATTAAATATATTTTATACATAAATCAAATAATTTTCAGCCAAAAATAGCTCTGCTAACTGATGCAGATATTTGAATAAATGCCCAAGTGCATTTAATATACTAAATACACCATATGTTTAATTGTTTAGCACTAAAAATGAAAATTAATTTATTTTAAATAATTTTAAATTATGACAATGCAATTTGTAATGATAAAAGCACCATCATCACTTAACGATGTTATTTAGCAGAGGTGAGCTAGTGTGTTATATTACACCAGGTGCACCGATAAACATAATGGACATGGACAACAAGATTTGGTGTGATATGTAACAATAGAAGCTTCGTAAAAACTAGTGCGTTATATTACATAGGTGTCACGAAACATACATTTAAAAAAAAAAATAGACAAGTCCGACAGAATTTGGATCTAATTCAATAAGTGATCCCCCTACTTTACATGTCAAACACCCTATATATAGTAAGTACACACACCCATTAAATCTAAAATGCCTAAAATTAAAAGCCCTAATTGTGAAGTGGTAGAGAATTTTAAACCCTAAGGTGAAATTTTGCAGTCACATAAGCAAGAGGAAGCAAGAGTTTAATGCAAGTATTGAATTTTTTTTTTTTTATTATCTAAATTTTATTTAAATCTAAATAGGAACAAAGATCGTAACAAATTTTACAAGTAAAATCAATAGTATATTTTTTATTATGCAGGGTTTTTAATATATATATATATAATTTTATTTATTTATTTTTTCGGAATTTTGAATAAATTTAATGGAAATTGTAATTTTGTTAATAGTGAAATCAAAAGTAAAATTTAAAACTTTTGTTATGCAGGGTTTTGAGTGAATCACCATACCTTTCAAATTTTGAACTTTCTGCGGTTTCAAAATATTCTATGGCTCCACAATGCTCCCAAAATGTATCTCTTGAAAATGATCTCTCTTTTAGTAAAGCCATAACAAAAATTGTAAATATTTTTGTTAGTAAAATCAACAATAAAATTTAAAATTTTTACTATGTAGGGTTTTGAGTGAATCACCATGCCTTTCAGCTTCTAATGTTTTGAATAGTTCTGCTACTCCAAAGTATTTTGTTGATGCACAATGCTCCTGATATGTCTTTCTTGAAAATCACTCCCATGAAATTTTGGGAAAAATAATGAAATAATGAATGAATTTTTATTGTTTAAAAGACTTTATGAAATTAGATTTTGAAAAATCAATTGTTGCTTATTTTTCAATTAAAAAAATCAAAGTAAAAATCACATTTTTTTTCACTTAATCCAAACATCAATATGTTCGATAGTAAAGAGCATCTGTGCGTTTGCAAGTAAAGTGCACCAAAATTACCGAGGTGCCAAATTTTCTAAATGCACCAACAAGATAGATTTTTATTTTTATTTTGAAATCCCGAAATGATGCAGTTAATATTTTAAATTTAATGGAGCCATTTGTATTTAAATGCATCAAAGTTTTAATTCTTATAAGAGCATCGAAATGGTAGAATTCGTTTTTATTTTTGAAATCCTGGAAATAGGAGTGGATCGATATTATTTTTATTTAAACGTATCAATGTCGTTTTTAACAAGAGCACTTGTCAATGATAGAATATTTTTTTATTTTCAAAATTCCAGAAACAAGTGTGGTTATTATTTTAATGCCTTGATGTGGTTATTATTGAAGCACATCAGTGTGGTTAGTCTCGATAAGAGCACCGATAGAGTTTAAATACTATATGAAATTTTTTTTTCCCATAAAATGACATATTCATCTCAAATTATCCTTTAGGATGCATACGCATGAGTTACAACAATTCATAGTATACATTTTCCACTTAAAATTGCCTTATTCTTGAAAAATGGTTTGAAATGTATATTGAAATTCAGATTGTGGTTATATGGTTCTCGAAATTAATTTTAGATATGTACACAAAATTTTATTTATGATTTTGCTCAAATACAGGGAGAAAATCTCATAATATTAAATGGTCAGTTATTTAATTTCGGATCATTCCATATTGCTGATCAAAGTCTCTCACATAATCCTCATTTTCCATCTCCCTTAAGTTCAAAATTTATTTATATTTCGATTATCTATATATATTTTTTAATCCATGTCAATTTGAATAAAAATGTATCCAAAAATGTAGGATTCAAAATTGAGTTCAAATGCAAAAAACATTTCTCCATTTAAAAAACGTTGGAATCTCTTATAAGGAGAAACATATCGCAAGCAGTTGGTAGATGAAAATGGAAAACCACTTCAACCTACCAATTGGAACATGGAATCTTCTAACCACAATCCTAGATCAATGATGGTAATAATTGTTTGGTGTAATGCAATTTCAACAAACCAATTGCGTTGAAATGCTTGCTAATATCATTGATGTACAAATGTTCAATATTTTTTGAAATTGAGATTCTAGCGATGATGAGAGACCCACCTACCATCTTCCAATGCACCCCACTACACCGTCAAATTGAGAGAATGTTGTATTAAGAGCAAGGCTCAGAGAGGAAGCATACAAAGAATGGTTGAATCAACCACCTATTCAGTTTGAAATACATATAGATTCACCACTTAGGAATTACTACAACAATAGTAGTTCTTCATCACAAGTTGGGAGTGGAGGAAATCAAATAGAGGTTGTTATGGATGATTGCTTATGGGATATGACTGCCATGGAGGAAATGTTGTTACATGAATTATATAACCATGAGCTAGGGTATGATTCGCATATCACTAATACCTTATTTGAAAGCGTGAAATATACTTTAACCATCCCTCTCTTTCGACCTGACGGCATGTCAAAGTTTACTTAGATGGGGACATCTATGATATTGTACAACTTGAAATCAAAGTTCGACATGTCGAATGCATGTTTCTCGGTAATATTGAGGAAATTCACCTGCATGATATGTTAGCACAGTTCTTTGCTAAGTCATGAGTCCATTCCATAGTTTTTCTTTTAGGATTAAAGTTCAAAGATTTCAAAATTTCAAAAAAAAATTGGGCACTACCGGAATTTCCAGAAGCACCAATTTTTAAGCATTTTAGACAGTCTATTATTTCTTGTTTCTGTCTTTTTATTTTTATTTTCTGATGCTACCAAAATTTCTGGAAGCATACTATGTTATTTAAATAAAGAGAAAAAGTTCATTCGCTTTATTCATACCACATGTCGTAGGGCATACGCATCAAAGATATAATGAGAGGTGTCATATTACAGTCAGTTAGCTAAGGTAAAGTCTTTTTATACATTAAGACCCATGTGTTATCCGCAGTTAATGATTGAACTGTTTCCAGTCATGCCTGTCTATGCTAAGTCAGTCACCCATATGTTAAGGTACGTGTTTTGTTGAGTTAAAGGCATCGTGGTGATCACACCGCACTCCATAACCGTTCTACTAGCCGCACAACACTGCTGCCAGAAATTTTGGCCAATCAACAACACAGTTTGCGGAAGTGACTATGTGTCATCAAAGACACTTTCCATAAGCTATCTGGAGATAGCATATGAAGAACAAAACTAACTAAAGGTGGTGATGGTGTGTCACATGGTTCACATCATGATCATGAATATTTTTAATGATAGAAGGTGAGTTTCATGGGGTGGTGAACCAAATTTAGTTTTTAAACCACCTAAAATACATGAATGTTGACATTTGAAGTCTAAGTTGCTGGATTCGAATTTGCTGAGAGTTATAATTGGAGAAGAAGTTTGGATTTTAGACAAGATTCCAGAGGAGAATATAGGCCACACCTATAAGGTAAAATCTTCTTATTCTGCCACCTATCATTTGTAGGAGACATAGTCATTTATTTTTCTGAAGATGAGTAAAACATGTGGTAAGATAAATCGAATAGAGTCACATGGTGCAGATTTGGTTGATGCTAATCCAAGGGTGAGAATTCGATTTATGCATTCAGGATGGTATTGTTAGGTCCCTATATTACTAGTATAGTCCCTTATTGTTGTTAGTGTAACACCCTTATTGTTATTATTGTACCCCTGTAACCCCAATATTGTTATTATTGTGCCCTTACATTATTATTGTTAGGTCGACTAGGATTATATTGTGACCCCAGGGACTCCTATATATAGAAGGAGGTTTTGTCATGTGTATCATCAAAGAATTGTTCATTTATGTAATGTATTATAGGTTTTCCCCTCGAAGTGGCAGATTTCTAAGGCGTTGATCTCTCTTTTATTTTATTTTTGGAGCTGGTTTCATAACATTTGGTATCATAGCTTTGGATTCTAGGGTTCCGTTGCTCCAAACAGGTCATTGTGGTATTTTCGCTATAACTTTGTTTCTACAAAGGCTAAGAAGCTTAATTTTTTACAGAGAGAAACCGCAATCTTGAGGAACGTCGTGTAAAAATTTCAAATCTTTGTTCGCAACATTGGGAGAGATATGATCTATGGAAGTTAGGGTTTTTCCAGGCTCCTGAATTTCACCTAAACAGGTAATTTTTGCTATAACGTTTTTTATACGAAGGTTCAGAAGCTGAATTTTTTATAGAGCAAAGCCTAAATCATGAAGAACTTCCTGTACAAATTTCAGATCTTGATTCACAATTTTTACGGAGATATGATTTGTGGAAGTTAGGGTTTTTTCAAGCTCTCGAATTTCATCTCAAAGAGGTGACTGTGGGAATATCGTCATAACTCTCTCTCTCTGAGCATCGGATTGGAATTATGTAAAAAATGACCACAATTACACGGACTGCAGTTTCCCGTGTATCAATTTCAAAGGTGAAGGAGGAAACAGTGACACGTGGAACATTTTACAAGTTCACTCTACTGAACCAATCCATAATTAGGGCATTGTGGAAGATTAGGCATAACTTTGATTTGAAGAATCCAAATCAGGTAAGACCTGTGGCATTCGAAAGAAGATTCAGAGGGATACTACATGGTTGAATTTCAGATATTGAAGATCCGAAATCACAAAGATAATTCAGTTTCAATATCGAGCTCTCCAAAAGAAAGAAAAAGATATCAGTATTGGGTTAAAAAATGCCAACTAAAAAGAATTCAACACCCATTAAGACTTCACAAGGCTCTACTATGACTCATGAAGTGGAATAAGCACAATATGACATATCAAAATTATAAGAGCAAGTGCACCAAATTTTTCTCTTGCAAAGAAAACAAAAAATCAAATGGAAGTTTTGAAGAAAGACGTTGAAGCTAAGATGGATGGTTTGAAGAAAGGTGTGGAAGCTAAGATGGATGGTTTGAAGAATGGCATGGAAGCTAATATGGATGGCATGGAAGCTAAGATCGATGAAAAAATGAAAGACAACATGGAAGACATGAAGAATCATCTAAAAGTAGACATCGAAGGTTGGATGACAAGGTTAATACAAGAAATGATTCCTAATGGAGGAAAGATAATAGATGAAACTCATGATGAGAACAAATAAATTTTAATCGTGATTTAATAAACTCTAATTTTGGATTGAAGAACCACCATATTCCATAGATGGATATGAGAAAGTTTGATGGAAAGGATCCCATAACATGGATACTACAGATGGAGCAATATTTTGATCTCAATAATATGCAAAACACACAAAAGGTACACATTGCAACTTTAAATTTAGAACAAAATACATGTGTATGGTATCGATGGCTTTACTCCCGTAGAAAAATTGTCACTTGGTCAATTTTTACAGAGGAAATGATATCACATTATGAGTATACAAAGAATAACACCTTCTTTATCCAATTGATAAATCTCAAACAAAAGGGTTCAGTGCTGGAGCACATTGAGGACTTCCAAAAATTGAATATAAGGGTAACTGATATTCCAGAGGAACACAGGATTGACGTCTTCATAGGGACTTTAAAGGATACCATCCAACATGAAGTTCAGGTTTGGGAACCTAATTCATTGGAGAAGGCATTCAGGTTGGAAAGAAAAAATGAATGTAAAATTATGGTGACAAGGAAGCCTACCATTCACATCTATAAAGATGGAAGTGTTGCTAATCCTAGACTTCCACAACCTACAAGTTATACACCACAAAAAATGGAAGAAAAAGAGAAAAAGGGCTTTGCTACAGTTGTGATAGCAAATACACTAAAGGTCATATGTGTGTTGAGCAGAAATTATTTTACATAGATTGTGAAGAGGAGGAAGAAAATGAACAAGAAACTTCAAAAGAAGAGGATATACACTAGGAACCAACCCTAGAAGAATAATAAATGAGTCCGACCATATCGTGTAATGCATTGGCAGGAATTACTGTTCCTCAAACTCTCAAGATAGAAGGACATATCAAGAAGAAAAAGGTAATAGTGTTGATTGATTTGGGTAGTACCCATAATTTTATTCATTGTAAGGTTTCCAAGGAATTAAATTGTTTCCTATACCTAGCAGCATAATGTCAAGTGATGGTTGCAAATGGAGGAACTATAAATTGCTCTAGAAAATGCCATAATATAAAGCTAACCATTGGGTAATATTTATTGAATAGTCTAATTCTTTCCATTCTAATGGGAGGTGCTGATGTTGTACTAGGATTACAATGGTTACAATATTTGGGGATGGTAGCTTTTAATTTACAAGAACTTTTTTTGAATTTTTTTTTGGTAGGAAAGGAAATCGAATTATGGGGTATCACAGGGAATCCAGGAAAGATAATAAGCTCTAATGTCATGACAAAGCTTCTGAAGAAAGAAAAATGAGGTGTAATTGCACAATTATGCTCACTAGAAGTTCCAACATCAAAATCATCTATTTCTCCATATCTCCAAAAATTCTTGGACAATCATTCCAAGTTGTTTGAAACTCCCAAAGGACTCCCACCTATTCGTGATCATGATCATGCTATTCATTTAATTCTACGAAGTGTTCCTCCAAACATCAGGCCTTACAGATATCCTTATGTCCAAAAGAGAGAAATTGAACATATGGTTGCAGAAATGTTAGAGGCTGGTATAGTTCAACCTAGTCAAAGTTCTTTCTTTGCTCGAGTAGTATTGGTGAACAAGAAGGATGGATCATGGCGCATGTGCCCGGATTATAGGGAGCTCAATAAGCTCACTATTAAAGATAAATTTCCCATACCTATGATTGCTGAATTATTGGATGAATTACATGGAGCAATTTATTTTACCAATTTGGATCTTCATTCAGGATATCATCAAATTAGAATGAAGATCGAAGATATTCCGAAAACAACATTTCGAACTTGTGAGGGTCATTATGAATTTTTGGTCATGCCTTTTGTCCTTACCAATGCACCTTCTACATTTCAAGGGTTGATGAATTCCATTTTCAAACACTTCCTTAGAAAATTTGTGCTAGTATTTTTTGATGACATACTAATTTACACTAGGTCTTGGAAGGATGATGTTCAACATGTTGACATGGTGCTCAAACTATTGGAGGAGAAACAATTATATGAAAAAACATCCAAATTTTTCTTTGGAGTACAAGAGTTGGATTATCTGGGTCATATTGTATCTCACGAGGGTGTTAAGGTAGACCCTAACAAAATTAAAGCCATTAAGGAATGGAAAGTACCCACAATCATAAAGCAGTTGCGAGGATTTCCCGGGTTAATAGGGTATTATCACAAGTTTGTTAAGAATTATGAGAGAATAGAAACACCTCTAACAACATTATTCAAGAAATATGCATTTTCATGGATTCCTAAAGCAACTAAGGCCTTTGAACATCTTAAAGAGGCAAAGTGCCTAGCACTAGTCTTAGCTACGCCAGACTTCACAAAAACCTTTATTGTGGAATGTGATGCCTCAGGAAATGGAATTGGTTCTGTTTTAATGCAAGAAGGAAGACCCATTGCTTTTGAAAGTCATCCAATCAAAGGAAAGTATTTACAGAAAGCTATTTTATGAGAAGGAAATATTGGCAATACTACATGCACTAAAGAATTGGCGACCTTACCTAATGGGAGGACACTTCAAGGTAAAAAATGATCATGATAGTCTTAAACACTTTTTGGAACAAATAATATTTTCAAAAGAGCAGCAAAAATGTGTCACAAAGATGCAATTTGTAATGATAAAAGCACCATCATCACTTAACAATGCTATTTAGAAGAGGCGAGCTGGTGTGTTATATTACAGTAGGTGCATCGATAACATAATGGACATGGACAACAAGATTCGGTGTGATATGTAACAATAGAAGCTCCGTCAAAACTAGCGTGTTATATTACATAGGGCTCACAAAATATACGTTTAAAAAAAAAATTAGACAAGTCTGATAGAATTTGGATCTAATTCAATAAGTGATCCCCCTACTTTACATGTCAAACACCCTATATATAGTAAGTACACACACCCATTAAATCTAAAATGCCTAAAATTAAAAACCCTAATTGTGAAGTGGTAGAGGGTTTTAAACCATAAGGTGAATTTTTGCAACCACATAAGCAAGAGGAAGCAAGAGTTTAATACAAGTATTGATTTTTTTTTGTTTTTTTATCTAAATTTTATTTAAATCAAAATAGGAACAAAGATCGTAACAAATTTTACTAGTAAAATCAATAGTAGATTTTTTATTATGAAGGGTTTTTAATATATATATATATATATATATATATATATATATTTCTGAATTTTGAATAAATTTAATAGAAATTTTAAATTCAAAAGTAAAACTTAAAACTTTTGTTATGCAGGGTTTTGAGTGAATCACCATACCTTTCAAATTTTGAACTTTCTGCGGTTCCAAAATATTCTACGGCTCCACAATGCTCCCCAAATGTATCTCTTGCAAATTATCTCTCTTTTAATTAAGCCATAACAAAAATTGTAAATATTTTTATTAGTAAAATCAACAATAAAATTTAAAATTTTTACTATGTAGGGTTTTGAGTGAATCACCATACCTTTCAGCTTCCGATCTTTTGAATAGTTTTGCTGCTCCAATGTATTTTGTTGATGCACAATGCTCCTGATATTTCTTTCCTTCAAATCACTCCCTTGAAATTTTGGGAAAAATAATGAAATAACGAATAATTTTTTACTGTTTAAAAGACTTTATGAAATTAGATTTCGAAAAATCAATTGCTGCTTATTTTTCAATTACAAAAAAAAAAAAAAAAATCACATTTTTTTCACTTAATCCAAACATCGATACATTCGATAGTAAAGAGCATCTGTGCGTCTATAAGTAAAGTGCACCAAAATTACCGGGGTACCAAATTTTCTAAACGCACCAACAAGATAGATTTTTATTTTTATTTTGAAATCCTGAAACGATGCGGTTAATATTTTAAATTTAATGGAGACATTTTTATTTAAATGCATCAAAGTTGTAATAGTTATAAGAGCACTGAAATGGTAGAATTAGTTTTTATTTTTGAAATCCTGGAAATAGGAGTGGATATATTATTTTTATTTAAACACATCGATGTCGTTTTTAACAAGAACACTGATATGATAGAATTTTTTTTTTTCAAAATTTCGGAAACAAGTGTGGTTATTATTTTAATGCCTCGATGCAATTATTATTGAAGCACATCAGTGTGGTTAGTCCTGATAAGAGCACCGGTAGAGTTTAAATGCTATTTGAAATTTTGTTTTCACATAAAATGACATATTCATCTCAAATTATCCTTTAGGACGGATACACATGAGCTACAACAGTTCATAGTATACATTTTCCACTTAAAATCGCCTTATTCTTGAAAAATGGTTTGAAAAGTATATTGAAATTCAGATTGTGGTTATATGGTTCTCGAAATTAATTTTAGATATGTACACAAAATTTTATTTCTGATTTTACTCAAATACAGGGAGAAAATCTCATAATATTAAATGGTCAATTATTTAAATTTCAGCTAATTCCATATTATTGATCAAAGTCCTTCACATAATCCTCCTTTTCCATCTCCCTTGAGTTGAAACTTTTTTTATATTTTGATTATATATATATATATTTTAATCCATGTCAATTTGAATAAAAATGTATCCAAATTTGTAGGATTCAAAATTGAGTTCAGATGCAAAAAACATTTCTCCATTTCAAAAAGGTTGGAATCTCTTATAAGGAGAACAATATCGCAAGCAGTTGGTAGATGAAAATGGACAACCACTTCACCCTACCAATTGGAACATGGAATATTCTAGCCACAATCCTAGATCAACGATGGTAATAATTGTTTGGTATAATGTAATTTCAACAAAACAATTGCATTGACATGCTTGCTAATATCATTGATGTACAAATGTTCAATATCTTTTGAAATTGAGATTCTAGCAATGATGAGAGACCCACCTACCATCTTCCGATGCACCCCACTACAACGTCAAATCGAGAGAAAGTTGCATTAAGAGAAAGGCTTAGAGAGGAAGCATACAAAGAATGGTTGAATCAACCACCTATTCAATTTGAACTACATACAGATTCACCAATTAGGAATTACTACAACAATAGTAGTTTTTCATCACAAGTTGGGAATGGAGGCAATCAAATAGAGGTTTTTATGGATGATTGCTTATCAGATATGACTTCCATGGAGGAAATGTTGTTACATTAATTATATAACGATGAGCTAGGGTATGATCCTCATATCATTGATACCTTATTCGAAATCCTGAAATCTACTTTCACCACCCCTCTCTTTCGACCTGATGGCATGTCAAAGTTTACTTAGACGGGGACATCTATGTTATTGTACACCTTGAAATCAAAGTTTGGCATGTCGAATGCATGTTTCTCAGTAATATTGAGGAAATTCACCTGCATGATATGTTAGCATAGTTCTTTTCTAAGTCACGAGTCCATTCCATAGTTTTGTTTTTAGGATTAAAGTTCAAAAATTTCAAAATTTTAAATTTTTTTTTTGGGCGCTATTGGAATTTCCAGAAGCACTAGTTTTTAAGCCTTTCATACAATCTATTTATTCTTTTTTTTGTCTTTTTCTTTTTATTTTCCGATGCTACTGGAATTTCTAGAAGCAGAGTATTTTTTTTAAATAAAGCGAAAAAGTGCATTCGCTTTAGTCATACCACATGTCGTAGGGTTAATACACATCAAATATTTTTTAAATCCTTTAAGATATAATGAGAGGTGTCATATTACAGTCAGTTAGCTAAGGTAAAGTCTTTGTATACGTTAAGACACATGGTTCATCCACAGTTAATGATCGAACCATTTCCAGTCATGCTTTTCTATGCCAAGTCAGTCACCCATACGTTAAGGTACATGTTTTCCTGAGTTAAAGGGATCGTGGTGATCAGACCGCACTCCATAACCGTTCTACTGGCTGCACAACACTGCTGCCAGAAATTATGGCCAATTGGAAACACAATTTGCATAAGTGATTGTGTGTCATTAGAGACACTTTCCATAAGCTATCTGGAGATCCCATATGGATAACAAAACCAACTGAACGTGGTGATGGTGTGTCACATGGTGCACATCATGATCATGAATATTTTTAATGATAGAAGGTTATTTTCATGGGGCGGTGAACCAAATTTAGTTTTTAAACCACCTAAAAAACATGAATGTTGACATTTTAAGTCTAAGCTGCTGGATTCAGATTTGCTGAGAGTTATATTTGGAGAATAATTATGGATTTTAGACAAGATTCCAGAGGAGAATATAGGCCAAGCCTATAAGGTAAAATCTTCTTATTATGCCTCCTATCATTTGCAGGAGACATAGTCATTTATTTTTCTGAAGATGAGTAAAACAGGTGGTAAGATCAATTGAATAGAGTCACATGGTGCAAATTTGGTTGATGCTAATCCAAGGGCGAGAAATCTATTTATACATTCAAGATGGTACTGTTAGGTCCCAATATTACTATTATAGTCCCTTATTGTTATTAGTGTAACCCCCTTATTGTTATTTTGTACCCCCGTAACCCCAATATTGTTATTATTATGCCCTTACATTATTATTGTTAGGTCGATTAGGATTATATTGTGACCCCAGGGACTCCTATATATAGAAGGAGGTTTTGTCATGTGTATAATCCAAGAATTGTTCATTTATGTAATGTATTGGAGGTTTTCCCCTCAAAGTGGCTGATTTATAAGGCGTTGATCTCTCTTTTATTCTATTTTTGGAGTTGGTTTCATAACATTTGGTATCAAAGCTTTGGATTCTAGGGTTTCTCTGCTCCAAATAGGTGATTGTGGTATTTTCGCTATAAATTTGTTTCTACAAAGGCTAAGAAGATGAAATTTTTACAGAGAGAAGCCACAATCCTGAGGAACATCATGTAACAATTTCATATATTGGTTTGTAATATTGGCAGAGATATGATTTGTGGAAGTTAGGGAATTTTCAGGCTCCTGAATTTCACCTAAACAGGTCATTTTCGCTATAAATTTTTTTATATGAAGGTTCAGAAGCTTAAATTTTTATAGAGCGAAGCCTAAATCTTGAATAAATTCCTGTACAATTTTCAGATCTTGACTCACAATTTTTACGGAGATAGGATTTGTGGAAGTTAGGGTTTTTTCAGGCTCCCGAATTTCATCTCAAAGAGGTGACAGTGGGAATATTGTCATAACTCTCTCTCTGAGCATCAGATTGGAATTCTATAAAAAGTGGCCACAATTACATGGACTATAGTTTCATGTGTATCAATTTTAGAGCCGAACGAGGAAATAGTGACACGTGGAACATTTTACAAGTTCGCTCTACACAACCTGTCCATAATTAGGCCATTGTGGAATATTGGGCATAACTTTGACTCGAAGAATCCAAATCAGGTCAAATCTGTGGAATTAGAAAGAAGATTCAGAGGGCTACTACAGGGCCAAATTTTAGATATTGAAGATTTGAAATCACAGCGATAATTCAGTTTCAATATCGAGCTCCTCAAAAGCAAGAACAAGATATCAGTATTGGGTTCAAAAATTCCAACTAAAATGAATTCAACACTCATTAAGACTTCAGAAGGCTCTACTATGACGCATGAGGATGAAGAAGCACAACATGACATATCAAAATTACAAGAGCAAGTGCACCAAATTTCTCTCTCGCAAAGAAAAAAAAATGAAATGGAACTTTTGAAGAAAGGCATGGAAGCTAATATGGATGGTTTGAAGAAAGGCATGGAAGCTAAGATGGATGTTTTGAAGAATGGCATGGAAGATAATATGGATGGAATGGAAGCTAAGATGGATGGCGTGGAAGCTAAGATGGATGGCATGGAAGCTAAGATCGATGAAAAAATGAAATACAACATGGAAGACATGAAGAATGATCTAAAAGTATACTTGGAAGATTTGATGACAAGGTTAATACAAGAAATTATTCCTAATGGTGAAAAGATAGTAGAGGAAACTCATGGTGAGAACAAAATAAATGTTAATTGTGATTTCATAAACTCTAATTTTGGATTGAAGAACCACCATATTCCAAAGATGGATATGAGGAATTTTGATGGAAAGGATCCCATAACATGGATACTACAGATGGAGAAATATTTTGATCTCAATAATGTGAAAAACACACAAAAGTTACACATTGCAACTTTAAATTTAGAGCAAAATACATTTGTATGGTATCGATGGCTTTACTCCTGTAAAAAAATTGCCACTTGGTCAATTTTTACAGAGGAAATGATAGCACATTATGAGGATACAAAGAGAAACACCTTCTTTAGCCAATTGATAAATCTCAAACAAAAGGGTTCAGGGGTGGAGCAAATTGAGGACTTCCAAAAATTGAATATAAGGGTAACTGATATTCCAGAGGAACAAAGGATTGATGTCTTCATAGGGAATTTATCGGATAACATCCAACATGAAGTTCACGTTTGGGAACCTGATTCATTGGAGAAGGCATTCAAGTTGCAAGAAAATTTGAATGTAAAATTATGGTGACAAGGAAGCCTACCACTCACATCTATAAAGATGGAAGTGTTTCTAATCCTAGAATTTCACAACCTATAAGTTGGGCACCAAAACAATTGGAAGAAAAAAGAGAAAAAGGGATTTGCTACAGTTGTGATAACAAATACACTAAAGGTCATAAGTATGTTGAGCAAAAATTATTTTACATAGATTGTGAAGAGGAGGAAGAAAATGAACAAGAAACTTCAAAAGAAGAGGATATACACCAAGAACCAACCCTAGAAGAATAATAAATGAGTCCGACCATATTGTGTAATGCATTGGCAGGAATTACCGCTCCTAAAACTCTCAAGATAGAAGGAAATATCAAGAAGAAAAAGGTAATAGTGTTGATTGATTCGGGTAATACCCATAATTTTATTCATTCTAAGGTTGCAAGAAATTGAATTGTTTCCTATACCCAACACCATAATGTCAAGTGATGGTTGCAAATGGAGGAACTATAAATTTCTCTAGAAAATTCCATAATATCAAGCTAACCATGGGGGAATATTTATTGAATATTCCAATGCTTTCCATTCCAATGGGAGGTGTTGATGTTGTACTAGGAGTACAATGGTTACAATCGTTGGGGATGGTAGCTTTTAATTTTCAAGAACTTTTCTTGAATTTTTTTTTAGAAGGAAAGGAAATAAAATTATGGGGTATCGCAGGGAAGCTTGGAAAGATTATAAGCTCTAATGTCATGACAAAGCTTTTGACGTAAGAAAATCGAGGCATAATTGCACAATTATGCTCACTAGAAGTTCCAACATCAAATCATCTATTTCTCCAGATCTCCAAAAATTCTTGGACAATCATTCCAAGTTGTTTGAAACTCCCAAAGGAATCCCACCTATTCATGATCATGATCATGCTATTCATTTAATTGCAGGAAGTGTTCCCCCAAACATCAAGCCTTACAGATATCCTTATGTCCAAAAGAGAGAAATTGAACGTATGGTTGGAAAAATGTTAAAGGCTGGTATTGTTCAACCTAGTCAAAGTTCTTTCTTTGCTCTAGTAGTATTGGTGAAAAAGAAGGATGGATCATGGTGCATGTGTCCGGATTATAGGAAGCTTAATAAGCTCACTATCAAAGATAAATTTCCCATTCCCGTGATTGATGAATTATTGGATGAATTACATGGAGAAATTTATTTTACCAAGTTGGATCTTCATTCAGGATATCATCAAATTAGAATGAAGATCAAAGATATTCCGAAAACAACATTTTGGACTCATGAGGGTCATTATGAATTTTTGGTCATGCCTTTTGGCCTTACCAATGCACCTTCTACATTTCAAGGGTTGATGAATTCCATTTTCAAACCCTTCCTTAGAAAATTTGTGCTAGTATTCTTTGATGAAATATTAATTTATAGTAGGTCTTGGAAGGAACATATTCAACATGTTGACATGGTGCTCAAACTATTGGAGGAGAAACAATTATATGCAAAAAGATCCAAATTTTTCTTTGGAGTACAAGAGGTGGAATATCTGGGTCATATTGTATCTCACAATGGTGTTAAGGTAGACCCTAAAAAAATTAAATCCATTAAGGAATGGAAATTCCCCACAATCATAAAGAAATTTCGAGGATTTCTCGGGTTAATAGGGTATTATCACAAGTTTGTTAAGAATTATGGGAGAATAGCAACACCTCTAACAACATTATTGAATAAAGATTCTTTTTCATGGACTCTTGAATAAACTAAGGCCTTTGAAAATCTTAAAGAGACAATGTGCCTAGCACCAGTCTTAGCTATGCCAGACTTCACAAAAACCTTTATTGTGAAATGTGACGCCTTAGGAAATGGAATTGGTTCTATTTTAATGCAAGAAGGAATACCCATTTATTTTCAAAGCTGTCTAATCAATGGAAAGTATTTACAGAAATCTATTTATGAGAAGGAAATGTTGGCAATACTACATGCACTAAAGAAATGGTGACCTTACCTAATGGGAAGACACTTGAAGGTAAAAGTTGATCATGATAGTCTTAAACAATTTTTGGAACAAAGACTATATTCTGAAGAGCAGCAAAAATGGGTCACAAAGATGTTGGGTTATGACTTTGAAATAATCTACAAAAAAGGGAAGCTAAATGTTGTTGCAGATGCACTCTCAAGAAAGGATGAAGAGGTGGAAGCATTGCTTTGTGCCATTTCTATTATCCAACCATATTGGGTAACTGAAGCAAGGGATGAATGGAATAAGGACGAAGAAGTGTGGACACTCATTCAAAATTTGTAGCAAGATCCTAGTACATTAGATACATTTAGTTGCAAAAATGATTCCTCATGGTACAAATATCGCTTATATATTTGCATTCCCAATTAAAACAAAATATTCTTTTGGAATTTCACACTTTTCATTTAGGAGGACACTCAGGATTTCTAAAAATTTACTACAGGGTGAAGAAATATTTTTTTGGGATGGCCTTAAATCTTATATTCAAAATTTTGTGCCGAAATGTTTGGTTTGCCAGCAAAATAAAGTTGAGACAATTAAGACCACGGGTCTTCTACAACCTTTATCCATTCCATGTCAACGTTGGGAGGAAATTTAAATGGATTTTATCACATGTTTACCTCAGTCTGAAGGAAAGAGTGTCATCATGGTGGTCGTTGATATACTTACCAAGTATGCACACTTTTGTGCATTATCTCATCCATTTAAAGAAAGTATAGTTGCTACTACATTTATGGAAACAATTCAAAAGCTAATGGAAACCCAAATATTATTGTAAGTGACAGATATCCCATTTTTACTGGAAATTTTTGGACGGAATTATTTTCTTTTTTAGGTACTCAACTAGCTCATAGCTCAACTTATCATCATCAATCTGATGGTGAAACTGAGATAGTGAATAAATGTTTGGAAGGATATCTTCGTTGTTTTGTATCTGATAAGAAAATATAATGGATCAAGTGGTTACCTCTCATTGAATGGTGGTATAACACTTCCTTCCATACTGCAACGAAATTGAACCCATTTATGGCACTTTATGGATATCATCCACCATCCATCACATCTTCTTTAAGGGAAAATTCTAAGGTTCAAGCAGTGGAAGATCACATCGAGCATCAACAAGAAGTTCTCCAACTCTTAAAGGATAACCCAAATTTGGCACAAAATCAAATGAAACAATAGGAAGATCAACATCTCAATGAGAGAAATTTTGATGTAGGAGACTGGGTATTTTTACAGCTACAACCATACAAACAAATGTCCCTCAAGCAAGTTAAGAAGGATAATAAATCATCGCCAAAGTACTATGGTCGTTACAAGGTGTTGCAAAATATTGGTAGTATGGCATACAAATTGGAGCTTCCTGCTTCTTCACGAGTGCATCCAGTTTTCCATGTTTCATGCTTAAAGAAGGTTATAGGGGACAAACTTCTACTTCAAACAATATTGCCAGAACTTGATGAGGAAGGAAAAATCATATTGGAACTTGAGGTAGTCACGGAAAAAATAACTTGACAGCTAAGAAATCGATCAATTTCAGAGTATCTCATCAAATGGAAGAACTTACCCACTGAAGATTCTACATGGGAGGATGATAATTTTATACAGAAGCATCCGGAGCTACTCAAGCATTGAGGACAACATTTTTTTGAAGGAGAGTCGTATGCTAGGTCCCAATATTACTAGTATAGTCCCTTATTGTTGTACCGCTGTAACCCCAATATTGTTATTATTGTGCCCTTACATTATTATTGTTAGGTCAGCTAGGATTATATTGTGACCCCAAGGACTCCTATATATAGAAGGAGGTTTTTTCATGTGTATTATCCAATAATTGTTAATTTATGTAATGTATTGGAGGTTTCCCCCTAGAAGTGGCTGATTTCTAAGGTGTTGATATCTCTTTTGTTCTATTTTTGGAGTTGGTTTCATAACAGGTATCCTATTTTCACCAAGTTGGGAAGATCATATTCAGGAGTTGCTCTAGAGTTTTCTAATTCTTTTAATGGACAGGAGGCTACAGTTTATGGCCTCACTTTGTAGGCTTATGAAGACTCCATTGCCGAAGCCTTTAACATTCCCCAAGAAGGAGAGAGGTGGTTCAAGGGACAAGCTATCACAGGAGGTGATCTCAACAGCTTCCTCAAGGATGCTCACAGAGATCCAAATAGGGAAAAAGGCATCCCAAGAAGATACCTTAAGAATGACTGCGCAGAGGCAATCAAACTTATCATGCTATACCTCACATGTGAAAGGAGGTATACAATGGCATTCCTCTATCACATGAGGTTTCTTTTTCATATTGCAGGGAAAAAGACATTGAATCTGCCATTTTTCTTATTGAAAAGCCTAACAATATGTTAGCAAGGGTTCAGACCCATACTGATGTTTCCGAGTACAACTTGTATCATCAATATTTGATAAAATTTCTGGTTGAAGAAGATTTTAGGAAGAGAAACCAAACTTTGGACCATTTTCTATTCTATAGGGCAGGCGAACCTGCACCTACACCTCCAGTTCCACAACCTAATCCTCAGCCTGCAAAGAGAAGAACAAAAATAAAGGCCCAGAAATAAAACATTCATAAAAAGGCCAAAGGTAAGAAAGAGAAAGTTTTTGCAGGAAAAACTAAAAGAAAGGTGGAAAAAGGAGAGAGCTCTTCAAAAATCAAGCCCAAGTCCATGAAGATAGTACCCCTTGTTCCTCGATTTCCAAATGTATACACAAGAGCCAAAAGAGGGAGGTCTGCAACAAAAGATAAGTCAAAAGCACAGGTGCTACCAGAATTCCCGGAAGCACCTATTCAGAAAAATTTGTAGGAGTATCAACCTACACCTTCAGATGGAGAACTGCTTAAGGATTCTAGATATGAAATCAACAACAAAAAGAAGAAAGAAGAAGCTAAACCTATTGCTAGCACCAGAAAGAGGCAGACAAGAGAGAGAAATAAGTTTAGACGTAAATCTAAGGATCTTCTCAAGCCAATCCTATTGAAAAAATTCATTGATGTTGAATGGAAACCTGAAGGTTAAAACATAGAGAAGTCAGAGAAATCCATGAACAAAAACAAGAACCCAACCCCTTCAGAAAAGAACTCAGAGCCCTCAAAAAGAATTAAAACACAGAAGGGTGCTAAGGAGGAAAAAGACATTGTCAAGGAGGAAACTACAAGAGAAACCAGATCCAAAACATCAGCTGCTGACAGTAAAAATGATTTAGATCAACTGGTTGAAGCTTCAACACACTTAGAGAAAAGGTAAAAATGTTTTTAGTACTAATCCCTTTTTGATAATCAGTTATAAATTTTGAACAACAACCTAGGTGTCATAGAATACAAGTCAACACAAAATTTTCAGCATTTTTCTGTGTATTTTGAAAAATAAATAGGGCACAACCGGAATTTTTGGTAGCATTCCATATTTTTCTCAGTTACAAGTTTTTACCGGAATTTCTGGCAGCACCTATTTTAACTGAATTTTGACACATGTCATCAATTTTTTCCGAGCTAGTTAAGGATGGATAAGAAACCATAACTAAATTGATAATACAAGTGATGGTGAGAGATAGTTATGAGGTTTTTGGAGGTCTTATTAAATGAATTTACATGGTTATTAAAGACCCAAGACACAAGGAGAAAATTTAGCAGAAAAAGGGGAAGCATGACAATACACTCAACATTCCAACCCATAATTGTTTACTTCTTCTTTCTCCATCTGTCCTTTCTGTTAGATTTCAAGGGGATAAGGATGTAATTTCTTTTGACACATATGTGATGTTAGAATTAATGTTTCCTTCATTTTAGAAGAGATGGAGTTGGTTCCTCTCTTGCTATATATAGCACTTGTAAATACTATTTCTAGGTTGGATGTCATGTTGGAGGATTTTGTGACTCAAGAAAAATCTAATGTGTGGTGTGTATCTTTTCTTTGTTAAATTATTTTCAAATATGAATTGCAGTAACTAGTGAAGTGTGAGTGAGAATTTGTTAAATGATTTAACAATAAATTATCTTCTTTCAGTTTTCTGTAAGTTATATGTGTGTAATAGAACATGTTAGTGAAGATTTCATAAAGTATTTTTGTAATAATTTATACATGAAATCTATTTTCTAAGTGTTGTTCACTTAACATAAACAGAGTTTTTGTTAAAGGTCATCAACATAGTTGTGTGACTGATTTAGGATAGGAATATTTCCTGAAATAGGTACCAGCTATTCATTTTCTTCCACTTGTGTACTCTTCTGCCTATACTACCTTTTACCCACACAATTTATACTTGCCACAACTTTCCAAAAGTATGAATTTCTTAAAGAATATAAAATCATTTCAAAATATTTGAGAAAGTCAACCCAACACTCAATAAACCCCTTTAAAATTTGAAATGAACTATGATTTCAAAGGCTTACTCCTTAAGAAGGCAATGAGTGACTTCTTATGCCAACATGATCGATCAAGTGTAACACCCTCCTCCCACATTTACCCAAGTTAACTAGTCCACTAGGGTAAACATGTGATGAGAGGCTACTATGATATGATTCGACCTCCTAAGTTACCGCAAGGAACTGGAACTGATAAAACACAAGCAAAATGATCATCCACACCACCAACAGAACTTTCTGGAGCTACCCCACCTTTCTAGGTGATTAGCCCTTAAGGAAACTTAGAAAATCAAGGACTTTGAGCCCTAGTCTCTCTCTTTCTAGGTCCTTGTCTATCCCATGATCTTGCATGAGTGCGATTGCAACCTTTTTTTGCCAGTGCTATGTCAACGACTACAAGATTTAAGACTAACTTTTAGGGCTAAATTGACAGAAATGGAATGAAACATAGAGAAAATAATACCAATGCATATTATTAAATAGAAACATGACTAAACCCCTACTAGTCATGATAGAAATTTCGTAAAACATGTCACAAATATGCATTTTATAGGTTTAAACAATAGATCTGAGCATAGGGGCCTCATACTTATCTGAGAAACGATAAGAAGCACTGATGCCTTATATCATTAGCTACATTGTCATCTATTAGGTCATATATTCATTGCTAACTCATTTACAAATAAAAAAATGATGAGAAACATACATTTTCACCATCATAAAACACATTCATAACCACATATAAGCCACATAAAAACTGAGGATACAACAACCATAAATGCTACATAGAATCCAATAAATTTACACATAAAATACCAAGGAAAGGAACTTTTATTAATGAATTCAAAATCCAACCTAGTATGGGACTACCATGTTCCACCTGACCATAAATTGGTTGAGCCAAATCTCTCTTTAGCTAATCACCCTCATGCCATATTCCAAGAATGAATGTGGGAATGAAACCAAAAGAACCAACCAGGGCTTCCCAAGGCTAAACAACCTACTCTTCATCAATAGAAACATGCTTTACTGCAATCCTCACCAGATCACTAGGCCATAAACAAGCATGTATGCCACCGGATTTCTCCACCTACACCATGTGGAATTTTCCTATATCCTAGTCTCTATGCTTTACCGCAATCCATAGTATAATATAGGGATCATTAGGCCATAACTAAGACACCACCATCCAAAATTTACTATATATCCCACTATTCACCAATACAGATTCCTAGGCTCGATCAAGGGAAACCACCTCTAATATTTATCATATATCCCGCCATTCACTGCTTGAGGATTCTTAGACCCACCAAGTGTTGGGTGTGGAGCCTGATTATCATGTTTATTTTGTATCACAGCGTTGGACCCCTGTACCTTAATGGGGCGATAACACCGCCCATAATTAAACGCTGCCTGGGGGGTCCAGGGGGGGGGGCTGCAACTTTATGGAGCCCCTTCCTGGTGGGGGGTTTCGGAGGCAGCGCCCCCGAAGCTATAAACATATGTAAAAATGATTTGTAAAAGTTTAGTAATTTCTAGTCAATCTGGGCCGTTCATTAGGCAGATGATTTGACAGTAGAAGTTATGTTTAGTTTAGGGTTTTTTTCCCTAGAAGGAAACCCCTCTCTTTGTATGAGGGTATTGTATTGTGGATGTGTATCGTATGTGTATTCTCGGAGCGAAAAACATATACGGAGACTGTGAGAGAGAAAAGAGGATATTACAACAGATCTGTTGTAGGTTGTGTCTCTTCATTTTGTTGGATAATAGAAAGGAAGGACTGGTTGTTTGGGGTGGACGTAGCCCAAACTGGGTGAACCACGTATATCTGTATCTCTTTGGTTTTATGTGTTTTGTGTGCTTGTGCTTTTCCGCATATTTTATGTGTTTCATTGCTCTGTAATATTTAGTTTTCTAACAACTGGTATCAGAGCCAAAGGTCTATTTGGCTGATAAACTCGCAAGGAAGAAGGGTTCCTGTTTCGAGTGGGAGCAATGGCAAAAGATGGTAAATTTAGGGTCGAGAAATTTAATGGCCAAAACTTCCCACTGTGAAAGATGTAGATGGAAGATTATCTGTATTAGAAAGATCTGTACCTACTATTCAGCGAAAAAAAACAAGAAGCTGACGACTATGACAGACGTAGAATGGGATATTCTTGATAGAAAGGCAGTCAGAATAGTACGGTTGTGCCTCGCGGCGTCGGTAGCCTTCAATATTTTGAAGGAAACAACAACAGAGGGTTTGATTAAGGCATTGGTGAAATTATATGAAAAACCCTCGGCCTCAAACAAGGTATTTCTTATGAAACGCTTATTTAATATGAAGATGTCAGAAGGTGGATCTGTTGCAGACCATTTAAATGATTTAATACAGTTACCAGTCAGTTAATTTCTGTAGGGGTAAAATTTGATGATGAAGTTAGAGCTTTGTTATTTTTGTGCTCATTTCCAGAAAGCTAGAATGGTTTAGCTATGGCCATTAGTAACTCTGTCTCTGGATATAGTACTTTAAAGTTTGATGATGTTGTTGGTGCTATCCTTAGCGAGGAAATGCGACGGAAAAGCTCTGATGAGACATCAGGTAATGCTTTGATTGCAGATTCTAGGGGAAGAAGAATGGAAAGAGGAAAGAGCTCAAGATATCGCAGTAAATCGAGGAAAGGCATATCCAAGTCTAGATCGAGGATAGTGTGCTGGAAATGCAGAAAGAAAGGACACCTAAAGAAAGACTGTAGATCTCGGAAGGGAAAAGAAGGAGACACACAACAAGAAAACAATCATGAAGCAAATGTGACAGGTGATGTGTTACAATATTCCTTGATTATTTATTTCAAAAATGTTACTGATTGCTGGGTAGTAGATTCAAGGGCTTCATTCCATGCCACACCTGATAAGGAATATTTTCATGACTATGTTCAAGGAGATTTTGGACAATTCCATTTGGGTGATGATAAACCCTGTAAAATTGTTGGAATTGGTAAGGTTCTTGTAAAACAATAGAATGGAAACCAATGGCTATTAAAGGAGGTAAGGCATGTTCCAAATATGAAGAAAAATCTGATTTCAATAGGGCAGTTAGGAAATGAAGGTTGTGTGACAACTTTCACAGATAAAACTTGGAAGGTCACCAAAGGAGCGCTGGTAATAGTAAAAGGCGAAAAGGTTGGTACATTGTATTTATGCAATGGTATTTCTAACTATGTTAATGCTTTAACTTCCAAAGGATCAGATGCAGCATTATGGCATCATAGGCTCGAACACATGAGTGAGAAGGGGATGAAGATTCTTCACTCAAGAAATTTGTTTCCGAGTTTGAAGAATGTTGATTTGGATTTCTGTGAGAATTTCATTTATGGAAAACAGAAGAGAGTTAGATTTCTCAGAGTTGGGAAAAAAATAAGAGCAAAAAATTAGAGCTTGTGCATACAGATGTATGGGGACCTGCTCAGGTATCATCTCTTGGTGGCTCTCGTTATTATGTTACTTTTATTGATGATGCAACTAGAAAAACTTGGATTTATTGTATTCAGAATAAATTTGATGTATTTGATACTTTCAAGAAATGGAAAGCTTTGGTTGAGATTGAGACAGGAAAGAAGTTGAAGTGTCTTAGATCAAACAATGGAGGTGAATATTGCAGAAAAGAGTTTGATAGGTACTGTTCAGAGCATGGAATTCGTAGAGAGAAGACAGTTCCAAGAAAACCACAAGAAAATGGTGTGTTGGAAAGGATGAACAGAACAATCATGGAGCGTGCAAGGTGCATGAGATTGCATGCAGGATTTCCTTTACAATTTTGGGCAGATGCTATAGATATTAATGTTTATCTAATAAACAAAGGGCCTTCAAGTTCCTTGGATGGTGGTATTACATAGGAAGCATGGACAGGTAAAAAGGTAAACTACTCTTTTTTAAAGCCTTTTGGTTGTGAGGCCTTTGTCCATATTAATAAAGAAAACAGAACAAAACTTGAGGCAAAATCAAAGAAATGTACCTTTATTGGATATGGTGTTAATGATTTTGGTTATCGCTTATATGATTATGAAAATCACAAAATCATTAGGAGCAGAGATGTAATATTCAATGAAAAGGTATTGTATAAGAATCAGTTGCAGGAAAAATAAAACAAAGAATACACAGTTCTTGATGAGATCGCAAAAAAGGTAAAGGTTCCTGAAAATAATAATAATCAAGAGCCACAACAATAGCAACCACCACAACAGAAACAAGCACCTCAGACACCTGAAAGTGGTGTTATAAGATCTACCAGGATAACTAGACCCCCTAAATGATACTCTCCTTCATTATATTATTTATTATTGACTGATTCTGGTGAACCTGAATGTTATGAAGAAGCAATGAAAGGTTGAAAGCAGGAAGAAGTGGGAGCTAGCCATGGAAGAAGAGATGGAATCCTTAATGCATAACCAGACTTGGGACTTAGACAGGTTGCCTGCAGGTAAAACTACATTGCATAATAAATGGGTTTACAGGCTGAAGGTAGAAGATGGAGGAAAACAGAGGTACAAAGCTAGACTTGTGGTGAAGGGGTTTGCACAGAAGAAAGGTATTGATTTTGATGAAATATTTTCTCCTGTTGTTAATATGACTTCAATTATAAATATTTTAAGTCTTGTAGCAATGGAAGATTTACATCTTAAACAGTTATATGTAAATACAACATCTCTCCATGGAGATTTTGAGGAAGAGATCTATATGCAGAAACCAGAAGGATATGACGTCAAAGGGAAAGAAAAACTAGTGTGCAAGTTAAAGAAGAGCTTGTATGGCTTAAAATAAGCTCCATGGCAGTGGTATCTAAAATTTGACAAGTTTATGTTTGAACAAGGTTATACTAGATGTCACTTTGATCATTGTGTTTCTATGAAAAGGAAAAATTATGGAAGCTATATTATATTTTTATTGTATGTAGATGACATGCTTGTTGCAGGGTCTAACATGCAGGAAATAAATTTTCTCAAAAGAAAATTGGTAAATTCATTTGCAATGAAGGATTTGGGAGCTGCAAAACAAATCCTTGGCATGAGAATAACTAGAGACAGGAAAAATCGCAAATTAACACTGTCTCAGAATGAGTACTTACAAAAGGTGTTGAAAAGATTTAATATGCAGAATGCAAAACCAATTAGTACACCTTTTGCTAGTCATTTCAAACTTAGTAAGGAGATGTGCCCCAAGACCTAAGAAGAAATGGACTATATGTCTAAAGTTCCATATGCATCAGCAGTTGGAAGCTTAATGTATGCAATGGTCTGCACAAGGCCTGATATTGCACATGCAGTGGGAGTTGTAAGCAGGTACATGAAAAATCCAGGAAAAGAACATTGGATGGTAGTAAATGGATTCTCAAATATTTGAGAGGTACCACAAATCAAGAATTATGCTTTGGTGGTTCAAACATTGCTCTACAGGGATATGTTTATGCAGATATGGCAGGTGACAGAGATAGCAGGAGGAGCACTACAGGATATGTATTTAATGTAGGTGGAAAAACTGTCAGTTGGGTTTCAAAAAACCAAAGTGTTGTTGCACTTTCAACAACAGAAGCAGAGTATGTTGCTGCTACAGAGGCTAGTAAAGAAATTATTTGGTTACAAAGGTTTATGGATGAATTGGGTAAGAAGCATGATATGGGCATGTTATATAGTGATAGAAAAAGTGCCATTCATCTTGTAAAGAACTCAGCATTTCATTCCAATACTAAACACATACATCTCAAGTACCATTTCATACAGTCAGTATTGGAAGATGGACAGTTGAAGCTGGAAAAGATACACACTAGCCATAATCCTGCAGATATGCTAGCAAGAGTTGTAAATAGGGAGAAACTGAGAATATGCTCAGTTTCAATTGGTCTTCAAGGATGATGATGAATATGAGAAACAGCTAGGTCCAAAGAGGAGTCATTGTCCAGCAAATGAAGTAGCAGTGGAGTTGCTACAATCAGTCTCCAAGTGGGAGATTATTGGGTGTGGAACCTGATTATCTTGTTTATTTTGTATCACAGTGTTGGACCCCTGTACCTTAATGAGGCAGCAATTCCACCCGTAATTAAACATTGCCTAGGGGGTCCAAGGGGGGGCGGCTGCGACTTTATGGAGCCCCTCCCTGGCGGGGGGTTTCGGGGGCAACGCCCCCGAAGCTAAAAATAGATGTAAAATTGCCTTGTAAAAGTATAGTAATTTCTAGTCAATCTGGGCCGTTCATTAGGTGGATAATCTGACGGTAGAAGTTATGTTTAGTTTAGGGATTTTTTCCCTAGAAGGAAACCCCTCACGTTGTATGAGGGTATTGTATTGCGCTTGTGTATCGTATGTGTATTCTTGGAGCGAGAAACAGGTAGGGAGACTGTGAGAGAGAATATAGGATATTACAACGGATCTGCTTTAGGTTGTGTCTCTTCATTTTGCTAGATAATAGAATGGAAGGACTAGTTATTCGGGGTGGATGTAGCCCAAACTGGGTGAACCACGTATATCTATGTCTCTCTGGTTTTATGTGTTTTGTGTGCTTGTATTTTTTGACATATTTTATTTGTTTCATTGCTCTATATTATTTAATTTTCTAACACTGAGACACACAATACCTAGATTTAACACAACCCACTATCTGGTTCAGGGGTCACTAGGCTAGTTGTTAGGTCCCTATATTACTAGTGTAGTCCCTCATTTTTGTTCATGTAGCCCCCTTATTGTTATTTTTGTACACCTGTAACCCCAATATTGTTATTGTTGTGCCCTTAAATTATTATTTTTAGGTCAGCTAGGATTATATTGTGACCCCATGGACTCCTATATATAGAAGGGGGCTTTGTCATTTGTATCATCCAAGAATTTTTCATTTGTGTAATGTAAAGGAGGTTGCCCCTTCCAAGTGGATTATTTCTAAGGTGTTGATCTCTTTTTTCTTCTATTTTTGGAGCTAGATTCATAACATTTTGTATTAGAGCTTTGGATTCTAGGGTTTCACTGCTCCAAAAAAGTCATCGTGGAATTTTTGCTATAAATGTTTTTCTACAAAGATTATGAAGCTGAAATTTTTATCACGTGAATTTTTGCTATAAATGTTTTTCTACAAATATTAAGAAGCTGAAATTTTTATCACGTGAAGCCGAAAACCTGAGGAACGTCGTGTAAACATTTTAGATCTTGGTTCGAAATATGATCAGAGATATGATCTACAGAATTTAGGGTTTTTTCAGGCTCCTGAATTTCATCTCAAAGAGGTGACCGTGGGAAAATAATAATAACTCTCTCTCTGAGAATCAAATTGGAATTATGTAAAAAGTGGTCACAATTAAATGGACCTTAGTTTCCTTCGTATCAATTTCAGAGTCGAAGGAGGAAACAGTGACATGTGGAACATCTTACAAGTTCTCTTTACTGAACTAGTCCATAATTAAGTCATTGTGGGAGATTGGGAATAACTTTCCCTTAAATAATCCAAATCAAGTCAGACCTATTTCATTCAAAAGAAGGTTCACAGGGCTGCTAAAATACCAAAATTTAGATATTGAAGATCCGAAATCACAAAGATAATTCAGTTTCAATATTGAGCTCCTCAAAAGCAAGAAAAAGGTGGGTTTTTTTTCGAATTGCATAAGTCTTGTTTGAAAAATCAGTTTGAATTTATTCCAAGGGAATATTGTAGAATATATATCAATATTGGGTTCTAAAATGCCCCTTAAAAATAATTCAACACCCATTAAGCCTTCAGAAGGCTCTACTATGACTCATGAAGACAAAGAAGTGAAACATGTTATATCAAAATTACAAGAGCAAGTGCACCAAATTTCACTCTTGCAAAGAGCAACAAAAAATGAAATGGAATTTTTGAAGAAAGGCGTGGAAGCTAAGATGGATGGTTTGAAGAAAGGCATGGAAGCTAAGATGGATGGTTTGAAGAAAGGAGTGGAAGCTAAGATGGATGGTTTGAAGAATGGCATGGAAGCTAACATGGATGGCATGAAAGCTGGCATGGAATCTAAGATGGATTACAGGGAAGCTAAGATCGATGAAAAAATGAAAGACAACATGGAAAACATGAATAATGATCTAAAATAAGACATGAAAGTTTTGACAAATTTAATACAAGAAATTTTCCTAATGGCGAAAAGATAGTATAGGAAACTCATGATGAGAACAAAATAAATGTTAATCGTGATTTCATAAACTCTAATGTTGGATGGAAGAACCACCATATTCCAAAGATGGATATGAGGAAGTTTGATTGCAAGGATCCTGTAACATGGATACTACAGATGGAGCAATATTTTGGTCTCAATAATGTGTGAAACACACAAAAGGTACATATTGCAACTTTACATTTAGAACAAAATACATTTGTATGGTATCGATGGCTTTGCTCCCGTAAAAAAAATGTCACTTGGTCAATTTTTATGGAGGAAATGATAGCACATTACGAGGATACAAAGAGAAACACCTTATTTAGCCAATTAATAAATCTCAAACAAAAGGGTTCATTGGTGGAGCACATTGAGGACTTCCAAAAATTGAATATAAGGGTAACTGATATTCCAAAGGAACACGTGATTAATGTCTTCATAGGGACTTTAAAGGATAAAATCCAACATGAGGCTCACCTTTGGGAACCTGATTCATTGGAGAAGACATTCAGGTTGGCAAGAAAAATTGAATGTAAAATTATAGCAACAAGGAATCCTACCACTCACATCTATAAAGATGGAGGTGTTGCTACTCCTCGACTTCCACAACCGACAAGGTTGACACCGAAACAATTGGAAGAAAAAAGAGAAAAATGGATTTGCTACAATTGTGATAAAAAAATACACTAAATGTCATAAGTGTGTTGAGAAAAAATTATTTTACATAGATTATGAAGAGGAGGAAGAAAATGAACAAGAAAATTCAAAAGAAGAGGATATACACCAGGAACCAACCCTAGAAGAAGAATAAATGAGTCTGACCATATCATGTAATGCATTGGCAGGAATTACTACTCCTCAAACACTCAAGATAGAAAGACACATCAATAAGAAAAAGGTAATAGTGTTTATTGATTCAGGTAGTGCCCATAATTTTATTCATTGTAAGGTAGCCAAGGAATTGAATTGTTTCCTATACCCAGCACCAGAATGTCAAGTGATGGTTGCAAATGGAGGAACTATAAATTTCTCTGGAAAATGCGATAATATCAAGCTAACAATGGGGGAATATGTATTGAATAGTCCAATTCTCTCCATTCCAATGGGAGGTGTTGATGTTGTACTAAGAGTACAATGGTTACAATCTTTGGGACGGTAGCTTTTAGTTTTCAAGAACTTTTCTTGAATTTTTTTTCGGAAGGAAAGGAAGTCGAATTATGGGGTATCACGGGGAAGCTAGGAAAGGTAATAAGTTCTAATGTCATGAAAAATATTTTGAAGAAATAACAACGAGGCATAATTGAACAATTATGCTCACTAGAAGTTCCAACATCAAAATCATTTATTTCTCCAGATCTTAAAGTCTTAGACAATCATTCCAAGGTGTTTTAAATTCCCAAAGGACTCTCACCTATTCGTGATCATGATCATGCTATTCATTTTATTCCAGGAAGTGTTTCTCCAAACATCAGGCCTTAAAGATATCCTTATTTCCAAAAGAGAGAAATTGAATGCATGATTACAGAAATGTTAGAGGCTGTATAATTCAACCTAGTCAAAGTACTTTATCTTCTCCAGTAGTATTGGTGCACAAGAAGGATGGATCATGGCGCATGTGTCCAAATTATAGGAAGATCGATAAGCTCACTATTAAAGATAAATCTCCCACTCCTATGATTGATGAATTATTGGATGAATTAAATGGAGCAATTATTTTACCAAGTTGGATCTTCATTCAAGATATCATCAAATGAGAATGAAGACTGAAGATATTCTGAAATTTTTTTTTTGGATTCATGAGGGTCATTATGAATTTTTGGTCATGCCTTTTGGCCGTACCAATGCACCTTCTACATTTCAAGGGTTGATGAATTCCATTTTCAAACCCTTCCTAAGAAAATTTTTGCTAGTATTTTTTGATGATATACTAATCTACAACAAGTATTGGTAAGATCATGGTCAACATGTTGACAGAGTGCTCAAACAATTGGAGGTGAAGCAATTATATGCAAAAACATCAAAATGTTTATTTGGAGTACAAGAAGTGGAATAGCTGGGCCATATTGTATCTCACGAGGGTGTTAAGGTAGACCCTAACAAAATTAAAGCCATTAAGGAATAGAAATTCCCCACAATCATAAAGCAGTTGCGATGAGTTCTTGGGTTAACATGGTATTATTGCAAGTTTGTTAAGAATTATGGGATAATAGTGGTACCTCTAACAACATTATTGAAGAAAGATGCATTTTCATGGACTCATGAAGCAACTAAGGCCTTTGAACATATTAAAGAGGCAATGTGACTAACATCGGTCTTAGGTATTCCAGGCTTCACAAAAACCTTTATTGTGGAATGTGATGCCTCAGGAAATGGAATTGGTGTTGTTTTAATGCAAGAAGGAGGACCCATTGATTTTGAAATTTCTCTAATCACATGAAAGTATTTACAGAAAGATATTTATTAGAAGGAAATGTTGGCAATACTACATGCACTAAAGAAATGACGACCTTACCTAATGGGAAGACACTTCAAGGTAAAAAATGATCATGACAGTCTTAAACACTTTTTGGAACAAAGACTATCTTTAGAAGGGAAACAAAAATGGGTCACAAATATTTTGGGTTATGAATTTGAAATCATCTACAAAAAATGTAAGCTAAATTTTGTTGCAGATGCACTCTCAAGAAAGGATGAAGAGGTGGAAGCATTGCTTTGTGCCATTTCTATTACCTAACCAGATTGGATAACTAAAGAAAGGGATGAATGGAAAAAGGACGAAGAAGTGTGGACACTCATTCAAAAGTTGCAGCAAGATACTTGTACATCTGATACATTTAGTTGGAAAATTGATTCCTTATGGTATAAATATTGCTTATATCTTTGTAAGGATTCCCAACTAAAACAAAAGATTCTTTTGGTAATTGCACAGTTCTCCTTTAGGAGGAGACTCGAGATTTTTTTTAAATTACCACAGGGTGAAGAAAGAATTTTTCTGGGCTTAAATCTGATATTCAAAATTTTATGTCGGAATGTTTGGTTTGCCAACAAAATAAAGTTGATACAATTACGACCCCGGGTCTTCTACAACCTTTATCCATTCCAAGTCAATGTTGGGAGGAGTTTTCAATGGATTTTATCACAGGTTTACCTAAGTATGAAGGAAAGAGTGTCATCATGGTGGTAGTTGATAGAATTAGCAAGAATGCACAATTTTGTGCATTATTTCATCCATTTAAAGCAAGTACAGTTGCTACTGCATTTATGGGAACAATTCAAAAGCTACATGGAAACCCAATGATTATTGTAAGCGATAGAGATCCCATTTTTACTAAAAAAATTTCGATGGAATTATTTTCTTATTTGGGTACTCAACTAGCTCATAGCTCATCTTATCATTCTCAATCCGATGGTCAAACTGAGATAGTGAATAAATGTTTGGAAGGATATATTTGTTGTTTTGTATCTGATAAATAAACACAATGGGTCAATTGGTTCCCTCTCGCTGAATGGTGGTATAACACTTCCTCCTATAATGTAGAAAAAATGACCCCATTTATGGCACTTTATAGATATCATCCATCGTCCATCACATCATCTTTAAGAGAAAATTATAAGGTTCAAGAAATAGAATATCACATCTAGCATCAACAAGAAGTTCTCCAACTCTTAAAGGATAACCTAAATTTGGCACAAAATCGAATGAAACAAAAGGAATATCAACATCGAAGCAAGAGAAGTTTTGATGTAGGAGACTAGGTATTTTTACGGCTACAACCATACAAACAAATGTCCCTCAAGAAAGCTAAGAAGGATAATAAATTATCGCCAAAGTACTATGGTCCTTACAAGGTGTTGCAAAATATTGGTACTGTGGCATACAAATTGGAGCTTCCTGCTTCTTCGTAAGTGCATCCAGTTTTCCATGTTTCATGCTTAAAGAAGGCTATAGGTGACAAACTTCCAGTTCAAACAGTATTTCTATAACTTGATGAGGAAGGGAAAATCATATTGGAACCTGAAGCAGTCACGGAAACAAGAACTCCATAGCTACAAAATCGATCAATTTCATAGTATCTCATCAAGTGGAAGAACTTACGCACTAAATATTCTACATGGGAGGATGAGAATTTTATACAGATGCATCCAGAGCTACTCAAGGGTTGAGGAAAACACTTTTTTGAAGGAGAGGGGCATGTTAGGTCCCTATATTACTAGTGTGGTCCCATATTGTTGTTTGTGTAGCCCAATTATTGTTATTATTGTACCCTTGTAACCACAATATTGTTATTATTGTGCCCTTACATTATTATTGTTAGGTCGGCTAGGATTATATTGTGACCCCAAGGACTTGTATATATAGAAGGAGGTTTTTTCATTTGTATCATCTAAGAATTGTTCAATTGTGTAATGTAAAGGAGTTTGCACCCTCAAAGTGTATTATTCATAAGGTTTTGATCTCTTTTTTATTCTATTTTTGGAGCTAATTTCATAACACTAGTGGCTTTACTGCAATCCATAGTCTGATTTAAAGACCACTAGGCCATTTTTTCTCCCGTTTAGAGATCCACCTCACTTAGTTTCGAATCCATTTGGCAATCCATATCAACCGAAACATGAGAACCCCATCACACCATGGCTATTTGGAAATGGAAAGGCAAGGTTGAAGAACATTGTCACACCTAGAAAAAACCATGCCAATGACTGAAAGAGAACCAAGAACACACATGCATAACCACACATGCCAAATTGAGCAAGGAAATTACACATGCAAATCGATAAGCGGAACCCGCTGTAGCTACTTAATCATGCTCTTCCTTTCTTGATCTCTGCTTCCTCTTTGCCTTATTTGCCTTTCATGATCCAATGCTGAAGTTCTCCAAGAAAACTCTAAGTGTCCAAGAGTGTGAGAGAAAGAGAATAGAGAGATAACTCCAAAAATAAACTGACAAAAGGTACCAACTGATCCTCTAAATCCTTTTAATCAATTAGGCCTCTATTTTCTTCATTTTCCATTATTTTCCCTCTTTTTCCTCCTGACATGAAACCTATGACCTTTCCCCTTCCTTTTCTCCTAATTTCCATTATTTTCATAAATGAATGCCAATAAATTCCACTTTCCTTTCCAAAGCCTTTGCAATTTCATTTGCCATAATAAACCATATGAACACTGAAAATAGGATTTTTTTTCCCAACATTCATCTTGTAATAAGTGTCCCATAACTGTGGTTATTATTTTTCCTTTATTAACTTTTATTACATGGAATTTTCACTAGGGATGTTACAGAACCCTGCCCCTTTGGGGAACACTTTCCTCGGTGTTCAATGACACATATAACCAAAAATATTGCTGAAAGAAAGACATATTTCCCATGGATATTTATAACTCATCTCATTGCATTATTTACAATGATCAACCTGCTGAGAAGCAGACCACATGGCAGCATAACAACATGACACCCATACTGCTTATTGGAGATTTATAACATAGATCATGGTGGTATTTACATCCACATAATTATGTACATATACCAAAAAATCACATCAAACATATACCAAAACACATGCCAAAAAATTCTCTCAACCAACGAATATGGAAGGATACATAGTCTGCATCTTATTTGTCATCTCCCATATAGCTTCATCGGGCCCAAAGTGCTCCCACTGCACTTTAACCTACTCGATTTCTCAATTCCATAGCATGAGCACCTTTCTCTGCAATATACACTGAGGTTCCAACTAAAATTATCTATCTGGCTCCACCTTCAATACAGACTAGTCAATCACATGATCAACATCTTTAATATACTTCTTAAGCAATGACACATGGAAAACATAATGGAATTTCACTATCAGAGGCATTGAAAGTCAATAGGCTACTATCCCAATCCTTTAAAAAATCTTGAAAGGTCTACAAAATAGAGGTTCCATCTTGGCACACGAACCGATCTACAAGGATATATTCTTTGGTTTGATGCACAAGTACACATGTTCCCTAACATGAAACTCCTTTAAAAACTTGTTCTGATCTACATCAATTTTCTGATTGTCTAGTGCTACCTTTAGATTATTCTTAATCACTTGCATTTCCTGTTCCATATCTGCTAACATGTCTCGTCCAATCAATACCTTGTTTACTGGAACAATGGGATTATTACAACTCCACCCATACAATGCCTCAAATAGACTCATCCTCAGTGATTTTTGGTAACCATTGTTGTAAGCAAACTTTACCAATGGAAGGTACTCCTCCCCTATCCGGTGTTAATGCATCACATACATCATCAAAATGTCCTCCAATATCCTATTGACCCTCTCATTCTATCCATCTGTCTGCAGATGGTAAGCCATACTAAAGGCCAACTATGTACCAAAACCTGCAAACAACTCCTTCTAAAATTTGGAAGTGAAATTTGCATGCATGTCTAACAAAATATTCTTTGGAATACCATGCAATATGACCACATTTATGATGAAATCTTGTGCAAAATCACCATTTGAATACATAGACTTCACTGGAATGGAGTGTGCTACCTTGGTCAACATGTTCACCACAACGATGATGGAATTATGTTGCCTAGATGTCCTTGGAAAACCTATAATTAAATCCATGGAAATGACCTCGCATTTCCACTTTGGAATCGCAATAGGATGTAGTAGTCTGCCTGGATGCCTGGACTCTACCTTTACCTATTGACAATCAAAACATATAGCCAAAAACACTACCACATCCTTCTTCATATTAGGCCAATAATAAAACTTCTTTACTTCCGTCAATGCCTTCTAGTATCCTAGGTGACCTAAATATGGTTTCACATGAAACTCCCTCAATATAGCTCACTACTGTCTGGCACATATATCATGTCCCTAAATCTGATCAATCCACCTGCTAAGAGATGATAGTCCACATCCCGTGCACCTGTAACATGTTGTAACCTAGACATGAGCCCTCTATACCTGTCATCTTGTTGACCTACCTGTAAAATTTGATCCTATATGTTTGTCCCATAGGAACTCATAGTTGCAATGTGATTTACCTATATCTGCCTTCTAAGAGCATTTGCAAACCATGTTCTCCTTTCCCTTGATATACTTGATCTCAAAATTGAATGCATTGATCGTGGCCAACCATCTAGCTTGCCTCACATTCATATTTGGTTGGTCAAACAAGTATCTCAACCCGCTTTGATCACTCATCAGTAAAAAATTCCTGCAAAGAAGATAATGCATCCACATATTCAATGCATTAATGATCATTCCCAACTCAGATCATGTGTTGGATATTTATGTTTGTTCTCATTCAGTTTTTGTGACTCATAGCATACTCCATGTCCCTCCTGCATAAGGAATCCACCAAGGCCTCTCTTGCAAGCATTTGTACACACTACAAAATTTTTGTCCGGGTTTGTGATATTTAACACTGGAGCATTATCAACAATTGCTTCAAATATTAAAAAATTGTTGCACATTCCTTTGTCCATTCAAATTTATTACCTTTCCTCTGCAATGATGTAATAGGATATGAAATCTGAGAGAATTTCCTGATCAACCTCCTATAATAGCCTGCCAACCCCATACATTATCTTACCTCATCCATGTTTCTAGGATCTACTCACTCCATGATAGCCCTTATATTCTCTTTCGACTATTATGCCTTCCTTGGAGACCACATGCCCCAATAGTGTAACTTTGTCTAAAATAAACTGTCATTAGGGGAATTTTGAGGTCTAAAATGGGCCTCCTAAGGAAATCCTAAGGAAATTATAAAATAATAAATTAAGATTTGATTACATCATCAAATTTTAGATGGAAAAAAATAAAAAAAATACTTTTTCAACTTATCTCCCAAATTTTTTACTCAAATTTAAAGTGGGAGTACTCGTTGGATGCAAAATTTAACTCCTCAGCCAAGGAGTATCCATGTTGCATACTTTCGATGGATCCTGCTACACGGAAAATGAGAAATACATGAAAAACATGATTGCAATCACGTTTTTTAATGTATTTCTAATTTTTCATGTAGCATGGTCCATCAAAAGTATGCAACATGGGTACTCCTTAGATGAGGAATTAAATTTTTCATCCAACGAGTACTCTTGCTCAAAATTTTAGTAAAAAATTTGGGAGATAAGTTGAAAATAAGAGTTGAGAAAGTGGTTTTATTAATTTATTATTTTTTAATCTTTTCACCCTTTTACTTAAAAAATGGTGAATCATCCCCCATGGTTGACATCATCATATTGAATCCTATTGGTTCTTATAAAGTTAATTTTGGTTGTACATTTTTATTAGGAGGCCCATTTTAGACCTCAAAATTCCCCTAATGATTTACTAAGCTTAGCATACAACTGATGCTCTCTCAACAATCTCAATATTGCTGGTAAATGCTCAACATGCTCTTCCTCATTATTAGAATATATCAAGATGTCATAAAAGAATATAATAAAAAACTTATCCAAATAAGGACACAACACACTATTCATCAAGCACATAATGGTAGCTGGAGCATTAGTCAAACCAAATGGAACTACAAAAAAATCATAATTCCCATACCTGGTCCGAAAAGTAGTCTTTTAAATGTCATCTTCCCTGATGCGTACCTGATGATATTTAGATCTCAAATCAATATTTGAGAACATTGATGCTCCCTTCAATTGATCAAATAAGTCATCAATCCTCGAAAACAGATACTTGTTCTTGATGGTCACCTTGTTCAATTTCCTATAATCAATGCATAACCTCAGAGTACCACCTTTCTTCTTCACAAAAAATAATGGTGCACCCCATGGTGATACACTTGTTCTAATGTATCCCTTGTCAAGAATTTACTTCAACTGCAACTTCAGCTCTACTAACTCTGGAGTGCTAATCCTATACGATGTCTTTGATTTTGGTGCTTCCCCTGGTACCAACTCAATGGAGAATTCCACTTCTCTATGAGGCAGAAATTCTAAGATCTCTGTTGAAAACACATCCTAAAAATGTTGTAAGATCGATTACCTACTCAATATATTTGCATCCTCATCCTCCTTAAATTTATCACTATAAATGTGCACTACAAATAACACACATCCTTTTTTGTGATTACGCTTTGCTCACATAGCTGTCACCTGTTGAAATGGCACCCAAAGGGGCTTCTAATTTAATTTTCCCTTAATTAAATTGGAAGAGAAATTGTAATTTCATCTCATGAAAACTTGTATTATTTAATTGAGTCAGGAAGAATTAGTTAGCTTAGAAAATTTAAGTTGAGGGTTAGATAGGAGGCATGCAGATTTCTCCCATGATTTTAGGGGGGCCAATTATAGTTATTTATGAGTTGTAATCAGTGAACTCAATTGATTGTGTTAAAATCAATTTAACTAATTCCAATTGAGAAATGAGCTAGTGATAGGTCCAGTGAATTAAATATGATTTAATTCACATGTAGTGATCAATGAGTTAATTGATAACTCACTAAAAATAGTTGTTGCATGTCAATTCTAAGGAAGGCCCATTTGAGAGTGTGGTTGAAGGGAAGATATATATCAATTGTATAATTAGAAAATTTTAAAGGTCATGTATGAGGTCATCGATGCCTTGAAGGAATTGTGAAATGAATTCTTGGGAATTTCATATTTAATAGGGCTACAATTCCTCCAAGAATGTGTAAGCAAGGTTGGTTAGACAAAGACTGAGAATTGGTTATTTGACTGATTTTTCCTAGATTAGAGTGAGATAGTCAACAGAGTGTAAAGGTCACTTAGTGAGGAAAATAACATTGTATTATGTCATGGTCTTGAATTTATACAATAAATAGATAGCGGGGTTTTGATTAGTTTCTTTCCCTAGATACATCTTGTGTTCTGTGATTGATTATTTCTTTCTCTTGTTATGTGATTATGCGATCATAATTGGTTTTCGCAAAATTTTAGAAGGATTTAGTATTTTGTTTTAGTACATTGCAATATCATATTGAATCCCTTTGGATAATTTCTACATCACCATTCTAACTGATGGTGCTTTCTTCTTACCCTGTAATATTCTTAACTCACCATTGTCATCCAAACACTTAATGGATTTGTCGTAACAATCCATTTTGTTCCTATGAAGATATATCTAGTCCATACTAAAAATGATACTATAGGATCCCAATGACAATACATTCAAATGTGATGATGTAGGCATACCATTCAGTTCAAATGCACAAGCTCTTACCCAATGATGAACTCGCTTCTTTGTACCTATATCCAACTGAATTAACCAAGAATTTTCATGCACTTCTTTATTCAAACCACACTTATCCACCAAGTCATGGTTAACATAGCTATAATTAGATCCAGGGCGAATCAAAATAGAAACAACTTGATCACAAAGCTTAATATCCATCTCAATGATAAATTCCTGATGATCTTCCTACCTAATATCTAGTGATGCATAGATACGAGGAATGCTCTGCTCAACATCTCCAACAATCTACACATCCTTTGCACTATAGGCCTAAGGCTTACCACCTTGATTCTGTGGAATATCCATTTTAATATGATCCTTACCACATGTCCAACATTCCAAACATCTGGTACCATCACCTCCATTCTGCTGCTATGACCCATGTCCCTGTCTAGCTGCATTGATCTTATTAGGTGGTGCAACATTCTCTCTCCCTTCTATATTCTGGCCTTGTTCTTTTCGGCTACCATTTACCTTTACCTTTGTCTTTATATTTTCCTTTCCATCCTTACTGAGATTCATTCTTACTCTTTGAATGCTCATAAAAATGCTTTAGTTTCCGAATAACTTCTTCAAGTGACCAAGGCTCATCATACTCAATATGATCTCTAAATGCTAATGGAAATCCAATAAAAAATATCCTAACTTTTTTCTTTTCGTATTTAAGATATGGTACATACCTTGATAGCTCTAGGAACTTGGTCGTATACTCCTCATTTGTCATCAATCCCATTTTAAGCTCATATAATTCCTTGGCTCTGCTGTTGTAGTACCTTTCTGATAAGTACTTATTTCTGAAGAGTCTCTTGAATTCATGCCAACTCAGCTCCTCTGTCCTAATGTCTTTGACCCATTTTACATCTTCCCACCAGATATCTGCTTTACCTTCAAGGCTGAAGATAGCTATTTTGGCCTTCATATTATCTATATATTCATGCAGTACAAAGAAATTATTCATGCCAAGTAACCAAGCCTCTGCATCCTCAAAATTATTCAAATTTCCATCAAAATTAGGTGGCTTCACTTTCTTAAACTCATATGGGTAGTACCCCTTATCAGTCCTCCTATAAGGGTGATAACAATGACAATGATAGTGCTTTTCATAACCCAAAATAGAGTAGTACCTGTGTCCATCACCTCTCCTATCTGGAGTATCCAAAAATATACCATCCATGATATTTTCGTCTCTAACTAACCTATGCCCACCATGAGACCTATGACCATATGCCCCATTAGTCCCATCCTCCTATCCAAAGTTGATCTAGGGTGTTCATTTTCTCTGTAATTCTGATATACTCTGAATAATTCCTACATTGACTTCTTCTTGTTTTTCCTATGCTTGCATGATTTTGTCATTATCTACTTTACAACTCCTTATTTCTTCCTTCAAACTCCTCAATGTGTATTCTAAGTCAGAAGAGTTCCCAATACCATACTTCTCATCTCATTCACATGGATAGTCTTTGTAATCTACCATCTTGCTAATCATCTTGATTTCTTCCGGAAAGGCATACTATGTCAGCTTAACCAAAACATAAACAACCCAACATACCTCAATTTAATTCGAGGAGGATATCTCATCTATGAGACCGACGAGATTAGCACAATACATATATAAACATAATCATATCAAAATTTAATCATTATCTCAACCATTATCCAGTTGTTTTTCATAATACTATAACCATAACACCAACTAGACACAAAAAATGCATAATAACATATCTGTGACACACAAGCATGTTGATATTGCAACAAGATGATGAGCTTAGTGGAAAGAAGTCGCCTTCACTAAGTGGGCTCGCAAGATATTTTTGGCGCAAAGTTTATTTTTAGACTATGTCTATTTTTAGACATGTCGATCATATTCTATGAGTTGCAGGATGCTATTTGTGGATGGTTGGTCAAGTTAGAAAAAATAGATGGACTTCTATTTTTAGACATATTGGGCGGAATCTATTTTTAGATTGCCAGTCTAAAAATAGATATGTCGAATATTATTAGCTCTTAATAATATTTGGACTATAAACATTATCTTATTCTCTTGGAGCACTTCAGTTAAGTGCACAGATGTGGCACCGGAGATGATAGAAGGAATTACACTATTCCTAATGGTTAAGTGGAGTTATTTCATGGATACTTCAGTTAGAACTCATGTGACAGAGTTTGGTGGAGTTATTGAGGTAGTTGGTGGAGTTGTGTTCATTTTAACTAAGTTAAACATAGTTGAGCTAGTTGTATCTAGTCTAACTGATTGATACACTAGTGAGAGTGGTTTGAATTAATTATTAATTAATTCACTAATTATTAACTCATTAATCAACTAAATAATACATCAGTTAAATATAGTGCATGGACAGTTTTAGTGGAGACAAGAGAAGAGGTAGGTGAAAGAGCAGTGTGACTATCAGTTGTGACTATAGTGTTGCATGATTTGCAACACACAGTGGTTGGAGATGAAAATGAGGATTACGTGAGCAAGGCTGGACCAATTCGATTTCATTCAAATCCATTATTCAGTAGTGATTGTGCAGTAGAGGCGGGCTATCAAGTGGCAGAGATTGGAGCATGTGATTTGCTAGATCGGACCTGTTTAGTGTGTAGCAATTGGAGATTATACTGAGAGCTTGTGAGGAGATTTGTATAATGATTGTTACATGATCTATATCACATATAATATACAGATAGTTGGGGGTTTTCAACTTTAAGATTTCCCATAAAATACTGTGTTCATATGTGTGAATGTTTATGGTTTTAATGTGCGCATGAGATTGTTTTTATTTCCGCAATTAATGATCAATGGTAGAAGAGATTTTGTATTGTGCATGAAGTCAAATAGTGTGTGATCAGGAGAATATCAGATGTATAACATATCAGTTATATAAATTTCTACATGGTATCAGAGCGATATTGATCATTGGAGAAATTTCAAAACATTGAAGAAGTTGAGTTTTGTGCTGGTGGAATTCGAATTTGCAGCAGTGTTTTCTTGGTGTCGAAGTTGAGATGTCTTTCAACGGATTGCGATTGGAGTATGCCCTTGAGGGAAGATTGAATTATATTGCATGGAAGGACAGGATGGAGGCGGTGCTGGATGACAATGGGTTGAAGGAGTTCATATATGCAGAAATTCCAAAACCTGCTTCTAGCGATGCTGCCGCACTTGACACATGGAAAAATAAGATAGCAAAATGTTGAAGGATTATGCTGGAAGGTGTGAAGGATCACATAGTGTCCAGCCTTCATGGTAAAGCTTCTTCATTCTTGATGTGGAAAGCTTTGATAGATTTATTTCAAAGCAAGAGCGACCATAGAAAGTTGGCGCTCAAGGATAAACTCAGGAACATAAAAATGGAGAAAGGCGACAGTATACCCAAGTACCTCACGAATTTTGTCTAGTGTAGGGATGAGCTAGGAAGTGTGGGGGTGACTGTAGATGACGAGGACTTGGTGAGCTTAGCTCTCCTTGGGCTTCTGAAGAGTTGGCATTCCTATCAGGACTCTATCAATGGTCGGGAGAAATTTCCATGATGGGAGCGACTTTGGTCGGATCTTGTGCAAGAGGAGATAAGGCGTAATACCATGGACAGATCTTCATCCAAGAGTGCAGACGAAGAAAATTGTGCTTTGGCTGCTAAAGCAAGGAAGGGGAAGAGCAAGAAGAATGCTTATCAATCTAGTGCGAAAGGCAAGAAGTAGGACATGTCCAAAGTGAAGTGCTTTCACTATCACTAACATGGACATTATGCCACTAATTATCCACAGAAGAAGAAAAATAAGTAGGCTACTGGAGAGGCCTTAGCCTCGCAGTTTGAGCTGGATTTTTCACTGATCGCATGCTTGGTCTCAAGTATTATGGGTTCAGTGTGGTTTCTTGACAGTGGTGTGTCTTTTCACATAACCGGAGACAAATATTTGTTTATTGATATGGATGAGAAATATCTTGGAGTGCACATCGAGATGGGAAATGATGGTAGATACAGTGCGACCAGTATCGGTATCATTTCCTTTGAGAGGGAGTCTAGTAAACCCTTCGTATTGAGGGAAGTGATGCATGTTCCAGGATTGAAGAAGAATCTGATCTCGGTGGCCATGTTAGAAGACAAGGGATATGATGTTGTCTTTAGCGAGGGAAAGGCTTTCCTATGCAGTAAGGCAACTGGTGAAACCCGAAGGATAGGGGTTTGAGTTAAGAGCCTTTATCAATTGTAGGTAGATGGTTGCGCAGCAATGGCAAGCAAGGTAGAAGGAGTGGTGAGCCAGGATGAGGGTGAGCTATGGCATAGGAGATTGGGCCATCTTCACCATGGTGCTTTGAAAATTTTGCAGCAGATTTCTACCGGGCTTCCCAAAGGTACACTTGCATAGTCAGATCAGTGCAAGGGATGTACTTTGGGAAAATTTGTGAAAGCCACCTTTCATGAGAAGGATAGTTGTGCCATGACGATCCTTGAGAGAATTCACACAGACGTGTGTGGACCTTTCTCAGTAGCTTCGACAGCAAAGCACAGGTACTATGTGATATTTGTTGATGTTTTTTCTCGTAAGTGCTGGATCTTCTTCATGCAGAAGAAGAGCGAGACATACTCAAATTTCTGTGAGTTCAAGGCACTGGTTGAGAAAGAATAGGGGAAGAAGGTGAAGGCTCTTAGGAGTGACAATGGTGGTGAATTCATCTCTGGCGAATTCAAGGACTTTGCAAAGGCAGATGATTTCAAAGAGAGCCTTACAAAGAATTCTGCAACCCATACAGTGAAAGGCTCATTGAGAGAAAGAACATAATGGATCATGGGTGATGCACTCCCGGCAATGTTGTGTACCATCAGCCTTTCCCATAAGTTAATTCTGTGGGGCCGAAGCATGCAACACTGCGCTTTATGTGCAAAACCGTTGTCCTCAAAGGATACTTGGCATGAGTACACCCGAGGAGGCGTTTTTTGGTAAGAAGCCTGATATTTTCCATTTGAGGATTTTTGTTTCACCTGTTTACATTCATGTGAGGAAGGATGCTTAGAAGAAGTCACGATCGTAGAGTTGGGATATTTGTGGGTTACACTGATACACCCCACAACTATCGTCTATATTTTCCAGACAGTCGCAAGACTGTTGTGCGACGGGATATCAAATTTCATGAGGAGAAAGCCATGAAGTGTTCGCTTGAGAGGGAGCCACACTTGCATGCAGATGAGGAGCTATTAGTTCCTAAGGATGAGTCTCAGGATGTGGATCAGCCACAAGATGAGGTTCATGGAGTGGAAGAGACCAATCATGCAGCGCCAACCATTAGAGGGCGGAAGCGCACTACAAAAGTTGAGCGACTGATTCAGGATGCAGAGAAGATTGTAGGAGCACCTAAATCACAGCACAGAAAGAGACAGTCACCTGACTGGTATAATGAATACATGGCTCTTATGAGCAAGTGTATTGTGACAGAGCCATCCTCTTTCGAGGAAGCTATGGAGGATCCCGCATGGGTAGGTGCCATGGTGGAAGAGTATGATTCGATTGTCAGAACAGTGCATGGGAGGTTGTCCCAAGGCTGGAAGGGAAATCGGTGTTAGGTTCGAGATGGATCTACAAAGTGAAGCAAGCAGCTGACAGGAGTGTGGAGAAGTACAAGGAAAGATTTGTTGCCCGAGGCTTCTCACAGATTGAGGGGATCGATTATGAGGAAACCTTTGCACCTGTCGCAAGGTATTCTTCCATACATATGATTCTTGCTCTCTTAGCACAGATGGGGTGGCACATTCATCAGATGGATGTGAAGACTGCATTCCTCAATGGAGTGATTGAGGAGGAGGTGTACATAGAGCATCCCAAAGGTTTTGAGATCTTCAGCAGCGAGTCGCATGTGTGCAAGCTCAAAAGAGTGTTGTACGGGTTGAAACAAGCACCTCGTGCTTGGTAGACACGGATAGATAGTTATTTCACCGGACTTGGATTCTCCAAGAGTGAGGCGGATCCGAACCTATACCAGATTGTGGTGGAGGGTAAGTTTCTGATCATTGTACTTTATGTAGATGATTTTATTTTGACGGGTGATGAACTATTGATACTCTCATGTAAGGCTGATCTTGCAAAAGATTTTGAGATGAAGGACTTGGGCCTTCTTCATTATTTCTTGGGATTAGAAATTTGGCAGCGCAGTGATGGATTATTTGTGTCTCAAGGAAAGTATTCCTGGGAGATACTAGATAAGTTCAACATGCATGGATGCAAGCCTATTGACACTCCTTTTCCTAGTGGATGGAGGAAAGAGGATGCTACATCGGCAGAGGTAGTGGATGCCACTGTTTACCGATAGTTAGTGGGGTCGCTTATGTATCTAGTCAATACACGACTTGACATATGCTACGCTGTTAACCAGCTTTCACAAGCTATGGTTAAGCCTACCAAGCTCTTTTGGAAGGCAAGCAAGCATGTATTGAGATATCTCAGAGTCACATCGGGATATGGATTATGGTACAAAAAGTCAGATGAGGTGAAGCTGTGTGGCTTCACGGATGCAGATTGGGCAGGGAGCCCAACAGACAGAAAGAGCACATCTGGAGGGATTTTTAGTATCAAGTCGACAACAGTTTCTTGGTATAGCAAGAAGTAGGGATTCGTGGCACTCAGTTCAATAGAGGCCGAGTATATGGCAGCGAGTTTGGCTGCATGCGATGCTACATGGATGAGGAAGATCCTGGTTGGGTTGTTCGGTTCACACTTAGATCCTACTGTGATATATTGTGATAATCAGAGTTGCATCAAACTCTCGGTTAATCCAATATTTCATGATAGATCTAAACACATTGACATCCGGTATCATCATATCAGAGATTGTGTGCAGCGGAAGATCATGTTACTTTCATACATTCCCACGGAGGATCAGGATGCTGATATCTTGACGAAGGCGCTCACCAGGATAAAATTCGAATACTACAGAGGTAGGATAGGGGTGGCAGATAATCCCTATCTTTTTGAGAGGGAGTGTTGAGATTGCAACAAGATGATGAGCTTAGTGAAAAGAGTCGCCTTCACTAAGTGGGCCCGCAGGCTATTTTTGGCGCAAGTCTATTTTTAGACTATGTCTATTTTTAGACATGTCGATCATATTCTATGAGTTGCAGGATGCTATTTGTGGATGGTTGGTCAAGTTGAAAAAATAGATGGACTTCTATTTTTAGACATATTGGGCGGAATCTATTTTTAGATTTCCAGTCTAAAAATAGATATGTCGAATATTATTAGCTCTTAATAATATTTGGACTATAAACATTATCTTATTCTCTTGGAGCACTTCAGTTAAGTGCACATATGTGGCATAGGAGATGACAGAAGGAATTACGATATTCCTGAGGGTTAAGTGGAGCTGTTGCATGGATACTTCAATTAAAACTCATGTGACAGAGTTTGGTGGAGTTATTGAGGTAGTTGGTGGAGTTGTGTTCAGTTTAACTGAGTTAAACATAGTTGAGCTAGTTGTATCTAGTCTAACTGATTGATACACTAGTGAGAGTGGTGTGAATTAATTATTATTAATTCACTAATTATTAACTCATTAATCAACTAAAGAATACATCAGTTAACTACAGTGCATGGACAGTTTCAGTGGAGACCAATGAAGAGGTAGGTGAAAGAGCAATGTGACTATCAGTTGTGACTATAGTGTTGCATGATTTGAAACACACAGTGGTTGGAGATGCCAATGAGGATTGCGTGAGCAAGGCTGGACCAATTCGAGTTCATTCAGAGCCATTCTTCAGCAGTGATTGCGCAGTAGAGACAGGCTATCAGGTGGCAGAGATTGGAGCATGTGATTTGCTAGATCGGACCTGTTTAGCGTGTAGCAATTGGAGATTATACTGAGAGCTTGTGAGGAGCTTTGTATAATGATTGTTACATGATGTCTGTGTCATATAATATATAGATATTTGGGGGTTTTTAGCTTTAAGCTTTCCCATAAAATATTGTGTTCATATGTGTGAATGTTTATGGTTTTAATGTGCGCATGCGATTGTTTTTATTTCCGCAATTAATGATCAATGGTAGAAGAGATTCTGTATTGTGCATGAAGTCAAATAGTGTGTGATCAGGAGAATATCAGATGTATAAAATATTAGTTATATAAATTTCTACAAAGCATACACATTACATACAAACATTGACATCCATATCCAATTCATAATAAACATAAACTCATGATGACCACATCCAATCAATGACACCATCAACTTTTGCATGGCGAAAATACTGCAACCATGACCAACCCACAAACATAGTAACACATATGCAACCGACATGAATGCAAAACCAACAGACCTCCCATCTAGTCCAAGGGGTGAACCATGCTATGATACCACTCTGTAACACCCTCCTCCCACATTTACCCAAATTAACTGGTATATTGGGGTAAACATGTGACGAGAGGCTACTATGTGTTGGAAATATTGTCATTGATGGAAAAGGAGCAGAAAGGAGCAACACCAGAATTATTAGTGAGAAAAAAGGAGCAGATCAATATCAGCTAGATTATAAAGGAGCAACAAGGCAAAGAAGGAAAAAGTTAAGTGGAGAAGCATAAAAGAGAGGCAGATGAGCAACATTAGAGGCAAAGGAGCAAGGTAGAGGAGAAAAAAAGAGGCATGGATTAACACCAGAATTGTTAGTAAGGAAAAGGAGCAAATAAGCACCAGAAATAAGGCAAAGGAGAAGATTAGGAAATGATGCAGAGAGAAAGAATAAAAGAGAGGCAGAGGAGAAGTAGAGAGGAAAGGAGCAGCATTAGATCATTATCTGAGGCAAAGGAGTAGAGAGGAGAAACATTAGAATATTTATCAAGGAGCAAACGTAACAAAGGTAAAAAGTTTGAGTCGAGTTGTGAACATGTTGGGTAGAGTCATGAACATGTTGGGTCAAGTCGTGCACAAGCTGGGTCAAGTCATGAACATATTGGGTCAGGTCATGAACTTGGGCAGAGTCATGCACGAGTGGGTCGAGTCATGTTATTTTAAGCTCAGAAAAGCTTAAGAGTCGAGCTATTGAATGTGTTTAGAATAGTGCATAGGTCAGGGTTGAGTCGTGTATCTTTACATTCATAATAGTGCAGCGAGGCGTGAACGAGTCGGGAAGAGTTGGGTTGTTTATAGTGTAATCACATATCACAATTGCAAGCAGAAGGATGATCGCAAAAACTACAAAAACACAGAAATCACATAAACTGCGAAGTGTGATATGGTGATGTGGCTAGATGATGTGGCAGTAACGTGGCACCCCTGGTGGGACCCAAACCCTTTATCACATAGTGCACATCACTATCAGCAATTTTTATATTTATATGTTAAGATTTCGCAAGTTAATTGTTTTTAGTTGCGGTGTGATAAGAAGTGGGGTGTGTGATGCGATGCGATCACATATCGCTATCAGAAATTTATATGTTTATTAAGTTATTGCAAGCTACATGTTATAAATAGCGATACCCGATATGCAAAATAAGGAAGATGACATAGGCTATGACGTGGAGATGACATAGGCAGTGACGTGGATATGACGTAGGCAGTGACATGGCAATGACGTAGGTAGTGGCGTGGCAAGCTGACGTGGCATATGAAGTGGCCCCGACCCCACAGATCGCAATTAATTTATGATGACATGGCAAGGCTACGTGGCAGTGACGTGGCAAGGTGACGTGGCATGATGACGTGGGGATGACGTGGACCTATCCCGCATTTCGCAAATCGCAAATCGCAAGACATGAAGATCCATAGATCGAAGAACTTTGTGATAAGAAACATGCAATAGAAATCTATGATAGAAAAGTTGTGATAAAGTTAAGTGGGACCCAATCACATATCACAAATTGCAAAGCTCAGGAGGATAAGTGCTTAAGAAATACATAATAATGCCGAAGTGCGAAGTGCGATTTGTGAAGTGGACGCGATGTGGTTCAGAGGTAAATGTTAACATATTTCATGTCCAGATTTAGTGTGTTTGCACTGTTTTTATGAAGAAAACATTCTAAGAGGAGGTCGACTCAGGTTATAAATAAAAGGCCTTAACGCATGGAAAATGGACTCGGGTATAGAGACCCGACAGTGTATGTGAGAAGGTTAAACATTGTAGCTATAAAAGAAAGTCTGAACGTAGAGGAGGAGACTCAAGCAAGTGACCCGACTGTAGATTAAAGGTATTGCGGCAGTTTCTTGATCAAAAGGCTGAACCCTATGGGAAAAGGAGAATAGGTAGGGTTGGGAAAAAAATAGTTAAAATGACATAGTTGGAAATATAACAGCAGGCAGAGAAGACACAATGAATAGAAAAGCAAGAAGATGAAAGGGCTAAATTGAAATATTTTTGTAACTGTAAATATAAATTCATTGATTGTTTTATATTATTTGTGATGCAAAGGAAAGTCTCCTAGGAAAATCAAAACTCCATTTGATACTGAAATAAATGTATATGCTATTGTAACATTCAAAATATGTTGAGAGAGGAAATGAGTGGTTGGAAGGCAAAGAGTCATGCTTGTTCACTTCATATTACCATATAGAATGAAAACATCCATGAAGTTATCTCTATAAATGATGTTATTGAAATTTTCATAGAGAGGTTAGAGAGTGGAAGAATGAGTGTGAGCAGATAGAGATGTTGTGCACATATAGAGATAAAGAAGGAGTAAAATAGAGCTGATCTCCAGGTAAATTAGCATACGATTTTATTATACTGTGAGGGAGTTGGTGCTTCCATATCAATTTGTAGCTTGATATATGGCCAGTTGTAGCTAGTTGAGGTAGGAGCCTCCTGTCGGTTGTAGCTTGTAGAAAATACATGGGAGTTGGTGCTTCCATTTCAAGTTGGAGCTTGATATATTTCCAGTTGTAGTTGGTTGAGGGAGGAATCTCCTATGGGTTGTAGCCTACAAAAAATATATGGGAGTTGGAGCTTCCTTGCAAGTTGTAGCTTGCAAAAATTGAGGTAGTAGCATCCTGTAGGTTGGAGCCTACAGAAAATTAGTGGTGAGAGGGAGTTGGAGCTTTCCTTTGCATCACAACAATAATAAGATGTGGTTTTCTCCCTTATGGGTTTCCACTTATATCTGTTGTCTATGTGCATGATGATTATGTGTTGATGTATTGTGTTTAATCTTCTTATTACTTGCTGCCCACATATTAAGTTTGTTGATTCATTATATTTTAATTTTTTTATGAAATGGAGGTGTAAATAGGTTTAAAGAAAAGATTTTTAAATGTCCATGAATGTACTAAACTAATTCACCCCCCCCCCCTCTTAGTTTAGCTAAGGTTTCATCAATTGGTATTAGAGCAGGTTCCTTTAGTATCAGTTTAACAACTGGAAGGAGGCCGTAGGTCCCCAAAATGGATAGCCTAGTAGGATGCTCAACTAATAAAGCCCCAGTTTTTACTAACACAAACTATGCTTTTTGGAAAATAAGAATGAGGACATACTTAATGTCTCTAGGAATAGAAGTTTGGGCTGTTGTGAAAGTAGTAAGCCTGAGGAAGTAATCATAGAAGGCACAAATTGAATTAACTATGAATATTCCACAAATGAAAAGCTCTGGACAGTTGGACCAGATTCTAAATGCTCAAAAATATCCTCTCATAAAAGTCAGGATATGATATGAAGGAGAAACTAGTAAATCCAAGGTAGAAGATAACAAGAATATAATTTTTGTAAAATCAATAAAGGATAATCAAGCAGCAAAAAGAGAAACCATAGAATTAGAAGCCAACAATACCATTATGTGTAGTGAAGAAAATGAAAACAAGTAGCAACCTCAAGTGACAAAGAAAGAAATGAAGAAACAATCATTTGAAAAAATCTCAATTGTTCTTCAAGATCAATTGAAAAAGTTAAGAAGATCTGAAAGGAGGTTCTTTCATCCTATGAAAAATATCACATGTTTCTCTAGTCCTAAACCAGGACATATTGCATCACATTGTAAGACAAGGCATATCAACCTTAACCAACAAAAGATGCAGCAAATGAGAAGACCCCCTCAAGCAAGCAAATGGAAAAGACAATATTTCACCAGGTACACAAATCATTTCCATGGCTAATTCTATTCATGCAATGAATATGGACATGCATCAACTCAATGTAAGACTAAGAAAATCATGTTGAACTAGAAAATGGTGCAGCAAATGAAAATACTACCTCAAGCAAGAAAATGGAGAGGAAAACCTTTCACCGGGTACACAAATCATTTCCAAGGCTATTGTTATGCATGCAATGAATTTGGACATAAACTTGTTGAATGTAAATTATGTTAAAAAAGGAGCACACAATGTTATACATCAACTCAAACGTACCAAGGTAAAATAAGATGTTATGTGTGCCACAAGCTTGGACACAAAGAAAATGACTGTAGGATGTCATATACAGTAAAGGACTCTATACAGATGATGGAACCAAATCAAATCATACCAAACATGAATAAAAAAGAAATGCAGACATTATGAGGAACCCCAACAAAGTATGGAAGAAGAATAAAAATGGGGAGCCTGTTGCTTTAATGACATTTTGAATCCATCATAGTCTCAGGGGGATCTACTCCAGGAAGAAACGCAGATATCCAGCCAGTGATAGACAAGAAGCAACATCCCAGGGGAGAGAAGTTCATAAAAGGTCCTCATAAGAGCTATCAAAGAACATTTTATTCAAATAATAACAACTAAAAGTTCAGGAAGGGAACGGAAAATTCCTCTGACAAAGAACTATAGAGGAAGAAGGACACCTGAAGCATTCAATGCTAATTTAAGATAGCCAACTGATTTATGGAAGAATAAAAAGAAGCAAGAAACCATGGTGGTAAAGGTAAAATAATTCATGAACTTGGAAACTAAGTGGATGATTACACTGTGTGTCTCACTGCAAATGTTGATAATGGAACAAAATTATTTTAAGAAGGATGAATGTTATAGCATCATTTCTCACCTTGACATGATTCATGATTGCTTTATGGCTTTATGGGCACCCATTCCTACAGACTTGGACAAATTCACTTAAAAACAGTGTAAAATCCTCCATACGCGACTATGCCCATGTTTTTCCGCGTGTATACGCGAGTACAGCTAGAATTTTTCGCGTATGCCATTAAAATGATTAAAAAATATATAAAAAATCCCTAATTTCGCGCTGGGTTGATGGTTACTCGGGTAGTTCAACCACCCCAGCCCGTGGCCAACTGTTTCCAACTGCTGAAACTACTTGGAGGGACTATAAAAAGCCCTCATGTGTATGGCCTAAGGAAGAGAGAGAATTATTGATATTATACTCTGTTGGTATTCCCTATCCAAGTCTGATTCCCCGTGCCTCCTGCACTTTCCCAGTTCATTGTAGGAAACCCTTGTTTCCTTGAGATATACATCCCTTTATATGTTATCTCGTATGCACCAGTTTGGAAGGAGTCTTAGCGAGGCAAGGGTTGGACGGATCCGGACGACGGTCTGCGAAGGCCTTGGAAGGATCAGGTGATCTCTCCACTTGATTACTTTTGTACGTACTATTTATAATACAGAAGTATCATGATGTTCCCGAAATAAACGTGTTAGTGTATGCTTTTATGTATGAGAATATTTGTTATACAAGCATTCATTATGATTTATTTAATGTTTTATATGAATCTCACTGACATGTAGAGTAGATATATGCTGTACAACTTGTTCTTTGTGCTGGTTTCTTCTTGTATTTCAGGTTAAGGTGGAAGGACGGTTGCAGGGAGTTTGGACTCCACGTGGATCTACTTCAAACGTAGGACCCACGGGTAAATCTCTCATTCTTCTCTATTTGGTTTTTCTGAACGTGCATGATTGTGTGAGTCTCTGTTAAGTAGTACGCCCCTGCTCTGTGGAGGTTGTATCCCAACCAACCTCTAGGGTGTTAATTCCCCGAAACAATGAATAAGAAAAGTGTTATTATTGGAGCAGTGGTATGATACAGGTCCTTAGGAACTGAATATTATGGTATGCATCATGGTGGTGGTATGGTATAAATACATCAAGGAAGTAGTCCCAACATTATCGAAATTATAGTATATGTGGATTAAGCTCTAGTTGCTCTGATTGCAAAGTATCTTCTGATTGTAAATGCTGGAGAATGTTGAGCTGCATTATTAAATCATGGAAAGGTCATTAAAAGTGCCAAAGGATCATTATCTTATTTGCATTTGAAGTGTTATGTTGAGCATTGAAGTAGTATCTATTCTTGGATATAATTTCATGCCTTCCTCAAGTCAGTACGGATATATCTTCAAGGCCTCTTTCTTAAATATCATTCATAAAGCTCTATGAAGTCTATTTGTTGAGACTTCAATTAAACAAATTGAAGATGTTTTGCTGAAGATCATTATGATAGAACAATTGAAGTATCTGAAGCATGATGGGCTAGTTGTGCTAATCTTACAATTGAAATTTAAACAGTCTATTATTGATTCATCTGAAGCTTACTTTAGCAGAAAGGAATTGTTTGTATTTCACCACTACAGAGAGTTTGATCATTGACACAAATACCTCCCTGTGTCAAAAATGAAATTGTATAGTTGGTAGTGAAAATTTTCAATGTGTTGAATGTATCTAGCCTCAAGGGTTTGTTTTGAATATGCTTTGTACAGTATTAAAAGAGTTGGGTATTTTTTTTTAAATTGAAAGATATTTATAATCTTACAATAAGTTTTAAGCTCTGTGTGGACTCATTGTTCACATCAGCATCAAGGGATTTTGGCTTGTGGTGATTATATCTTCAAAATTATAGCACATATCACCACTATCAAGCAGTAAGGGACAAAAGTACAAAAAATTCTATGGTGACATGCCTTACAACATTCTCATGAGTTTGGGATAGCATCAATTTGCAACATATTCATGTAATCTCTATGATTTTCAAAGAGTTACCTCAACAATTCTCATATATCTTATGAAGTCTGCAATGCATTCACAATGGTGATCTACTACACTCTTGAAATCTTGAAGTGCACATAAAGCAATGCTTATGTGTAAAATAAAGAAACACAAATTGTGTATGTAGAAGATCAGAAAGCAATAATACTATGGTAAATTACGTGTATTCATTCAAATACAAAAGGATTCATCAAGTGTGTAATGAATAGATGGAGTGTGTATATTCATTTCATATCAAAAGAATAGAATGAAGAATGCTTACACAAAACTCAGAGAGAAGTAATGCAATGATGGAAAATACATTGGAAAATGTGTAGCCCTTTTCCATTGATGTCAAAGGGGGAGGAAAAGTGAGCAGAAGAAGAAAGGCACTTCTGAAAAGCAAGCCGAAGAAGAAAGGCACTTCTGAAAAGAAAGCAGAGGAAGAAAGGCACTTCTCATAATGAGAGGGGGAGGAAGTGTTAGAGGAAGTGTTGCCATCAATGCGAAATGGGGAGACTATTGGAAATAATTTCATTGATGGAAAAGGAGTAGAAAGGAGAAGCACTAGAATTATCAGTGAGAACAAAGGAGAAAATCAGGATCAACTGGAGTATAAAGGAGAAAAAGGAAAAGAAGAAAAACGTTAAGTGGAGAAGCATAAAAGAGAGGCAAAGGAGCAGCATTAGAGGGAAAGGAGCAAGGCAGAGGAGTAGCAAAGAGGCATGGATCAGCACCAAAATTATCAGTAAGGCAAAGGAGGAGAGAAGTAATAGAAATAAGACAAAGGAGGAGATCAGGTAATAATGTAGTGAGAAAGCATAAAAGAGAGGTAAAGGAGAAGCAGAGAGGAAATGAGCAGCATTAGATCATTATCTAAGGCAAAGGAGTAGAGAAGAGCAACATTAGAATCTTTATCAAGGAGAAAAAAAAACAAAGGAAACAAGTTTGGGTTGAGTTGTGAACGTGCTTGGCAGAGTCGTGAACATGCTGCGTCAAGTCGTGCACAAGCTGGGTCAATTCGTGAACATATTGGGTCAAGTCATGAACGTGGGAAGAGTCATGCACGAGCGGGTCGAGTCATGTTATTTTAAGTCCAAAAAATCTCAAGAGTCGAGCTATTGAATACGTTCAGAACAGTGCATAGGTTAGGGTCGAGTCATGTATCTTTACATTCAGAACAGTGCAGCGAGTCGCGAATGAGTCGGGAAGAGTCAAGTTGTTTACAGTGAAATCGCATATCGCAATCGCAAGTGAAAGGATGATCGCAAAAGCCGCAGAAACAAAAAAATCACAGAAACTACAAAGTGTGATATGGTGACGTGGCAGTAATGTGGCACCCTCGGTGGGACCTGAACCCTTTATCACAAAGCACACATCGCTATCGACGAGTTTTATATTTATATGTTAATATTTCACAAGTTAATTGTTTTTAGTTGCGGTGTGATAAGAAGTGGGGTGTGCGATGCAATGCGATCGCATATCAGTATTGGAAATTTACATGTTTATTAAGTTATTGTAAGCTACATGTTGTAAGTAGCGATACCTGATATGCGAAGTACGGAAGATGATTTAGGCAGTGATGTGGCAATGATGTAGGAAGTGACATGGCAAGCTAACATAGCCCTGAACCCACATATCGCAGTTAATTTATGATGACATGGCAAGGTGACGTGGCATGATGACGTGTGGATGACGTGGACTTGACCCGTATTTCACAAATTGAAAATCACAAGAGGTCAAGATCCAGAGATCGGAGAAATTTGCGATAAGAAACATGTGATAGAAATATGCGATAGCAAAGTTGTGATAAAGTTAAGTGGGACCCAATTTCATATCCCAAATCGCAAAGTTCAGGAGGATAAGCTCCTAAGAAACACATAAGAACACTGAAGTGCGAAGTACGATTTTTGAAGAGGACTCGATGCGGTTCAGAGGTAAATATTAACATATTTCATGTCTAGGTTTAGTGTATTTGCGTTATTTTTATGAAGAAAACGTTGGAAGCGAAGGTCGAATCGAGTTACAAAGGAAAGGCTTGAATGCATGGAAAATGGACTTGGGTAGAGGGAACCGACAATGCGTGTAAGAAGGTTGAACGTTGTAGCTATAAACAAAAGTTTGAATGCAAAGAAGGAGACTCGGGCAAGTGACCTGACTCTAGAGTAAAGGTTTCCGACAATTTATTGATCAAAAGGATGAATGCTGCAAGCAAAGGAGAATAGGCAGGGTTGGGAAAAATACAGTTAAAATGACACAATTGGAAATATAATAGTAGGTAGAGAAGAAAAAATGAACAGAAAAGAAAGAAGTTGAAAGGGCTGAATTGAAATATTGTTGTAACTATAAATATAAATTCATTGATTATTTTATATTGCTTGTGATGCAAAGGAAAGTCTCCCAGGCAAAGAAAAACTCCATTTGATGTTGAAATAAATGTATATGTTATTGTAACATTTAGAATATGCTAAGTGAGGAAATGAGTGGGTGGAAGGAAAAGAGTCATGTTTTTTCAATTCATATTCCCATATAGAGTGCAAACAACCATGAAGTTATCTCTATAAGTGAATTTTTTGTAATGTGCATAGAGAGGTTAGAGAGTGGAAGAATGAGTGTGATCAGATAGAGATATTGTGCACATCTAGAGCTGATATGAAGTATATATGAAGGCTGAAAGGGAAACAATAAAGAAGGAGTAAAACAGAGCTGATATCCGGGTAAATTAGTGTATGAATTTATTGTAGTGTGAGGGAGTTGGTGCTTCCATATCAAATTGTAGCTTGATATGTGGCTAGTTGTAGCTGGTTGAGGTAGGAGCCTCCTGTGGGTTGTAGACTGCAGAAAATACATGGGAGTTGGTGCTTCCATTTTAAGTTGGAGCTTGATAGATGGCCAATTGTAGCTAGTTAAGGTAGGGGCCTCTTATGGGATGTAGCCTACAGAAAATAGATGGGAGTTGGAGCTTCCTTGCAAGTTGTAGCTTGCGAAAATTGAGGTAGTAGCCTCTTGTAGGTTGCAGAATATAGAAAATCAGTGGTGAGAGGGAGTAGGAGCTTTCCTTTACTCACAACAATAATAAGATGCAGCTTTCTCCCTTATGGGTTTCCACTTATATCTGTTGTTTATGTGCATGATGATTATGTGTTGATGTATTGTGTTTAATCTGCTTATTACTTTCTTCCCACATAATAAGTTTTCTAATTCATTATATTTTAAGTTGGTTATGAAATGGAGGTGTAAATAAGTTTAAAGAAAATAGTTTTAAATGTCCATGAATGTACTAAACTGATTCACCGCACCCCCTCTCAATTTAGCTAAGGGTTCATCACTATGATCTAATTCAACCTCCTAGGTCATCTTAAGGAAGTGGAACCAACAAAACAAAACCAAACTGATCATCCACACCACCAACATAACCTCTAATAGTTACCCCGCCTTTCTAGGTGATCAACCCCTAAGAAAGCTCAACAAATCAAGGACCTAGAGCCCCAATCGCTCCCTTGCCAAGCTCTCCAAGCAACTATGTGTCCCAATTTATCCCATGAGGTTGCATGAGTATGAATGCAGTTTTTTTTTTCTAGTGTTATGCCAACATTTGTTGGATTTAAGGCTAAATTTCAAGGCTAGTGTTAGGTCCTTATATTACTAGTATAGTCCCTTATTATTGTTAGTGTAACCCCCTTATTGTTATTTTTGTACCCCTGTAACCCCTATATTGTTATTATTTTTCCCGCACATTATTAATGTTAGGTCGGCTAGGATTACATTGTGGCCCCATGGACTCCTATATATAGAGAGGAGGTTTTGTCATTTGTATCATCCAAGAATTGTTCATTTATGTAATGTATTGGAGGTTTCCCCCTCGAAGTGGCTGATTTCTAAGGCGTTGATCTCTCTTTTCTTCTATTTTTGGAGCTGGTTTCATAACATTTGGTATCAAAGCTTTGGATTCTAGGGTTTTACTGCTCCAAACAGGTCATCGTGGCATTTTTGCTATAAATTTTTTCTACGAAGGTTTAGAAGCGAAATTTTTTAGAGTGAAAAGCTGAAATCCTGAGGAACATCTTTGCAAAAATTTTAGAGATTGATTTGAAATATTTTCGGAGATATGATCTGTGGAAGTTAGGGCTTTTTGCAGGTTCCTCAATTTAACCTAAACAGGTCATTGTGGAATTTTCTCTGTCGCTTTTTTCTACGAGGGTTCAAAAGCTGAAATTTTCACATAGTGGAGCTAAAATCCTAAGGAACCTCCTGTAAAAATTTCAGATCTTGGTTCACAATATTTTGGGAGATATTATCCGTGGAATTTAGGATTGTTTCAGGCTCCCAAATTTCATCTCAAAGAGGTCATCGTGGGAAAAACATCATAACTCTCTCTCTGAGCATCGGTTTGGGATTCTGTAAAAATTAACTGCAAGTACACGAACTTTAGTTTTCTCTATATCAATTTCAGAACCGAAGGAGGAAATAGTGACACGTGGCAAGTCGTACAAGTTCTCTCTACTGAACCAGTCCATAATTAGGTCATTGTAGGAGATTGGGCATAACTTTACCTTCAAGAATCCAAATCAGGTCAGACCTATGGCATTAAAATGAAGATTCAGAGGGCTAATGTAGGGCTGAATTTTAGATATTGAAGATCCAAAATCACAGAGATAATGTAGTTTCAATATCAAGCTCCTCAAAATGAAGAAAAAGGTGTGTATTTTTTTTCAAATTGCATAAGTCTTGCTTGAAAAATCAGTTCTAGGTGATTCCAAAGGACTACTGAGCATGGATATCAGTATTGGGTTCTAAAATTCCTCCCAAAAAGAATTCAACACCCATTAAGCCTTCATAAGTCTCTAATATGACTCATGAAGACGAAGAAATGCAACATGAGATATCAAAATTCCAAGAGCAAGTGCACCAAATTTCGCTATCGCAAAGAGCAACAAAAAATGAAATGGAAGTTTTGAAGAAAGGCATGGAAAATAAGATGGATGGTTTGAAGAAAGGTGTGGAAGCTAATATGAGTGGTTTGGAAGATAATATGGATGGCATGGAAACTGACATGGAAGCTAAGATCGATGAAAAAATGGAAAACATGAAGAATGATCTGAAAGTAGACATTGAAGGTTTGGCAAAGTTGTTCCAAGAAATTTTTCCTAATGGTGAAAATATAGTAGAGGAAAGTCATGATGAGAACAAAATAAATGTTAATCATGATTTCATAAACTCTAATGTTGGATTAAAGAACCACCATATTCCAAAGATGGATACGAGGAAGTTTGATGGCAAGGATCCCGTAACATGGATACTACATATGGAGCAATATTTTGATCTCAATAATGTGAAAAACACACAAAAGGTACACATTTCAACTTTACATTTAGAACAAAATACGTTTGTATGGTATCGATGGCTTTGCTTCTGTAAAAAAATTGTCACTTGGTCAATTTTTACAGAGGAAATGATAGAACATTATGAGGATACAAAGAGCAACACCTTCTTTAGCCAATTGATAAATCTAAAACAAAAGGGTTAAGTGGTGGAGCACATTGAGGACTTCCAAAAATTAAATATAAGGGTAACTGATATTCCAGAGGAACACATGATTGATGTCTTCATAGGGACTTTAAAGGATAACATCCAACATGAAGTTCACGTTTGGGAACCGGATTCATTAGAGTAGGCATTCAGGTTGGCAAGAAAAATTGAATGTAAAATTACGGTGACAAGGAATTCTACCACTCACATCTATAAATATGGAAGTGTTGCTACTCCTAGAATTCCACAACCTACAAGGTTGACACCACAAAAATTGGAAGAAAAAAGAGCAAAAGGGCTTTGCTGTAGTTGTGATAGCAAATACACCAAAGGTCATAAGTGTGCTGAGAAAAAAATATTTTACATAGATTGCGAAGAGGAGGAAGAAAATGAACAAGAAACTTCAAAAGAAGAGGATATACACCAGGAAGCAGCCCTAGAAGAAGAAGAAATGAGTCTGACCATATCATGTAATGCATTGGCAGGAATTACCACTCCTCAAAATCTCAAGATAGAAGGACATATCAAGAATAAAAAGGTAATAGTGTTGATTGATTTGGGTAGTACCCATAATTTTATTCATTGTAAGGTAGCCAAGTAATTGAATTGTTTCCTATACCCAACACCAGAATGTCAAGTGATGGTTGAAAATGGAGGAACTATAAGTTTCTCTAGAAAATTCCATAATATCAATCTATCCATGGGGGAATATGTATTTAATATTCCAATGCTTTCCATCCCAATCAGAGGTGCTGATTTTGTACTAGGAGTACAATGGTTACAATATTTGGGGACGGTAGCTTTTAATTTTCAAGAAATTTTTAATGCAAGGAAAGGAAATCTAATTACGGGGTATCACAGGGAAGCCAGGAAAGACAATAAGCTCTAATGTCATGAAAAAGCTTCTGAAGAAATAAAAACAAGGCGTAATTGCACAATTATGCTCACTAGAAGTTCCAACATCAAAATCATCTATTTCTCCATATCTCCAAAGAGTCTTGGATAATCATTCCAAGGTTTTTGATAGTCCCAAAGGACTCCCACCTATTCGTGATCATGATCATGCTATTCATTTGATTCTAGGAAGTGTTCCTCCAAACATCCGGTCGTACAGATATCCTTATGTCCAAAAGAGTGAAATTGAACGTGTGATTGCAGAAATGTTAGAGGCTGGTATAATTTAACCTAGTCAAAGTTCTTTCTCTGCTCCAGTAGTATTGGTGCACAAGAAGGATGGATCATGGTGCATGTGTCCAGATTATAGGGAGCTCAATAAGCTCACTATTAAAGATAAATTTCCCACTCTTATTATTGATGAATTATTGGATGAATTACATGTAGAAATTTATTTTTACCAAGTTGGATATTCGTTTAGGATATCATCAAATTAGAATGAAGACTGAAGATATTCCAAAAACAACATTTCGAACTCATGAGGGTCATTATGAATTTTTGGTCATGCCTTTTGGCCTTACCAATGCACCTTCTACATTTCAAGGGTTGATGAATTCCATTTTCAAACCCTTCCTTAGAAAATTTGTGCTAGTATTTTTTGAGGATATACTAATCTACAACAGGTCTTGGAAGGATCATGTTCAACATGTTGACAAGGTGCTCAAACTATTGGAGGAGAAACAATTATATGCAAAAATATCCAAATGTTTCTTTGGAGTACAAGAGGTGGAATATCTAGGTCATATTGTATCTTACAAGGGTGTTAAGGTAGACCCTAACAAATTAAATCCATTAAGGAATGGAAAGTCCCCACAACCATAAAGAAGTTGCATGAATTTCTTGGGTTAATAGGGTATTATTGCAAGTTTGTTAAGAATTATGGGAGAATAGAAGCACATCTAACAAAATTATTGAAGAAAGATACATTTTCATGGACTCCTGAAGAAACTAAGGCGTTTGAACAGCTTAAAGAGATAATGTGCCTAGCACCAGTCTTCGCTATGCCAGACTTCATAAAAACCTTTATTATGGAATGTGATGCCTCAGGAAATGGAATTGGTGCTGTTTTAATGCAAGAAGGAAGACCCATTTCTTTTGAAAGTCATTCAATCAAAGGAAAGTATTTAAAAAATGCTATTTATGAGAAGGAAATGTTGGCAATACTACATGCACTAAAGAAATGGAGACCTTACCTAATGGGAAGACACTTCAAGGTAAAAACTGATCATGATTGTCTTAAACACTTATTGGAACAAAGAATATCTTCGGAAGAGCAGCAAAAATGGGTCACAAAGATGTTGGGTTATGACTTTGAAATAATCTACAAAAAAGGGAAACTAAATGTTGTTGCAGATGCACTCTCAAGAAAGGATGAAGAGGTGGAAGCATTTCTTTGTGCCATTTCTATTATCCAACCAGATTGGATAACCGAAGCAAAGGATGAATGGAAGAAGGACGAAGAAGTTTGGACACTCATTCAAAAGTTGCAGCAAGATCCCAGTACATATGATAAATTTAGTTGGAAAAATGATTCCTTATGGTACAAAGATTGCTTATATATTTTCAAGAATTCCCAACTGAAACAAAATATTCTTTTGGAATTGCACACTTATCCTTTAGGAGGACACTCGGGATTTTCAAAAACTTACCACAGGGTGAAGAAAGAATTTTTTTGGGATGGCCTTAAATTTGATATTCAAAATTTTGTGGCGGAATGTTTGGTTTCCCAAAAAAATAAAGTTGAGACAATTAAGACCTCATGTCTTCTATAACCTTTATCCATTCCAAGTCAACGTTGGGAGGAGATTTCAATGGATTTTATCACAGGTTTACCTAAGTCCAAAGGAAGGAGTGTCATCATGGTGGTAGTTGATCGACTTACCAAGTATGCACACTTTTGTGCATTATCTCATCCAGTTATAGCAAGTATAGTTGCTACGACATTTATGGAAATAATTCAAAAGCTACATGGAAGCCCGAAGATTATTGTAAGTGATAGAGATCCCATTTTTATAGGAAATTTTTGGACGGATTTATTTTCTTGTTTGGGTACTTAACTAGCTCATAGCTCATCTTATCATCCTCAATCCAATGGTCAAACGGAGATAGTGAATAAATGTTTGGAAGGATATCTTAGTTGTTTTGTATCTGATAAGCAAAAAAAATGGTTCAAGTGGTTACCTCTCGCTGAACGGTGGTATAACACTTCCTTCCATACTGCAGCAAAAATGACCCCATTTATGGCACTTTATGGATATCATCCACTATCCATCACATCTTCTTTAAGGTAAAATTATAGGGTTCAAGTAGTGAAGGATCACATCGAGCATCAACAATAAGTTCTCAAACTCTTAAATAATAACCTAAATTTGGCACAAAATCGAATGAAACAACAGGAAAATCAACATCACAGTGAGAGAAGTTTTGATGTGGGAGACTGGGTATTTTTACGGCTACAACCATATAAACAAATTTCCCTCAAGCAAGATAAGAAGGATAATAAATTATCGCCAAAGTACTATGGTCATTACAAGGTGTTTCAAAATATTGGTACTATGGCATACAAATTGGAGCTTCCCACTTCTTCGCGAGTGCATCTAGTTTTCCATGTTTCATGCTTAGAAAAGGTTATAGGGGAAAAACTTCCAGTTCAAACAATATTGCTAGAACTTGATGAGGAAGAAAAACCATATTGGAACCTAAAGTAGTCATGGAAACAAGAACTCGACAAGTACAAAATCAATCAATTTTAGAGTGTCTCATCAAATGGAAGAACTTGCCTACTGAAGATTCTACATGGGAGGATGAGAATTTTATATAGAAGCACCCAGAGCTACTCAAGCATTTAGGACAACACTCTTTTGAAGGATACGAGCATGTTAGGTCCTTATATTACTAGTATAGTCCCTTATTGTTGTTAGTATAATCCCCTTATTGTTATTGTTGTACCCCTGTAACCCCCATATTGTTATTATTGTGCCCTTACATTATTATTGTTAGGTTGGCTAGGATTACATTGTGGCCCCATGGACTCCTATATATAGAGAGGAGGTATTGTCATTTGTATCATCCAAGAATTGTTCATTTATGTAATGTATTGTAGGTTGCCCCCTCGAAGTGGCTGATTTCTAAGGCGTTGATCTCTCTTTTCTTCTATTTTTGGTGCTGGTTTCATAACAGCTAGGACCCAATGACTACCCAAAACTTCATGGAAATGATAGAAATGGAATGAAACATAGAGAGAATGATACCAATGTAGATTATTGAACAAAAAAATGTTTGGACCCTTACTAGCCATGAAATTAATTTCATGAAATGTGTCACAAATATGCATTCTATAGGTTTAAAAAACATATCTAGGCATAGGGGTATCATACTTACCTGAGAATTTATAAGAAGCACTGATGCCTTATATAATTATTTTCATTATCATATATTTGGTCATATATATTCATTGCTCATTCATTTACAAATCAAAACATGATGATAACCATACATTTTCACTGTCATAAAACACATTCATAACCGACATACAAACCAAAAAAAATATGAGAATACAACAATTATAAATGCTACATGGAATCTAGTACATTTACGTATAAAATACCAAATAAAGAAACTCTTATTAGTCAATGAAAAATCCAACCCATTATGGGATTACCACTTTCCACCCGACCATAGATTGACTGAGCCAAATCTCTTTTCATCTAATCACCCCCATGCCATATTCCAAGCATGAATGTGGGACTCAAACCAAAAGAACCAATCAGTGCTTCCCAAGGCTAAACCACCTCACCCTCATCAACAAAAATATTCTTTACTGAAATATTCATTGGACCACTAGGCCATAAAGAAGCATGGATGACAACAGATTTCTCCGCCTACACTTTGAGGAATTTTTTCTCTTAGTGTCTAGGATTTACCACAATCCATATTCTGATCTAGGGATCACTGGGCCATAACCGAGACACCGCCCTCCAAGATTTACTATATATCCATCCATTCACCGGAAAGGATTCCTAGGCCTGATCAAGGGAAACCACCTCTAGGCTTATCGTATATCCTGACATTCACCGGTCGAGGATTACTAGGCCCACTGAGGCACACAATACATGGCTTTACCGCAACCCACAGTCTAGTTCAAGGGTCACTAGGCCATTTTATTTACCACAATCCACAATCTGGTTCAGGGATCACTAGGCCATGTGTTCTCCCATTTAGTGATCCACCTCACTCAATTTTGAATCCATTCGACAATCCAACTCAACCAAAACATGAGAACCCCGTCACACCATGATTATCCGAAAATGGAAAGGCAAGGCTGAAGAAAACTATCACAACTAGAAAAACCCATGCCAATGACAAAAATAGAACCAAGAGCACACATGCATAACCATGCATTCCAAATCTAGCAAGGATATCATACATGCAAATGGATACCTAAAAGTAAACTTGTTGTAGCTACTTGATCTTGCTCTTCCTTGCTTGATCTTTTCTTCCTCTTTTCCTTCTTTTACTTTCTTGATCCAATTCTGTAGTGCTCCAAGAAAACTATAAGTGTCCAAGGGTGAGAGAGATATATAATAGAGAGAGAGCTCCAAAACCGAACTATCAAAAGATACCAACTCATCCTCAGAAGCCTTTTTATCAATTAGGCCTATATTTTCTTCATTTCCCATTGTTTTCCTTCATTTTACTCCTCACATGCAACATGTGACCTTTCACATTCCTTTTCTCCTAATTTCCATTATTTTCATAAATAAATGTCAATAAATGCCACTTTGCCTTTCCAAAGCCTTTGTCATTGACTTTGAAAATTTCCTTAGCCATAATAAACAATATGAACACCCACACTAAGATTTTGTTTCCCAATATTCAGCTTGGAATAAGTGTCCCATAACCCTGGTTATTATTTTTTCTTTATTAACTTTTATTACATGGAATTTTCACCAGGGTCATTACATCAAGTCCATTATATTTTGAGAATTTTTATCACATAATCTCTAACCTCCCCCTCCCAGGGCCAGGGACCTTACATCAAGTCCCTTATTCAACTCCCCAAGTATAGTTAAGAAAGTGGAACCGACATGACAAGAGCAATTTGACCTTGCACATATGCCACAAAACCTTTATGAGCCAACCAACCCTTCCAGGAGACCAACCCCTCAGAAAACTTACTGTTTCATTGAACTAGATCCCTAGTCACACTAATGACAAATAATTCATGTGACTAAGGCTCTCCAGTCACTCCCACGAGGAGGAATACATGCGAATGTGGCCTTTTTAAGGCAGTTTTGTGCCAACGAACCTAGATTCTTAGCCACTTTTTCAGGGCTAGGACTCAGGCCACTGCCTAGAACTTCATGAAAATAATAGAAATGATAAATGCATTGAAACAATGTTACTAATTAAAACACTTGAACAATGACTTGACCTAAACCCCAAAACACATGATAGGCATTTTGTTAAACATGTCATAAACATGTAATCTACAGGTCATAAAATTAGATCTAAGAATAGGGATCTCATACTTATCTGAGAATCGTCAAGGAGGGCCAATATCTCCTCCCAATATCTATAATTTTATCTATTAGGTCATTCATTCATTAACATATCATATACTACCAAAACATGATGAGAGCCATAACTCAATTCTGTCATACACGATGCTCATAACCAACATATAACCAAAAAAATAACAATGATAAAACAACCATCAATATCACATAATAACATATACATTTTCCCATAAAACACAAGAGGAAAAGAGCTCTTATTGACATATGCAAAATGCAACTAGGTCTAGAACTCCACATACCACCCAACCATAGATTGAGATGAACCAAATATTTATGTCAGCTAATCACCCTCGTGCCATCTTCCAAGCATGAATATGTAATCTCATGGAATAAACCAAAAAAAACCAAATTAGGGCTTCCAGAGGCCAAACTTCCTAAACCCTCAACCAGTGATTACACCTCACGATTATACATCACTAACCATCACCAGATCGGTCTTTACCCAAGTTATCCATGGATCTAGTGTGTTTGTTCCAACCAGGGCTTCCAGGACTAGTAACTCAATCCACAACTGTCTTCAGGCTTCCAAAGAATTTGTCCAACCAGGTTTTCCAGGACTAGTAACTCAACCCACCAAGGGCTTCTAGTGTGTTTTTCCAACCAAGGATTTCAGGACTGGTAACTCAACCCAATATGTTACGGGGCTTCCAAATAATTTTTCCAACCAAGGCTTCCAGGAACTAGTAACTCAACCCACAAACATAAGGAACATGAGCACCAATAAGAAAACAAAGGTAAATCCACAACACCATGGCTATCTAGGAAATGGTAAGGCTAGGAAAAACCACTTTCAATCAAGGTAATCCTCTATGCCAATGACATATCACAGCCAAGAAACCATATGCATTTTCCATGCATGCCAAAATTAGCAAGGAAATCATACATTCAACTTGGTACCTACAAGCAAAACCCAATGTAATTGTTGATCCCATTGTCCTCTTGCACTTTCCTTCTTTTCCTTTTCCTTCTTGCTCCAAATCCAAGTATTGCCACACTCCTCTAAGAGTGATCCAAGAACTCTAAGTGTCCAAGAGTATGAGAGAGAGAGAATGGAAGAGAGCTCCACCCAAAAGTGACAAAATTATAACCAACAAAATCCATGAGCTGATCCTCAGAATCCTTTTCATCATTGAGGCCTCTATTTTCTTCATTTTCCATTATTTTTCCTTCAATTTTTCTCATGTGCAATTTTGTGACCTTTCACATTCATTTTCTCCTATTTTCCTTTATTTTCATAAGTAAATGCCAACAATTGCCACTTTTACTTTCCAAATCCTTTTCCATTTCCTTTTCGAATTTCCATAGTCATTAATTAATTACAAGTGATCCTTGTCACTATGTTTTTTCCCAACATTCAAGTTGGAATATGTGTCCCATGACCTTGGTATTATACCTTTTTACATGAATTTTTAACCAGGGTTGTTACGTGCCCCTCCCCCTTAGGGGAACACCATAGTCAATTTTAATTGACACCTACAGCTAGAAAAACTATTGAAAACCAAAAAATACTACCCATGGATATTTATAACACAACTTGTTGCAGTATTTTCAATGACATCTTGCTGAAAACATGACAATCATACCATTTACTGGAGCTTTATAACAAAACTCATTATGATATTTACAATAACAACCACATATATTCTCATGCACATTTTCTTCAACCAAAAAATAACCATGCTGTCTATGGATATTTATAATAAAACTTGATACAATATTTACAATAAAATACACATATACACATATGCACATTTTCTCAACTAGAAAATAAAAGGATATGACATTTGCATCATCAACAAGGGAATCCAGAGGCTCGCACCTCCACCCTCAAATTAGTACTAGGATTCAACTCCTTCCCATGAAGTCCATAATCCAATGGCAAAGTCATATCTGTGTCCAATGCCCAACGCTATAATCCAGAGCTACTTGTCCTCTCAGTGAACAATTAACGACTAATTGTTTCGGGGCACAGTCACAATGTGCATCTTATTCCATCTGTAAATGAAAATGACCAAACAAATTTATTCCCTGTCCTTCTCTTCTTTGCTACACATTCCCTTGGGTAATCTGGTTACCCCCTTCTATGCAGTCACACACCTGTTAGCTCCCCGTAATTTGCTAGATTGATTGAGATACAAATGGATAGGGTAAAATCAAAACAAGCTTTGGAATCCAAGGACCTAGCCTTCCTGGATTTGGAGAGGGATCTCTCTAGTAGGTGCAAGGATGTGAACTTGTTTGCTGATTATGGTTGATTTTAGGCTAGATGTTAAGTGTAGGGTATTTTGAGTGTTTTTGGTTGGGTATGATGCTCAGATGGATTTTTAGATAGAAAACATGAAATATTGTTAAGTCATTGGGAAATGGAGTCTAACAAGGTCATGATAAGTTCAGAAATGGTGTTAAAAGAATTTGCAGGGAAATTCTAACTTGGTTGGTGGATCTTTAAGGTTGTGAAGGATCATGAGATGGAAATTAAACTTGAAAACAACAAGCTAATAAAGGGCAGAAACATAATCCTTTATACACTTGTAAATTGAGGGATTTAGAATATTTATAAGCATAGCAAGAAATCAAAGGCATAAGCAAAACCTAGTCCATTTGATTTCAGACCAAAAGAAGATAATCAACCAAGACAAACATTCAGATGAAAACATAGAGAGGCAAGAAACTTATTTAACTTCCATAGATTTCATCATTAAGAGCAGAAAAACATTTAAGATGCACAAGTAGCTATAACCATAGAAGGAGAGAAAAACCTGAACATCTAAAGTTACAACTATGAAGGTTCCTTGAAACAAATTTAGCTAATTAAAGGCAAAGAGCATGATTGAAACAAACTTCTTTGATAAACCTAGGCAAAGATGCTTTTAAAGAAATGATTCCAAGAACAGAGTATTTAAGTGGTAACAATATGCAGGGCTAGCCATAAATCATACTTGAAACTAACTGATGTAAACCATTCAATAAATGGAAAAGCTAATAACTTCTTAGGGAGCAAGAGATGGATTCCCTAACATATCTCAATAGAAGAAAACAATGAGGCAGTGAAGGACAAACATAATTAAGGTGCCATCAAAAGAGTTTCTTAATCTAAATTTTTTGTCCTACTACAACAGAGAAAGATGGAAAACAAAATGGAAAACTATAAAACATAAACAAGAGATAACTTCACCATCAACCAAGCCTATGGATCCTGCAAACATTCCTCCACCATCAGTAAACAAATCAAGGCATGCATGAGCTCCAAGACATCAAATTGTTATCAAAAACTCCAAGAGACTATGTATTTGATTCAGCATAAGTCATCAAAATCCAACTAATACATAAGAGCCTCATCCTCTATTTATGGAGCAAAATGAGGAGGTGGAAACCATAAGAGGCTTCCAGAAACCCTAATTTAGCCATAAATGTCATAAATGTGCTTAATGACCATGCAAGGCCCAAGCCACATAATATCTAAGCTAATAAATGAAAAATATCATAAAATAACTCCTCAATCAAATTTGGAGTGATTTTCCCAAGAAATTATTAAAAAATCATTTTTCCATCAATTTGTGTGTTTTGTTGACTTTTGGCACTTTTGGTCCTCTATGCGTAGCACTAAAACATCAGAAAACAAGTGTACTTGCAGTCCGGTTTTGACCTCCTTCCCGGTGTCAGAGTTTTCTCCGTGATGTCTCGTTGGAAATATTGTCAAGTTGGCTTTCCAGATCTACCTTTTTTTTCTGAATGAATGCCATTTTCCTGTCCAAAAATCCATTCTCCCAACATTGCTGGGTGCATAGCACCACCTTCAGCAGAAAATAGCCTCTGTTGTAGTCAAGTTTTGGACCGCTTCCCGATGTTGGATTTTACTCCGTGATGGCTCGTTGGAAAGCTTGATGAGTCCTATTTCCAGATATACCTTTTTTTTTTACTGGGTTCCATTTTCCTATCCAAAAATCCATTCTCCCAACACTGCTCTGTGCGTAGCGCCACCTTCACCAGAAAATAGGCTCTGTTGTAGCTAAGTTTTGGACCCCTTCCCGACATCAAATTTGGCCCCGTGATGGCTCTTTGGAAAGCTTGAAGAGTCTGATTTCAAGAAATACTTGATTTTTTCTGAATGGATTCTATTTATCTGCTCAAAAATCAAATATCCCATGACTTCTCTGTGCACAGTGCCAGGCCTAAAAAGGAGGCGGAAAGGTCAATTTTGAGGTGTTTTTTGACCTTTTGAGGGGGCAAAAATGCTCCAATTGACCTGAAATTTTGTGGGTAGACTTATGGTGACATGAAAAACCCAAAAATGTAAACTTTAGCAGCTGATGATGCCCCAAAAAATATTGTAGCACCTAGGGTGTTGCGCTCCTAGGGGTCAAAATTTGGAAAAAACAAAATTTTGTCCAAATTGCCTCAAATTTGGTGGAGAAGGTCTTAAAGGCTTGTTAGAAGCCTATGAAAAATATTGAGCCATGTCTCTGAGTTTTTATTGGTCTTTACCGTCTTTGAGTGCTCGAAATTCAATGCATCCTTACTGATTTTTCATTGTCACTTTGTTCCTCTTTTTCTTCACTACCCTCTTGCTTAGCGTGAAAACCACTCTCTTCTTTGTCTTCACCATATTCTTGTCTTTCATCTTGCTACCTTTAGTGTTGTTTCCTTGGTTTTGTAGTTGATCATCCACCTTTGCATCTGTTTCACTTTGGCCTTGTCCTTCATTGATGTCTTCTTCTTTGTCATCATCATTATGTTGCTGCTCCTCTTTAGACTCTAGTTTTTCCCTACTGTCTTTATCATTTTCACTATGTTCATCTTCTTGATTAGGCTCTGTGGTTGCCTCATTGTTTTATGCTTTTGATTTATTTTCACCACTTTCTTCCATGCTATCATTATCCCTTTGATCTTTCTTATTAGGCTCTGCCTCTTGCTTGCTGATGTCATCTCCTTTGTTCTTCTTTTAACCTTGTCTTTGACTCACTGATTCTCCTTTAGACACAGCGCCTGATTTATAGGAAAAGGTATTTTAAACTTTGTTTGAGAGCCTCTAGGTCAAAGGATGACACTGAGTGATGTAAGGACAAATTTTACAAATGAGGGCCAAATGAAATAAGTATGGGACAAATTCAGATGTAAGGACAAATTTTACAAATGAGGGCCAAATGAAATAAGTATGGGACAAATTCAGAGTTTTTAGGAGGACGGTTATAGGCACTAAGTATCTTTAGGCTAAGGAAAACCTCTAACTTGTAAATTTTTCCTTGGAAGGGTTAAATATTTGATCTTTACTGAGATTAGGGTTTGGTCATTTTAAGCCTTAAATGTCCTCCTTGTTTATGAAAAGGTTGCTTGCAAAGTGAGGAAGAGAATTACCAACCTTATTTCATTGACTGCAAGAGTTTTGGAGCTGAAAACTAGAATTTTTGACCCTTATTATCAATTTGAGACACACTCTGCCTGTGCGTAGTGCCTATGTGTAGCGTTGGTGCGTAGTGCCAGTCTGTCTGTGTGCAACACAATTTTGCAGAAGGCATTTGGAGGCCTTCCCAGTGTCGTAATTGGGCGTGTGATAGGTTTTTGGAAATATTGACTTGTCTAATTTCCAAATATACAATTTTTTTCCTGTTTGGAGTTGATTTTCCTAACCAAAAGTTGATTCTCCCAAGACTGGTCAAAAATTCCTGAATGATGGTGCAGAAATGCAGAGTGCTGGTGCAGACCACTTTTGGATGACTTCCTCAATTCAAAATTGAGCTCATGATAGCTCATTGGAAATATATTGAAGTATATTTGTCATTTTTCTCTTTAATAAAGTCATTTGGACACTCCAGTTGTGAGAAAAACTGATTTTTCCAAGGTCACTCCAGAAGTGCATAATTTCTCCTGTAACACCTGTATTTTTTACATTTATGTCAAACCATGATACCTGTGTAAAACATGAAGGATTTTTTTCTTCTTTGCCCTATTATGGACAAAAACCTCTCTCACTTTTTCCAAATTCATCTCTGTTTGGTCAAAAACACAATTTAAAGCAAAACTAGCCCTAGGTGTGATACATGGCTTGTCTCTTGGAATGAATTCTTGTAAAATGATGGAGGCATGATTTTTATGAGATGGTATAGAATTATTATTTCTGACATGATCTATAAAATGAATCCTTTGATCTTGTGCCTCCTTTTCATATCAACCCTAGCTTAGTTGGAAGAGGAAATTAGGGTTTGGTGTGAGGATTTAGGACTGCCTTGTAGAGGGAGGGGAATGAAGGGGTTAAGGTTTGTATAAATTCTTGGGTAAATTTTTGGGGATATGCATAGATGTTAGGGAGTAGGGGAAAGTGGAATTTCATGAATTTAGTGAGGGGAAGGGGTCCAAAAGGTCAAAACATAGGCCTAGTATTAAAAAGTGTCAATTTGTGGCAATAAACTAGGTTTTGTAGAAAAATGATGATTCTGAGGGATAGGAATGATGGGAAGTGATTATGGAGGTATTTTAAGGATAGGAGGAGGTTTAATAGCATCAAGATATAAGCCTTGTTGATGATTTAATCATGGAGGTCATGAAACCAAGAAAAATGCCTTAAAAACCCTAGATATGCAATGGAGGAGTTTAGGCAAAACAAAAATAGAGGGTTGAGGCCAAAGGTGGAAAAACATAGTGATAATGAGTGGCATGAGCCCATGATGGGTCTTATGGGATGGGTGAGCTGAGCTTGACATGACGGAATGATGAATAGTGAAAAATTTTCCCAGGGATAATGAAGGCCATGAGATTTCTAGAACTCACAATGTTCATGAACTTTGTTTCTAGAAATATAGTACCGATACCTATTCATATTCAGATAGTGAAAATTATGGATGAATAACAACACCTTCCAAGTTCCACGAGCATCCTCTTCACTGCTACGCAGTCCCTCAGGAAACCCCTCCCCTGGCAAGGTTTCCTCACATCAGAAGGTCCAAAAACCAAGGCATATCCCTGCCTCAAAACCATCATACCAGTCATAGCAGGCTTATGGAAATAAATGGACAATATTGGGTAGAAGTGTCCCACAATGGCCCTACTCCTGAAGTTCTTTACCAGCATACTGCTTCCTGTACCAATTCCTTTCATTATTGTTGCTAATTCTTGCAGTTAGTTCCAACTATCCAATCAAGAATTTTCATGCTCTCCTATACCAAGCACATAAATACCATTAGATTTAAAATAAATCAAAATAAATTCACATCATACCTCATTGGTGTCTCATCAATGAGGTACACTTGCAATTATGTTCACTTCCTATGAGAACAAGTCAAACTATTTGTTTGATCAAATCATCATGTATAAATATATCACATCCGGTCAACTCAAACACAACCATCATAAATAATAATCATAGATCACATGTAACCTTCGTAAATCATAGTCATAGATCACATGAATAATTAATATAGAAATAAAATTTTGATACTGATCCTTTAATCGATCCTTAGCTTCTACCTTTATCCTTTGTCCATTCCGTACAATCACTAGATCGGTTGGCACACCCGACAAACACCCAGTGCCTTCTCTTGAACCATGTACACATACACATAGTGTGTATCACACTCATAAAACCACACACAGTGTACTACCTAACACATACACCTACTCCTGGTGTACCCCACAATGAAAAACATATACCTACACCCGGTGTGAAACACAACACATACACCTGCATCCAGTGTAAGAGAAAAAAACATACACCTACACTCAGCATACAAAACAACACAATACATACACCTACATCTAGTATACAACACAACAGAATACATACACGTACATCTGGTGTACAACACATACACCTACATGTGATGTACCACACAACATGTACATGCACACAATACAACATGTACAACAATACCACATGTACACAACACCACCTACACAATGTGTAAAAAGAAGGACATGCACACATCACTACATGCACGACATGTTCACAACACCACATGCACGACATGTACACATCACCACCTGCACACAACACCCCGTGTACGACATGTAAATGACACCACATGCACATAACACTACATGTAAAATCATACACTCAAAACCACATGTACATAGACCCATATGTACAACTTTCACACCACACCATATGTACACAACACCACATATCCAACATGCACAAAGTGCCATATGTACACAACACCGCATATCCAATATGTGCACAACACTGTATGAACACACATATATAACATGAACACAACACCATATATGCACAAAAATGCATAAACAACATGTACACAACACTATATATACATATCATTGCATAAATACATGTTCAAAACACCATTTATACACAACACCACATGCACACAACATCACAGGTGCAACATATACACAACAATAGTACTGCAAATCCAGAGACCACATTGTCTTTACCAAGAAACCTTGCCTCTAATGTCTTTCCACTATTCATGCCTGTCTCAACATGCCACGGATTACACTGCTTTCATTTCACTGATGTGTCCCTCAGCATTACGTACCATAGCATAAACATGGACATAGTATAATCACACAATATCAATTCAAATCCACATGATACTGACCTCATAGATCTATCGTGGCTACTCTTCCCACTTGATTCCTCATAAACTAGGAAACATTTCATGCGATTCGCCTGCATAAGCAATCATTACTCCACAAGAATGGTTCTTGATGACCCTGTCAGACAAAAACATACATATATACATATATACATATAGTCATCAGCATAAAAAAATTATGATCCCTGATGACCCTGTCAAAAAACAACATACGTACATAGATATATACATATATAGGCATCATCATAATCATAGTAATAACATAATTACCATATATCATAAGATTAAGGTTAAAATAAATCCTTTTATCCATGCACAACATGGAGAACAACAATTCCCAACATAGCCAAGGCATTTAACACCTCAAATCCATTTAATTTACCTTTCTTTCTACTTTTCTCATGACTATTCTACCATCATCCATTTATCTGAGTGGACCCAACCAATCCAACCGACTATCATATTCTTTCCTTCAACTTCCCTTACTCATGCACTGAGCTTCATTAAAGTCTTACATTACTTGTTGGGTTTGAGGAAGCTCCCCTTGAGCTCCATTAACTTTCCTCCTTCCCTAACCAATTCCCAAGACCCTCAAAACAAAAAGGAAATAACAACAAGAAAACAAGAACAAAACCTTGAAAAAACAATATCAATATGACACCGCAAACAAAGTGGCATGATCATGCACTAGATGCAATCAAGACTAAAATCGAGCATAAACAAATAAAAAAAATACTGAAATCACAAGACTCTCAATAGACACCATGACTGAATCCCCATGGGTTCCTAATGCTTCCACGGGAAAGCTCAACCTGAGCCTCCTTCAATATTTCATGGCGGTATCATTTTCCATTCAATCCCCTGCATTATACTTCCATAACACACATAACTCTTAGTGCATAAATAATTATAACAACATATTAGTTTCCTTACCTCACTGTGCCAAGCATGCTTCCTTGTAATTGAACATGTACATATATCATCTCTCAAGGTAATGCAATTTCTTGACGAATCCAGCTATAACTGGAAGCCAAATGTTATACATGTCAAATACATGTTAATGAATGTAACACATATCCTCATAACTTTAGATGAAATAAAGGTTAAGAAGAGTTCCTATATTCATGCGAAGCACTCATTCATTTGGAATTGCGGTTTCCAAACATAACCAAAAGAATTATCACCCAATTCCTTTCTTTTACCTTTTACCTTGCTACAATTGAGTCTAATTACATGCTATCACATCACCCAACCATTATTTATATATAAAAAAATCAAATATTACCTTGTCATGCTAATACCAAGCATGTTGTCCTGCAACTATTCACACATGTCAGTCACACGTTCGAAATATCAAGACAACATATCTATTAATTTGAAATAAACCTTTACCAAGACTAACAAAAATGTCATATTCAACTCACAATCACTAGTAATAATGCTACAACTAGCACCTAGTTGAATTCACGTACATATCAACTGTCTCATCACATAATGTGTTAGTGCATCTGTCTTAAAAAATATCATTCTTTCATGCAGTGTTATAGACATCTACTTATATCATGCAATTAGCCAAAGATTCAAAAAACCTATAAAATTACCATGTTAGATAAACCAAATATAAATTACATAATCAAACTCATACATCAATGTATCTCAGGGGAGGCTATCACATATGCACAAGTCAGTCCATATTAGTCTGACACAATATCACAAGTATATCGACTCATACCCGAATAACATAACCATAACCATCTATATATTCCAATCCATATCAAAATGATACATATAACATCATGATATTAAATTCAATTACCATAATCATCATGCGTATGACCGCAATTCATATAACAATAAGTTACCGTCATTCATGACTATCCAACGCATGCACATATGAATTCACTAATCAACTAGCATATATCATGCATGTAACCACAGTAACAATAGAATGACATAAATGCACATAAACATAATGCATATAACAACCATTAACCAACATACCTATATGCTAAACATATAGACCTATACGATGATTTGATCTTACCCCGAGGTCTAGTGCTGCAACCTCGCCCTAATGATCTGCATCTCCTCCTCTATCTCAGCCAACATATCAACATCATAACATACCAGAAACATCATGATGAGACAAACTACATAATTATCAACATGATGCATGCTTTACCTACCATGCATGCATAACCATAACCATGAAAATTCATGCATAACAACATATAGACATTATCATGCATAACAAATGCATATACAACCGACATGCATTCATGACAAACACATCTCGACATCAAAATCATCAACTTCTATATGACAACACAATTGTAACAATTACCATCACCATGTGTACATAACAAACAAATATACAACCTACATTCATGCATGACAACCACATTTCGCCCATCCATTCCAAGTGTTGAACCATGCTCTGATACCACTTTGTAGTATCAGATATCACACAAAGAGAACAGAAACCAGACACCACCAAAATAGAATGAAAACTGCTCTAATACCACCCTGCAACTGCCTCCTCCCACATTTACCCAAGCTAACTAGTCCACTAGGATAAACATGTGAGAGTTACTATGATATTATTCAACTCCCCAAGTACAAATGAGGAAATGGAACCGACATAACAAGACTGATCTGAAATTCCACAGACACTACATAACCTTTAGGAGCCAACCAACCCTTCCAGGTGACCAACCCCTGAGACAACTTACTACTTTTATGGACTAGAGCCCCATTCACACTTATGATAAGGCATGATGAATGTGGCTGAGACTCTCCAATCTCTCCCAAAGCAAGGATTCCATGCGAAGGTGGCCTTTTTCATGCAGTTTTCTACTAGTGATCTCGGATTCTCAGCCACCTTTTCAGGACTAGGACTAAGGCCACTTCCCATAACTTCATGAAACTCCCAAAAATGATAAATAAAATTGAAATAATGTTATTAATGCAAACACCTGGACAAGGACTTGACCTGAACCCAACAAGCCATGAAAAGCAATTTTTCAAACATATCATAAAAATGAAATCTAAAAGTCATAACAATGGATCTAAGCATAGGGATATCATACTTATCTGAGAATCGTCAAGGAGGAACAATATCTCCTCCCAATAGCTACAATGTTATCTATTAGGTCATTCATTCATTAAAATTTCATGTACTAACCAAAACATGATGAGAGACATAAATCAAGTTTATCATAAACCATGCTCATAACAAAAATATAACTAATAGAATAAAAATGATAAAAAAACCATAAATATCACATAATAACAGATACATTTCCCCATAAAATACAATAGGAAGATAGCTCTTATTGACATATGAAAAATGAAACTAGGTCTGTGACTTCTACGTACCACTCGACCATAGATTAGGTTGAACCAAATATTTATTTCAACTAATCACCCCCGCACCATATTCCAAGCATGAATGTGGGATCTCATAGAATAAACCAAACAAAACCAAGACAGAGCTTACATAGGAAAAACCACCTCAGCCCTCAACTATCGGTTCCACCTCATGGTCGTAAATCACTAACCATCACCATATCGGACTCTACCCAAGTTTTCCATGGATCCAGAGCTTTTATTCCAACCAAGGATTCCAGGACTAGTAACTCAACTCATAGTTTTCATCAGGCTTCCATATTGTTTTTCCAACCAGTTATTCCATGACTAGTAACTAAACCCACCAAGGGATTCCAGAGCATTTATCCAACAAGGGCTTCCAGGACTAGTAACTCAACCCAAGTTGTTAAAAGGCTTCCAAAGCGTTTGTCCAACTAAGGCTTCCAGGAACTCATTACTCAACCCACAACCATAAGGAACATGAGCACAAATTAGAAAAATAAAGTTAAACCCACAACACCATGGCTATCCATGAAATGTAAAGGCTAGGAAAAACGATTTTCAATCTAGGCAATCCTCCATGCCAATGAAATATCACAACCAAGAAACCATATACATGTTCCATGCATGTAAAAACTAGCAAGGAAATAATATATGCATCTCAGAACCTGCAAGAAAAAACCATTGTAACTGTTGATCCCGCTACCCTCTTGTGCTCTCCTACTTTTCCTTTTCCTTCTTGCTCCAAATCCCAAATATTACACACTCCTCCAAGAGTTCTCCTAGAAATCTAAGTGTCCAAGAGTATAAGAGAGAGATAATAGAAGAGAGCTCCACCCAAAAATGATATAATTATAACCAATAAAAGCCATGATATGATCCTTAGAAGCCTTTTTGTCATTGAGGCCTCTATTTTCTTCATTTTCCATTAATTTTTCTTCAATGTTCCTCACGTGAAATTATGTGGCCTTTCACCTTCCTTTTCTCCTATTTTCCTTTATTTTCATAAATAAATGCCAATAAATGCCACTTTGCCTTTTCAAAGCCTTTTCCATTTCCTTTTCCAATTTCCATAGCCATTAATTAATCACAAGTGATCCCTGTCACTATGTTTTTCCCAACATTCAACTTGGAATATGTGTCCCATGACCTTGGTCTTAGATTTTTTTTACATGAATTTTTAACCAGGGTTGTAACATAATCAACATTAAAAATGGTTGATTTTATGAACGTTAAATATTGACATTGTACAATTATATTCCTCACCAACTGAATGTTATTCAAAGTTCAGGTTCTTCCTAGTGATAATGTCTTTTTGGGTAGCTGCGAAGAGGCAAATCAATTGTTGTTTGGTGTTGAGTACATATCATATCATGCATGCCTGAATGATTTAATTTTATATAGAGGAGAATATGTAGAAAAAGAGATATGTTTGAAATGTGGGCATGACAAGTACCATAAAAAAAACAAGTAAATCACATCGTCCTCATAATATATTGAAGCACATGCCTATAATCCCAATTATTCAAAGGATATTTCATTGCAAATAATTAGGTATGTTGTAGGGATGAAATTCCTCACAAAGAAGTGAGTTGAGAGTTATGTGAATCCAACAGATTCAATAGCCATGAATCATATATAAGTACATGACCTAAAAAATCCAAGGATGAAGTGCGAAGTCTATGACTTAGCATAGTCATGGATGGTGTAATCAACCCATACTCCCTCCAAAACACCAACTATTTAGTTTGGTTTATATTCATGATCAATAACAATATCCCCCCATGGTTTTCCATGAAGAATTAACACCTTATGTTTGTATCTCATAGTCCCTCGTAGAATACAAGCAAAGAACATGGATGTTGATTTCAACCATTTCTAGATGAATTGAAGGAATTATGGGAAGGGATACATGTGTATGATGTATCAAGACACATTGCAACAAAGAAGAGTTTTACGTTGTATATCATATGTGTTTACACCATACATGATTATCTAGGCTTAAGAGTTTTCTCTAGTAAATTACATTTTTAATGATTTGTTGATATATGTAACAATAGTGTTTCACATATTAATTTAATTCGTTGCAATTGTTTTGATATTCATAATCACTAGCATGCCTTGTATACAATAATTTCGCAGGTATTGTAACTAAATTGTATCATGGATGTACATGTTGTGAACCTTATCTGAAGGCTAGGTGGTACGACCACCTACGAAAAGCAGTATATGAATTCTCAATGGTATTCCTCCCATAAGAACGCCCTTACAGAAGAGCAACATCTAATTTCAATGGTAAAACAGAGAGAACCCAAAGGCCTGCAATAATGACACCAATTGAATGGCTTAGATCATATGAGAGAGAAGGAGAATGAGTTAGCTTAAATGTTCGAATAAAATGGGGAGCCTAGATGTTCAATGATCTAGAATTCTTTGACACCTATGTTGATAAATTTACCATTGGGATGAAAAGGAAATATGTCTTTTATGAGCTCCCATATTGGGAGCATCTTAATATTTTCGACTTACTAGATCCCATTCATATAATTAAAAAAAAATCATCTTATTTATGGAGGCACATATCATCGAAATAAAATGACATATTGGTTGTTAGGAGAGATATTATTTCTTCAAAAAATAAAAAGAAACATTGGATAAGACAAGAAACTAGAGGAGAGGTTGGTCCCTCTTGATATTTCATCGAAATGTGATATCCCATTGATTTTAAAGAAATATGATCTTTCTTTGGCAATTGAAGTTATAATGAGTGTGAGGGTGCCTTATTTATATGGGTCTTTACTATGGCACAGCTTCACTTTAGAAGACCGTTTGTGGAGTTGAAATGACATGACCATTTGAACCTTCTTAGAGTACACATTTGAAAAACATGATTTTATTATTTTTATGTAATGGGATATTTTATAATTAATTTTTGGGTAGTGCAATATTTATTGTGTAGTATCATTATCCTATGATCATGCATGGGTGTGTAAACCATGGCTTCCCCAGGACCTATGACATGCCGTATCTAAATTATCTACATTTCCACATTGGATGACATCAAAGGAGATTCATACGGCTAACATTCCATGGTGGCGTCAAGAGATAGCTGAGATTTTTTGTATGTTTGAGAAAGAAATAACGGCGAGTTTCATGGATTTGCAGGTTCATCTTCTAATTCACCTAGTAGATGAGGTGGAATTGGCTAGGGTGGTTTCTTGTGAGTGGATGTTCTTCTTAGATAGGTACATGAAGAAATTTAAAGGTTTTGTTCAACAAAGGAAAAAATTGAGGGGTCTATGGTAGAGGGGTATATATCGTATGAGTCTTTCTATTATACCAGCGAGTACATCAAGCAGATCGACAACACACCAGGTGCGACAATTTGGGATGACGAAAGGGATGAAGCAAAAAAGAGAAGGGAAGCTTCTCCAAACGAATGGAAAGAGGTTCATGATAAAGAGTAACTGACTTATAATTTTTCAAATTTCTACAAAGTAACTATTTACACTGAAATTAATATTAATGCATATTTTGGTCTCATACATAATATATATTTTGGTTTTATTTCATCAGCGAATTCATAAATTGAAGCCATCAACAAATTCATTCTTTACAATATGGAAGCGATACAATTGTGGGTCACATTATATGAGGAGAGGAGGAAATGGGACAGTGACATGAAAGAATTCAAAGGGTTGAATGGTATAAGCATGCCTTACCTTGATCATTTAAAAGAAAATATTCCAATGACATGCCCTAAAAATTGGGTTGCTAATCAAATCAAAGAAAAATATGATGCATCTGGTCATTACCTACGTGCTGAATAGGATGCATTAAACATAGGTATTGGGTGCAACAACTCGAAAATAATCTCTTTCTATACATTTTTAACTTCATAATGCACCTTTGAATTGTAACATCTATATTTTATATTTTTAATTATTTTCGGGTTATTAGACACATTACACTGTGATTTTTTCACTTTTTTATAGGTGCATTTGTTCCCATCTATGTGGGCATATGGACATCATTTTCACAAGGAGGATGTCGATGATGGATGCATGACACAAGACTTTGGAGTGGAAGTTGAGTTTGACCAATCTAGTCATGCTAGCCACTGTGATAAAAACATAATACAAGGGATGCTAGGTTATGTAGGAAAGATACAAGAGATCATTAAAGTGGACTTCTTTTCATTCCAATGTGTTATTTTTAGGTGCAAGTGGTGGGACACCTTTTATCGAAATAATGTAAAGGAAGATTACGATAGTGGGATGATATCTATCAACTCTAGAAATATGTGGTATGAAGCTAGGTAGCCTTATGTTTTCCCCAAACATTGCAACCGTGTGTTTTTTTACCCAAATGTGTTGGATATGAATTGGTGGTTTGTATTAAGACATGACCCTTGATCGAAACATATTTTTGAGAAAAACAATGTTATCATGCCAAGCGAGGAAAATAATCAAGGTGATGACAATGGAGACTGATATGTACTTGTGTTATTTCATCATTTATACTATTGTTGTATGTTTTTGTTTTCTTTATCTCAATAATTACATTTCTTTTTATTCGTTTTGTTGGCATTTTATATAATTGGTAAGATTCACAAATGTTTTTGCACATTTTTTTTGCAGTGGAAACATTTTTATAGTTAAAACTAAGTATTTCCAATTGTTTAATTTATAATTTAAAAATTAAAATTTTATCAAGTTTGTTTAGTGTGTTTAAATCTATTTTACAATAGAATTATTCTATTTCCTTTGGATAGACATCAAGATTGATCAAAAGATTGTAATTCTAAGCATGAGTTATCAATTTATAACTATAATTTATTAAGATAGAAATCTAAATATACTCATATTATATCCTTTCTCAAATAACATTCTGAGTATCAATCTAAAATAACTCACAAAGTGATAGAAAATGGAGAAGGAAAATCATATTTGTGTTATATATGTGTACTAAAAGGCCTACTACAACCATCACCAAAGTTTTTCAATATAGTAAAATAAGCTCCCTTATTTTCACTATTTAACATATCCCCGTAAATATAAATTCAGTTTAAAACATGGTGTACAATATCTATGATATTAAGGATTCAAGGTCACAATTATCCTTCTCAAATAGGAAAATGAGAAGACTATAACCAAAATGAAAAAATAGGGAATTTGGAAACAACATTGAAGATTTATTCTAGATTTAGATACTTATTAGTTTATTGATCAATTCACATGTTTTTTCTTCTTGTTTATTTGAAAATCAATATAAATCACGTAGTGATAAATCTATGAGGAATTTATTAATGAACAAATTGTGTATTAATATGTAAGATTAAATTCTTAACATGAGAGGTAAAATCATGTTTGCTATATTTAAATTCCAGTTCTTGCAACATTATGTAAATTAAGAGGAGGTATTATGCATGTATAAAATGTTGATTACATCTTTTTATGGACCATAAGAGAAATAAATGGGCTCACATGGATGCATGAGAGGTCTTAATTTTTTCTTCATGGATAATGGAAGAGTTTTGACTTTTATTTTCAATGGTAATTATAAATAAAAGTTAAATTAATAAATATTTTATGGCTAAGAATTCAATGATAAATGATGTGATGGTGATTAAGAGGCATTTGTTTGACTTTCTAATAGACTTGGTGATGCATTTTTCTTTCCTATATAGATTATGTAAAATAAATAAATATTTTTATGTATTTATAAGTAATTTATTTAAAGTAGAGATGTCTTTATCATTGTGAGCATGATGTAATATAAGGTAGGAGAAATGTGAAAACATGAATTTTAGTGACTATATTGTGATAAGTATGTGGATCAAAAGATTGTAATTCAAAGCATGAGTTATTGATTTATAACTATATTTTATTAAGATATCAATCTAAATATACTCATATTATCTCTTTTCTCAAATGACATTGTGAGTATCAATCTAAAATAACTCACAAAGTGATAGAAAATGGAGAAGGGAAATCATATATGTGTTATATATGTGTACTAAAAGGCCTATTGCCACCATCGTAAAAGTTTTTCAATATAGTAAAATAACCTCCCTTATTTTCACTATGCAACATATCTCCATAAATATAAATGTAGTTTAAAACATGGTGTACAATATCTACGATAATAAGGATTCAAGTTCACAATCCTTCTCAAATAGGAAAATGAGAAGAATATAACCAAAATGAGAAAATAGTGAATTTATAAACAGCATTGAAGATTTATTCTAGATTTAGATACTTATTAGTTTATTAATTAGTTCACATGTTCTTTCTTCTTGTTTATTTAAAAATCAATATAAACCATGTAGTGATAAATATATGAGGACTTTAACAATGAAAAAAATGTGTATTAATATGCAAGATTAAATTCTTGACATGAGAGGTGAAGTCATGTTTACTATATTTAAATTCGAGTTCTTTCAGCATTATGTAAACTAAAAGGAGGCCTTATGCATGTATACAATGTATATTACATCTTTTTATGGACCGCAAGAGAAACAAATGGGCTTACATGGATGCATGAGAGGTTTTAATTTTTTCTTCATGGATAATGAAAGAGTTTTGACTTTTCTTTTTAATGGTAATTATAAATCGAAATTGAATTAATAAATATTTTATGGCTAAGAATTAAATGATAAATAATGTGATGGTGATTAATAGGTATTTGTTTAACTTTCTAATATACTTGGTGATGATTTTTTCTTTCCTATTTAGATTATATAAAATAAATATCTATTTTTATGTATTTATAAGTAGATTACTTAAGGTAGACATGTATTTATCATTGTGAACATGATGTAATATTAGGTAGGAGAAATGTGAAAACATGAATTTTAGTGACCATATTGTGACAAGTATGTGGATCAAAATATTGTAATTCAAAGCATGAGTTAGCAATTTATAACTATATTTTATTAAGATATCAATCTAAATATACTCATATTATCTCCTTTCTTAAATGACATTGTGAGTATCAATCTAAAATAACTCACAGAGTGATAGAAAATGGAGAAGGAAAAGCATATATCTATTATATATGTGTACTAAAAGGCCTACTACAGCCATCATCAAAAAAATTCAATATACTAAAATAGACTCCCTTATTTTCACTATGCAACATATCTCCATAAAGATAAATGTAATTTAAAACATGGTGTACAATCTATGATAATAAGGATTTAATGTCACAATCCTTCTCAAATAAGAAAATGTGAAGAATATAACCAAAATGATAAAATAGTGAGTTTATAAACAACATCGAAGATTTATTCTAGATGTAGATACTTATTGGTTTATTAATGAGTCCACATCTTTTTTCTTCCTGTTTATTTCAAAATCAATATAAATCATGTAGTGATAAATCTATAAGGACTTTAACAATGAAAAATTGGCGTATTAATATGTAAGATTAAATTCTTGACATGAGAGGTAAAGTCATGTTTACTATATTTAAATTCTAGTTCTTGCAACATTATGTAAACTAAAAGGAGGTCTTATGCATGTATAAAATGCTGATTACATATTTTTATGGATTGTAAGAGAAACAAATGGACTTACATGGATGCATGAGCGGTTTTAATTTTTTTCTTCATGGATAGTGGAAGAGTTTTGAATTTTCTTTTCAATGGTAATTATAAATAAAAGTTGAATAATAAATATGGTATCGCTAAGAATTAAATGATAAGTAATGTGATGGTGATTAAGAGGCATTTGTTTGAATTTCTAATAGAATCGATGATGAATTTTTCTTTCGTATTTAAATTATGTAAAATAAATATAAAATTCTAATGTATTTATCAGTAAATTATTTAAAGTAACATGTCTTTATCATTGTGAACATGATGCAATATTGGCTAGGAGAAACGTGAAAACGTGAATTTCAGTGACTATCTCGTGATACGTATGTGGAAAAAATATTTTTTCTTGAGTTTTTCATTAAGAAATAATCAAATATATTATTTGTTAAAAAGTTAAATCTAATATAGTAAGATTTTTTCATTATTTAACTCACATTTATTATTAAAAATAGACAAAATTTAAACCACAATAGAAAATAAAAAAACTAAAACAACAGCAAAATGATGTACATGTCAAAATATTTAATCTCTTTTAGTGATTGATAAATCTGTGATTAAGATGGATATATAGTGGTTTTCTATCTCTATACATATCTCAACCATAGTGTAATTTTTCATTATTTAATTTGTATTTTTGAATAATTTATTAATATCAATATTTTATATTAAAAATTGAATGAGTTATACATTTTCATCTTATTAAGGACTAACTAAAATATTTTACCTTTAATTATTTTTTCCTTGTTAGTATTGAAATATTTTACTAATTAGATCAGAACACTACAAGGAAAAGACCCTCTAGCAGATGTTTTTGAGGAATCCCTTATAAAAATAGCCTAGATATTCGTTTGTAGCAGAGGTCACTCGAGGAGGTTGGCAGGTGGATGTTTTTGCAGATGTTTTTTCGTGGTGCATTTATAATCATAACATGCACCAGTGCACTTGATATATAAGTGATGCACTGGTGCATAGTAGAGGCTAAAGAAGCATTGCCGAGTTATTTTTAAGTACTACGAAAACAATGGTGCACTTCATACATATAACGCACCAGTGCGTTTTAGATAAAGCACACTGCCGCATACTATCAAATGGCACAACGAGACACTCACTATATAACCATTGTGGTGCTATACTCTAACAATGATGCCCCTGTGTGTTTATGGTGATACGACGCCCCGACATAGGTTGTTTATTTAATGAAAATATATTGTTATTTTTATATAACACACTTGATGCTGGTCTTATATCACCATCTCGATGCGTTTTCAGCATTTTGGTGTTTTTCACTAATGATGGCGGCCCAATGCGGTTTAGGTACAACGACGCACCATCATAAGGTTTTTATTCAAAGGAAGCACTGTGTGCTTCATAAAAATCAGCCCACTGCGTATCAGTAATACAATGCACCATAAAAAGGTGAGGTTAAAAACATTATTTCCACCAACTTTGGTGCTATACTCTAACGATGAAGCCTCGATGCAGTTAATGTTTTCTAACGCACCGACCCATATATTTTTTAACTTGAAGTGTGGTGCACCATTGATACAACCTCTCAGTGCGTCTCATACTAGAGTGCACTGAAAAAGGGTTAATTTAAAAAAAAAAATACTAGATGTAAAAATTCATTTTAGTTTTTACAATGTTGTAGAGATCTCAAGCATTGGTGTGACCTTTGCCTCTCTGAAGCACCCTACCATCGGTGCTCCCATTTCCTGCATTGCTTCCATCCGTTGCTCAATGTGTGGACTTGAAATTTTTCAAAACAGTGTGCAAATTTGGTTTTCAGTACTTCATTGGAAACATGCATCCTCAACACAAAAATGTGCAGGTAATATATATGTTTCTCACCAACTTAAGCTTTTAGCGGATTTAAATTTGAAAATTGACTTAAAATTCATTTTAAAATAAAAATAAAAAATTCCTGCGTGGTGCATTTGAGCCGTTTAGTTCGCGCCGTTCCCGCTGCTCCCTATAAATTTATAGGTCGCGTCGCGAATGATGTTAACGGAAAATTCACCAGGTGGTTAATGTGACACCACGGTGTGCTACCGACAAAATCTCACCCAATAACAATAAAATAGTGTTGTGCGTGTTAGTTTCCAGACGCGCCAAAAATTTATAATATTTTAGAGATAACAATTTATTTTCAGTGGTGCGTTAGTTTACCGGAACGCACTGGGAATTATGTAAAGATAAACATAACGGTCCGGTGCATCTATATTACGGGAATGCACTTAATGTGTGGTGTGTCGGTTAAACATACCACATCGAGTAATTTTGTGTTTGGTACCACACTGCCAGTGGTCAAATATTGCAAATGGGTGGTGTGTTGAGCTATAACTAATGCCTAGGGAAGATATGTTTTGTCAATTCACTGCCTATAATATTTATTTAAGTAATATTTTTTGGCTTCGCAATGCGTTACTATTTTTTATGCGCACTAAGGCTGGTGTGTGATATACATGTACACATCATTGGCAGTGCGTGACTATTTTTTGTGGCACACTGAATGTTATTTTTTTGTTTTTTCGATAAAAGTTATATTTATATATTTCTAAATAAAATTTTCATTTAATAAAAAAACTTATGTTTTATGTATGAGGGAGGCTGATGTATTTAATATGTGAATCATTCAGCAATGGAAATGAAGAGAGGAGAGAGAACAACAAGAGCAGAGGGATGACAATTATAACATGATACAATAGTGGGATGCAAGGGAGAGGGAGAGACTTTTGTACCCTCGCCCTATTACGCCACCCACCCAGTTGCTCTTAAGGGAGGTAGGCCTCCTTAAGTTCTATGAGGAGGCTAAAAATCTGAAGGGGCATAATGACTTATTAGTATAGTTGATCTACAGGTGGGATGTGCACCAACAGGATTTCCATGTTGGTCCTGACCAGTGGTACTAGCCCACTTAGGAGGACATGTATTTATCACTGGCCTATCTAGGAGAGGGGAGGATTTACCCCAGTTCCCTGATGTCCCCTTCAGCTATGCAGTAGGGAGTTATTTGGTGTACTCTCAGAGATACATTAGGGATGATATCATTTCTCATGTAGCTTTTCAGGTGTCTGGTGGACAGTTACGAATTGCTTCTTTTGATCTAGAGGAGGTTAGATGCTTCTCACTATTATTGACCACCATTGCACATTATACCATTGATGGGAAGTGCATTATTTTCCCTCTTTTATTTTATGTTTATTAGTTATTCCAGAGGCCACAACTTGTTAAATGGTCTGCCATTATTTTGCTGCAGTTTTTTACAGCCTTAGATAGATGTCATTCTCAGGCACCTGTGAGGTTGACCTTCTGACAGCAACAAAATTGAATCTAGCCCCCAAGGAGAGCTGGCCTCTAAAGTATCTCCGTCAGCATTTTCATAAACACATACTCTATTTAATATAATAAATCCCCTTTAATTCTTGTCAAATTTATTTGTCAATTTCATAGAAATTGACAAATGAATGCTTTAATCCAACTTTATTTATGGCCACTTATATACACAGCTCCTTATGTTTCTTTATTTATGCGCGCCTAAATCACATGTACACATTTCATATTTTATCCTTTCCAATGTTAAGACTTTGGATAATTTTAAATATATCTTCGGACTTTAATCCCTCACAATATAAATCTACGACGGTCCTAAGTCCCAACCAACGGGAAATTTAATGTATTAAAGCTGATACACCAACTTCCTGAACCAACGATACCATGAGAGGATAGATTGGCCCCCCTTATACCTTATAACCTTATAATCAAAGTTATAACACTTCTAGATTATATTAATAACCCGATGATATTGACAATGAAACACTTTAATATACTTTAGGCCCCGAGCCCACATATACAATCGACAGGTTTCAATTAAATACAAATGCCCATACCTTGAGTTATCTTCCATGATGATTTGAGTGCGATCACCATTTGATGAGCCAGCCTCCAGATCAGACGGCGTACGTCGATATCACATTGATTTCATCGTCAATAGTTATCGCGCGATGAGGGCGGTATTGCCTCGTTGACGTGGCAGCTTTTCACAGGATCGCGTGATGTTTGAGTGGTTTCACTTCTGTACAAAGGCGGTGTGATATGGGTGGGTTTGGTTTCGCAAACCTACTTCGGATTGTGAACAGTGTTTGACCGGGGTAACACCAACACAAGTCTTGTTATTCATTCTGACGGGTTGACTCTAGGTTCGAATCTTGGGACAACACTCTCAGTTTACAAAAAAACGAACTTATTTCTTTGTGAGTAGGGTTTTCACTACTAGTTGAGCTCACGGTGTTGTGCGAAATCCAACACTATAGGTCACACTCTTCCAAGCACACGATTCTACGCCCGGTATCAAGGTTACTGTAATCACCTCGGTTTCTCGCAGGGGTGCATATCAATAAGACACACTCAGGAGACTCAATATCGACCACGCTCAACCATGGACAAAGAGAGACTTTCGAATGTTCAACACAGCATATTTTTCATCGAATTAACACAAAGCTAGAGGCTCAACACCTCAAAATCAAGAAAATTCACACACAGAGAAAGTATATCTACTATTCCACGCTGATGATCAACAAACATCGAAATATATTCAAGTAGAGAACAAATGCTTAACACACACAATCTTTACTGTGGAAATCCCCCCTTCCAATGTATCTGGGGGTTATATTTTATATGCATTGTCATGTGTCTCTGAGGACCGTTTCTATTTAAATCAAAAGGCCTAATTACATTCATTCGAATAACTGAACAGGACAGATGGACTGAACCTAAAACTATTCGACTTTTACTGACTCTAACTGATCTAAATGCAACAGACAGCTAAGGTATTGACACCTTGCTGTTACAAATTTGAACAATTTTGATCCCTCCTAGCCACAACATGTGGAAAAAATTCCTACATTGCTGGCTAGTGTCTAATGCCCCTACATCACCTTCCATTTTTCTTCAGAGTTGTTTTGTTTATTTTTGGAGAGGTTTCCGAAGACGAGGCCTACTTTTTTCCGTCAACTTCATAGGTTGATGATAGAGGTAAGGATGCAGATGTTAGGTGAGATGATGCCCAAGAGGGTCCAGTTGGAGTATCTGACCAGGATTTCTAATGATGCACTAGAGCTATTATCCATTGAGGATGACCACATGTTCTTGATGGTGTTGTGTCCTTACGAGGGGTTGGATTGGCGAGGTGTACTAACATACTCTTCACGCAGGATGAGCCACCATATGATAGAGGTAATATCAGGGTTTTATTTAAATTAATATAGTTTCATTTTATTGTATTAATTAATTAGAATAAAAGTTATTCTAACACATTCCATAACTTGTTTTATTAAATTGTTTAATGAAATTGTCTAATTATTTTTGTGTACTATATATTTTGTAGATATTGGCATATTCGTTGGGGACATGCCTCCACCCCCACCGGATGATCTTGCAGATGACGAGGAGATGGCAGAGGTCACGGAGGGTGAGATACCTCCTCAGGTGCAGGTACCTCCAGGCATGTGACGTAGGGGTGAAATTCGATTCAGGATGGAGTTGGGTGACTGACTATGTAGACTCCTGGTTTATGAGGGAGTCTGCCCTGTGACGACATCCTGACAGATCGTATGCTCAAGAAGCTCTGGAGATAAATTCTATGTGATATGATGAGCCCTATGCATCATATCGTAAGAGCTTCTAGGCTACTGGAAGCGAGGAGAGATAAGCGTCATGGAGATGCGTGACATAGCAGCCCGGATGGTGATCATGAGAGGAGTGATCATTCTAGTACCCCACCTCCTCCTCCTTCACCTTGCGGAGATGAGTACCCAAAATCTAGTCCTGAGTAGGCATCTCCTGAGTAGGCACCATCTAAGCAGCCACCTCCTGAGCAGACACAATCTAAGCAGGCACCATATGAGCAGGCATCGTCGACTGAGCAGGCCTCAAGTAGTTATAGTATTGATGTAACACCAGATATTTGACATTGATATGCATTTATATTACAGTTTTACGTTTTTGACATTATATATATATATATATATATATATATATATATATATATATATATATATATATATTGCATGTATTTTATGTTCATGTTGATGTATTTAATTTACGTGTTGGTGTTCATCATGATGTGTATATTGTTAGGTCATGTTAGATATGTTCATTTAATGTGTTTGCAAATAGATGTGTATGTTATAGTAGTTATTTTACATGAGATGTATATTTGATGTTTGTGTTGTGATGATGTTATAAAATGTTTGTGTTTTGTTAGATGATCATTATCATGATGATTAGATGATGTGAGTGAATTTGAATGTGTATTTTAAAATATGATGTTTGTACGATGGTTATCATGATCATGATGATTATCAACAAATACTGCATCATTCCCTCTCTGAGACTTGGGTAATCCTAGAAAAAAATCCATACTCACCATGTCCCACGGCCTATATGGAATAGGCAAGGGAGTGTACAATCCTACATTCTGGCTCCTTCCTTTAGCATATTGACAGATTTTGAAAATTTTCACAAACTTGTCCACTTCTGCTCTCATCTTGGGCCAATAATAGAAGTGGCTTAGCTGTTCATAAGTTTTATCAGTACCAAAGTTCCCAGCAAGTCCAACACTATGCTTCTCCTTGATCAAATTTTCTCTCATGGAACTTTTTGGTACACACAGTTGGTTTCTCCTGAATAGTAAGTCCTCCTGCAAGAAATAATCCAGCCACTGGCTTCTATCTGTTAGAACAGGGTTACAACATGCTTCGAATGCTTCCTTAAAATCTGAATTTTTTTTATACAGTTCTTTGAGAAAATCAAGTCCTACAACTTCAAATTTGGTTTCTTGAACAAGCATGTGCCTCCTACTCAAAGCATCAGCTACTTTATTTGCTTGGCCATTTATATGTTTCAAAATTAAGTTAAAACTTTGGAGATACTCAACCCATTTGGCATGCTTATGATTTAACTTGGGATATTGTACAATGTACTGCAAAGCATGATTATCAGAGTATAATACAAATTCTTTGGACATTAAATAATGCCTCCACTTTTTCAATGCCTGAACAATTGCATAGAATTCCTTCTCATAAGAGGAATAATTCCTTCTGGCGTCATTCAGATTCTCACTGAAGTAAGCTACATGCCTATCATCCTGACTCAACACAGCTCCAATGGCTTCTCCACTAGCATCACACTTCACTTGAAATGGTTTAGTAAAATCAGGCAGAATTAAAACAGGCTTTTTATTTATCTTTTGCTTCAAAATTTTAAAGTTTATTTCCACTTCAGAAGTCCATTTAAATGGTTTTTTTCTCTTTTTTATTGTCTCAATGATGGGTGCATTAATCTTACTGAAGTTTATTATAAATTTCCTGTAAAAACTGGCAAGTCCATGGAAACTTCTTACCTCAAAAACATTTCTGGGTGAAGGCCACTCCACAATTTCCTTAACCTTTTCTGGGTCCATCTTCAATCCTTCTGTAGAGACAACAAAGCCCAAATAAACCAACTCTTCCTTCATGAATGAGCATTTCTTTAATTTTATCAGCAGTTTCTCTTGGTGCAGCTTCTTCAAGACATAATTAAGATGCCTTAGATGTTCTTCTTTAGTTTTGCTGAAAACTAATATATCATCCAGATACACTATCACAAAATTACCAATGAATTCTTTCAACACTTCATTCATAAGTCTCATAAAAGTGCTAGGTGCATTTGACAACCCAAAAGGCATTACCATCCATTCATACAGTCCTTCATTCATTTTAAAGGCAGTTTTCCATTCATCACCCTCGTTTATTCTAATCTGATGATATCCAATTTTTAAATATAACTTTGAAAAATATTTGGCACCACTCAAACAATCCATTAAATCCTCAACTCGGGGAAAAGGGAATCTGTACCTGATTTTTATCTTATTGATATCTTTGGAATCAGTACACATTCTCTAGCCTCCATCTTTCTTCGGGCTCAATACTGCTAGCACTGCACATGGGCTCAAACTTTCTCTGATCAGCCCCTTGTCCACTAATTCCTGTACTTTATTCCTGATTTCCTCATTTTCTGTGGGAGTCATTCTATAGGCTTCCTTATTTGGCAGATTTGAACCAGGGATAAAATCTATCTGATGGCTGATCTTTCTCACAGGGGGCAGCTCATCAGGTAAATCATCCACAACAATGTCACAATAACTGTCTAACATCTCTTGGATTTCTATTGGCAAATCAGAAATCTTTGTAGAAGTAGGAACTACCTTAGGTTTGCAAACTAAAGCAAAGCTTACCTCTTCTTCTTCAATCTGCAGTAGATACTCCTTCTAGCTTAGAAACAAGGTCTTTGGATCAGCCACTCTGGTTGATGGTTCTCCTTCTTCCATGGGTATCAATGTATGATGTACCCCATCTTTGAAGAACTTGTAAGTTTTCTTCTTGCCATCATGCACTACTGCTCTGTCAAACTGCCAAGGTCTACCCAGCAGTATGTGACACACATCCATGGGCATCACATCACACAGGACTTTGTCTTTGTAGTTGCCCATTTGCATCTCTATCTGACACTATTCCTTTACAATCATCTGGTGCCATTTATGCAACCAGGACACCCTGTAGGGAGTTGGATGCTCCCTTGTCTTCAACTTCAACTTCTCTATCACCTCAGTGGAAACCAGATTGTCTGTGTTGCCACTATCAATGACTAGCTGGCAACATTTCCCCTGGAATTTGCATATGCTCCTAAACAAATTCTTCCTTTGTGCAGGCTCAGTGACCTCTTTGGCTTGTTTCAAAAGGACCTTATTAACCACCAAGGATTCTCCCTTTTCTAGTAAAATTTCCTCTTCAATTGTTGCCTCTTCTCCAGACTGGGCAACAATAGCATTTCTTGGACTAGAACCCATATTCTCTGGGCACTCATAATTCGTGTGTCCCACTTGATGACATCTATAGCACCTCAATTCTCTGCCTCTGCCTCTGCCTCCTCTTCCTCTGTAAGAACCCCTTCTACCTCTTGCATCACCCTCTGTAGATGCATTCTGAGGTGAGCTACTGTTAGCTCCATATCTAGGTGTAGTACGCTCTCCTCTACCACCCTGACTTCCCTTTCCATGGAAAGTACCTCTCCCTTTGGCAGAATGCTTTCTCAGAAGTTTCTCCTCTGCTTTCAAGGCCATCTGATAGGCCTCTTCAACTGTCTTAGGAGACAGAAGGCCAATTTCATCTTGGATGTCTAGCTTGAGACCATTCACATATCTAGCAATCTTCTCTAGTGTGTCTTGAAACTACCCAGCTCTTATACTTACTCTATATAATTCTTCTATGTATTCCTTTACTGTCAGTAACCTCTGTCTCAGGTTCTGCATTTGTCTAAACAATTTTAGCTGATAATCAACAGGAAATAATTTACCTTTTAGCTTAGCCATCATTCTGGTCCAGCTTTTGATAGGATGTTTGCCAGCTCTCCTTCTTTCTGCTTGCACTCCATCCCACCAAAGTGCAGAATGTCCCTTCAACATTGTTACTGCAAACTTTACCTTCTTATCTTCGCTCATTTCTTCATAGTCAAAGCACTTGTTCATTTCATTAATCCATTCCACCAGCTCTTCTGGATTCAGTCCTCCTGCAAAACTTGGCACTTCAATCTTGGGCTTAACTGCAGACCCTAGAATAGTTCTGAGGAGCCTCATCTCAGGATGAATCTAAGCATTTTATCCATCTTCTTCTAATTCAGGTTCACTGATGTCTTCAGGATCTCTGGGTTGTCCTAGCTCCATGGCATCCAATATGGCTTGGACCCTCTACAAGGTCTCCAACACTTCTGCATTGGCAACGGGTCTGCCTCTCCTTCTGCCAGCACCTCTAAAAACTTGGATTTCCATGTTAATTCCTTGAAAAATATCTCAAAAGTAGCTCTGATACCACAATTGACAACAAAAAAATTGAATTTGGCCCCCAAGGAGAGTTGGCCTCTAAAGTAGCTCCGTCAGCATTTTCATAAATACAGACTCTATTTAATATAAGAAATCCCCTTTAATTCTTGTCAAATTTATTTGTCAATTTCGTAGAAATTGACAAATGAATGCTTTAATCCAACTTTAGTTATGGCCACTTATATACACATCTCCTTATGTTTCTTTATTTCTGCGCGCCTAAGTCACATGTACGCATTTCATATTTTATCCTTTCCAATGTTAATACTTTGGATAATTTTAAATATATCTCCGAACTTTAATCCCTCACAATATAAATCTACGACAGTCCTAAGTCCCAACCAACAGGAAATTTAATGTATTAAAGCCGATACACCAACTTCCTCAACCAACGATACCACGAGAGGATATATTGGCCTGCCTTATACCTTCTAACATTATAATCAAGGTTATAACACTTCTATCTTATATTAATAACTCGGCGATATTGAAAATGAAACACTTTAATATACTTTAGGCCCCGGGACCACATATACAGTCGACGGGTTTCAATTAAATAAAAACGTCCATACCTTGAGTTATCTTCCATGCTAATTTGGGTGCGATCACCATTCGATGAGCCAGCCTCCAGATCAGACGGCGTACATCGATATTGTGTTGATTTCACCGTCGATAGTTATCACGCGATGGGGGAGCAATGAGGGTGGTATTGCCCCGTCGATGTGGCAGCTTCTCACAGGATCGCGTGATGTTTGAGTGGTTTCACTTCCATACAAAGATGATGCGATATGGGTGGGTTTGGTTTCGCAAACCTGCTCCGGATTGTGAACAGTGTTTGACCAGGGTACCACTAAGGTTAACACAAGTCTTATTATTCGTTCTGATGGGTTGACTCTAGGTTCAAATCTTGGGACAACACTCTCAATTCACAACAAAACGAACTTATTTCTTTGTGAGCAGGGTTTTCACTAGCAGTTGAGCTCACGGTGCTATGGGAAATCCAACACTATAGGTCACACTCTTCTGAGAACATGATTCTACGTCTGGTATCAAGGTTACTGTAATCACCGTGGTTTCTCACAGAGGTGCATATCAATAAGACACACTCAGGAGACACAATATGGACCACACTCAACCATGGAAAGAGAGAGACTTTCGGAGGTTCAAAACAGCAGATTATTCATCGAATTAACACAAAGCTGGAGGCTCAGCACCTCAGAATCAAGAAAATTCACACACAGAGACAGTATATCTACTATTCCACGCTGATGATCAACAAACATCGAAATATATTCAAGCAGAGAACAAATTCTTAACACACACAATCTTTAATGTGGAAATCCCCCCCTTCCAATGTATCCGGGGGTTAAATTTTATATGCATTGTCATGTGTCTCTTCGGTTCCTCTCTGAGGACCGTTTCTAGTTAAATCAAAAGGCCTAATTCCATTCATTCGAATAACTGAAGAGGACAGATGGACTGAACCTAAAACTATTTGACTTCTACTGACTCTAATTGATATAAATGCACCAGACAGCTAAGGTATTGACACCTTGCTATTACAAATTCGAACAATTTTGATCCCTCCTAGCCACAACATGTGGACAAAATTCCTACATTGTTGGCTAGTGTCTAATGGCCCTACATCACCTTCCATTTTTCTTCAAAGTTGTTTTGTTTATTTTTGGAGAGGTTTCCGAAGACGAGGCCTACTTTTTTCCGTCAGCCTCGTAGGCTGATGATAGAGGTAAGGATGCACATGTCAGGTGAGATGATGCCCAAGAGGGTCCAGTTGGAGTATATGACCAGGATTTCTAATGATGCACTGGAGCTATTATCCAGTGAGGATGACCACATGTTCTTGATGGTGTCATGTCCTTATGAGGGGTTGGATTGGCGAGGGTGTACCAACATACTCTTCACACAGTATGAGCCACCATATGATAGAGGTAATATCAGGGTTTTATTTAAGTTAATATAGTTTCATTTTATTGTCTTAATTAATTAGAATAAAAGTTATTCTAACACTTTCTATAACTTGTCTTATTAAATTGTTTAATGAAATTGTCTAATTATTTTTGTGTACTATATATTTTGTAGATATTGGCATATTCGTTGGGGACATGCCTCCACCCCCACCGGATGATCTTGTAGATGACGAGGAGATGGCAGAGATCGCGGAGGGTGAGAGACCTCCTCAGGTGTAGATACCTCCAGGCATGTGACGTAGGGCTGACATTCGATTCAGGATGGAGTTGGGCGACTGAATATGTAGACTCCTGGTTGATGAGGAAGTCCTCCCTGTGACGATTAGAGACATCCTGACAGATCGTACGCTCACAAAGCTCTGGAGATACATTCTGCACGATATGATGAGCCTTATGCATCATATCTTAAGAGCTTCTAGGCTACTAGAAACGAGGAGAGATAAGCGTCATGGAGATGCATGACATAGCATCCCGGATGGTGATCATGAGAGGAGTGATCATTCTAGTACCCCACCTCCTCCTCCTTCACCTCACGGAGATGAGTAGACAATATCTAGTCCTGAGTAGGCATCTCCTGAGTAGGCACCATCTAATCAGCCACCTCCTGAGCAGACACAATCTAAGCAGGCACCATATGAGTAGGCATCATCGACTGAGTAGGCCTTCAGTAGTTATAGTATTGATGTAACACCAGATATTTGAAATTTATATGCAGTTATATTACAGTTTTACATTTTTGACATTATATATATATATATTGCATGTATTTTATGTTCATGTTGATTTATTTAATTTACGTGTTGGTGTTCATCATGATGTGTATATTGTTAGGTCATGTTAGATATGTTCAATTAATGTGTTTGCAAATAGATGTGTATGTTATAGTAGTTATTTGACATGAGATGTATATTTGATGTTTGTGTTGTGATGATGTTATAAGATGTTTGTGTTTTGTTAGATGATCATGATCACGATGATTAGATGATGTGAGCGAATTTGAATGTGTATTTTAGAATATGATGTTTGTACGATGGTGATCATGATCATGATGTTTATTTTTAATCTTAAATCATGCTATTTTTTAAATATGTATTGGTAATTGTAAAATTGTAATTTTAATTGTATGTATCGTGAATGTAATTGTAATTGTATGTAAAATTGTAAAATTGTAATTGTAATTGTAATTGTATTGTGAAATTGTAAAATTTGTGAATTCGTAAATCTGTAAAATTATATAATTGTAAATTAATTGTCAAATTTGATCCATAACTATCGTAAAATTGAATCATCGTAAAATTGTGAAATTTATACCATACATATTGCTAAATTACCATAATTGTAAATTTGTAAATTTGTAAATTTAAAAGAATATAAATAATTGTAAAGTAATAAATCTAGAATAATATGAATTTTTGTAACATAATAAAGTTTATAAAATAATGCAGATAAATTCATGTTTAGAATTATCATTATTTTATTATGATCTTACATACTAAAAATAACAGTATACATCAATACATCTTTTAAAATTTTGAATATATAATTCATTAATCTATATATATATATATATATATATATATATATATATATATATATATATATATATATGGTGCATTTATTTAAGGAATGATATAGTGAAAAACCATTTAAAGAAATCAAGTAGTTGTATTATTTTAGGAATTGACATAAGAAAAAAGAACTTGATATAGTTCATTGCTTCCGAGATCAACATAATTGCAAATTATCAAGTGAAATGGTTTTAACATTAACAAAATACAAACCAATTAATTCAAAATACATATTATAATGTTTGGAAAAAAAGAGTCTTAGTTATAAGGTTAAGTCCTCTTCTTTATAAAAACCCATCTTAAATAGTATAAATGATGAAATAAAACATGTATCATATCACTCTCTGTTCTCATCACCCTCATTATATTCCAGCTCGCTTGGCCTGATAACACTATTTTTCTCAAAAATATGTTTTGATCCAGGGTCATGTCTTAGTATGAACCACTAATCCCTATCCAACACATCTGGGTAAAAATACACATGGTTGCAATGTTTAGGGAAAACATAAGGTTCCTTAGCTTCATCCCACATCTTTCTAGAGTTTATACATATCATCCCACTATCGCAATCTTCCTTTACATTATTTCAATCAAAGTTGTCCCACCACTTGCACCTAAAAATAATACACTGGAAAGAAGAGAAGTCCACTTCAATTATCTCTTGTATCTTTCTAACCTAATGTCCCTCATACTAGGTTTTGATCATGGTGGCTATCTCGAGTAGATTGATCAAACTCAACTTCCACTCCACCCTCTTGTGTCATATGTCCATCATCAGCATTTTCTATGCGAAAATGGTGTCTATATGCCCATATAGATGGGAGCAAATGCACCTATAAAAAATTTAAAAAATCATAATGTCATGTGTATAATAACCCAACTATTAAAATATAAAATATAGATGTTATGTTTCAAAGGTGAATTATTAAGTTTAAAATTTACATAAATAGATTATTACCGAGATGTTTCACCCAATCCCTACGTTTAGCGCATCCTCTTCAACACGCGGGTGACGACTGGTTGCACCATATTTCTCTCTGACTTGGTCATCAACCCAATTGTTGGGGAATATAATTGGCATATTTTATTTTAAATGACCGGGATAAAGCACACTTCTACCATTCAACCGTCTGAATTCTTTCCTGTCACTCTCCCATTTCATCCTCTTTTGTTCGTATAATGTGACCCACGGTTGTGTCACTTCAGAATTGTAAAGAACGAATTTATTGATTTCTTCAATTTCTACATTCGTTGATGAAATCAAAATGGAATATAGTACATATGAGATCAAAATATAAATTACATTGAAGTTCAACATGAATATTTACTTTATTTAAATTTGAAAAATTATATCTCGCTTACTCTTTATTAAGAGAATTTTTCCATTTGTTTAGAGAAGATCCCCTTCTCTTTTGTCGTCATCCCTTTCATCATCTGAAATCACCTCACCTGGTGTGTTGTCAATATACTCTATGTACTCACTGGAATAATAGAAAAACTCATACGATAAGTACCCCATTGCCATAGACCCCTTGGGTTTCACGCATTGTCAAACAAAACCTTTCAAATTCTTCATGTACCTCTCTAGGAAGAACATCCAACAACAAGAAACCACCCCAACTAATTCAACTATATCTTGACACCACCGTGGAATCCTAGCCACATGAATCTCCTTTTACGTGATCCAACGTACACATGTAGATAATTTAGATATGGCACGCCCTATGTCTTGGGGGAAGTCATGTTTCATACACCCATGCATGAACAAAGGATAATGACACTGCAAAGTTATAAACACATGCATACAAAATTAGTTATGTGCTATTCCCATGGGATTAAAATTATTAATATAACAAATAACAAAATCATTATTTTGACATTATACGTACTCTTAGAAGATTCAAATGGTCATGTGATTTCAACCCCGACAAATGGTCTTCCATGGTGAAGCAACACCGTAGTGAAGCCCCAAATGAAGATGACACCCTCACACCCATTATAAATTCCTTGGCAAAAGAAAGATGATAGTTTTTTAAAATCCATGGGACATCACCTTCTTTGAAATACCAATTAGAGGGACCAACCTCTCTTGTATTTCCTAATTGTCTTGGCCAATGTTTCTTTTTGGTTTTTGAAGTAATAATATCTTTCCTAACAACCAATGTGTCACTTTTTATAGATAATATGTGCCTCCATAAAGAAGATGAAACATTTTTAAATATATGCATAGGATCTAGTAAGTGGGTAATCTTAAGATGCTCCCAATATGGGAGGTTATAAAAGATATATTTCCTTTTCATCCCAATGAGAAACTTCTCAACATAGGTGTCGAAGAATTCTGGATCATCGAACATATGGTCCCCATTTCAATCAAACATTTATATGAACTCCTTCTCCTTCTCACTCTCATATGCTCTAAGCCATTCAGCTGGTGTCATTATTGTAGGCCTTTGGGTTCTCTCTCATTTACTATTTAAAGCGGATGTTTCTCTTCTGTAAGGGTGTTCTTCTAGGAGGAATACCCTGGAGTAGTCATACACTACATTTCGTAGGTCGTTGGACCATCTACCTTTCAGAGAAGGTACACAACATTTACATCCATAACACCCTTTTGTTACAAGACCTGCAAAATTATTGTATACAATATGCATGAAACGTTAAAGAATATCATGAAGATCAGAAAAAATACAATGAATTAAATTAATATGCGAAAGAATATTTTGCGTATATAAACAAATCAATAAACATGTAATTTACCAAAGAAAACTCCTAAGCCTGGATAATCATGTGTTGTGTAAGCATATATGCCATACAATGTAAAACTCTTCTCTACTACAATGGGTCTTTATACATCGTATACATTTATCCCATCCTATAATTACTTCAATTCATCTACGAGTGGTTGTAAGTATACATCCATATTCTTCACTTGTATTCTTCCAGGGACTATGAGAGTCAACATAAGATGTTCATTCTTCACAGAAAACCATGGGGGGATATTGTTATTGATCACTACTACAGGCCAAACTGAATAGTTAGTGTTCTGGAGGGAATATGGGTTGTTTCCATCCATGGCTATGCTAGGTCGTAGACTTCGTACTTCATCCTTGAATTTTTCAAGCTGTGTATCCTCTATATGCTTCATGGCTATTGAATATGTTTGGATTCGCATAACTCCCAACTCACTTCTATGTGAGGCATGCCATCACTACAATATAGTTAATTCTTTGCAATGAAAGAGCCTTTGAATCCTTGGTATTATAGGCATGTGCCTCAATATCTTAAGAGGAGGATGACGCAATTTACCCTTATTTTTTTATTTATCATACTTTTCATGCCCACATTTCAAACATATATCTTTGTCTACATATTCTCCTCTATATAGAATACAATCATTTGGACATGCATGATATGATATGTACTCAACACTCAAGATTTTCAACAATTGCTTTGCCTCTTTGCAGTTACCGTGCAAGACATTATCACTAAGAAGAATCTTATATTTGAATAACCTGTAGTTAGTGGGAAATATTAAATGTAAAATGTCAATAATTATTAACGTTCATAAAATCGACCATTTTTAATGTTTATTGTGTGACAATATTTCTCAAAATATAAGGGACTTGATGGTCAGTTACCTCAAAATTTCCAAGAAACATGCATTAGACAAGCCAAAATTTTCTTTCAAGTTTTACAGTAACACCGTTGTCCCCAACTGGGTAGAATTTGACTGATCGTTAGGTCCAAAGAGAGGGGTGGTGGAAGAAAATTTAAGGCTTTCGAAAAAGGTATCAGCGATATGAGCAATATCCCCTAGTTGCTCATCATTTTGGAATGCATCTAACAACATTGTCTCCATGACAGTCATATCCCTTAAGTAATCATCCATACCAAGCTATATTTTATTGCCTCCATTTCCATCTTGTGAAGAACTACTATTGTTTTATTCATTCTTAATTGGTGAATCTATATGTAGTGGGAATTGAATAGGTGGTTGATTCAACCATTCTCGATATCGTTCCTCTCTGATTTTTTCTCTTGATTCAGCTTTCTCTCGACTTGAAATTGTTGTGGGATGCAACAGAAGATGGTAGGTAGGTTTCTCATCATCACTAGAATCCTAATAATTTCAAAAAATGTATTTGAACATGATTGATACAATATTGATGATATCAATTAGTAAGCATGTCAATGCCTGATTAATTGGGTTAACATTGAAATAATTACATTATACCAAAAAATTGTTGCCATCATTGTCCCATGATTGTGGCTAGAAGATGGCATGTTACAGTTGGCAGGGTCAAGCGACTATCCATTTTCATCTACCAACCGCACCTTGCGGTATGTTGCTCCAGATAAGAGCTTCCGATGTTTTGGAATGGTTTGAGTATTTTGTGCATCTGAACTCGATTTTGAATCTGCACGAACCTACAAATTGTATACATTAATTTTATTCCGCTCATTAACATGGATAGAAAAAAAAAATTCAATTAGATAATGAAAATATAAATAAAATTTGAAGTAATTACGTCTGGAGATGGATAGGGAGAACTCTGCGATGGACTTTGAGAAATATTATGGAACGAGCTAGATTTTGAAGAATTGTCCATTTGATATAATTATGATATTTTCTCACTGCATTTGAGCAAAATCAACAATGAATTTTGGTGTACATCCCTAAAAGTAATTTCGGTGCATTAAAAAAGTAGTTATTGTAATTATTGGTGTTGATGTACTATTAACCACACCAGTGCAGTTATTTAACAAACACACTAAATATCGGGAAAAAAAACGCAACTTTATTTTATTAAAGTAAAAAAAAAGAGGTAAACTAAAAAATGAGCAGCAAACGATTTTCGGCAATCTAATTTCATAAAAAGTTCTTAAAATAGTAAAATTTATTCATTATTTCATTATTTTTGCCAAATTTTTCAGGGAGGGATTTGCACGAGAGACATACCTGGAGCAAGAGAGAATTGTGGAGCCACAAAATACTTTCAAACAACATTACTATTCAGAGAATCAGAATTTGAAACATTTGGTGATTCAGACAAAAACCCTGTAGTATAGTAAAATGTTAAATTTTACTGTAATAATTGTTATTTTTACAGTTTACGTTAGATTTAATACATGCATAGTATAAATTTTAAATTTTAAAGTAAATTTTACTAATAAAATCATTTACGATCTCTATTCCTATTTGAACTTAATTGGAATTATGAAAAACAAAAAAAACAAAAAAAATCCATTCTTACGTTAAACCATTTCTTCTTCTTGTTTATGTGACTACAAAAATTCACATTAGGGCTTTTCATTTTAGATTTATAGGATTTGTACTACTATATATTTAGGCATTTGACATCTAACCCATGGGACCACTTCCAGTGTCTGATCCCAATCCCTGTCGGCCCTTGCACAATTTTAAAAAAAATTACTTTGTTAATCGGTGCACCCTATTTAATATAGCACACCACTGTGTGATTTTAGTATAACGCACTAGGTGCGTATTGACAAAAAGCACTATTTTATTAAAAAAAAAAAAAATCCATTCATTTATGTTTATGTTAATCGGTGCTCCTGTATTAATATAACGCACCAAGTCTCCTATTGACAAAGAGCATCGTACAATGTTTCTACTATAGTGGCGATGAATATATAATAGCATATCACACTGTTATCATTTAAAAAAAAAATTCCCGTTGTTAGTGCTTAAGTGGAGAAAGTCGCACAGGTGCGATTAAAAATATAAATGCATTGGGCATTTAATTTAGATAGACGCACTGTTTTCTTGATTTTTTTTACCTGAAAAGTATGTGATTTATTTATAAAATATATTAATGAATGGTACAGGTTTTATATTGATAAAAAAAATGGCTGACAAGATTTCAAGTAACAAAAATACTGATAGCACATCCAGAAAAGCAAAAAAGGCAAGTTCTTTGTAAATTCTTTACAAAAATAATTATTTTTGAACTACATGTAATTTTAACTAATATGTATTTTTTAGTGTGTGTCATGCAGAGCCACAAAATGACGAAGCTCGATAATATTATTTCTGATTTAAGACCAGAAGAGTGCAAAATCTTGCTGGAAAAATTACAGAAGGATGAATCAGGTGAATGAAAAAATACTATCGATCCAATATGAGTTTCTTTTTTGAATTTCCATTAATAATATACTTAAAAATATTAGATAACATGTTTCAAACAATCTATTAATTCAGATATGTTTAATGTTCTACATGGACCAACAATGAAGGAAAGGAATGTTGTTCTAAGAAAAAAAAAATAGAACATGCAAATGAAAATTAATTGCTCCTTAGCTCATCTGGAGTGGTGCTGGATGTTAATGAAAGGGGGAAATTTTTTTACAAAACTTTGAGGGATCTAGTGGAATGAATGTATAGACACTCTTTCCACTTACAATACAAAAATCAATCCAGTGATTCCAAGAACCAAATTTTATTTAAACTATATGAATAGTTTCCAGAGAATTGGTTAATGAGACATGTCAGACTTTTAATAATGAAAACGTGCAACAACAAAAAATAAGTATTGAAAAAGTAATATTCCTTTAAATGTTTTTCTAGAATTAAATGTATATATTACTACAAAGCAATCATGTATGAATATCAATTTCTTTATATTAGTTTTCATATATCAATATAAAAATTAAATAGTTTATTGTCATGTTACTTTTTCAGGATGATTATGAAAATCTCAAAGGATGAACGAGATGATATCATAAATATGCTAGTAGGAATGTCCAAAAAAGTGTACAAGGAGATCGTCAAAGAAATGGACATAATTGCATCGCACGAGGAGCCATCTCAACAACAACGTGCTTCAAATGTAATATGTAATCATTGAATTTTTCAATTAGATACAATAAAAAAATAATTTAGCATTAAATATTAATTTTCAAGTATTTTCTTGCAGAAACGAAAAGAAAATGGAACCCATTTAGCACATAAAACAAGATGTCAAGGAAGAAAAGGGTTGATATCTAAGTTTGTGATTAATTATTACTTCCTTATAACAACTTAACTAGATTTCGTTTTTTTATATTTTAAGTTGTTTTATAGCAATCCTCATTGAATGTCTTCAAGCAAGTGCTAACATACAAATAAGAACCACCAAAATAATTGATTGACATTGTGTTAAATATGGGTTGTCAGTATATGTTGGCATATAAGAAATTAATTGTGGAATTTGTAAGTATGTATCTTATTTTACTTAGCTCTGTCTATAATTAATAGAACAATTTATATATATATATATATATTAAATCAATGATTTGTTATGGAGTATAAAACTTGCAGGAAACAAAGTATGGAACTGCGCCAACAAAATAATTGTTGAAAGAAGGCAGGAAATTTGGTTTTGAAAGAATGTGTATGGTTCACAAGTCTATTCTCCCTATGGTACATTTATTTTCGATTTACAGTGATGTATATTATTTAATATTGCAATTTTCATTACTATCACCAATGTAGATACACTCATTACACTTTATTTTTATGTTTTTAGATGGAACTTGAAGAAAAACAAAACAATGAACACAATTAACAAAACATTCCTCTAAATAACCCAAGTCATAGAAGTAGCTCGAGCAGTGATAGTAGTTCCAGTGAAGAATGATGATCAATATGTTTGGATATCAAAGCAGGCCATTGTATTTTTTGAAATATTTGTCTGTGAAATCAGACATTTTGTTTCGTGTAATGGACATAGTGTCCCAATTAAAAGACAAAGGGTTACCAATAATTGTCCCATTTTGTATGAAAATGAGTCTCTTATATATATATATATATATATATATATATATATATATATATATATATATATATATATATATATATATATATATATATATATATAGATATATATATGTTTTAATTTATTCTATTGTGTTCTCCATTGTCGCTATGAAATGATACACCATTGATTAAATATTATAATGAAGAGATGAGAAATCTGATGATATAAAAAATTCATCCAAACATCACATTCAATTGAACTAATAAAAATTTAATTGATATGAATAATGTTATAAGATATGTGTCGACTTTTGATGAATAATGAATTTTAAAAAACCACAATAATTGCACTGTCATAGGTTGATGTTTCTAAAAAATAGAAAATGAACACTGGTGCATGTGTATGATACTGCACATCGGTGCGTTGCTACGATTTATGAGCACCACACCAAATACCAATACCAATTAGAACTCCCAGTGCACTTGATTAACGACTACGATCTGGGTGGATAGGCATTGCATGCACCTGTATGATTTTCCTTTAACGCGTCAGTGAATTTTTACACCTTTAATGGCTCGGGGCATGTACACAACCCATATGAAATGGGTGGATAGAAGGTGTATGCACCGGTCCATTCCTATTTGTAACACACCATTACTATTTGCATTAAATTCCTCAATGCTTTACAACTATAATCTGAATAACGTCGGTGCATGCACCTTCTATCTTCCTGATGTGTATTTCTTTGTGACACACACCGGGACATTGTGTATGTAAATCCCCTGGGGCTTCAGAAATTTTTTTTCCATCCCGGTGCTTGATATGTTTACAACACTGCTGCATAATGTTTAAAACGCACTCGTGCGTCCACACATGAAGCTTGCACCAATAAAAAAAGCTTTCGTAAAAACCTCTGGAAGCTCAATTTTTTATTTGTGTTGAAGTTTGTTAGCAGCTATGTCAAAACCTCCGTTATCAAAACCTGATGTTGTAGCAAATGATCTTTTAACAATTTTGGCCAATTCCATAACACTAAAAACCTCCTTTAAAACCTCCTCTAGAGGGTATTTTCCTTGTAATGGAATGAATATGAATGAATTATCTAAGCAATAGAAAAATATTTATGGTAATTTTACAATTATAGTTTCAACCATACTAAACTTTGTAATTTATAAAAAAAATCTTTGCATTTTTTTTTTGAAGCAAATCGTTTTGCTTCTAATTTCATATATAAAATTTTGATATAAGTTCACCAATACATAATCTATAATAAATATTATTTCATAAAAATAAACATCATCATGATAACCATCTAACAAACATAAATATCATCTAAGATACACATTCAAATTCACTACCATCATCTAATTATATACACCTCTAGCACATATAAATGCCATTATCTTACAAACAAATATAATAATATAAGGCATCATCATCGTGATCACATCTAAAAAAACACAAGAATTTTAATCTAACTTCATAACCACACACATCCTAAAATTAATATACATCTCAAGTCAAATAACTGCGATCACATACACATCTATCTACAAGCACATTAAATGAACATATCTAACATGACCTAGCAATATACACATCAACACAAACATGTGAATTAAGTACATAAACATGAACAAAAAAGTGAACCAAGTCAAACAACTACATCAGGTCAAATAACTGTTACCAAATATCTGATACAACATACGTAGTAGTGGAAGCCTGGTATGTAGCAGAAGATAATGGATGGTCAAGTAATACCTCAATAGTTGAAATATCAAGTGGAGGAGAAGGTGGTTGGTCTACTCTCTTAAGAGAAAAATGAGGCACATCCAGTATTACTAGGACATGATAATTAGGTGAATGATGAGGAGGTGTACTGCTAGAAGGATCACCGACACCCTTGTTGAAATTTGCAACAAGAAAAAGTGAAATTGGCATCCAAAAACAACATCCAGAAAATCACATACATAAATGGGTACCATAGAGGCTTTTGATTTAATTATTTCTTAATTACATTAGAAGAAATATGTATCAAATTTATTTATCCCTTAAATAAATTGGATAATAAATTGTAATCTTATCTCATAATCACTTGTAATAGCTAACTGAGTGTGATAGACTCAGTTAGCTCATGAAATTCAAGTTGAGGGTGATTGGTGATGCATGTAGAGTGATTCTATTTTTTTTAGACTCCAAGTTGCAGTTATTGTATTAGTTTAATGTAGGAGAAATCAGTTAACTCAATTAAGTGAGTTAAAGTCAATCTAACTAGTTGTAACTGATTGTTGCACTAGTGAGGGGTCAAGTGAATTAAATCTGATTTAAGTCACATGCAGTGATCTGTCAAGTGGCTGATGATTTACTATTAATAGATGCATGCATGTCAGTTATGATGAAGACCCAGCTGAGACAGAGGTTAAAGGGAAGTTATCTATCAGTTGTATTTATAGAAAATTTCTCGAGCACAATTATATACACCATAGGATGCCCGTGATGTATTCTGCAGTCAAGGAAGGCTAATTATCCTATTTAATAGGGATTAATTACCTAGGGGTTGCATAAGGAAGGCAGGTTGAGCAGAGGCTGAGAATTGGCTAAGTACTAGCCCAATTTTGTCTAGATTAGTGTGAGACAGTCAAGATAGTGCAACAGACAGTTGTGAGAAGAGTGCATTGTATTGTTTCATGATTTCTTGGTTCATTATAAAATAGAGATAGAGGGGTTTGAGTAGTTTCTTTCCCAATAAAAATATCTTGTGTTGTGGATTGATTTGCTTTCTTTTACCTGGTGTGATCGTGTGATCATGTTTATTTTCCACAAATATTGTAGAAGGATTCAATATCTTGTTTTAGTATATTACATGATCATATTGAATCCATTGGTATACATATTTTTTGTATAATTTCTACATGGTATCAGAGCGTGAGGAATCACAATAGTGTAGAAGAAATTGAGTTTGTGTTGAACAATATTCAAACTTGCAAATACTTTCTTTGGAGTGATAAGAGGATCAAGATGGCTTTCAATGGATTGACATTGGAATATTCACTTGAGGGAAGTTATAATTATATCACATGGAAAGACAGAATGGAGGCAGTTTTGGAGGACAACGAGTTGAAATAATTCATTGATAATGATATTCCCAAGCCCGCAGCAACAGACGCCTCTCTTCTTGATGCTTAGCAAAAGAAGGTAGCAAGGTCAATGAAAATCTTATTAGAAGGAGTTTGAGATAACATTGTCTCAAGTATCCATGACAAGCTGACTCCATAAGCTATGTGGAAGGCCTTGACAGATCTATTTCAGAACAATAGTTACCAAAGGAAGTTGGTTCTGAAGGACAAGCTTAGGAAAATCAAGAAGGAGGAGGGAGAGGTGAACCAACATACTTGTCAAAGTTCACTCAATGTTGAGATGAGATTGGAAGTGTTGGTATGAACGTAGTAGATGATGACTTGGTCAGTCTAGCAATACTAGGCCTTCTCAAGATCTAACATAGTTATTAGGACATTGTCAATGGGAGGGAGAAGTTACCAAATTGGGAGTGACTTTGGTCGGATTTGGAACAAGAAGAATTCAGGAAGAACAGCAAGGATGGATCATCATCCAAGACTAATGACGAGGAATATTGTGCCTTGGCCGGTAAGGAAAAGAAGGCCAAGGGAAATAAATCCCAAGGCGAAGTGGGAAAGAAATATTTGTCCAATATCAGATGTTTTCATTGTCACGAGCATGGGAACTATGTTAAAAATTGTCCACAGAAGAAGGAAAGCAAGAAGGAGCCTGCAGTTGCAGGAGGTGAAGCATTTCCTTCACAGTTCGAGCCTGATTTTACTCTCATTGCATGCATGGCCAAAAATATAATGGGATGCATGTGGTATCTATACAGTGGTGCCTCGTTCCATATGATGGGGAATAGAGATCTCTTTAGTGACTTGGAGGAGAAGGACCTCCAGTAGAACATAGAGTTTGGAGATGATTGGAGATATAGCGCGACCGACATAGGTATGGTTACCTTTTAGCAGATGTTTTGTATGTTCGAGGCTTAAGGAAGTATCTTGTCTCCGTAGCGGTATTGGAAGACCGTGGTAATGAGGTGATGTTTAGAAAATGAAAGGTGTTCCTTAAACACATAGCCATGGGATAGGTGAAGCAGATTGGTGTAAGAGTCAAGAACCTGTATACTCTCAAGGTTGAGGATGCATGAAAATATTTGAGGAGAAAATCAGTGGTTAATGACTTGGTGGTTGAGAGGGAGAAATTATATCTCAACATTCAGCCTCAGAAGAAGTCTTAGAAGGTTGTTGAACAACCAAAATTGGAGAGGCGGAGAGGAGATCAACTGGAAGAGTCCACTCAAGCAGAGACCTCTAGGAGGGGGGAATTTCGAGCCAGAAGGGTAGAGGGAGTACAGGCAACTATACCTCTAGGTGAGAGGTGGGGCAATATGAAGATTTAATTCCAGGAAGAAATTTGGCATGGTTCATTGAGATGGTGTGTATCATGGATAACACCTGGATACGAGGAGCCCACATTACAACAACAACAAGAAGGATCGGTTAGATTGATGCAGCCAGATGTCAAGAAGACAGAAATCAAAGTGACAGGTGTCAAATATTGGAGCGTAGATCAGAGTTGGTAGCAGTGTAGAGTGCATGGATGTAGATGTCAGCAACACAGAGAGTCCAATATACATGTGCAGTAGGATCCAGTAGTCAGAAGAATCTGATGACAGATGCATTATATTGATTTAGTTGTTTGGAGGCTATTTAGTTTCAGAAGTGTTGCATGTAGAACATTCCAAAGGTACTGGATCAGGACAAATTTATTCCTTTCTTTTTTAGAGGGAGGGTTGAAATTTGCAACTAGAAACAATGAAATCAACATCCAGAAAATGGCATCCATAAATGGCTACCATGGAGGCTTTTGATTTAATTATTTCTTAATTAAATAAGAAGAAATATGTGTCAAATTTATTTATCCCTTAAATAAATTGGACAATAAATTGTAATCTTATCTCATAATCACTTGTAATAGTAAACTGAGTGTGATAGACTCAATTAGCTCATGGAATTCGAGTTCAGGATGATTAGTGAGGCATGTAGATTGATTCTATTTGTTTTAGAGTCCAATTTTCATTTAGTGTATTTGTTTAATGAAAGAGAAATCAGTTAAATCAATTAAGTGAGTTAAAGCTAGTCTAACTAGCTATAATTGATTGTTGCACTAGTGAGAGGTCAAGTGAATTAAATAAGATTTAATTCACATGCAGTGATCTATCAAGTGACTGATGATTTACTAATAATTGTTACATGCATGTCAGTTCTGATGAAGACCCAGTTGAGACAGATGTTAAAGGGATGTTATCTATCAGTTGTATTTTTAGTAAATTGTCGGCACACAATTAAAAGACCATAGGATTTCCCATGATGTATTGCATAGTAAAGGAAGGCTAATTATCATATTTAATAGGGATTAATTTCCTAGGGATTGTGTAATAAAGTAAGGCTGAGTAGAGGTTGAGAATTGGCTAAGTACTAGCCCAATTTTGTCCAGATCAGTGTGAGATAGTCAGGATAGTGCTACAGACTCTTGTGAGAAGGGTGCAATGTATTGTTTCATGATTCCTTGGTTCATTATACAATAGATATAGAGGGTTTTTAAGCATTTTATTTCCCTAGAAAAATATCTTGTGTTGTGGATTGATTTTCTTTCTCTTATTTGGTGTGATTGTGTGATCGTGTTTATTTTCCGCAAATAATGTAGAAGGATTCAATATATTTTTTTTGTATTTTACATGATCGAATTGAATCCATTGGTATACCCTTTTTTTTCCTCTAATTTATACAACCCTGACCGTGATCCAATGGGATAGTACTACTATAAGGATGATCACCACCCTCATCATTATCATTTGATAGGATAGAACTATGTGAAGACTCATGTGACGTATCTATTTCATTCCTTGTATACATCCTCACTGTCAGTAGTGTGGTAGCTCTGATGACATGACACATAAGATTCATTGTATCATGCAAAAAATCCCTCAAGATCTCCAAGAACCTAGGATCTACCCTGATGTCTCGAGCCCTCATAGTGATGACTCCCTCATCAACTAAAATTCTAGACAGACAGTCGTAGTAGTCCATCCTAAATCTGAGACTAGTCCTATGGGCCTAGATGCCCATGCCCCTTTGTGTCTGAGGATGTTCCTCACTCATCTCTGCATCTGATCCCTCTGGTGGGGGAAAAGGAATCCCCCCAATGAATGTCCCAATGTCTACAAAATATATAATACACAACAATAATTAGACAATTTCACTAAGTAATTTAATAAAACAAGTTAAAGAACATGTTAGAAAAAATTGTATTCTAATTAATTAAGACAATAAAATGAAACTATATTAATTTAAAGAAAACACTAATATTACCCCTATCATCTGCAGGCTCATCATGTGAAGAGGATGTTGGGACACTGTCTCCAATCCATCCCCGCGTATGGACACGCGACCAAGATAAACATGTTTTCATCCAAATAGCCAATAGTGCTATTTCTTGGACATAAATTATAGCTGGTCAATACTTCGGAAGAACCCTCTTGGGCATCATATGGCCCCACATGCACATATGCACCTCATTCACCAGCCTAGGATGGTGACGGTAAAATTTAGGTCATGTCTCTAGAAACCTCTAAAAAAATAAACAAAAAATATTTGAAGTGAAAGGGAATTTTATCCTCCAATGTATCATTGCACGACATCTATCTAAATCCCTACAAAAACACCTCAAAAAAGTGGCAAACCATATGATACATTATGGTGCCTACACCAAATAATCGACATAAAACAAAACATGGCTATGGTGGCCACTAATAATGAGAGGAACCTAACCTCCTGTGCAACAAAAGAAGCAATCTGTAGTTTTCCACCACACACCTGAAAATATGTTTGACAGACTGCATGCCCCCCAACATATCTCTGAGAGTATACAAGATGACGCTCAGTTGCAACTCCATGTGGGAAAATAGTGAATTCGAGAAAATCCTCTCCTCTCCTGGATAGGCTAATGATAAAAAATATGTCCTCCTTATAGGGCTTATACCACGTCTAAATATCGGCACGAAAAGATAATTGGTGGAAATTCCACTGACGGATCAACTGTGCCAACAATACAGTGTGCGCTTTCAAGGATGTAGCCTCCTCATAGTATTAATGAGGCCTACATTCCTCAAGATTTCTCAGGTTGTTGCACTAATAGATGGTCAAACCACATTGTATTAATATGCCATTTTCTCCTGCTCCTATTGTTGCTCCCTCTTTTGACGTCTCTACTACATGATTGACATATAAAATACTTCAGCCTCATAAATAAAATAATTTTTTTTTATTAAATGAAAAATATATTTATAAATATGGACACATAAATTTCAATTATGAAAAAAAAAATCATCCTCGGTGCACCCAAAAGATATTAATACACCAGCTTCAGTGCTCTATCAAATAGAACAACACCGAAATCAATACATACATACATATGACACACTGATTTTGGTTTGCATACATACATTTTCAATGTGGTGCGTCGAGACAACCTTACACATCGGTGCATAATTATAACAATTTCACATTGGTACAGAAAATTCAGGTTATCGAATGCATCGAGATATTTTTTATATATATTTTGGGTGGGGTGTGTTTGGTAAATATAAATGCACCAGGAGTAACCTAAAAATGTAAGCATCGACGTACAATTTATAGCTTTTCACATTGCATTGTAATTTATGAAATTCACTGAGAACACCATGGTGCGTTAGGTTCACACACTGAGTTGTGGTGCACTCTTTAAATTTACAAGGTGCACTTCTATTGGTGTGAGTTGAACCTTTCGAATACATCCCGTGAAAAAAATAAAAAATAAAAAAAATGGATGTGTGGACCAATTTTTCAATTCTAATCCACTAAAATTAAATTAGAAAGAAACATATACATTATTTGGACAGTTGGTCCTCAGGAAGGCATAATTGACACAACAATGAGAAAAAAAAAATCACCACCATTTGAGAAAATTGGAAAGTGTAGAAATCATACAAACAATATGTATACCAATGGATTCAATATGATCATGCAATATACTAGAGCAAGATACTGAATCCTTCTACAATTAATTTACGGAAATTAAACATGATCACACAACCACACCAAGTAAGAGAAAGAATCAAATCAATTTCATAACACAGATATTTTTCCTGAGGAAAGCTTGATGCTCAAAACCCCTCTATCTCTATTGTATAATGAACCAAGGAATCATGAAACAACACAATACATGTGTGCTCACCACAACCTCATACACTATCAATTTTCTCACACTGATCCGGACAAAATCGACCAACACTTAGCCAATTTCCTTCCTCTCGTCAATCTGCCTTGCTTGCACAATTCTAAGAAAAATTGATCCCTATTAATTAGGAAATTCAACCTTCCAAAACTGTGCAATACATCATGGGAAATCCTATGGTTTTTTAATTGTGCGCCGAAAATTTACTAATAATACAACTGATAGATAACATCCCTTTAACTTCTATCTCAACTAGGTATTCATCAGAACTTACATGAATGCAGTTGTTAGCCACCTATAATATTTGTCATACCCAAAGGTGGCTAAAAATTTTTGAGCCTCCAAAGAACAAATTTTATCAATAAAAATTGTTGGCTCTTGAAGACTCCTTGAAGGCCTCATGCCTCTGTCCAAAATCATCTTTGTTGTTCCCATTTTTATACTCAGAAGTTCTGTTGAAATCATGAGAAGAAACTGCTGCAAAATCATCACTTTTTCCCTTTCCCTTCTTTCAAAATTTGACCTTCATTTTCTCCCTTTTTCCCCATGAATTTCCTCTATTTTTCCATGTTTTCCTTTCTTCCCTTCATGAAAATCACCCTTCCATAGTTAAAAACTCATTTTGTAACTATTTCGAAACCCCCCATTCCTTTAAAAACCATGAAAAATTCATAAGGAATACAAGTCTTTTACTATGGACCTAAGCCCCTTGGGCCAAGTCCTAACCACTTCCCCCCACATGCCCACGCATTAAAACCAAGCGCTTGAACCTTTTCGGCACTAATCGCAATCGCAAAAATCCAAAGAGCACAGTCTTTGCCATATTCAAAAGTTCTGATTTGTTTGGCTTTGCATCATATAAGTTCCGATGCGAATATCCTTTTTCATATTTGAAACCCCGATCGTATTATCATTTCATATAACCCTGATCCTGCCCTCAGGTGTTAAGACCTCCTAATATTTTATTCCCAATCCTCTTTTTCTTTGTAAAACCCAGAAACCCACTTTTCCAAAGTTTTAACTTAAAAAACTTAAGTCACATGTTAAATATTTCAATGGGTTGATTGAAAAGAACCGATCACGCAATCACAATCAGAGAAATCAAATGGGTAGATTAAAAAGACCCGCATCAAACTTCCGATGCGATTGGGTCATATATGTGTAAACCCCGCTCCCTCCGTTTTGTTCCATATAACCTTCGCCCAGGACCAAGTGTTAAAGACCTCGGGCGCTGAATCGCATCGCAAGTTTTCAGAATGGGTAGATTAAAAATACCAAGCCCGATGGCCCAATTGCAATTGGCCCTTTTGTTTTATACGCCCCGCGCATATCACATTTCGTAAAGACCAAAGGCCCCGCAGTCAGGCACCTATCCACTTTATACATTTTTTTTTTCTCCACCCCGAAGCATAAAAACCTTTGTTTTTATTCCAAATTTTGAGTTTTTTATATTTATTATAAAGGTTTGCCCCCAGTTCATCTCCACCATTGATTGACCGTCGATCAAATGGCCAGCGCTCCATCGCATCGGAGTCTCCAATCACATCGCAAAATTTTAATCGCGTATGTTTTTTTTGTTTCCCCGATCGTCCTCTCCCCAATTTATTACCTACTGTCGATCTAATCTATAGATCGATGGCCTGCGCTCCATCGCATTGTTTGTTTCCATCGCATCCCCTCATTCTCGACCTCTGATTGCGACTCCCCCGATTCATTTTCCACCATTGATCTCGTTCTTAGATCAACGACCATCGCTTAATCGCCTCCGCCCTCCCGATCGTGCAATCGCATCGGTGATTTTCCTCGCACCCTTTTCCTCCTCCTGCCGATTGCGATTCCCCGATTAGATCCGGACCATCCACGTGTCCAGATCGGATGGTCCAGGACCTCTCCGCTTTATTTCTTCTCCCACTCTTCTTTTTCCTATTATTTGCAGATCTCCACCGTTGGATGTTTTCATCCAACGGCTACGCTCCTCTCCCGCCTTCTGAAGCAATTTAACCCAAAATGTAGGATTTCTTAATTGTTTTTGTGTTTTGCAGGTGTTTTAATGGTTTTCCATTGTATAATGAAGGAAAGCCGAGGGCCAAGAAAGATGTTTTCTGTGCCTTTGAGTTATCAAAAGGGAACCATCCGCCGGGCTCTATTTTCACGTTTTATCAAATGCTCCATGGGTGCCAATACCATAAAAGCCCTGTGCAGCCTTGCACATCGAAAAGACACTATTTTGTTCAAAATAATAGTTAAAGAGTATAAGTTTGAAGAAAAAGCACAGCAGATGAAGATTAAAGACAAATCTGGGGAATTATGGCTAAAAATGATTAGCAAAAGCCTAATTCCCTAGATTAAAACACCATTAAAGAGAAACATAAGTGTTTGAAAGGCAGAAAAGACCTCCACCACTATATTTGAGGCAAATTGATTCCTCAGCTACCCTAAACGCCACCTGTGCCTCAAAGCTTTCAACACAGAGGCCGAAGTTATTGATCAGATGAAGATATTCGCCTCCAGCGCAGCCAGGAAGTTACTTCTACAAGGGAATAAATGCAGAAATATCTGCAGAGTTACTCCACACAGCACGAAGAGCCTCAAAGTCAAATAAGGCTCCCACCGAGTTTAAATTCATAATTGTAAAACACTAATACAGTAGTCCACCTGTACACTTCTCCATCGTGCCCCTCAAAAGGTTGGGAAGTCATTTAATCTGTATTAATGATCTTTGAGATATTTTGTTATTTCTCACCTCCTCATTCTTCTATAAATACCTCAGTAGAAGATGAGCAAATGTTGGTTGACCATGTTGCTGAGCATTGTTATGTAATTGAGCCTAAAACTTCTGATTGTAAATATTATTCACTGGCCCTTGAAGCTCTATTTGTAATAGATAAGTTAGGCTGAATAGTGAAGATGATTGCTGAACTGAAACACTGGACTTGAAGACTGTAACTGGTTTGACACCAATAACAAGTTGTTTCTTAGGATCCTGGTCTATATTATTGGTGAAGTGCCCCTTTCTTTGTTATTATTTTTTCCTTCTATGTATGCTATATTTTTCACTATTCTCTGATAAAGAACAACATTTACAGAGTTAGGATTTACTGTTTATCAGTTCCCTTCACTAACTGAAAATATTTATCTTAATGTTTTCCTCTTATTTGTTCATTCAAGAATGATTTAGTACAGTTCAAGCAGTTAGGAATGCTGGAGTTCCCTCACCCTACTGTTTTCTTTAAACATTGTTCTTGAAAGTTATTTTTCTTATTTGCTTATTAAATATTAGACTAGAAAGTGATGGTTTGCCCTATTTCTAGCTTCTATTCTCCAAAGGCAGATTCTGAAAGTCTCCCTTGGTGTTGGCTGAAAGCAGACTAGGTTTAAAAGTACTTTATCTAATCTTAAGTTGCACTTTGTTTTCTCTTATGTGTTTTCATACTTTCTGAAGGTAATTATGTGGATTATTGGAATGTTTGTCAATTAAGTTGCTTTAATACAAACCTGCCCAAGAAGTCAATGGTTGGCCCTACATTTGGTTGGTTTTAAATAGTTACTTAAGAGGCTTTTTCTTGTTTGGACTGACTATAAATCCCTTGTGAAATTATTATCAGTTTCCACCCCTCCAACACTTTATTGTTTCCATTCCATCATTTCAATCTCAATGATCTTGTGACATAGATGACTTGCCCCTTGGATCACTCTTAATGTTGTTGTTCAATTAAATCCCTCATATGACTCCATAGCCCAATGGACTAAAAACCAGTGTTATATCTATCTTTTAAACCTAGCTATTCTATCCACTTGCAACTTCTCACCTTTGAAACTTTTTGCACTTAGAACTTTCCCCTCAAAATAGTATTCATGCTCAACCATCCAAAAACAAACAAAACCCTTGGCCTTCATAACTAGCCTAATATCATTACCCCAAACTTCAAAGACAAATCCATCTTTGCACTTATTGGAGATATCCCTCTTCGAATTCAGGAGGGCTAGATCCTAGAATCCCAAAGTTGGTTGAAACAATGTTGTTTCCGCAGTTTTAGTCTCACCAGTCTGCTAAAATTACGGATTCCTAACAGCAACTATTAATAGTAAATCATCAGCCACTTTAAAGATCACTGCATGTGAATTAAATCTGATTTAATTCACTTGACCTCTCACTAGTGCAATAATCAGTTACAACTATGTAGACTAACTTTAACTAACTTAATTGTGTTAATTGATTTCGCATGAATTAAACTAGTAAACTAACTGCAACTTGGACTCTAAAACAAATAAAATCACTATACATGTCTCAACAACCACCCTCAACTCAAATTTCATGATTTAATTGAGCCTATCACACTCAGTTAACTATTACAAGTGATTATGAGTTAAGATTACAATTTATTGTCTAATTTATTTAAGGGATAAATAAATTTGACACACATTTCTTCTAATTTAATTAAGAAATAATTAAATCAAAAGCCTTCGTGGTAGCCATTTATGGATGCCATTTTCTGGATCTTGTTTCTGGATGCCAATTTCAACACTCCCTCTCAACAAGAAAGGAATAAATCTATCTCAGTTCGGTGCCTTTGGAATGTTCTTGCATGCATCACTTTTCTAGTGTTGTTCACACATGCAACTCTCCTAAAACTGAATAGCCTCCAAACAACTGAATCAGTATAATGTATCTTTCATCAGAGTCTTTTGACTACTGGAACCTATTGCACATGTCTACTGGACTTTCTGCGATGCTGACATCTGCATCCATGCACTCTGCACTACTACCAACTATGATATGCACTCCAGTATCTGACACATGTCACTCTGATTTCTATCTTCCTGACATCTGACTGCATCAATATAATGAATCCTTCCTCCTATTGTTGTATTGTGGGATCCTCATAGCCAGGTTTGATCCATCAGACACACCATCTTAATGAACCCTGCCCAAATTTCTTCTTGGGATTAATTTTGCACATCGCCCCACCTAACACCTAGAAGTATAACTGCATGTACTCCCTCTGCCCATCTGGATCAAAATTTCCCCCTCCTGGAGGTCTCTGCTTGAGGAGATGATAGAGGTCGTGGAGGGTGAGAGACCTCCTCAGGTGCATATACCTCCAGGCATGTGATGTAGGGCTGACATTCGATTCAGGATGGAGTTGGGTGACTGACTATGTAGACTCCTAGTTGATGAGGGAGTTCACCCTGTGACAATTAGAGACATCTTGACAGATAGTACGCTCACGAAGCTCTAGAGATACATTCTGCACGATATGATGAGCCTTATGCATCATATCATAAGAGCTTCTAGGATACTGAAAACGAGGAGAGATAAGCGTCATGGAGATGCGTGACATAGCAGCCTGGATGATGATCATGAGAGGAGTTATCATTCTAGTACCCCACCTCCTCCTCCTTCACCTCGCAGAGATGAGTAGCCAACATCTAGTCCTGAGTATGCATCTCCTGAGTAGGCACCATCTAAGCAGCCACCTCCTGAGCAGACACAATCTAAGAAGGCACCATATGAGCAGGCATCATCGACTGAGCAGGCCTCGAGTAGTTATAGTATTGATGTAACACCAGATATTTGACATTTATATGCAGTTATATTATAGTTTTATGTTTTTGACATTATATATATATATATATATATATATATATATATATATATATATATATATATATATATTACATGTATTTTATGTTCATGTTGATGTATTTAATTTACGTGTTGGTGTTCATCATGATGTGTATATTGTTAGGTCATGTTAGATATGTTCATTTAATGTGTTTGCAAATAGATGTGTATGTTATAGTAGTTATTTGACATGAGATGTATATTTGATGTTTGTGTTGTGATGATGTTATAAAATGTTTGTGTTTTGTTAGATGATCATGATCACGATGATTAGATGATGTGAGTGAATTTGAATGTGTATTTTAGAATATGATGTTTTTATAATGATTATCATGATCATGATGTTTATTTTTAATGTTAAATCATGCTATTTTTTAAATATGTATTGGTAATTGTAAAATTGTAAAATTGTAATTGTAATTGTAATTGTATTGTGAAATTGTAAAATTGTAATTGTAATTGTATGTATTGTCATGATTCAATTTTACTAAAATTGTAAAATTTGTAAATTCATAAATCTGTAAAATTGTAAAATTGTAAATTAATTTTCAAATTTGATCCATAATTACCGTAAAATTGAATCATCGTAAAATTGCGAAATGTATACCGTACATATTGTTAAATTACCATAACTGTAAAATTGTAAATTTGCAAATTTGTAAGAATATAAATAATTGTAAAGTAATAAATCTAGAATAATATGGATTTTTGTAACATATTAAAGTTTATAAAATAATGCAAATAAATTCATGTTTAGAATTATCATTATTTTATTATGATCTTACATACTAAAAATAACAGTATACATCAATACATCTTTTAAAATTTTGAATATATAATTCATTCATATATATCTATATATATATATATATATATATATATATATATATATATATATATATATGGTGCATTTATTTAAGGAATGATATAGTGAAAAACCATTTAAAGCAATCAAGTAGTTGTATTATTTTAGGAATTGACATAAGAAAAAAGAACTTGATATAGTGTATTGCTTCCGAGATCAACATAATTGTAAATTATCAAGTGAAATGGTTTTAACATTAACAAAATACAAACCAATTAATTCAAAATACATATTATAATGTTTGGAAAAAAAGAGTCTTAGTTATAAGGTTAAGTCCTCTTCTTTACAAAAACCCATCTTAAATAGTATAAATGATGAAATAACACATGTATCATATCACTCTCTGTTCTCATCACCCTCATTATATTCCAGCTCACTTGGCCTGATAACACTATTGTTCTCAAAAATATGTTTTGATCTAGGGTCATGTCTCAGTATGAACCACCAATCCCTATCCAACACATCTGGGTAAAAACACACATGGTTGCAATATTTAGGGAAAACATAAGGTTCCTTAGCTTCATCCCACATCTTTCTAGAGTTTATACATATCATCCTACTATCGCAATCTTCCTTTACATTATTTCAATCAAAGGTGTCCCACCACTTGCACCTAAAAATAATACACTGGAAAGAAGAGAAGTCCACTTCAATTATCTCTTGTATATTTCTGACGTAACCTAATGTCCCTCATACTAGGCTTTGATCATGGTGGCTAGCTCGACTAGATTGATCGAACTCAACTTCCAATCCACCCTCTTGTGTCATGTGTCCATCATCGGCATTTTCTATGTGAAAATGGTGTCTATATGCCCATATAGATGGGAGGAAATGTTCCTATAAAAAAGTTAAAAAATCATAGTGTCATATGTATAATAACCCAACTGTTAAAATATAAAATATAGATGTTATGTTTCAAAGGTGAATTATTAAGTTTAAAATGTACATAAATAGATTATTACCGAGATGTTGCGCCCAATCCCTACGTTTAGCGCATCCTCTTCAGCACGCGGGTAACGACCGGTTTCACCATATTTCTCTCTGACTTGGTCATCAACCCAATTGTTGGGGACTATAATTGGAATATTTTATTTTAAATGACCAGGATAAGGCACACTTATACCATTCAACCATCTGAATTATTTCATGTCACTCTCCCATTTCATCCTCTTTTGTTCGTATAATGTGACCCATGGTTGTGTCACTTCAGAATTGTAAAGAATGAGTTTATTCATTTCTTCAATTTCTACATTCGCTGATGAAATGAAAACGAAATATAGTACATATGAGATCAAGATATAAATGATATCAAAGTTCAACATGAATATTTACTTTATGTAAATTTGAAAAATTATATCTTGTTTACTCTTTATCAAGAGCCTTTTTCCATTTTTTTAGAGAAGCTCCCCTTCTCTTTTGTCTTCATCCCTTTCATCATCTCAAATCACCTCACCTGGTGTGTTGTCAATATACTTGATGTACTCACTAGAATAATAGAAAAACTCATACGATAAGTACCATATTTCCATAGACCCCTTGGGTTTCATGCATTTTCAAACAAAACCTTTCAATTTCTTCATGTACCTCTCTCAGAAGAACATCCAACAACAAGAAACCACCCCAACTAATTCAACTATCTCTTGACACCACCATGGAATCCTAGCCACATGAATCTCCTTTTACGTGATCCAATGTACACATGTAGATAATTTAGATATGGCACGCCCTATGTCTTGGGGGAAGTCATGTTTCATACACCCATGCATGAACAAAGGATAATGAAACTACAAAGTTATAAACACATGCATACACAATTAGTTATGTTTTATTCCCATGGGATTAAAATTATTAATATAAAAAATAACAAAATCATTATTTTGACATTATACGTACTCTTAGAAGATTCAAATGGTCATGTGATTTCAACCCCAACAAATGTTCTTCCATGGTGAAGCAGCGTCGTAGTGAAGCCCCATATGAAGATGACACCCTCACACCCATTATAACTTCCTTTGCAAAAGAAATATCATAGTTTTTTAAAATCCATGGGACATCACCTTCTTTGAAATACCAATTAGAGGGACCAACCTCTCTTGTATTTCCTAATTGTCTTGGCCAATGTTCCTTTTTGGTTTTTGAAGTAATAATATCTTTCCTGACAACCAATGTGTCACTTTTTATAGATGATATGTGCCTCCATAAAGAAGATGAACCATTTTTAAATATATGCATGGGATCTAGTAAGTGGGTAATATTAATATGCTCCCAATATGGGAGGTTATAAAAGATATATTTCCTTTTCATCCCAATGAGAAACTTCTCAACATAGTTGTCGAAGAATTCTGGATCATCGAACATATGCTCCTCATTTGAATCAAAAATTTATATGAACTCCTTCTCCTTCTCACTCTCATATGCTCTAAGCCATTCAGCTAGTGTCATTATTGTAGGCCTTTGGGTTCTCTCTCATTTACTATTTAAAGCGGATGTTTCTCTTCTGTGAGGGTGCTCTTCTGGGAGGAATACCCTGGAGTAGTCATACACTTCCTTTCGTAGGTCATTGGACCATCTATCTTTCAGAGAAGGTACACAACATTTACATCCATAACACTCTTTTGTTACAAGACCTACGAAATTATTGTATACAATATGCATGGCACGTTAAAGAATATCATGAAGATCAGAACAATTACAATGAATTAAATTAATATGCGAAAGAATATTTTGCGTATATAAACAAATCAATAAACATGTAATTTACCAAAGCAAACTCCTAAGCCTGGATAATCATGTGTTGTGTAAGCATATATGCCATACAATGTAAAACTCTTCTCTACTACAATGGGTCTTGATACATCATATACATTTATCCCATCCCATAATTACTTCAATTCATCTACGAGTGGTTGTAAGCAGACATCCATATTCTTCACTTGTATTCTTCTAGGGACTATGAGAGTCAACATAAGATGTTCATTTTTCATGGAAAATCATGGGGGGATATTGTTATTGATCACTACTACAAGCCAAACCAAATAGTTGGTGTTCTGGAGGGAATATGGGTTGACACCATCCATGGCTATGCTAAGTCGTAGACTTCGTACTTCATCCTTGAGTTTTTCGAGCCATGTATCCTCTATATGCTTCATGGCTATTGAATATGTTTGGATTCGCATAACTCCCAACTCACTTCTATGTGAGGCATTACATCACTGCAATATAGTTAATTCTTTGCAATGAAAGAGCCTTTGAATCCTTGGTATTATAGGCATGTGCCTCAATATCTTAAGAGGAGGATGACACAATTTACCCTTCTTTTTTTATTTATCATACTTGTTATGCCCACATTTCAAACATATCTCTTTGTCTACATATTCTCCTCTATATATAAAACAATAATTTCTACATGCATGATATGATATGTACTCAACACTCAAGATTTTCAACAATTGCTTTGCCACTTCGTAGTTACCGTGCAAGACATTATCACTCGGAAGAACCTTATATTTGAATAACCTGAAGTTGGTGGGAAATATTAAATTTACAATGCCAATAATTATTAACGTTCATAAAATCGACCATTTTTAATGTTTATTGTGTGACAATATTTCTCAAAATATAAGGGGCTTGATGGTCAGTTACCTCAAAATTTCCAAGAAACATGCATTAGACAAGCCAAAATATTCTTTCAAGTTTTATAGTAACATCGTTGTCCCCAACTGGGTAGAATTTGAATGACCATTAGGTCCAAAGAGAGGGGTGGTGGAAGAAAATTTAAGGCTTTCGAAAAAGGTATTAGCGATATGAGCAATATCCCCTAGTTTCTCATCATTTTGGAATGCATCTAACAACATTGTCTCCATGACAGTTGTATCCCTTAAGTAATCATCCATACCAAGCTATATTTTATTGCCTCCATTTCCATCTTGTGAAGAACTACTATTGTTGTATTCATTCCTAATTGGTGAATCTATACGTAGTGGGAATTGAATAGGTGGTTGATTCAACCATTCTCGATATCATTCCTCTCTGAGTTTTTCTCTTGATTCAGCTTTCTCTCGATTTGACATTGTCGTGGGATGCAACAGAAGATGGTAGGTAGGTTGCTCATCATCACTAGAATCCTAATAATTTCAAAAAATGTATTTGAACATGATTGATACAATATTGATGATATCAATTAGTAAGCACGTCAATGCCTGATTAATTGCGTTGACATTGAAATAATTACATTATACCAAACAATCATTACCATCATTATCCCATGATTGTGGCTAGAAGATGGCATGTTACAGTTGGCAGGGTCAAGCGACTGTCCATTTTCACCTACCAACCGCACCTTGCGATATGTTGCTCCTGATAAGAGCTTCCGATGTTTTGGAATGGTTTGAGTATTTTGTGCATCTAAACTTGATTTTGAATCTGCATGAACCTGCAAATTTGTATACATTAATTTTATTCCGCTCATTGACATGGATAGAAAAAAAAATTCAATTAGATAATGAAAATATAAATAAAATTTGAAGTAATTACGTCTGGAGATGGATAGGGAGAACTCTGTGATGGACTTTGAGAAATATTATGGAACAAGCTAGATTTTGAAGAATTGTCCATTTGATATAACTATGATATTTTCTCACTGTATTTGTGCAAAATCAATAATGAATTTTGGTGTACATCCCTAAAAGTAATTTCGGTGCGTTAAAAAAGTAGTTATTGTAATTATTGGTGTTGATGTACTATTAACCGCACTAGTGCAGTTATTTAACAAACACACTGAATATCGGGAAAAAAAATGCAACTTATTTTATTAAAGTGAAAAAAAGAGGTAAACTAAAAAATGAGCAGTAAACGATTTTCGGCAATCTAATTTCATAAAAAGTTCTTAAAATAGTAAAATTTATTCATTATTTCATTATTTTTGAAAAAAAATTCAGTGAGGGATTTGCACGAGAGACATCACTGGAGCAAGAGAGCACTGTGGAACAGCAAAATACTTTCAAACAACATCACTATTTAGAGAATCAAAATTTGAAACATTTGGTGATTCAGACAAAAACCCTGTAGTATAGTAAAATGTTAAATTTTACTGCAATAATTGTTATTTTTACAATTTCTATTAGATTTAATACATGCATAGTATAAATTTTAAATTTTAAAGTAAATTTTACTAATAAAATCATTTACGATCTCTATTCCTATTTGAACTTAATTGGAATTATGAAAAACAAAAAACAAAAAAAATCCATTCTTACGTTAAACCATTTCTTCTTCTTGTTTATGTGACTACAAAAATTCACATTAGGGCTTTTCATTTTAGATTTATAGGATTTGTACTACTATATATTTAGGCATTTAACATCTAACCCATGGGACCACTTCCAGAGTCCGATCCCAATCCCTGTCGGCCCTTGCACGATTTTTTTAAAAAAAACTTTGTTAATTGGTGCACCCTATTGAATATAGCACACCGCTGTGTGATTTTAGTATAACGCACCAGGTGCGTATTGAAAAAAAACACTATTTGATAAAAAAGAAAAAAAAAGAAAAAAAAATCCATTCATTTATGTTTATGTTAATTTGTGCTCCTATATTAATATAATGCACCAAGTCTCCTATTGACAAAGAGCATCGTACAATGTTTCTACTATAGTGGCGATGCATATATAATAGCATATCACACTATTATCATTTAATTCTTTTTTCCCGTTGTTAGTGCTTAAGTGGAGAAAGTCGCACAGGTGCGATTAAAAATATAAATGCACCCGACGTTTAATTTAGATAGACGCACTGTTTTCTTGATTTTTTTTTACCTGAAAAGTATGTGATTTATTTATAAAATATATTAATGAATGGTACAGGTTTTATATTGATAAAAAAAATGGTTGACAAGATTTCAAGTAACAAAAATACTGATAGCACATCCAGAAAAGAAAAAAAGGCGAGTTCTTTGTAAATTATTTACAAAAATTATTATTTTTGAACTACATGTAATTTTAACTAATATGTATTGTTTAGTGTGTGTCATGCAGAGCCACAAAATGACGAAGCTCGATAATATTATTTTTGATGTAAGACCAGAAGAGTGCAAAAGCTTGCTGGAAAAATTATAGAAGGATGAATCAGGTGAATGAAAAAATACTATCGATCCAATATGAGTTTCTTTTTTGAATTTCCATTAATAATATACTTAAAAATATTAGATAACATGTTTCAAACAATCTATTAATTCAGATATGTTTAATGTTCTACATAGACCAACAATGAAGGAAAGGAATGTTGTTCTAAGAAAAGAAAAAAAATAGAACATTCAAATGAAAATTAATTTCTCCTTAGCTCATCTGGAGTGGTGTTGGATGTTAATGAAAGGGGGAATTTTTTTTACAAAACTTTGAGGGATCTAATGGAACAAATGTATAGACGCTCTTTCCACTTACAATACAAAAATCAATCCATTGATTCCAAGAACCAAATTTTATTTAAACTACATGAATAGTTTCCAGAGAATTGGTTAATTTTGACATGTCAGACTTTTAATAACAAAAACGTACAACAACATAAAATAAGTATTGAAAAATTAATATTCCTTTAAATGTTTTTCTATAATTATATGTATATATTACTACAAAGCAATCATGTATGAATATCAAATTTGTTATATTAGTTTTCATATATCAATATAAAAATTAAATAGTTTATTGTCATGTTACTTTTTCAGGAAGATTATGAAAATCTCAAAGGATGAACGAGATGATATCATAAATATGCTAGTAGGAATGTCCAAAAATGTGTACAAGGAGATGGTCAAAGAAATGGACATAATTGCATCACACAAGGAGCCATCTCAACAACAACGTGCTTCAAATGTAATATGTAATCATTGAATTTTTCAATTAGGTACAATAAATAAATAATTTAGCATTAAATATTAATTTTCAAGTATTTTCTTGCATAAAAGAAAAGAAAATGGAACCCATTTAGCACATAAAACAAGACGTCAAGGAAGAAAAGGGTTGATATCTAAGTTTGTGATTAATTATGACTTCCTTATAACAACTTAACTAGATTTCATTTTTTTTATATTTTAAGTTGTTTTATATCAATCCTCATTGAATGTCTTCAAGCAAGTGATAATATACAAATAATAACCACCAAAATAATTGATTGACATTGGGTTAAATATGGGTTTTCAGTAAATGTTGGCATATCAGAAATTAATTATGGAATTTATAAGTATGTATCTTGTTTTACTTAGCTCCATTTATAATTAATAGAACAATATATATATATATATATATATATATATATATATATATATATATATATATATATATATATATATATATTAAATCAATGATTTGTTATGGGATATAAAACTTGGAGGAAACAAAGTATGGAACTGTGCCAACAAAATAATTGTTGAAAGAAGGCATGAAATTTGGTTTTGAAAGAATGTGTATGGTTCACAAGTCAATTCTCGCTATGGTACATTTCTTTTCGATTTACAGTGATGTAGATTATTTAATATTGCAATTTTCGTTATTATCACCAATGTAGATACACTCATTACACTTTATTTTTATGTTTTTAGATGGAACTTGAAGGAGAAGAAAACAATCAACACAATTAACAAAACATTCCTCTAAATAACCCAAGTCATAGAAGTAGTTCGAGCAGTGATAGTAGTTCCAGCGAAGAATGATGATCAATATGTTTGGATATCAAAGAAAGCCATTGTATTTTTTGAAATATTTGTCTGTGAAATCAGACATTTTGTTTAGTGTAATGGACATAGTGTCCCAATTGAAAGACAAAGGGTTACCAATAATTGTCCCATTTTGTATGAAAAAGAGTCTCTTATATATATATATATATATATATAGATATAGATATAGATATAGATATAGATATATATATATATATATATATATATATATATATATGTGTGTGTGTGTGTGTGTGTGTGTGTGTGTGTGTGTGTGTGTGTGTGTGTGTGTTTTAATTTATTCTATTGTGTTCTCCATTGTCGTTATGAAATTTTACACCATTGATTAAATATTATAATGAAGAGATGAGAAATCTGATGATATAAAAAATTCATCCAAACATCACATTCAATTGAACTAATAAAAAATTAATTGATATGAATAATGTTATAAGATATGTGTTGACTTTTGATGAATAATGAATTTTAAAAAACCACAATAATTGCACTGTCACCGGTTGATGTTTCTAAAAAATAGAAAATGAACACTGGTGCATGTGTATGATACTGCACATCGGTGTGTTGCTACGACTTATGAGCACCACACCAAATACCAATACCAATTAGAACTCCCAATGCGGTTGATTGATGACTACGACCCGAGCAGATAGGCGTTGCATGCACCTGTATGGTTTGCCTTTAACACGTCGGTGCATTTTTACACCTTAAATGGCCCAGGACGTGTACACAACCCATATGCAATGGGTGGATATAAGGTGTATGCACCGGTGCATTCCTATTTGTAACACACCATTACTATTTGCATTAAATTCCTCAATGCTTTACAATATAATCTGAATAACGTCGGTGCATGCACCTTCTATCTTCCTGATGTGTATTTCTTTATGACACACACAGGGACATTGTGTATGTAAATGCCCTGGGGCTTCAGAAATTTTTTTTCCATCCCGGTGCTTGGTATGTTTACAACACTGGTGAATACCGTTTAAAACTCACTCGTGCGTCCACACATGAAGCTTGCACCAATAAAAAAAGCATCTGTAAAAACCTCTGGAAGCTTGGTTTTTTTTATTTGTGTTGAAGTTCTGTTAGCAGCTATGTCAAAACCTCCGTTATCAAAAATGGATGTTGTAGCAAATGTTTTTTTAACAATTTTGGCCAATTTCATAACACTAAAAACATCCTTTAAAACCTCCGCTAGAGGGTATTTTCCTTGTAATGGAATAAATATGAATGAATTATCTAAGCAATAGAAAAATATTTATAGTAATTTTACAGTTATAGTTTCAACCATACTAAACTTTGTAATTTATAATAAAAAATCTTTGCATTTTTTTTTTGAAGCAAGTCGTTTTGCTTCTAATTTCATATATAAAATTTTGATATAAGTTCACCAATACATATTCTATAATAAATATTATTTCATAAAAATAAACATCATGATGATAACCATCTAACAAACATAAATATCATCTAAGATACACATTCAAATCCACTACCATCATCTAATTATATACACCTCTAGCACATATAAATGCCATTATCTTACAAACAAATATAATAATCTAAGGCATCATCATTGTGATCACATCTAAAAAAACACAAGAATTTTAATCTAACTTCATAACCACACACATCCTAAAATTAATATACATCTCAACTCAAATAACTGCGATCACATACACATCTATCTACAAGCACATTAAATGAACATATCTAACATGACCTAACAATATACACATCAACACAAACATGTGAATTAAGTACATAAACATGAACAAAAAAATGAACCAAGTCAAACAACTACATTAGGTCAAATAACTGTTACCAAATATCTGATACAACATACGTAGTAGTGGAAGCCTGGTATGTAGCAGAAGATAATGGATGGTCAAGTAATACCTCAATAGTTGAAATATCAAGTTGAGGATAAGGTGTTTGGTTTTCTCTCTTAAGAGAAACATGAGGCACATCCAGTATTACTAGGAAATGATCATTAGGTGAATGATGAGGAGGTGTACTACTAGAAGGATCACTGACACCCTTGTTGAAATTTGCAACAAGAAAAAGTGAAATTGGCATCCAAAAACAACATCCAGAAAATCACATACATAAATGGGTACCATAGAGGCTTTTGATTTAATTATTTCTTAATTACATTAGAAGAAATATGTGTGAAATTTATTTATCCCTTAAATAAATTGGATAATAAATTGTAATCTTATCTCATAATCACTTGCAATAGTTAACTGAGTGTGATAGAATCAGTTAGCTCATGAAATTCAAGTTGAGGGTGATTGGCGATGCATGTAGAGTGATTCTATTTGTTTTAGACTCCAAGTTGTAGTTAGTGTATTAGTTTAATGCATGAGAAATCAGTTAACTCAATTAAGTTAGTTAAAGTCAGTCTAACTAGTTGTAACTGATTGTTGCACTAGTGAGGGGTCAAGTGAATTAAATCTGATTTAAGTCACATGCAGTGATCTGTCAAGTGGCTGATGATTTACTATTAATAGATGCATGCATGTCAGTTATGATGAAGACCCAGCTGAGCCAGAGGTTAAAGGGAAGTTATCTATCAGTTGTATTTATAGAAAATTTCTTGAGCACAATTATATACACCATAAGATGCCCGTGATATATTTTTAAGTCAAGGAAGGCTAATTATCCTATTTAATAGGGATTAATTACCTAGGGATTGCATAAGAAAGGCAGGTTGAGCAGAGGCTGAGAATTGGCTAAGCACCAGCGCAATTTTGTCCAGATTAGTGTGAGACAGTCAAGATAGTGCAACAGACAGTTGTGAGAAGAGTGCATTGTATTGTTTCATGATTCCTTGGTTCATTATACAATAGAGATAGAGGGGTTTGAGCAGTTTCTTTCCCTATAAAAATATCTTTTTTTGTGGATTGATTTGCTTTCTCGTACTTGGTGTGATCGTGTTTATTTTCCACAAATATTGTATAAGGATTCAATATCTTGTTTTAGTATATTACATGATCAGATTGAATCCATTGGTATACATATTGTTTGTATAATTTATACATGGTATCAGAGCGTGAGGAATCACAATAGTGTAGAATAAATTGAGTTTGTGTTGAACAATATTCAAACTTGCAAATACTTTCTTTGGAGTGATAAGAGGATCAAGATGGCTTTCAATGGATTGACATTGGAATATTCACTCGAGGGAAGTTATAATTATATCACATGGAAAGATAGAATGGAGGTAGTTCTGGAGGACAATGGGTTGAAATAATTCATTGATAAGGATATTCCCAAGCCCACAGCAACATACACCTCTCTTCTTGATGCTTAGCAAAAGAAGGTAGCAAGGTCAATGAGAATCTTATTAAAAGGAGTTTGAGATAACATTGTCTCGAGTCTCCATGACAAGATGACTCCATAAGCTATGTGGAAGGCTTTGACAGATATGTCTTAGAACAATAGTTACCAAAGGAAGTTGGTTCTGAAGGACAAGCTCAGGAAAATCAAGAAGGAGGAGGGAGAGGCGAACCAACATACTTGGAAAAGTTCACTCAATGTTGAGATGAGATTGGAAGTGTTGGTATGACCGTAGCAGATGATGACTTGGTCAGTCTAGCAATTCTAGGCCTTCTCAAGAGCTAACATAATTAGTATTACTTTGTCAATGGGAGGGAGAAGTTACCAAATTAGGAGTGACTTTGGTCGGATTTGGAACAAGAAGAACTCAACCAGAATAGCAGGGATGGATCCTCATCCTATACTAATGAAGAGGAAGATTGTGACTTGGACGGTAAGGAAAAGAAGGCCAAGGGAAATAAATCCCAAGGCGAAGTGGGCAAGAAATATTTGTCCAAGATTAGATGTTTTCATTGTCACGAGCATGGGAACTATGTTACAAATTGTCCACAAAAGAAGGCAAGCAAGAAGGAGCCTGCAGTTGCAGTAAGTGAAGCATTTCCTTCACAGTTCAAGCCTGATTTTACTCTCATTGCATGCATGGCCAACACTACAATGGGATGCATGTGGTATCTGTACAGTGGTGCCTCGTTCCATGTGATGGGGAATAGATATCTCTTTAGTGACTTGGAGGAGAAGGACCTCCAGCAGAACATAGAGTTTGGAGATGACTGGAGATATAGCGCGACCGACATAGGTATGGTTACCTTTTAGCAGATGTTTTGTATGTTCGAGGCCTAAGGAAGTATCTTGTCTCCGTAGTGGTATTGGTACAAATTGTCCACAAAAGAAGGCAAGCAAGAAGGAGCCTGCAGTTGCAGTAAGTGAAGCATTTCCTTCACAGTTCAAGCCTGATTTTACTCTCATTGCATGCATGGCCAACACTACAATGGGATGCATGTGGTATCTGTACAGTGGTGCCTCGTTCCATGTGATGGGGAATAGATATCTCTTTAGTGACTTGGAGGAGAAGGACCTCCAGCAGAACATAGAGTTTGGAGATGACTGGAGATATAGCGCGACCGACATAGGTATGGTTACCTTTTAGCAGATGTTTTGTATGTTCGAGGCCTAAGGAAGTATCTTGTCTCCGTAGTGGTATTGGAATACCGTGGTAATGAGGTGATGTTTAGAAAAGGAAAGGTGTTCCTTAAACACATAGCCATGGGATAGGTGAATCAGATTGGTGTAAGAGTCAAGAACCTGTATACTCTCAAGGTTGAAGATGCATGAAAATATTTGAGGAGAAAAGCACTGGTTAATGACTTGGTGGTTGAGAGGGAGCAAATATATCTCAACATGTAGCCTCAGAAGAAGTATCAGAAGGTTGTTGAACAGCCAAAATTAGAGAAACAGAGAGGAGATCGACTGGAAGATTCCACTCAAGTAGAGAACTCTAGGAGGGGGAAATTTCGAGCCAGAAGGGCAGAGGGAATACATGCAGCTATACCTCCAGGTGAGAGGTGGGGCGATGTGAAGATTTAATTCCAGGAAGAAATTTGGCATGGTTCATTGAGATGGTGTGTATCATGGATAAAACCTGGCTACGAGGAGCCCACAGTATAGCAGCAACAAGAAGGATCAGTTAGATTGATGCAGCCAGATGTCAGGAAGACAGAAATCAAAGTGACAAGTGTCAAATATTGGATCGCAGATCAGAGTTGGTAGCAGTGCAGAGTGCATGGATGTAGATGTCAGCAATGCAGAGAGTCCAATATACATGTGCAGTAGGATCCAGCAGTCAGAAGAATCTGATGACAAATGCATTATATTGATTCATTTTTTTGGAGGCTATTCGTTTTTAGAAGTGTTGCATGCAGAACATTCCAAAGGTACCGGATCAGGAAAAATTTATTCCTTTCTTTTTTAGAGGGAGTGTTTAAATTTGCAACTAGAAACAGTGAAATCAACATCCAGAAAATGGCATCCATAAATGGCTACCATGGAGGCTTTTGATTTAATTATTTCTTAATTAAATAAGAAGAAATATGTGTCAAATTTATTTATCCCTTAAATAAATTGGACAATAAATTTTAATCTTATCTCATAATCACTTGTAATAGTTAACTGAGACTCAATTAGCTCATGGAATTCGAGTTCAGGATGATTGGTGAGGCATGTAGAGTGATTCTATTTGTTTTAGAGTCCAAGTTTCAGTTAGTGTATTTGTTTAATGAAAGAGAAATCAGTTAACTCAATTAAGTGAGTTAAAGCTAGTCTAACTAGCTATAATTGATTGTTGCACTAGTGAGAGGTCAAGTGAATTAAATAAGATTTAATTCACATGCAGTGATCTATCAAGTGACTGATGATTTACTAACAATTGTTACATGCATGTTAGTTCTGATGAAGACCCAGTTGAGACAGATCTTAAAGGGATGTTATCTATCAGTTTTATTTTTAGTAAATTGTCGGTGCACAATTAAAAAAACATAGGAGTTCCCATGATGTATTGTGCAGTAAAGGAAGGTTAATTATCATATTTAATAGGGATTAATTTCCTAGGTATACCCTTTTTTTTCCTTTAATTTCTACAACCTTGATCATGATCCAATGGGATAGTACTACTATAAGGGTGATCACCACCCTCATCATTATCATTTGATAGGATAGAACTACGTGAAGACTCATGTGACGTATATTTTTCATTCCTTGTATCCATCCTCACTGTCAGTAGCATGGTAGCTCTGATGACATGACACATAAGATTCATTGTATCGTGCAGACAATCCCTCAAGAGCTCCAAGAACCTAGGATCTACCCTGATGTCTCGAGCCCTCATAATGATGACTCCCTCATCAACTAAAATTCTAGACAGACGGTCGCAGTAGTCCATCCTGAATCTGAGACTAGTCCTATGGGCCTAGATTCCCATGCCCCTTTGTGTCTGAGGATGTTCCTCACTCATATCTGCATCTGATCCCTCCGATGGGGGAAAAGGAATTCCCCCAATGAATTTCCCATTGTCTACAAAATATACAGTACACAACAATAATTAGACAATTTCACTAAGTAATTTAATAAAACAAGTTAAAGAACATGTTAGAAAAAATTGTATTCTAGTTAATTAAGACAATAAAATGAAACTATATTAATTTAAAGAAAACACTAATATTACCCCTATCATCTGTAGGCTCATCATGTGAAGAGGATTTTGGGACACTGTCTCCAATCCATCCCCACGTATGGACACACGACCAAGATAAACATGTTTTCATCCAAATAGCCAATAGTGCTATTTCCCAAACATAAATTTTGGCTGGTCAATACTTCGGAAGAACCCTCTTGGGCATCATATGGCCCCACATGCACATATGCACCTCTTTCACCAGCCTAGGATGGTGACAGAAAAATTTAGGTCATGTCTCTAGAAACCTCTAAAACAATAAACAAAAAATATTTGAAGTGAAAGGGAAGTTTGTCCTCCAATGTATCATTGCACAACATCTATCTAAATCCCTACAAAACCACCTCAAAAAAGTGGCAAACCATATGATACATTATGGTGCCTACACCAAATAATCGACATAAAACAAAACATGGCTATGGTGGCCACTAATAATGAGAGGAACCTAACCTCCTGTGCAACAAAAGAAGCAATCTGTAGTTTTCCACAACACACCTAAAAATATGTTTGATAGACTGCATGCCCCCCAACATATCTATGAGAGTATACAAGATGACGCTCAATTGCAACTCCATGTGGGACAATAGAGAATTTGATAAAATCCTCTCCTCTCCTGGATAGGCCAGTGATAAAATATATGTCCTCCTTATAGGGCCTATACCACGTCTAAATATCAACACGAAAATATTATTGGTGGAAATTCCACTGACAGATCAACTGTGCCAACAATACAGTGTGCGCCTTCAGGGATGTAGCCTCCTCATAGTATTAATGAGGCCTACATTCCTCAAGATTTCTAAGGTTGTTGCACTAATATATTGTCAAACCACATTGTATTAATATGCCATTTTCTCCTGCTCCTATTGTTTCTCCCTCTTTTGACGTCTCTGCTACATGATTGACATATGAAATACTTCAGCCTCATAAATAAAATAATTTTTTTTTATTAAATGAAAAATATATATATAAATATTGACACATAAATTTCAATTATGAAAAAAAAAAAACATCCTCGCTGCACCCAAAAAATATTAATACACCAGCTTCAGTGCTCTATCAAATAGAACAACACCGAAATCAATACATACATACATATGACTCACTGATTTTGGTTTGCATACATACATTTTCAATGTGGTGCGTCGAGAAAACCTTACACATCGGTGCGTATGTATAACGATTTCACATTGGTACAGAAAATTCAGGTTATCGAATGCATCGAGATATTTTTATATATATTTTTTGGGTGCGGTGTGTTTGGTAAATATAAATGCACCAGGAGTAACCTAAAAATGTAAGCATCGACGTACAATTTATAGCTTTTCACATTGCGTTGTAATTTATGAAATTCACTGAGAACACCATGGTGTGTTAGGTTCACACACTGAGTTGCAATGCACTCTTTAAATTTACAAGCTGCACTTCTATTGGTGCGAGTCGAACCTTTCGAATACATCCCGTTAAAAAAAAAAAAAAAGGATGTGTGGACCTATTTTTCAATTCTAATCCACTAAAATTAAATTAGAGAGAAACATATACATTAGTTGGACAGTTGGTCCTTAGGAAGGCATAATTGACATAACAATGAGAAAAAAAAAAATTCACCACCATTTGAGAAAATTGGAAAGTGTAGAAATCATACAAACAATATGTATACCAATGGATTCAATATGATCATGCAATATACTAGAGCAAGATATTGAATCCTTCTACAACTAATTTGCGGAAATTAAACATGATCGCACAACCACACCAAGTAAGAGAAAGAATCAAATCAATCGCACAACACAGATATTTTTCCTGGGGAAAGCTTGCTGCTCAAAACCCCTCTATCTCTATTGTATAATGAACCAAGGAATCATGAAACAATACAATACATGTGTGCTCAACACAACCTCATACACTATCAATTTTCTCACACTGATCCGGAAAAAATCGACTAACACTTAGCCAATTTCCTTCCTCTGGTCAATCTGCCTTGCTTGCACAATTCTAAGAAAAATTGATCCCTATTAATTAGGAAATTCAACCTTCCAAAACTATGCAATACATCATGGGAAATACTATGGTTGTTTAATTGAGCACCAACAATTTACTAATAATACAACGGATAGATAACATCCCTTTAACCTCTATCTCAATTGGGTCTTCATCAGAAATTACATGAATGCAGCTATTAATAGTAAATCATCAGTCACTTTAAATATCACTACATGTGAATTAAATCTGATTTAATTCACTTGACCTCTCACTAGTGCAATAATCAGTTACAAGTAGTTAGACTAACTTTTACTCACTTAATTGTGTTAACTGATTTCTCATGAATTAAACTAATACACTAATTGAAACTTGGACTCTAAAACAAATAAAATCACTATGCATGCCTCACCAACCACCCTCAACTCGAATTTCATGAGTTAACTGAGTCTATCACACTCAGTTAACTATTACAAGTGATTATGAGATAAGATTAAAATTTATTGTCCAATTTATTTAAGGGATAAATAAATTTGACACACATTTATTCTAATTTAATTAAGAAATAATTAAATCAAAAGCCTTTGTGGTAGCCATTTATGGATGCCATTTTCTGGATCTTGTTTCTGGATGCCAATTTCAACACTCCCTCTCAACAAGAAAGGAATAAATCTATCTCAATTCGGTGCCTTTGGAATGTTCTTGCATGCATCACTTTTCTAGTGTTGTTTGCACATGCAACTCTCCTAAAATTGAATAGCCTCCAAACAACTGAATCATTATAATGTATCTTTCATCGGAGTCTTCTGACTACTGGAACCTATTGCACATGTTTACTGGACTTTCTGCGATGCTAACATCTGCATCCATGCACTCTGCACTACTACCAACTATGATATGCACTCCAGTATCTGACACATGTCACTCTGATTTATATCTTCCTAACATCTGACTGCATCAATCTAATGAATCCTTCCTCCTATTGTTGTATTGTGGGATCCTCGTAGCCAGGTTTGATCCATGAGACACACCATCTCAATAAACCCTGCCCAGATTTCTTCTTGGGATTAATTTTGCACATCACCCCACCTAACACCTGGAACTGTAGCTACATGTACTCCCTCTGCTCATCTGGATCAAAATTTCCCCCTCCTGGAGGTCTCTGCTTGAGTGGACTCTTCCACTCGGTCTCCTCTGTGCTTCTCTAATTGTGGCTGCTCCACAACCTTCTCAGACTACTTCTGAGGCTAGATGTTGAGAGATAATTTCTCTGTCTCAACCACCCTATCATTATACATTTCTTTGCTCCTCATATCCTTGCATGCATCCTTAACCTCGAGATCATACAAGTTCTTGACTCTTAAACTGATCTACTTCACATGTCTCGTGGCTATGTGTTTAAGGAAAAAAAATTATTTTCTAAACATCACCTCATAACCACGGTCTTCTAATACCACTACGTAGACAAGATTCTTTCTTAGGCCTGGAACATACAAAAAATCTGGTAGTCTGAGAGGGGAGCTAGACTCCCTCTCAAAGGTAGTTGTACCTATGACGGTTGCATTATACCTCCCATCATCTCCAAACTCTATGTTCTGCTAGAGGTCCTTCTCCACCAAGTCATTGAAGAAATCTCTATTCCCCATCATATGGAATGAGACAGCGATGTCTAAATACCACATGCATCCCATTAGAGTGTTGGATATGCTGTAATGAGAGTAAAATCAATCTCGAACTGTGAAGCCAATGCTTAACCCGCTGTAATTGCAGGCTCATTCTTGATTTCCTTCTTCTATGGAAAATTTGTAGCATAGTGCCCATGCTCGTGACAGTGAAAATATATGATCTTAGACAAGTCTTTCTTTCTCGCTTCACCTTGGGTTTTTTGTCCCTTGGCCTTTTTTTCCTTACTGGCCAAGGCACAATCTTCCTCATCATTTGTCTTCAATGAGGATCCATTACTGGTGTTCCCCCTGAGTTCTTCTTGTACCAAATCTGACCAAAGTCGCTCCTAATCTAGTAACTTCTCCCTCCCATTCACCAAGTCCTGGTAACTATGCCAGCTCTTGGGAAGGCCTAGAAGTGCTAGGCTCACCAAGTCATCATCTTCTATGGTCACACCAACACTTCCAAGATCATCTTGAAATTGAGTGAACTTTGCCAAGTATTTTGGTACCATCTCGCCCTCCTCCTTCTTGATTTTCTATAGCTTTTCCTTCAGCGCCAACTTCCTTTGGTCATTGTTGTTCTGAAACAGATATGTCAAGGCCTTCTGAATAGCATATGGAGTCGGATTTCCATGGAGACTCGATAAAATGTGTTCTCGAACTCCCTCTAATAAGTTACTCCTCCTCCATAGCTACCTCCAATCTTTCTTTCCATGCAATATAATTAGAACTACCCTCAAGCGCATATTCTAATATTAATCCATTGAAAGCCATCTTGATCCGCTTTTCACTCCAAACAAAGTATCTCCAAGTTTGACTCTATTGTTCAACACCAACTCAATTTATTCTCCACTATTGTAATTTTTGGCGCTCTGATACCATGTAGAAATTATACAAACAATATGTATACCAATGGATTCAATCTGATCATGCAATATACTAGAGAAAGATACATAATCCTTCTACAATTAATTTGCGGAAATTAAATACGATTACAAAATCACACCAAGTAAGAGAAAGAAGAAAATAAATCGCACAACATAGATATTTTTCCTGGCGAAATCTTGCTGCTCAAAACCCCTCTATCTCTATTGTATAATGAGCCAAGGAATCATGAAAAAATACAATGCATGTGTGCTCACCACAACCTCATACACTCTACCAATTTTCTCACACTGATCTAGACAAAATTGACCAACACTTAGGCAATTTCCTACCTCTTCTCAGCCTTCCTTTCTTGCGCAACTCTAAGAAAAAATGATCCCTATTAATTAGGAAATTCAACCTTCCAAAATTGTGCAATACATCATGGGAAATCCTATGGTTGTTTAATTTCACGCAAGTAATTTACTAATAATACAACTAATAGATAACATCCCTTTAACCTACGTCTCAATTGGGTCTTCATCAGAATTGACATGCATGAAACTATTAATAGTAAATCATCAGTCACTTGATAGATCACTACATGTGAATTAAATCTGATTTAGTTCACTTGACCTCTCACTAGTGCAATAATCAGTTACAACTAGTTAGACTGACTTTAACTCACTTAATTGAGTTAACTGATTTCTCATGCATTAAACTAATACACTAAATGCAACTTGGACTCTAAAACAAATAGAATCACTCTAGATGCCTCACCAACCACCCTCAACTCGAATTTCATGAGCTAACTAAGTCTATCACACTCAGTTAACTATTACAAGTGATTATGAGATAAGATTACAATTTATTGTCCAATTTATTTAAGGGATAAATAAATTTAACACACATTTCTTCTAATTTAATTAAGAAATAATTAAATCGAAAGCCTCCATGGTAGCCATTTCTGGATGCCATTTTCTGGATGTTGTTTCTGGATGCTAATTTCACTGTTTCTTATTGCAAATTTCAACAAAAATCCACACACTCAACATAGTATGGAAGGATGGTGAGAAAGAGAAGCACTGGCGGTGGGGCACTTGCGTGAGGCAAGACTGGCACTAGTGCTTCAGAGCTCTACAACATTGCAAATGGCAAAATGAAATTGATGGGTAGTAGGGTTTTTTTTAAACCCTATTTCGATGCGTTATTATAACAACATCGGTGCATACTATTTCCAAGAGCATGGTTTTTTTTTTAAATAAAAAACCATATAATGGTACTCTTTTTAAAACACACTAGAGCATTTTAATACATGAACCACACCAGGTCTTCATGGTAATATAGCACCACATTTTTTTAAAATTTAAAACACTCTAGCGATGCTCTTTGTAAGACGCACCAGGGTGTATTAATACATGAACAACGCCGGTGCTTCGTGGGAATATATCACTACATTTTTTTAAATTAAAAACCCTATAGCAGTGCTCTTGTTAAGATGCACCAAGGCATTTTAATACATGAACCACACTAGTGCTTCATGGGAATATAGCACCACCTTTATTAAAAATTTAAAAAACCATAGATATTCTCTTTCTAAGGCACACCAGGGCGTTTTAATACATGAAAAACATTGGTGCTTCGTGGAAATATAGCCCTGCATTTAAAAAAATAAAACCCCTATAGCAGTGCTCTTATTAAGACACACCTAAACATTTTAATACATGAACCACACCAGTGCTATGTGGGAATATATCACCGCATTTTTTTAAAATTAAAAACCCCCTAGCAGTGTTATTTCTAATATAGACCAGGGTGTTTTAATACATGAACACCAGTGCTTCATGGGAATATAGCACTGCATTTATTTTAATAAAAAAACCTTATAGAATTTCTCTTTTTAAGTATGCACTAGGGCATTTTAATACAAGAATAACATTGGTGCTTGGAGTGGATATAACACCGATATGTTGAAAATAATTTTAGGAACGGATTTTTTTAAATTTAACCTTTGTCTAGTGCTATCGTGCAATGTAAGCTTTGGTGCGTTATATATAGGTTATGCACCATTTTCTTAAATAATGCTTCCATGGTGTGCTATACTATGTACACACCAAGGTGTTAGCCTCCTAGTTTAGCACTGGGTTGTCGTCACTCTATACCACCGTATTGGGAAAAATGAATTTTACGACCGATATTTTTGTAAATTTAACCCTTTTCTAGTGTTATCGAGTAGTATACACACTCGTGCATTTTTTTATTGAACGCACTAATTTTTTATATATATAAATAAATCTGCCATGATGCACCATATTCTATTAGGTATCAATGCTTATATGTATACTAAAGCACCGGTTCATTTGAATATTATAGTTGCACCACTAAGAAACATTCACTAAAACACTCACCTGCCCACCTCCATTAGTGACCGCCGCTACAAATGGATTTTTGGGCTATTTTTGTAGGGGCTTCCACAAAAACCTCTTCTAGAGGGTAATTTTCTTTTAGTGCATGCAAGGTATTCTTCTTTCTAATGCAATTGAAGGAATATAAGTTGTACAGAGACCACTTTTTCTATCTAGGCTACATGAAATACTTGGAAATTTCATAACAACAAGTAAACCTACTCTAGTTTTTCAAAAATGTAAAGGAAATAAAGTAAACCTATTATGTTAGATCTAAGACTTTTGTGATCCATAACTTAGATAATTTCCTTTCAAATTAATCACATTATTCTGAATTGGTCGACGTTTCAAACCATTAAATGTGGTTCATCCTCATGACAAGGTGACAAAATATTAATATAAACTCAGAGTAAATAGTAAGGATGCATCAATACCTGGATATAGCTGTTAAAACTAGTTGTTATTTAGTTGGTTCATTAATAAGTTAGTTAAATAGTTATTATAAATTATTTTAAAAATATTTTAACTATTAACAATAATTTAATAAATATCCATATTTTAATTATTTCAAATAGAAAGGGGTTTGAAAATTTAAGAACAAATAATTAATAATATAATATAATATAATATAATGAAATATAAATAAAGGGAAAACCAAGACCAAGAAATTAAGAACTAAGAACAAGAAAAAAAAGATAGGGGAGATAAGAGAAAGGATGAAGGAAAAAGATCAAGGGAGAACAGGGAGAAGAATAAAACAAAGAAGACCTAAAGGAAAAATAGGGGGGGGGAAATCATAACGAGAGACTTGGGGTCCAACTCTTGCTCAATTTCCAGCCATCATCCCAGTGAGATTCTTTGCATTCCTTTCAATCTCAATAGCCTCCCAGAGCTTCCTATGGTGGAAGCGATTAACTTTAGTAATGACCTTGGAGTCCTCAATGCAGAAATGGTGACATGATTTTTCTGCATTTTCAGTAAGATAAGATGTGTGCAATCGATTGTGTCTAATGTCTGCAACATGCTCTTGGATTCGCTGCCTAGTGGATCTCCATGTTTCTCCAATATAGGGAATACCACAAAACAGAGAATCATGTAGACACCTTTGAAGTCCTTGGGGTCAATAGGGTCCTTGAAAAATCCAAGAGAGTTCATAATGGTACACAGGGGTTTGAAAGTCGAGGAGACATTATTATTCCTAAGGAAATGGGCAATTTTTTCCATTTTCCCTTGGATAATTGGGAGATGAACCTTGGAAATGGGGTCCACCTGCAAAGATTTTTTCTTTAACCCTTTCTATGCTTTTTGAAAGGCTTTAAGGCCTTGTGCTCTACTATATCCATTCCTTTCAAATACCTCAAGGAGATGGGATTTCTCTGACTCCATGTGGCTATCGTCGAATATTCTAAGAGCCCGGGTAAGAAAGAGAGCAAAGGACACTGAATTTATGAGCGGGAAAATGATGGGAACTAGCATGGAAATATTGTTGCATGTGAGTTTTCTTTCGGAAAACTTGGTGGGAGATAGAACCATAATAATTCCTAGAAATAAGGATGTCTAAGAAGGGAAGGAAACCGTATACTTCAACTTCCATTGTGAATTTAATGGAATCTGACTGGGAGTTTAGGTGTCTCAAAAACAAATCCAATTTCTCCCTACCATGAGGCCAAATGACACAAGTATCATCCATAAAACTATTTCCACTTTTTAGGGCGAAATTGAGTAGAGGCCAAAGCCTTTGAGTCAAAATCCTCCATAAACAAGTTCGCAACAATAGGGGAGAGAGGGGAGCCCAAGTAGCACCACAAGTTTTCTCATATAACTCACCTTGGAAAATGAAGAAAGTTGAGGTGAGGTAGAGGCCAAATAATTTAGATGTGCTCTTGTCTGAGACTCTATTACTGACATCAATGGAACCCTTGTAATATTCCAAATTAGAAGTTAGCGAATTGGATTTTGATTTATTTTGGCATTTCCTAATGTTTGGCAGAAATAAAGTGGGTAGGGGACCCACAACTAAGAATTAAGCCAAATAAAGTATTTTCCTAAATTCCTTAACGGAAAATTGTGACTCTAGTGGTGGGGTCGAATTGGCCTTAGGTGGCATCGTAGAAGAGGCACGAAAAGGACAGCGTGGGATTGGCTAAAGGAAGGCAACACATGATTGGTCAAGGAGAGACAGCGCAAGCCAAGGTGAGACCCAAGGCATACATTGGGCCTCAATGGATAAAAGGAGGAAGGGAAGGCTCATTTGTATTCATTCATTCATTCAATTATTTTCTTTTTGTCATTTTAACAAAGCACACTTGAGCTGGAGAGCCAAGTTTGTAGTGATGTTTAGCACACGAGATATTCAAGTAGAGATCTCAACATCTACCTCGGGGGACTTTGAGTGCCCACTCAGGAGAGGAGTTCCACCCTTTTTTGAGGGAAATTTCTACCAGAAACATCAGGAGGAAGCATAGCCATTTCTAGATTGCGCAGAGGAGGAGCAGACTGCAGAGAGGAGTTCCGCCCTTTTGTGAGGGAATTTCCTACCAGAAACATCAGGAGGAAGTGTAGCCATTTCTGGACTGTGCAGAGGAGGAGAAGACTACATAGTGGAGGACGCAGTGTAGTGAGGAGTTTGAGTTGGGAGGTTGGAGAGAAGGGAATTATCATCGGGATATTTGAATGGGAGGCTAGCCACCTCCTACTAGGGTTTATTGCAGCATTCCAGAGACATTGTCGATAAGATTCTTCTAGTGGATCGATTTCCCCCAGCAGTTCATTGTACTAAGCCCAAGAGGACAAATCCTTTCTGAGTTTTTCTGGGTTTATGGAGGAGAGGCCAAGATTAATTTGGAATAATTTTTTGGGTAGAATTAATAGGGAAAACCACAATCCCAAATCAGCCAGCAGCTAGAGGATCTAGGGGAAAATTAGGCAGAAATTCTGAGGTCAATATTTGGAAAAATCCTTCGTGGGTTATTGTGGGTTTCTTGAGGAGAGACCGCGGTTAAAAGTTCAAAAAAATTTAGCATTATTCCCGTCCCTAGCAACAGATTTAGTGGAGTGGAAAAAGCATTTATGGGCTAGGCAGCGTAGATACAAACCCATGCAGATCCACTTCTAGTAGGAGATTTAGCTTGGGTTTGACTTGTGCTTCAGCCTGCTTTGAGTGGGCCCATGTGCAAGCTTTCAAGCACCACTATTATACTCATTCCATTCAATTTAATAAAATGTCTCAGTAGTTGTTTTTGGTTCCGGTTTACATTTCTTGATGATGTATTTCTCATTGTCGTAGTTTTTAGTCTATTTTCATTTTTATTACTATTAATCCAAATTTGGAATATTACAGTGGTATCAGAGCATAATCTTGGCTTAGCCTGTGGGAAACCCTCATTCTATGGCAAGACCATAATAAAAACTAAGAAATGGGATCCCAGGAAAGGTTAAACTTAGACGCCATTGCAGTAACCTTGAATGAGGTGATTAGGGTGCAAAAAATTATGGTTAATGTGGGTAATAAATGTATTCATGCAATAATTGGGAATCAGTGCCATTCTCAATTATGAAACAAATCCTCTATGCCTAGAATGGTGGATAATACATCAAGATGGAAAGACATTATTGCAACTAATGTGGAGTTATTGGTAGCAAATTGGTGGGCATACCAATCATTGGGGCATGACATTCAAGTGTCCCTCTCTTTTTTGGGAGTTCCGTGAACTAAGAGACATGCACAAATCTGGGGAATTATGCAGGGATGGTGAGATGTATTAAGCAAGGATATGAAAGAGTATTTAAAGGGGCCATGGTTGGAAAGGATACAACTGAGTATACACTCATTGATAAGACACCACCCATTGTTGAGGTATCCATTGAAGGGGTATCCAAGATTGTGACCGACTTCTCTGATGATAGCAACGTATCATAGGTTGATGAGGTGTCAGGAGACATTTCCACTGTTGTTGAGGAGCTGATAGGTACAGAGGCATCTAGTTCTATGACAGAATTTTTGGATGACCATCACATGTAGCTGACTAGTGAGCATGTCTTGTGTGTTCGAGTGTTTATGGAGAAGGGTGTGCAAACATCCTTTGGACTAGCCCTTGATGAGGCACAAGGAGATACAAAGGTATTGGACGATGGTCTCACACAATAGTGTCATCAGCTTCAGGCCAACCTTCTAGCTTTGAAAGGGAAGGCCACATTAGTACGAGAGGTTATTTTTTGTAGAACGAGGAATTGGAGGGCATGAGAGTGGTTTGTGCCAAGTCAGTGGCCAAGTTGGCCCACATTAGGGAACGGTTGGATTCCCTAATGGTACAGTTAGATGGCACATTGGAGTTTCATAGTAGCCCCCTTTAGGCATACATAGATGGGGCTAGCAACACTATTGGGTCACCTCTTCCCATTAGAGAGAGAGATATGAAGCCACCTAGTCAAATTTCATATGTTGACATGGATAGCAGGATGAGACGATCAGAGTTGCACAGGGTGCAACATCCGCATCTTGAGGTTGGATGGCGAGATATTTTGAGTTGGTAGTCAGTGGAGTGGGTTATGGAGATGGTGGTGGACCCCGGTGTACTTTAGCAGGATTTTCCAGGCACTGAGAATATAATAACCCCAGATTGGCAATGGGATTCGAGTGGGAATACCTATCGTTTCCCAGACATACTAGTTGACTATGTCTTGGAGGGTATAGTTGGCCTAGTAGTTTAGCGTGTACATTCGCTGGGGGAGTTTCAGTCAGCTCCAGTGGCCAACCAGTTTATGGGAAGACTCCTTGGGCTGTCTTGGTAACGCATTTTTATGTGGGGTCATGGGGTGATCAACATACTTTGGCAGGAGCTTGTCGAGGGAGGTGGCATTAGCAGACCACCAGATGGTGCCTTGTATGGAGCCAAGGATTCTTCACCTTTGCGTTGGGCACAAAGGTTGTAGCAGAGCAAAGAAGTGGTGGCATCACTACTGACACATAGGGAGTTTCACTTCTTAGACCCCTCAGGGAGGGTTTGGAGTGATGATCCATCCATCGGCGGGTGTAGTGATGTAATGGTGGAGGTGACGATACCGATTGGGGGTGGTCTGACATGTAGAGACACAACTCTAGGCCATCGCATCCAAGGATGTGTGGGAGCATCTAGCATTGAGATGGAGGTGCATGGTGGTGTACCATAGTGTGTGGGACTACATTGTGGAGTAGGAGTGTCTTACATCCCATTGAGTACACGAGAGGAGTGAATGGTGCCTTGACACAAATAAAGCATAGGACAATTCAGGGTGGTACAATAGTAGCTGGGGTATGCCACAGTGTGCACTGGCATGCCGAGGAGTACATGGATGATCGGTGGTATGTAGGGGTGTATGGTGTTGCACAACAGGGTCTTAGGGTATTGCCTCCAGGGAGACTCATGGACGGAGACACCGGGCATACCTTTGGGGGTAGTTCACCCATGATCGACGGGGAGACAAATGAGCAATACTTGATGGCATCTGTGGGGACTCACACATCTGACCCTCTTCTATATCACTCACAGGAAAAATCGATTTTTTTGTTGTCCTTTGGCACTCTCGGCATGAGCAGCGACGTACGCGAATCTCACCCAAGATATTTAGATGACACTCAACACACTTGGGGAGAGACTTCTCAGTGGTGGCATTGGGTTGGTGCGTCAGTTTACAACCATAGGTTGGGGGATGAGATGGTCATGTGCAGGGGTGGCATATTTCATCACTGAGTCTATTTCTGGGGAGCGAGTCATGAGGGATGCATGTGTCACTCTTTTCTCAGGGCATGTCGAGACCATGCATGAGAAGAGGATATTGGGTACAGCCGAGGTAGCATCCTAGTATGTGTCTAGGCTCCAAACAATGTATCGACACATTATTGAGAGGGTGGATAGCAGACCCAGTGGATATTTTTGGCAAGAATAGGAGGGATCCAAATACCTTGAGTCAATTCCGAGTATCAGATATCCATCTATTGGTTGCATTTAGGGGGTGGCTATTTATCACATGTGGCTTCCAGCAGTCATCGGTACTACACAATGGTAGGCACAGGGCAGGATAACATGCATCATATTTTCCCATGATATATGGACCCTCTATATTGGTCACATGCAGGGACTGGAGATGAGGCACTGAGGGATTCCTATTGTTGTTAGAGCTATGGTCCAGCAGGCCCGACTATGGGAGTTAGAGATTCAACTGATTGATAGACCATTATGTCTCGTGATGGTCGGAGTCATGAAAAAGAGTGATCTAGCTGTTGGCACATGGGGGTACTCAAAGGTCTCCATCAGATGATGAGGTCGACTTTCTCTGTTGCTACATAGGATTGGAGTTAAATGTGGAGGGGTAGATATTAGCATCAAGGTGATGCCCAGGCAGGATGAACTTGCCTCTCACCGACCTTCCGCCACTAGGCCTCAGGAGAGGAGGATCTGATCTACACACGGTGGGGAGTATGCCATAATCATATTAGCGCAGCATCAACATGGTGGCACCACTCTGAGTTCGGTAGTGGGCTTGATCATCACCCCTCTTTACATCTCAATACCCCTTAGGGATGAACCACCTACCATAGGGGGATATCATGCAAATCTTCCATCGGTCTTTAGTGACTCCCCGATGGCATGGGGAACCTCAGTAGCTTGACAGATGGGCCAACAACATGATATGTGAAGAAGCTCATGTGATCAAGGCACTATCTCTGCAGGGATTGGGTGGTATCTTTGAGGGTCTACTCTTGGAGTGCATGGGATGGAATAATTGGTAGAGAAACTTCATGAGGAGTGGGGCATAGTTCCATATCATCATGATTCCCTACTCACTATTAGTGTGCATAGGGCTTCTGTTACTTATGCCTTGAAGGATGGTGAGTGGAGCAGGGGGATATTCATGTTGGACAAGATGGTTTGGGATCCTGGTAGTGAGGGATCCCTTCATATCAAGGCGATGCAGAGATCAGGGATGATTTTGTGGCGCATCTGGGACCATGGAAATTTTTTCAGTGACCATGGGGGAGTGTTAGCTAGAGAAGATTCTTGTTTAGGCATTGCTTGAGGACAAGCAATTTTTGGCGGGGCGGACTGTAATATTCCAAATTAGTAGTCAGCCAATTGGAATATTAATTTTGATTTATTTTGGCATTTCCTAATGTTGGTCAGAAATAAAGTGGGTAGGGGACCCACAAATAATACTTAATCCAAATAAAGTATTTTCCTAAAGTCTCTAAGGGAAAATGGTGGCTCTAGTGTTGGGGTCGAATTGGCCTTAGGTGGCAGCGTATAAGAGGCATGAAAAGGACAACGTGGGATTGGCTAGAGGAAGGCAACACGTGATTGGTAAAGGAGAGGCAGCGCAGGGCAAGGTGGGACCCAATGCATACGTTGGGCCTCAATGGATAAAAGGAGGAAGGGAAGGCTCATTTTTATTCATTCATTCAATCAGCTATTTTCTTCTTGTCATTTTGACATAGCACACTTGAGCTGGAGAGTCAAGTCTGCAGTGTTGTTTAGCACACGAGATCTTCAAGCAGAGATCTCAACCTCCACCTTGGGGGACTTCGAGTGCCCACTAAAGAGAGGAGTTCCACCCTTTTGTGAAGGAATTTTCTACCATAAACATCAAGAGGAAGCGTAGCCATTTTTGGACTACGCAGAGGAGGAGTAGACTGTGCAGTGTTGGACGCAGTGTAGTGCAGAGTTTTAGTCGGGAGGTTTGAGAGAAGGGAATTCTCATCAGGAAATTTGGATGGGAGGCTAGCCACCTCCTACCAGGATTTATTGTAGCAATTCTAGAGACATTTCCGAGTAGATTCTTCCAGTGGTTCCATTTCCCCCAGAAGTTCACCAAGCCCAAGAGGGCTAATTTCCGAAGTCAAAACTAGGACAAAATATTTCTTGGTTTTTCTGGGTTTATTGAGGAGAGGCCAAGATTAATTTGGTAGAATTATTTGGGTATAATCAAGAGGGAAAACCAGGATCCCAACTCAGCCAGTAGCTAGAGGAGCTAGGGGAAAATTAAACAGAAATTTCGAGGTCAATATTTGGCAAAATCATTTGTGGGTTATTATGGGTTTCTTGAGCAAAGATCGTGGTTAAAATCCCATAATGTTCTAAGAATTATTCCAGTCCCTGGCAGCAGATTCAATCGATCAACAACAACATTTCTAGGCTAGGTAACACAGAGACAGAGCCATGCAGAGCCACTTCCAACAGGAGATTTAGCTTGGGGTTGAGTTGTGCTTCAGCCTGCTTTGAGCAAGCCTAGGTGAAAGCTTTCCAACACCACTATTGTACTCATTCCATTCAATTTAAGAAAATGGCTCAACATTTGTTTTTGGTTCCAGTTTACATGTCTTGATGAATTATTTTATGTTGCCATATTTTTTAATCTATTTGCACTTTTATTAATTTTAATCCCAATTTGGGATATTATAACCTTGAATGGGGATTTTAGTAAATAATGATACAACTTCAGAAACTACTAACAGATCACCAATCTCTAGCCTGATATCCTTCCACTCCTTCATAAAGGAAGTTGAGTCCTTCACATAGGAGTCGGTGAGACCCACTAGGGGCTTAAGCTTCTAAGCTAAGAATTTAGCAAGAAGATAAGTGGGTCCACCTATTGTGTTTACAATAGGTCTTAAAGGGCCCCCAACTTTATGAATCTTAGGAAGGTCATAAATTATGGGGGTGAGGGGGTTGCTCTCAATGAGCTTTCTAGAGAGAGGATTAAGGGACGAATCTGACTTAATGGCCAGGGAGACCTCCTTAGAAACTGATTTAAGAGGGTTCTTTTTAAGCTTAACGTAACTTCCAATATTCAAAATATGGTCAATCATTTTGCTGACATAGTCAGATTTATCCAAAATGACTATGGATCCACCTTTGTCAGCTTTAAGGATAACAATGTTAGGGTTATCTCTCACGGCTTTAAGGGCAAGAAACTCGGGCTTGATAAGGTTAATTTTGGGAGGCTTAGCCTTCCTAAGAACAAAATCATAGTCTTGCATGATCGTCTCCTTGACATTATCCAGGAGGTCCTTAATTCCATACTCGATATTACACATAAATTCATCTAAGGGGACCTTCTTCGGGGCGAGGGAAAAATTAAGACTTTATTAAGGAGGCTAAAAACAAAGGAATCAAAATTTGTACTAGAAAGGCTAATGACATTCTTACCGTAAGAGGAGTTATCATTATTATTATTATTATTATTGATGATAATGTTATTAGTCATATTGTTAAGATTATTAATAGAGTTAATGATTTTAAAGTTATTTATAAATTTACTCTTCTTATAATTATTCCTATTTCTATACATAATATTAATATTGTCCTTATTAATAAAATTATTATTTTTATTCATAATGTTATTGCTAAGATTTTTCATTAAAATTTTATTATTGTTTTTTCTATCCCTATTTTTATTCATCATATTTGAATTAAATTTTTTGTTAACATTAGATGCGAATTGAAACTCTTACCAACACTAGACCCAACATCAGACAAGGAAGGAACTGCGCCATCATAGAAAGCACTGGAAGGGTTTCGATAATGTGAGGTCGAAGACAGTCCTTGGCAATGGATCGGGTCAGAAATTGGAGAGCCCACGCGGTTGATAAAGGGGGAATTCAGCACCGGCTTTGAAGGGGAAGACCGAGATTTCGGTTCAACGTTAACGTTGAAACCAGAGAACAGCAAATCCATAGGGGAGGATTCCTGAAACCAGAGAACCCCGGTTCAGATTCGCAAAGATCTGAGACCGGATCAAAACTTTCACTTCTTCCTTGAAATTCCAAACTCTCACGCACTCCAGGAGTCGTTGATCTAAATTCAGGGTTAAATTCTAAAGAGGCACAGGGACATGGAGAGGCCAAATCCGCTTCCAAAGGTAGAGAGAAATTCTGAGAGGCATTAATCGTACAGAAATTAAAGGACATAAAGTGTACCTACTATATTTGAAGAAACTAAAAGAACGACAAATAAACCTAGTCTAATTGTAGGAAAGGAAAGAAAAATAAATAAATCTAGTTTAATGATAGGAAAGGAAAGAAAATTATTTCAAGAAAGTTGGAACAATATCAAGTCTATTCTATTATGCCTAGTAAACCGACTTGGAACTAAAATAGAACATTCAAACAAAAAAACCCTAATTTGTAGAAAAGAAAGCAGTTTGGCTACAACTACTAGGGTAAGGATTCTAAGGGGTCTATAAAAAACTAAATTCCATCTTTAGGTTTTGGTGTGCATTGTAATGTGTTAAGGAATAGTAAACATGCTTTGAATGAAAATTTGGAGGTGTTCTAATGCAATCGGTGGACTGCTACAAGATGCCCCAATTTTGTTATAGGAAACATATCCAATAGAAATTTCATGTGTTCTACATGTGGTTTGAGGGGTAAGTAAGGTGAAAGGGGGTTATAGGGTGAATAAGTATTTCCAAAAATCGGGTATCTTTTATGGATAAATTCATGTAAAAAATAGGAAAATTTGGAGTATCATGTAACTCATCAAGGCATAAATTTATGTATTGACAGATTGCACAAATGTGTAATAGTGAGCAAAGACATGATGATACAAGTGAGATAAGTGCACAAAAAGAGTACTAACTATACCCAATAACTATGATCTAAATTAAGCACTATTGTCTCACTAAAAGAAGAATGCATGAATGGTTGATAAACTAACTAGCTGCAAAAAATAAAATAAAAGAGAGGATGGGTTGAATTGCTAAATGAAAAGAGTATAACTACATGAAAGAAATCATGAATAAATTTATCTAAGAAAGATGCATAAATAGACTTCGAGACAAGTGAGTCATTAACTACAAGACAATATTTGTAGAGATGAGATTTTCATAAATGCATGACTAGACTAAATGCATGGAAAGTAAGAATACAAGAAAGGGACTTGAGCATCTGGGTTGGGCCCTAACCAAAGGAGACTCGAGTCCCTTCAAGGAAAATAATCCTGGAAAACAAATATTTCTTCTCATTTATCAATAAATGTGTTCATAAATGAGATAGTATAGAACTAAATATAAGTATTCAGTTTTCCCTTATTTATACAAAAAATGGTTGAAGTGCAGCCTCCTTCAAGAGAGGACCTCTTCCCTCCAAAAACCTTAAAAAGTAGGATCTGGTTCCCTGATTACTTCACAACTATAGAGAAGTCATAATGAATTTGAGCCAGCCAATTTTTTATTATCCTTCAGCAGGGGATAAGCCCCATATCTTTCTCTTATTGGACTCTTGTGTGATCTGCATCAAATATTCTCAATATCATGCACAATATATGCATTAGGCACGTAAGATATGACAATCATATTTTAACCCTCCTAAGAACATATTGAAGTTAAACAATACATTATTAAGTAAAAAGGGAAAGGTTAAATGTGCTTAGGAATGGTTAGATGGGCCTTAATTTGTACCTATTTGGGAGGCCCATCAAGCGTGACACTACTGGAAGGTGTACTTGTAGGCCACCTTCTCCTCATCCCTTGTTCCATCTTTTCTCTTGGAGAGCTCCATGCTTAGAAGATGTTCATACCTTTACATACTGAAAATCGAATTCCCTAGGCTTCTCGGATTGAGAGGTTAGACTTCTTGACATCATCCTGAATTTTTCTAAGCCTCTGCTCAATTTTCTCGGTCTTCACACTGGATACAAGCTCCTACAAACTATAATTTTCCTCAGATAAAATCTATTGAAAGCCTCTAAGATCTGCCTAATTGAGCTCCAAAGGCCTTCTTACCCCTAATGTACTCCAAAGTGTTACATAAACCAAATACATTATTATCAACTTTTTGTGTATAAATCACCCCCTTCTCCCACAATCCAAGCCTTTTAATGATTACATTCAACCTCTCCTTGTTGAAAATGGCACCAAGAAATATTCTAATTTAATTTTCCCTTGAATTAAATTAGAAGAAAATTGTAATTCCACTTCACATGACAACTTGTACAAGTTAAATAAGTTAGTTTGACTTAGCTAGTTAAGTTAATTCGAGTTGAGGGTCTAACCTGAGTCATTTAGAGTGGTTCCTTCTTTTTAGGATCCTTGGTTGAGTTTATTTTGAGTTGTAATTAACTAATTCAATTTAACTGAATTAAACGTTAAACTAGTTCCAACTATTGGAGGAACTAGTGGGAGGTGTTGTAGTGAGTTGTGTATTTTGTGACCTACCAGTTAACTGATAAATCAACCATAAATAACTCATGCATGTGTGATCTATGAGTTACCCAGTTGAGATTGGATTTTAAGGGAAATTTACTATCAGTTGTATAATCATCAAAATTGTACAGGTGGTGCATGAAGTCAGAGGAATGCCTATGATGGATGGTCTATTTGTGGATGAGGAATTTCCCTAGTTAATAGGGACTAATTCCCAAGCAAACAACTCAAGGAAATAGGGACTTGGGAAAGCATAAAATTGGTTAAGTATTGGCCAAGGCTTGTCTAGGAAGCAATGAGACAGATAGAAATAGTGCAGAGGTTGCTCGGGCTTAAGTAAAGCATTGTAATATTCTCATATTTTCTGACTAATGAAATATACATATAGAAGGGGTTTTTAGCTATGGCTTTTCCCAAGGAATAATTATGGAATGTGTTGATTTAATTATTTCTCTTGTATTCTTCGTGATTTAGCAATCGTTTAATTGTTTTCTCTGATGAGTAGAGTAGCTTCAAGTCTATTGTTTTAGTAAATTACAATTAGTAGTTTGAATATACAAGGAATTTCTGCATGGTATCATAGCTTAAATCACTATAGAAGAGAAGAATATGAAGTTATCTTTACAAGAGGAATGGGTTTTGCAGATCTATTATTCAGATCTAGCAGCAAGATCAGGATGGTGTTCTATGGTATGAGGCTTGAGTATGCCCTTGAGGGTAATTCGAATTACATTGCTTGAAAGGACCAAATGGAAGAAATCATGGAAGATAATGTGTTGAAGGAATACATTGATAGAAATTTTCTGAGACCAGCAGTTGTTGATGGACAAAATCTAGCGGAATGGAAGAAGAATGTAGCCAAGGAAAGAAGGATCTTACTAGAAGGAGTTTGTGATCAAATTGTCTTTAAGCCTCCACGGGAAGGAGATTCCATATGCAGTGTGGAAAGCCTTGGCAGACTTGTTTTAGAAAAATAGTGACCACACAAAGCTAGCACTCAAGGATAATGTTCGGAAAATCAAGATGGAAAAGGGCAACACAATACCACAATACTTAAGGAAGTTTACCCAATGCTGGTATGAGCTTGGGAGTGTTAGTGTTACAGTTGATGTAGATGATATGATCAACCTAGCACTTTTAGGCCTTCCCAAGAACTAGCACAACTATGGGGATTAATTAAATGGGACGTAGAAGCTACCATAGTGAGAGTGTTCGTGGCTTGACTTGGTGTAAGATGAGATAAGGTAGAACACCAGAGATGGAACCTCATCCAAGAATGATTATGAGGGGAAATTTTCCTTGGATGTAATGGAAAAGAAAGAGAAAGGGAAGAAATACCAATCTAAAGGAGATTATGCTCACGCAGGCAAGAATAAGGACTTGTTGAATATTAAATGTTTTCATTGTCATGAGTTGGGACACTATGCCACGAAGTGTCCGCACAAGAAGTACGACAAGAAGCCCTCAGGAGGAGTAGCGGGTAAAGCCCTTGATTCACAATTCGAGTTGGATTTCACCCTAATTACATGCACGGTGACATCGGAAATGGGTAGTGTGTGGTATCTAGATAGTGGAGAGTCATTCCATATGCCAAGAAAAAAAAGAATGTTTTAGAGACTTGGAGGAGAAGGAACTCTAGATGCACATCGAGATGGGATATGATGGAAGGTATAGAGTGACCGATATCGGTATTGTTACTTTTTAGAGGGAGCTTGGTTCTCCTCTCACATTAAAGGATGTCATGTATGTTCCACATCTGAAGAAGAGTTTAGTTTCAATTTATATGTTGGAAGACTGTGGCTACGATGTGATATTTAGCGAAGGAAAGGTTTTCCTTCGTCACATAACCACATGACAAGTGAAATAGATTGATATTCAGGTGAAGAATCTATACAAATTGGATGTATAAGTCCGTGTTTCTTTGAGCATGAAAGCAAAGAAGGTCCAAAGCTGACACATTAGTGAATTATGGAATAGGCGACTTGGTCATTTTCCCCATGGAAGTTTGAAGATAATGCAATATATTTCTACAAGACTTCCCAAGGGTGCACTAGAGCAAAGTATTACATGCAAAGGGTGTACATCGGGGAAGTACATCAAAGCCACATTTCATGATAAGGACACTCGAGCGAAAGAAATCCTTGAAATATTTCACTTAGATGTGTGTGGACGGTTCTCGACAGCCTCCACAGACAAGCACGAGTATTATGTTATATTTGTAGATGATTTCTCATGTAAGTGCTAGATATTATTCATGCAAAAGAAACACCAGACATTCTCAAAAAAATTTGAATTTAAAGCACTTGTTGAGAAAGACACAGGCAGGAAAGTGAAGGCTCTCAATAGTGATAACAGTGAAGAATATGTGTCAAATGACTTCAAGAACTTCTATGAATCAAAAGGCATTCGACGGGAGCTAATAACACCCCATAACCCACAACAGAATGGGGTTTTTGAAAGGAAGAACAAAATTATTGTGGGAGTTGCATGAACGATGTTGCATGATCAGGGCCTACTGTTGCACTTGTGGGTGGAAGCATGCAACACAATGGTATATGTGCAGAATAGGAGTCCTCATCGGATTCTTGGGATGCGTACACTAGAAGAATATTTTTCAAGTAAGAAACTAGATGTGGCACTATTCAGTATATTTGGTTCATCAGTTTACTATCATGTTTCCAAGGATGCAAGTAAAGATCTAGAACCAATAGCTGAGTTGGGAATATTTGTGGGGTACACGAATACAACTCACAACTATTGGGTGTGCCTACCATCTCATAGGATGACAGTTATTCATGGAGATGTGAATTTCGATGAAGATAACATCATGATATGTATCCTTGAGAGGGAGCTTTATTTGCATGCAAATGAGGAGCTTTTATCTCCAATTGAAGAACCTCAGGATGTTGTGCTTCAACCAAAAGCAGAGAAGCAAAGAGTGGAACACCCACTCATGAAGAGACATCCAGAGATGGAAGGAAGCGCACCAAAGAAGTTGACATATTGATGTATGATGATAGAGATAATGTGGGGGCACCCACATCACAACATAGGAACAGGAGGTCACCAAATCGGTACATTGGCTACATAGACCTTGTTACACCAATTTTTGGTCATCTAATCATTTACAATTAGATGGATCAAAGTACACCATGTAAGACCAATTTTACCATAGTAAAATTGCTTTCACTATAAGAAATAATTTAATAAACTACATTTTATTAAGTTATGTCTAGTTCAAACGGGAAACCCCATGAGGAATAATTAAACAAGTCCTTATTTATTTTATTTTCCTCTAGGAATAATTAATTAAGCCATTGTTTAAATAATATTCCTGGTCATATTTAATCCAATTAATGAGAAATAATTAGATAAATCATTATTTATCTTATTATTATTTAGGAATAATGAATTAAATCATTATTTAATTAATATTCCCTGTTAAATTTGACTAAATCATTTAGGAATAATAAAATAAATCATTATTTGTTAAATTTTTCCTTAACCCCATCTTTGAAATGATAAATAAATCATGTATTTATTTATTATTTCTAAATAAAGGGATTTAACCAATTTAAATTCCTTTTCCCTCCAACAAAATATAATAAAAATTTTGGGGTAGTTAGATCTAGATCTTGGTTAATAATATTCTATTATGCACCATTATCAAGGATAGATCAATATTTTGTTATAAATAAGAGCGTTTTTCATTCATTATTTACCATTGATCATTTTATCATGGTCGTACTTTAATCCTTTTATCAGTGTCATACTTTGATAATTTTTATTATTTTTCTTCTTGAGCTCCCATAAAGTTCAACACATCTTGGGTTTTCCACACCATTGAGAGAGAGAAAATTATGGATCTGAAGCGTTGAGGACAACCAAGAACTCATCCCATTGAGGGGATTTGGTAACATCATTCTTTTTTCCCTTCCCAGGTGTTAATACATATAAAATTATTTATATATATTGTCTTGTCCATTAGATATTTGGAGAAACTCTCATTTCATTTAACTATTTAACTACTTTTACTGCATAGATCTGGTTTTTTGTTGCATTCTTTTCAAGTATCTATTTCAGACCTAAGGAATTTAGACAACCATCTTTTTTGTTAGGGTTTTTTTTCATGTGCCGCTAAAGTGATCTCATTTCCTACACTTGCGTTAAGAATTCATACTAATAATTAGCGACAACACTGGGTTTTATTCAGATTCCTACGTGATCAGTTGCTTCAGTGACTAGGGCTTTTCTTCAGCTATTTTTAGTCTCTTAATGTTTTTTTTACCTTTTATGCCCTAAAACAGTAAAAATTCTAACTTCCAGGTGTCTTTGGGTATTTTCTGTAGGTAACAGGTATCAATTGCGCCAGAGACGACAATTTTTTCTGCAACCTACCGCCCGAGGATCCCAAAACTACGGCTCACACTTTTTAGCCCAGAACCTACGAGTTCAAGCTCAGGTCACACCTGTGGGGCTAGAAACTGCGATTTCAATAGCTAACAGGTCAGTACCTACAAGCTGCAACTTTTTGCGGGATTTTTTCTGTGACTGTCAAGGTTTGCCGCAAGAACTGTTCAGGGTTTTTGACCTCTATCTCAGCCCATCTTAGGCCTGGATATGCTCATTGTGTCTCCTTGAAGTAGGACCAATCCCCTTAGGGTTTGAGTATGCTTCCACCTTTTTAGGAGGGGTTTAACTGAGTAGGTAGTCTGAGATTTTGCAGCGCTTTTAGCCATTGTTTACGGTCCGGTGTATCCTTCTTTCAGATCCTTTTAGAATGGTTATTATTCCATCAAAAACCCCCTCTTGAGTTTTTTTTGGTCTCTCTTTTAGGGTTCCCCTTGTTTCCCTTAGGGTTTTAACCTTTCGCCTCCCATTTTATAGCATCTTTCCCTCTGGTTTCTTTTTGTTTTTTGCACCTTTTCCAGCAAATCTAAGTCATTAGATCCATGTCCCTTCGACCTTATATATTTTGGATGTCTTGTGTGTTTTGAGTCAATTTCATTGGCCTCGAATATTTGTTTGGGAAGCCTTCTTTTGGGTTGAATTTATGCATCTTTAGCTATTTATTTTAATGTCGTTTCAGTTTTATTTACAGTTATTCAACATTTTTTCTTTTTCTTTATACACAACCGTCTAGGCTTAATTAAAATTAACACACGGCTTTCACACACACACACACCTAAAGAGAAGAGCCCTTGTTTTACACTGCCAAGCCAAGACATAAACATCATAATTAATTTATCTGCAACTCTGAGCCTTTGTTTATTACTCTTCCATCTTATTAGGTTATCTGTATCTTGGCATCATTGTGCCCCCAAGGCACTTATCCCAGAGACTTCTAGGCCTTCATCCTCAGTTTCTGTTAGGAATACTTATTCCAAAGCATAGAGTCTGATTTAGTCCTCTGTTGAGTCCCCATACTGACTTTGATTCTGGTCCTTCGGGTCCTCCCTCTGATTTTGAACCCCGTTCTCCTCCACCTCATTTAGTCACCATGTTAGGCACTAATGTAGGTGTTGGTCCTCAAGCTGGTGGTAGCCCTGGCCCTAATTCTAGAGCTGCTACTAGTGGAACCACTACCAGAACCATTCCAACTACTCATTTTCTACCATTTATGGCAGGTTTAAGCCTTCTTGATTTCATCCAGTTAATTAACAACCCTATACTCCACAATAAAGGTTGGCCTGTTATGCCAACTAAGCTTCCTTCTGACATCCCTAACTTCGAAGGAAACACTGGAGAGGATCCTACTAATCACGTCCGCTCCTTTCACATGTGGTTTTCATCCAATTCTATCATTGGTGACTTTGTCCATCTTCGGTTATTCCATCGTACACTCACTAGAGACGCTGCAAAGTGGTATGTAAACCAGGCCTCTACCTCACATTCCACTTTTACGACTCTTGCTAAATCATTTATTCCCTATTTCCAGCTTACCTCTCCGATACGATAACGGTATCGATTTGTTTACTGCATTCCATCAAAGTTCGCCTTTCTGACCATGTCCAAGAATGGTGTAGAAGGAGGAGCTTATGTTGAGCTCCTACATTCGACGACCATTTCTATATGGATTTTTTTCTCATAATGTTTTTTCCTTCTATTGGTAAAGATGTTTCATCTCACTTTTGATCAGGAGCTCAAATCTGAGCTTGGGAAAAAGCTCAAAAATTAAAGTTCTCAAAATTGATTGAAACAAAGATGGTTGCATAGGTCTCGTCTTCCTAATTCCAGCGCCACAAACGGTTCGAAAAATGGACACCGTATGAAGAAGTTATTGCACTTTTAGTGGAGTGGGTCCGGCGGAGCACGGAGGGGCCAGCCCTCCTCCCATGGAACCTCATCATATGACCAGTGTGGGAGCTTAATGTTAAGAGCGCTTAAGGAGCCTAATATCAAGTTTAATATTTAATTAAAATTTAGTAAGTGGAGTTTAATATGGCGGAGATTCTGGAGGCGCTCCCAAATTTAGGCGGACTTCCACTTTTAGTGGAGTTAACTGGCAGTTGCCCCACATTTAGTGGAGGAAATTGGGGCAAAGTTGTTTTGGTCATAACTTTCTCATTACTCAACCTTTTTGAATGAATTTTTTTTTGATTTCATATTTTCTTAGCATTTTGGACTGAATGGCGTAGGTTTCAGAGCCATTGGAGCTCATTTTCAGCCTGTATAACTTCGAAGAATTTTTTTGAGCCATTAGGGCCATTTTGGGTTTGGAGCTATTTTGAGTTGTGGTTATCAGTTTGAGGTGAAAAAAAGCTCTATTTCAGATAATTTTGACCTTCTGAAGCCATTGGAAGAGGTTTCAGAGGCATTTGAGGACTTCTATAGCCCGAAACGTTGCAGAGAAGTTCAAAGCACCAGCAGGACATTGATGAAGAAATCACTGTTTATGGTAATATTTCACTATTTAGTGAATTTGAAAAGGCATTATTATCTTTTTCATGTCTTCTGAATCAGTTTATATATTCATATTTTTCTATTGAGACACTCATAATCTTGTATTGCATTTGAGAGCTTTTAATACAAGAGGACAAGCCCATTTTGGGAGGCTTGATCCAGGAGATGTAGCCCAAGAGTTGGGGTGAACTCCTATATTATATTGCTGTTGTGTTTTGTTATTCTATGGTTGAATTATGTTGCTGATATACATTTTAAGTTTCAGCAAAAAAAAAAAAAATTAAAACACATAAACAGAAGAAAAGACATACACCTCTTCCAAGCAAAAATTCTGCATAATGACAAGTTTGAGTAAGGTCATTTTAATTAAGTCTGAGTGTTTACTTCTATTATTTATTTAGGCAGAGTCTGTAAGAGGGTCAGGTTTCTTCTGGATTCATCCTTTCTTTGAAAGGTGACATATCTGGTAAATGCCCCTACAGTCTATCTCTGTATTAGAAATATGAAGTTCTCACATTTTCAGATTTAAACTTAGAGTATTTTTGCACTCATTTACATAATTGAAAATGGATACCTTGCACCCTTTTCAAGCACCTTCCATTTTCAGATCAAATGGTATCAGAGCTCAGGTTGAGCATTCCTTATGGTGCAAAAGGTTTTAAAACAGTGTAAGAGATTTACTTTTTATTGGTTGAAAAATCGCTGCTTGAATGAGAAGGAGTCTTTACTGACATTTGGCTAAAAGATTGTCGTTTGATTGAAAGCTTTGAGGAATTTTCTTTGGAAGTTCCTTTTGGTTGTTTGAACATTTACATAATGTCATCTTCTTCTACAAGTGAAGTTTCCTCCTTCACGATATTCTTCAATGATGACATGAAGAATGAGTTTTTTAAGGTGAAGGACATGGTGCAGATTCTCATTGAGGATCAAAGAGAAAGCGTTAAGCTTCGTGCACAATTGCTAGCTATGCAGGAAGAGAAAGAAGCCATTATTCAAAGACTGCATGATATGGAGTTGCAGCTTCTTCAAGCTCAAGAAGCTTTGTCCAAGAAAATACCTCATCTTCAGGATGTAAATCATGAGGTAAATCATTCTGATTTGTCTTCAGTTTCCTCCATTGAAAAGTATGTTGGTTCTTTTGAAAAACATACAAGAGGTATTGGGTCGAAATTGATGTTGAAAATGGGCTATCAAGAAGGAAAAGGTTTGGGAAAGCATGCACAAGGCATTTTTGAGCCTATTTGTGTTGTGGAGCGTCCCAATAATATTGGTCTTGGCTATGAGCAGCTTAATGGCGAAGCTTTGAGCACATGCATTCAAGAATGTGATGCAAATTTGAAGAGAACATTTCTCCCAAGTTCTCAATTACATCAATGTCATGATGGCAATCTTCCTTACCATTTTTTGAAGCCATCATTGCAGCAAGTAGAGGGTAAACATGTCGCTTATGGCGAGCCTTCAAGTTCAAACATTTTTCAAGACAAGAATTGTGATGAAAGTCTGAAAAGGAAAGCTGTCTCCTCTACTAGTTCATCGTCTTTCAAAGACAAAAATGATGGACATTCCATGCAACAAAAGAGGTATAATCATTCACATGATCAATTTGATTATGTTTCAACAAAGAATGATAATTTTTCTTGTTCAAATGAAAAAAAGTTTTGTTGCACATTTTGTGGTCGATTTAACCATCATGTTTCGAGATGCTGGATGAGGAAGAAGGCACACAAGAAGCAGATGAAGCAAAGACTACCTTCAAATAATGTGCATATGACTTGCACTTTTTTCCAAAAGAAGGGACATGTTGTCTCCCATTGTTGGACTTTGCATCCAACTCGTCGTCCCACGCACATGCAGCAAGAGGACAAAAATATTGGCGAAGGTGGAACCTCATATTCCATTATTGATGTGGAAAGGGAAGTTTCACAAGAGGAAAATTTGCATCAGCAAAAGTCGCCATGGAAGTGGCTCGGTGAGAAGTGGATGGATTTCTTGACACAGTAAGACGTACTCCTTTTGTACATATGCAAATTTCAGATGTATGCATGTATTTTATTCTGTAATATCTTTTTTGTTTTGAGCCACCTTAGATCATTGATCAAGGCTGCGTTGTATAGTTTCACTCTATAAATTTCTCACCAGAAATTTCTGTGTGAGTTCAAGAAGGTCAGTTGCGGACAGTTGTGGACAAGCGCATTCAGGAAGGGAAATGTCAAATTCTTTCCATTTGTGGTTCAATTTCATTTGCTTTTCAAGGCAAAATTTTTGAAGGGCTGAAGAGAAGAGGATGTTCATTCTCTCATTTTCTGTACTACAAATCAGTTCAGCATTTCAGTAAGCTTTTGGGGACCAAAAGCCTCTCATTTGGGAGGTGTGATCAGGAGCTCAAATCTGAGCTTGGGAAAAAGCTCAAAAATAAAATTTCTCAAAATTGATTGAAACCAATATGGTTGCATGGGTCTCATCTTCCTGATTCCGGCGCCGCAAACGGTTTGAAAAACAGACACTGTATGAAGAAGTTATTGCACTTTTAGTGGAGTGGGTCCGGCGGAGCACGAAGGGGCCAACCCTCCTCCCATGGAACCTCATCATATGACCAGTGTGGGAGCTTAATGTTAAGAGCGCTTAAGGAGCCTAATCTCAAGTTTAATATTTAATTAAACTTCAGTTAAGTGAAGTTTAATATGGCGGAGATTCTGGAGGCGCTCCCAAATTTAGGCGGATTTCCACTTTTAGTGGAGTTAACTGGCAGTTGCCCCACATTTAGTGGAGGAAATTGGGGCAAAGTTGTTTTGGTCATAACTTTCTCATTAATCAACCTTTTTGAACGAATTTTTTTTTGATTTCGTATTTTCTTAGCATTTTTGACTGAATGGCGCAGGTTTCAGAGCCATTGGAGCTCATTTTCAGCCTGTATAACTTCGGAGAAGTTTTTTGAGCCATTAGGGCCATTTTGGGTTTGGAGCTATTTTGAGTTGTGGTTATTAGTTTGAGGTGAAAAAAAGCTCTATTTAAGATAATTTTGACCTTCTGAAGCCATTGGAAGAGGTTTTAGAGGCATTTGAGGACTTCTACAGCCCGAAAAGTTACAGAGAAGTTCAAAGCACCAGTAGGACATTGATGAAGAAATCACTGTTTATGGTAATATTTCACTGTTTAGTGAATTTGAAAAGGAATTATTAGCTTTTTCATGTCTTCTGAATCAGTTTATATATTCATATTTTTCTATTGAGACACTCATAATCTTGTATTTCATTTGAGAGCTTTTAATACAAGAGGACAAGCCCATTTTAGGAGGCTTGATCCAGGAGATGTAGCCCAAGAGTTGGGGTGAACTCATATATTATATTGCTGTTGTGTTTTGTTATTCTATGGTTGAATTATGTTGCTGATATACATTTTAAGTTTCAGCAAAAACAAATAAAATTAAAACACATAAACAGAAGAAAAGACATACACCTCTTCCAAGCAAAAATTTTGCATAATGACAAGTTTGAGTAAGGTCATTTTAATTAAGTCTAAGTGTTTACTTCTATTATTTATTTAGAAAGAGTCTGTAAGAGGGCCATGTAGCTTCTGGATTCATCCTTTTTTTGAAAGGTGACATATCCGGTAAATGCCCCTACAGTCTATCTCTGTATTAGAAATATGAAGTTCTCACATTTTCAGATTTAAACTTAGAGTATTTTTGCACTCATTTACATAATTGAAAATGGATACCTTGCACCCTTTTCAAGTACCTTCCATTTTCAGATCAACTTTCCTCGGAAAGAGGAAGAAGCTCTCCAAATCGCGTTGAAATATGACTTGATATACACCCAATCAGGCTATTTTTATACTGTTTTACTGGATTTTCCTAGACATGGTGGTGCCAATGCACTAACAGTATCTCACAATACCAATGGTATCATTGGATCTCTTTCACATCTATATACTCATCCTCCCATGGGTTATGCTTTCCCACATGGAGGGGCCAACTCCTCTAGCATGTATCCCCCTCCCGGCAGCATGTATCCAAGACAAAGCACATTTTCCCCATTGCATCAACCAATGCCAGGGCTAGCTCTTTCTCAACATGTTTACCCCAATGTTGCTCAACCTCTTTCTATCCTTACCCACAATATGGTGATCCAGCCCCTACGAAATCCACAACCTAGCCTCCCATGCCTTCTCAAACTCCACCACAGTAGCCACCCCCCCTAGAGTCAGGTGTATGTGCAACAGAGTGCGACTAATCCTCCCATTTCCAAGAAAAAGAGGAAAGGAAACCAAAATCAACCTGCGCAAGGTATTCAAGGGCGCCAAGGTAACCAACTGAACACACCCCAAGGGAACCAACCTAACACTAACAACCAGCAATAGGGCGATCAACCCAAGCAAGACATGCATCTTTGTACGAACAAGCCTTATTATTTTTGTGGTGTCCATGGCCATTATACTCATGATTGTCCCCTTTTACCCTAGATGCACCAGTTGTGGGAAGCACAAGAATCATCTAGAAAAAAGCAAGCCACTACTTCGGCTCCTCCCAATACTACGCCAGTTCAACCAGATTTTTTCACTAATCCTTTCCCTCAGCAAGGATATGTGGCTACCCAACCCCCTCAAGGTCAGGCCACCTCTCAACCTTCCCAATCTAGTACCCCTAAATACCGCTAATGTCAACCTTCAAACTCGGTCGTTCCAATATGTCAAGCCACCTGCTTTGTCTGCAAATGAGTCCCAAACAAAATTTTCCACGTAGTCCATTTCGACACCCAATGCACCTTTGTAGATCCCTCAGCCATGAGTAGAGGTTACTCCCAAGATCCCCAAAGGGCCATTATGCCAAAATGTTGCTTCTGTCAAATCTTCCCACACTTACAACATAGTAGATGACTTGGCACAATCTCCTGTTGCCATGTCAACACTGGAAGTCCTCCAGTCATTCCCTTCATAATGTAAAGCTCTATTATCTGCTCTGGGCATTATGGATCCTTTTGATGATCGTTTCATCATTTTTGATGTTGACAAATCAGAACATCCCCCCTTACCCTCATCCGTTGCCTTCCAAATACCAGTCAATATTTCTAATGTCCATGTCTCGCGATGTATCATTGATGAGCACACATCCATCTGCATGATGTCTGCCTTTGTTTGGAATAAAAACGGATCACCCTACTTAGCCCCATCAACCATAATTATGCGTGCTTGGGATGGTCACCCTTCTTAGCCCCTTGGCATGTATCGCAATTTTCATGTCACTCTTGTGGGAAAGACTGTTTGCATTGACATTGAATTCATTGACGCCCCCTTGTATTAAAATATCCTTTTGGGTCGTAGCTATACCTATGCAATGTATGTTATCGCATCTGCGGTTCACTGTAAGATGTGATTTCCTCATAATGGAAAGATCATCACCATCGATCAGTTAACATATTACGAACTGAAGTCTCAGACCTCCCCCGAGTCTATCGTATATTCGGTGGCTAATAAGAAATCAGTCGCACCTTTCACCAATGTTTCATTAGGAGTCTGTAAATATTCCACCTTACTTGGTGCATTCCTTGGTCTTCCCCACTTATCCCCAACCCAAGTTCATCGAATTTTTGCATGATGCAATTGTCTTAGACTAGCCACAAGCGGTCCAATTCAATGAGCCAATGGCCTACGCCTCCGCAACCTGCTGGTGGTCACTCGACAGAGCCTCTGGAACCTTCTTTTCAAGGGCCTTCTCCCTCTGTTGGTGTCCCTTCTACCCATTTTCAACCAGGAATGGTTCCCCCTAGCCTTAACCATTTGGGAGCCATTCCGCCAGGCCGTTACTCCTCCGGTCGGATATTGTTTCTAGATCCCCGCTCTGTATTCTTTTCGGTACCTATTATGGCTATGTTGAGCCTTCATGATTTGACCCTGGGATCCCAGTTTGGTACATTGATCCTCCAACCAACACTCTACCTGGTCAGCTCAAAACTTATAACGCTTTGACCCCAGTCCAACCAGTCACTATGACCCCTCCCTTTGCTTCAGTGCCTCAACCACCTCAATAGGAATCTACTCCTAGTGTGAAATCCTCTGGCGAGGGGGTCAAAGATAAAAAGAAGGAACCTAAGGATAAGGCTGCCCAAACGACTCCTACTCCTCTTGTTACACTGAAAATTTTCACCATGACATTGATTTGTCTATATAGGTTCATCATTACCTATTTATTGCTTCCTTAGAAGTCTAAAAACATAAAGTTCCTAAATCAAGTCTTGGAACTGGAGAAAAACTCTTAAAAACCCAAAAAATCCTAACTCCACACTTTTCCTAGTCATTCCCTGTGGTAACATGGTTTATTGCTATAAAAGTTGCAGTACATCCCACACGTTCTGTTCATTAAAACTGCAGACCCCCGTAAAAGGTAAAATAAAGAGAAAAGTAAGTTCTAGAAGCCCAGCTGGTTGAATATTCTCCCAGCTGGGGCCTTCTAGAAGCGTTATCTGGTCGAGCTTCGCCCCTTCCATTCATGAACCTTTATCCCTTCATAAATGGAGCTATCCCTTGGTTTTTGGAGCTGAAATCCCATGATGAGAGGGATTTATCCCTTCCTTTTTGGAGTTGAAACTACCTCCCTTCTGCTATAAATTGAGACCAAGTTTCAGTCTCAGGGGTACTTGGTACTTAGCACATAGAGAGTTCAGAGAGTACTTGCTTATTGCTTTGGAGAGATTACTTAAAACTTGATAGTTTTGAGGGGAATTGTTGAATAAATATACTCTCCATATTCTACATCATTGGCATGAGAAATATTACATACTCATAGCCATAGCCTTATGATGATAAAGAGAGTCGGAGTCTTGTCAAACTAAGGAAAATGGCTATTCGAGACCTCGGAAGAACCTGTATGAACATCAAGGCATCAGGGTTGTAAGGTTTCTTCTTTTATATTCAAAGTTAATAAAAATGGATTCTATTTTCTCATTGAGTTGTTCATCTATCTTTTGAATGATTTAATTCTTAGATTCCTTGATCACTAAGATAAATTATTTCTTTCGAATATCATAATTTGTAGATGCTTTTGATCTTGTTTTCCTGCCTTTGATTGCAGATCTTATTTGCTGGATTGATACTTTCTGGAACAAATGGATTGAAGACCGAGCAAGCATTGGACTTCAGGTAGGAGTATCTATCCGTAGTTAATTAGTAATTATTAAGCAAAATAATCTAGAGGAAATGGTCTACATATGTCTGTTTGTTTCTAGATATCCTTAGGATACTAGGGAGATCGCTCGTCTATTGAAGTTTGCAACAAGAAATAGTGAAGAAGGAATCCTGAAACATCATCCTTGATCCTAGTTGGAAAATAATCACCTAAACTAGGTGGGGCCCACACAGGCTATTTTTAGGTGTATGTCTATTTTTAGACATGGTAAGCATATTCTATATGTAGCAGGAGGCTATTTGTAGATGGTTGGTCAAATGTGAAAAATAGATGAGATTCTATTTTTAGAATATTGGGTGAAGTATATTTATATATCGTCGATCTAAAAATAGATGCATTTCGATTATTATTAGCTCTTAATAATAATCAAACTCTAAACAACAACTTTCTCTTGGAGCACTTAATTTCAGTATACAGATTTGGCAAATCAGTGGGCTAAAGGAATTATGAAATTCCTAAGGGTTTACTAGAGTTCATGCATGGAGGAGTTAGTTAGAATTGAAGTGGCAAAGTTATGACAGTGTTGTAAGAGTAGTTCATGGACTTGTATTCAGTTTAACTCAGTTAGACTCAGTTGAGCTAGTTGTATCTAATCTAACTAAATGATACACTAGTGAGAGTGGAGTGAATTAATTAGTTAATTAATTCACAAATAATAACTCATTAATCAACTGAAAAATGTAGCATTTAACTACAGTTCATGTCAGATCCAGTGGAGACCCAGTGCAGAGATAGGTGAAAGGGTGATATAGACTATCCGTTGTGACCATAGTGATGCATGAATTGTATCTACATATACATTGGAGTTGCCAATGATATTAACGCAGTCAAGAAGAGTGGAATTGCATCGAATTGGTATTTGTAATCAGCTTGGATTGCACAGTGGAGGTAGGCTAGCAGGAGGGCTAAGATTGGTGCATGGATTTACAAATTTCTTCTATTTTAGTGTGTGACGATTGATTGTACTAAGGGCTTGATGTACTAAGCTTTGTATGAGATTGTTACATGATCTCCATGATACATAATATATGATAGTTGGGGTTTTCAGCTTCAGGATTTCCTGTTAAACAACTGTGTTATGTGTGTTTTTATTGATTCTGTATTTTGCAAGAAGTTCAATATTGTGAGATCAGGGGAATCTAGGACATATGCATGCTTAATGTATATAATTTCTACATGGTATCGGAGTTGTGTTATAGATTTTCTACATGGAATGAGAGCAGGAATTTTTGGGCGCGCGAGTTTGAAGAGAATATCTGAATTTTTTGGTGAAATATTTTCAGACACAAATAGCATATTTGGATTCCTTGTGAAAAAATACCCAAATTGAAAAAAAAAAAATCAATCAAATCGGAGCTCGGATGAGGGCAATATCGTCGATTTAAAATCAGCTATTTTGTTAGAAAATTTTGCGACGGTGGGACAATTACAATTTGCGTGAGCCAAGAATCTACATGCACTGAGGTAAAATATGCATGCAAAGCTTTGAAGAGCAAAGCAGAGGTTAGTGACTTGGTGGTTGAGAGGGAGACTCTCAGCATGCAGCCTGAGAATCAGTCTCAGAAGGTGTGGAGCAGCCACAACTGGAGATGCAGAATAATCTTTATAGATTTGATGTAGATGGGATTTCTACGGAGCTTATTACTATTGGGAAGTGGAAGAAAGACATGAAATTGAAGCTTGAGAGGGAGCAGGATTTGCATGCAGGTAAGAGTGAACCTCAGGATGTGGAGCAGCCACAAGATGAGGATCATGGAGTGGGAGCAACCACTAATGTAGAGAAATTTTGTGCTAGATGGGCAGAGGGAGTGCATACAGCTATACCACTAGGTAAGAGGTGGGGCGACATGCATGGGTAATGCCAAGAAGATATTTTTGGGTAGGATTCATTGAGATGGTGTGGATCTCATGAATTGAACTTGGCTACGAGGTGCCCACAGAGCAACAGTAGCATGATCAGTTGAATTGATGCAGGCAGATCAAAGTGACAGTGTCGAATACTGGAGCGCATTTCAGAGTTGATAACAAGTGCAGAGTGCATGGGCGCAGATTTCAAAAACGCAGTGGTTCCTGAAGACATGTGCAGTAGCTAAGCAGAAGTCAAAGACTTTGATGATATATGCATTAGACTGATTGAGTTGTTTGGAGCCTTTCAGTTTCGGAAGTGTTGCAACAAGAGTTGTAGGGCGAATGCATGGAGTTGCATGTCACATGCAAAGACAGTCCTTTCTTGTTGAGAGGGAGTGTTGAATTTTGCAACAAGAAATATTGAAGGAGGCATCCTGAAACATCATCCTTGATCCTAGTTGGAAAATAATCACCTAAATTAGGTGGGGCCCACATAGGCTATTTTTAGGTGTACGTCTATTTTTAGACATGGTGAGCATATTCTATATGTAGCATGAGACTATTTGTAGATGGTTCGTAAAATGTGAAAAATAGACGAGATTCTATTTTTAGAATATTGGGCAAAGTCTATTTATAGATTATCGATCTAAAAATAGATGCATGTCAATTATTATTAGCTCTTAATAATAATCAGACTCTAAACAACAACTTATTCTCTTGGAGCACTTAATTTTAGTATACATATTTGGCAAATCAGTGGGCTGAAAGAATTACGCAATTCCTAAGGGTTTACTGGAGTTCATGCATGGAGGACTCAGTTATAACTAAAGTGGAAAAGTTATGACAGTGTTGGAAGAGTAGTTCATGGAGTTGTATTTAGTTTAACTCAGTTAGACTCAGTTGAGCTAGTTGTATCTAATCTAACTGAATGATACACTAGTGAAAGTGGAGTGAATTAATTAGTTAATTAATTCACAAATAATAACTCATTAATAAAATGAACAATATAGCAGTTAACTACAGTGCATGTCAAATCCAGTGGAGACCCAGTGCAGAGATAGGTGAAAGGGTGAGATAGACTATCTGTTGTGACCATAGTGATGCGTGAATTGCATCTACATATACATTGGAGTTGCCAATGATAATCACGCAATCAAGGAGAGTGGGATTGCATCGAATTGGTCTTTGTAATCAGCTTGGATTGCGCAGTGGAGGGAGGCTAGTAGGAGGGTTGAGATTGGTGCATGGATTTACAAATTTCTTCTATGTTAGTGTGTGATGATTGATTGTACTGAGAGCTTGATGTACTAAGCTTTGTATGAGATTGTTACATGATCTCCATGATACATAATATATGATAGTTGGGGTTTTCAGCTTCAGGCTTTCCCGTTAAACAACTGTGTTATGTGTGTTTTTATTGATTCTGTATTTTGCAAGAAGTTAAATATTGTGAGATCAGGGGAATCTAGGACATATGCATGCTTAATGTATATAGTTTCTACATGGTATTGGAGATGTGTTATATATTTTCTACATGGAATGAGAGCAGGAATTTTTGGGCGTGCTAGTTTGCAGAGAATATCTGAATTTTTTGGTGAAATATTTTTAGAAACAAATAGCATATTTGGATTTCTTGCGAAAAAATACCCAAATTGAAAAAACAAATCAGTCGAATCGGAGCTCGGATGAGGGCGATATCGTCGATTTAAAATCAGCTCTTTTGTTAGAAAATATTGCGACAACGAGACAATTACAATGTGCATGAGCCAAGAATCTACATGCACTGAGATACAAGATGCATGCGAAGCTTTGAGGAGCAAAGAAGAGGTTAGTGACTTTGTGGTTGAGAGGGAGCCTTTCAACATGCAGCCTGAGAAGCAGTCTCAGAAGGTTGTGGAGCAGCCACAACTGGAGATGGAGAATAATCTTTATAGATTTGATGTAGATGGGAATTCTACGGAGCTTCTTACTATTGGGAAGTGAAAGAAAGACATGCAATTGAAGCTTTAGAGGGAGAAGGATTTGCATGCAGGTAAGAGTGAACTTCAGGATGTGGAGCAGCCAAGAGATGAGGATCATGGAGTGGGAGCAACCACTCATGCAGAGAAATTTTGTGCTAGACCGGCAGAGAGAGTGCATGCAGCTATACCACCAGGTAAAAGGTGGGGCGACATGCATGGGTAATCCCAAGAGGATATTTATGAGCAGGATTAATTGAGATGGTGTGGATCTCATGAATTGAACCTGGCTACGAGGTGCCCACAGAGCAACAGTAGCATGATCAGTTGGATTGATACAGGCAGATCAAAGTGATAGTGTCTGGTACTGGAGCGCGGCTCAGAGTTGACAACAAGTACTAAGTGCATGGGTGCAGAGTTCAACAGCGCAGTGGTTCCTGAAGACATGTACAGTATCTAAGAAGAAGTCGAAGACTTTCATGATAGATGCAATAGACTGATTGAGTTATTTGGAGCCTTTCAGTTTTGGAAGTGTTGCAGCAAGAGTTGCAGGGCGAATGCATGGAGTTGCATGTCGCATGCAAAGACAATCCTTTCTTGCTGAGAGGAAGTGTTGAAGTTTGCAACAAGAAATAGTGGAGGCATCCTGAAACATCATCCTTGATCCTAGTTGGAAAATAATCACCTAAACTAGGTGGGGCCCACACAAGCTATTTTTAGGTGTATGTCTATTTTTAGACATGGTGAACATATTCTATATGTAGCAGGAGGCTATTTGTATATGGTTGGTCAAATGTGAAAAATAGATGAGATTATATTTTTAGAATATTGGGCGAAGTCCATTTATAGATCATCGATCTAAAAATAGATGCATGTCGATTATTATTAGCTCTTAATAATAATCAGACTCTAAACAACAACTTATTCTCTTGGAGCACTTAATTTCAGTATACAGATTTGGAAAACCAGTGGGCTAAAGGAATTACGAAATTCCTAAGGTTTTAGTGGATTTCATGCATGGAGGACTCAGTTAGAACTAAAGTGGCAAAGTTATGACAGTATTGGAAGAGTAGTTCATGGAGTTGTATTCAGTTTAACTCAGTTAGACTCAGTTGAGCTAGTTGTATCTAAACTAACTAAATGATACACTAGTGAGAGTGGAGTGAACTAATTAGTTAATTAATTCACAAATAATAACTCATTAATCAATTGAAAAATACAGCAGTTAACTGCAGTGCATGTCAGATCCAATGGAGACCCAGTGCAGAGATAGGTGAAAGGGTGAGATAGATTATCCGTTGTGACCATAGTGATGCATGAATTGCATCTACATATACATTGGAGTTTCCAATGATAATCACGTAGTCAAGGAGAGTGGTATTGCATCGAATTGGTCTTTGTAATCAGCTTGGATTACGCGGTGGAGGCAGGCTAGCATGAGGGCTGAGATTGGTGCATGGATTTACAGATTTCTTCTATGTTAGTGTGTGATGATTGATTGTACTTAGAGCTTGATGTACAAAGATTTGTATGAGATTTTTACATGATCTCCATGATACATAATATATGATAGTTGGGGTTTGCAGCTTTAGGCTTTCCCCTTAAACAACTGTGTTATGTGTGTTTTATAGATCGTCGATCTAAAAATAGATGCATGTCGATTATTATTAGCTCTTAATAATAATCAGACTCTAAACAACAACTTATTCTCTTGGAGCACTTAATTTCAGTATAAAAATTTTGAAAATCAGTGGGATGAAGGAATTATGCAATTCCTAAGGTTTTACTGGAGTTCATCCATGGAGGACTCAGTTACAACTGAAGTGGAAAAGTTATGACAGTGTTGGAAGAGTAGTTCATGGAGTCGTATTCAGTTTAACTCAGTTAGACTCAATTGAGCTAGTTGTATCTAATCTAACTGAATGATACACTACTGAGAGTGGAGTGAATTAATTAGTTAATTAATTCACAAATAATAACTCATTAATCAACTGAACAATACAGTAGTTAACTACAGTGCATGTCAGATCCAGTGGAGACCCAGTGCAAAGATAGGTGAAAGGGTGAGATAGACAATCCGTTGTGACCATAGTGATAATCCAATTGCATCTACATATACATTGGAGTTTCCAATGATAATCATGCAGTCAAGGAGAGTGGGATTGCATCAAATTATCCTTTGTAATCAGCTTGGATTGCGTAGTGGAGGCAGGCTAGCAGGAGGGTTGATATTGGTGCATGGTGCAGATTTCTTCTATGTAAGTGTGTGACGATTGATTGTACTGAAAGCTTGATGTACTAAGCTTTGTATGAGATTGTTACATGATCTCCATGATACATAATATATGATATTTTGGGTTTTCAGCTTCATGCTTTCCCTTTAAACAAATTTTTTATGTGTGTTTTTATTGATTCTGTATTTTGCAAGAAGTTAAATATTGTGAGATTAGGGGAATCTAGGACATATGCATGCTTAATGTATATAATTTCTACATTTTCCGCAAGAGGGATTCGTCCGTATAACACCTCCTAAGCCTCCAAAGTGATCACCTTCGTGTGCTTTGTGTGATTTTTTGGGCATGCTACCCAAAATTGTCCTGAGCTTCCTCGTCTCAAACTTGTGGTCAACGAGGCATTTCCTGAATCTGATATCCCAGAGGTCCATGTTACCTTACCCGATTCAGCTAAGAAACTAAAATAATTATGCATGACTCACCCTTGTTCTTTGTGTGATTATTATGGCCCCTATTCTAACCTTTTTCCCAGTTTTGATGATTTCCGCAACACCCTTGAGGCTGTCTGCCAAATCGAAGCCAAACGTAGTGGATCATCTACTACTCTACTTGCGAGTTTTGCTTCAGCATTACCAGAGGAATTTTCTGCACCCATTGTGATACCTCCACCCGATGTCAAGATGACGAAACCTTCGCCCACTATCCTCTATCTGTCATCATCCATGAAATCCTTGGCGGAAAATCCCTCTGAGGCATTCCCTTCTGTTTTGACTGAACCTCCTTCGGTGGTCATCTTGGGCTCAGCATCATTAGATATTTCATCTAAAAGCTCTTCTTCGACCCTCTGTAGAAATGCGTATGTGAACCATATCTCTCATGATGATGTGTCATGTAGCCCCACCACGTCATGTGTTCTTTCTTCTACCAATCCCCTATCTTTCATTCTGATGAAAACATTATGGAATCAATGATCACCCCTGCCTTTCCTTGGGATGATATGCACCACCATGCGTACTTCCTTCCACAGTAGTCCCATGATCAGTATGTTGTGGAATCTAAAGACTTCATCTCCGATGAGGTCGATTGGTTTAGAAATCCCATTCCTGCACCCGATGCTTTTGAAGAAGGAAATATGACCAATATCTTTCCTACCATTAAAATTAACATTTCAAATAAACAAAGGATAGAATAAAACATTGCCTTGGGGGCACATTACACCCCAGAAGAAATTGAGGCTTACACTAAGTTATTCAAGGAATTCTGTGATGTTTTCGCATGGTCCTATTCAGAGATGCCCGGACTTGATCCTGCCATTGTCTAACACCATATCAATACATGGGCCGATGCCAATCCTGTCCATCAAAAGTTGAAACCCATTAATCCTTCCAAACGAGAAGCTATCAAAGCTGAAATCGATAAACTCAAGCAGGCTGGTTTTACCTATCCCATCCTCAAGAAAATAGGCACCATCTGTGTCTGTGTGGACTTTCGTGACATGAAAATAGCTTGTCCCATAGACAACTCCCCCACACCATTCATTGACCATATCTTTAATAGGTGTGCAGGGCATAGAAATTTTACCCATAACATCCCTCGTCACGATGTGTATTTTATTTCTTCCATTCATTCAGGTTTCTTGCATTGTTCACCATCATCTCATTTGTTTTATTGTGGCGCCTTTCAAATGGATTCATCATCCACACCGTATATGGGCTATGTCGACGGTGCAAGTCGCTACTCGTGGAATCTAGCCTCGGCAGCCTGGGCCATTTTTACCCCCATGCATTCGTTATCCCTCTCCAATGGCGTATGCATTGGATCTTCCACCAATAATTAGGTTGAATATGATGCAGTATTAGGTTTGTTAGTTGATTCCCTTGAACATTGCATCCTTCATATTCATATTCGTTTAGATTCCTTGTTGCTTGTCATGCAATTGAATGGTGTCTATCGTGTGAAAAACCATGTCAATTTCAGAAGATATATATGAGTGAATTTATTAGTGCGTGAATTTGAAACCATTACTTTCAGCCATGTACCTAGAGCCCAGAATCATTATGTAGATAGCATTGCAAACAATATTCTAGATTGGAACTTATCACATGCATTTAAAACAAGACAATAATCATAAAAAAATGGCGAGCCATATACTCGTCATATATAACAGATGCATATCCATAATATGTGTCCACAAAATCATAAATGTTTTGGATTCCTCTACTCTAATACATCCAACATACCCATAGTATGTTACAAAAATCAAAACTGGGGGCACCACATGCCCCTACATCTAATCACTATCTGGAGGGTCCCAAGCCAATGGCTCGGCTCCTGCAACCTGAAGATCCTGCATACCCTATACAGCCATCGTCATGCGCCGCATGACACTGGGCCACTCCGAGGGTAGCCCAACACATGGCTCAATGTAGTGGTCATATAGATCATGCCAATGGCACTCTTATACCCCAGTCATCAACAGCTCGCATTTTCGGTGGACATCCTCCAATATAGACTCTAAGTCCGCTCTATCAACTCCTCTATCTTTGCTAGACTCTATAGCGCATGGCGCTGTGGGTCGTCCCATATACCCGGTCTGTTTCACCGGTGTTATATATGCATACTAAAAGTAATGAATTAGTACCACATACATAATTCTAAAGCTTTAACTGCACCATAAAAAACAACAACTTATCACTTACCATCTGGTCCCCATGCTTGACTGAGCGAAAGTGGAAAGTATGGGTCCCCCTGGTAGTTCATCCCATTGTATGGATAGTCATTTATATACAGTGGCATCGGGTCTGAATGTGTGAAGAACTCAGGTCAGAAAAATCTTCTAACTCCCCCGCCTCCTCCTCTCTACAGTAGTTTCCCCTAGGGGCGCATCATGGGCTCTTGCGGGCCCCCATCCTAGATCTATATATGAGGTCGAAGTGTAGGGATATTCTCGAAGAAGAACGAGCACAACACTGTACCAAAAGCACAGTCATATTTCACTTGTCACATGCATAGTGAAAACTGTCGTTTCAATGATGTCAGCATCATCTAGGCCCACCCATATAGGTCCCACTCAGCATACTCTAAACCAACATCATCCGCCCTCCAGTGATATGGTGGAACGCCTGGTTTCCCAAGATCCATAGTACTGCTGCGGCGATAGCCCGAGTATCTAGCCTCTCTAGATCTCTGATCAGTATAGATGTTACCTTGACACGGACATCTAGTCGGCAATGGCTTTCCATGAACTCTAATATATTCCTCCCCCGCGGTAATAATGGCTAGATATTTCCCACCACCCCTAGTGGCGAGAGACTAGTCAGGAAATAGATGTCCTGAATAGCCAGCTCAATTTGGTACCCCTGCACTATAAATACCTCCAAGTCTGGGTTCTGGTAGCTCACTATCCTGGATAGCAAGGGTTCCCCTGCCCTCATCAACAAGTTCTCAACCAACTTGAGAACCCCATACCTTGCTAGTGTGCCTCTAACCACCTGATCCCCCTAGATCTTCGAATGAAGCACATCCAAATCTCTCTCTCTCCATTTGATCTTTAACTCTGTCATACCTGCACAAACCCAACATATTTGTTAGTCAGAGGAAGAAAAACTGCATCCAAACCATCAAGCCCCAGTTCCTAGCCAAAAGCAGGACAAAACCCAACTTTTTGGTAGCTGGCATTTTCCCAACCCTATACTTGGGAGGTCATAATTATTCCCTTTGAAAAATGTGACCCAGATCAAAGAACAGGGCCTAAAAAGTGTGAGCCGACCGTGAGGAAGGGCAAGGTGTTGTTCCTGGCCTCTAGGCACCTAATCTGAAATTCTAAACCACTGAAACTAAAGAGTAAGGTCAGGCCACCTACCTATAACTGACGAATCTCTATTCCAATGGTCATTTTTTTGCTATGAATGCCACAAGAATTAGGTCCTTCTCCTCCTCACCACGTTCCCCACAGCTCTAATGGAAAATGAACCAAATTAGAGGGAAATTTCTCTATTAAAAGAGAAACCCTATTTTTTCTTTCTCCAATTGTGACCAAACTGTAGCTTTGTTTGACGAATCGTCAGCACCATTGGAAAGCTATCACTGAGCTCTAAAATGGGTATCCTTATGTTTTTGATGATTTGACACTTCACCTAAAAGCATTTTTTCGAAGAAGGGTCACTTCACCGCCTCTCAAAATTGAATTTATGCATTTCCGCCACTTCTATTTGGGGTACCACTTTGCCTTCATACTTTTTGATGGATATGTCGATTTTATTCAGAAGTAACAATATTTTTCTCATGTTTTTATGGTCCCCACCGAGCCTATTCTGTGTGGTAGCATCATCGAGTCGCCCTTAATCAGAGCATCCGAGTTGATTCATCATCGCATTCATGGAGTCTGTCCCGAGTCCCTTTGCCTCATGTTACAATATTCCATCCATTCATGCCTTTTCCCTCTCTCGTGTAGCCCATTTTTTCCTCCAGTCTCACTATCTCCCATCCCCTCAGGATTCAAGTCAGTCGCTACCAGTTCATCCATGCTTTATATACTCTGACAAGGGAAGTCGTCTGTTGTCTACTCAATATCCCCATTCCACCATCATCCCTGGTGTTATTCCATCAATTTCTCTACTATTATCTCTCATGCCTTAGTTGAGGATTCCTCATTGAATCACCTATGGCGGACCTCCTTATGTCGACATCAGCACATTCATTCCAGAAAACAGGTCTAGAGGGCAGTGGACCTTGGTTCCAGTTTCCATTCTTATTCGATGCCTCAGATCAGGCAAAGGGACTCCTCATTGCCCTTTAACTTGGTTGTTTCTCATCTAATCCACTTCATCATGATCCAACAGAATTTTCCAGTGATTCCCAGGTGTGTGTGAGATGTTTCAGACCTCATGAGAGGGTGGCCCTTCAGGTAGCCCCCCACATACCAGAATGACCTCATTTTATTCTACAACTTTAAATGAAACTCCGCATATTTAATGGGTTCGTCCCCCCACCGCTTTCAACTCCAATAACATGTGTGTATCACTTAGATGATCCATTTATATTTTCATAGCCCTTTCCTGTTTATCAGGGCTTCTTTGGTTGTTATTATATCTCATGTACTCATATATAATTGTATTCAGTCCCAGTTTTTATCCCAGGCACAGTATGTATGTGGGATCCATTACATATTTGTCTGGCCCATTTTATGCCAGCATATCATGTACTTTATATCTCAATCTCATTTTACTGGGAGCACCATTATTCTTTGTACTTTGTCATCTCGACAGGCATAGGTATGCATCCCTCACCTCACTCGGGATAGGTACCCAAAAATTAAAGGATACTTATCTCATTTGTAGGTCTCGCCCCCTCATGTTATTGTTCTCTCTCGCTTCACTTTGTCTATGTATCTCTCTCTCTATGACTCCCCTTCGGTCTCTAGTGATTGTGTTCTTACAATGTACTTTGGTCATACGATTAGCTCCTAATGCTCGCATGTTGGGGGGAAATCTGTTACACCAATTTTTGGTCATATAACCATTTACAATTAGTTGGATAGAGGTACACCATGTAAGACCAATTTTACCCTAGTGAAATTTCTTTCGCTATAAGAAATAATTTAATAAACCACATTTTATTAAGTTATTTCTGGTTCAAACAGGAAACCCCATTAGGAATATTAGATAAATCCTTATTTATTTTATTTTCCTCTAGGAATAATTAGTTAAACCACTATTTAAATAATATTTCTGGTCATATTTAACCCAATTAATGAGAAATAATTTTCTAAATCATTATTTATCTTATTATTCTCCAGGAATAATTAATTAAAGCATTATTTAATTAATATTCCTTATTAGATTTGACTAAATCATTTAGGAATGATAAAATAAATCATTATTTGTTAAATTATTCCTTAACCCCATCCTTGAAATGATAAATAAATCATTTCTTTATTTATTATTTCTAAATAAAGGGATTTAACCAATTTAAATTCCTTTTCCCTCCAGAAAAATATAGTAAAATAGTCCAAGAAGTTAGATCTAGATCTTGGTTAATAATATTTTATTTTGCACCATTATCAAGGATAACTCAATATTTTGTTATAAATAGGAGGGTTTTTCATTCATTATTTACATTTGATCCTTTTATCATGGTCGGACTTTGATCCTTTTATCATTGTCATACTTTGATCATTTTTGTTATTTTACTTCTTGACCTCCCATAGATTTCAACACGTCTTGGGTATTCTACACCATTGAGAGAGAGAAAAGTATGGATATGAAGTGTTGAGGACAACCAAGAACTCATCCCATTGAGGGGGACTGGTAACATCATTCAGTTTTCCCTTCCTAGGTTTTAATACATATAAAATTATTTATATATCTTTTCTTGTCCATTGGATATTTGGAGAAACTTTTATTTCATTTTATTGTTTAACTTATTTTACTGCATAGATCTGGGTTTTTGTTGCATTTGTTTCGACTATATATTGCAGATATAAGGAAGTTAGACAACCATATTTGTTGTTAGGGTTGTTTGTCATGTGCAGCTAAAGTGATCTATTTTCATACACGTGCATTAAGAATTCATACTAACAGCTCTGATGAGCGAGAGTGTGGAGACTGAGCCATCCTCATTTGAGGAAGTTGTTCAACAACAAGTGGGTTGATGCCATGGTAGAGGAATATGATTCCATTATCAATAAAAATGCTTGAGAATTTTTCCCAATGCTAGAGGACAAGTCATTGGTAGGTTCGAGGTGGATCTACAAGGTCAAGCAAGAAACATATCGGAGTGTCGAGAAACACAAGGCTAGATTTGTGGCCAAGGGACTTTCTCAGGTGGAGGGAATTGATTGTGAGGATACCTTTGCTCCAGTAGCAAGGTACTCTTCAATCAAATCAATTTTATCAATTTCAACGCATATGGGATGGAATATACATTAGATCAATGTGAAGACAACTTTCCTCAACGAAGTGATTGAGGAAGAGTTGTACATAGAGAAGTCGAAAGGATTTGAGACCTTCGACAGAGATTCACATGTGTGCAGAATCAAGTGAGTGTTGTATGGGTTAAAAAAATTACCCCGTGCTTGGTACACTAAGATCAACATCTATTTCACTTGGTTGGGCTTCACCAAAATTGAATCAGATGCAAAAATTTACCACATTGTTGTTGAAGGTAAATTATTGATTATAGTATTACATGTTGATGATTTAATTCTAACAAGTGATGAGAAGCTGATAAAATCTTGCAAAGAGGATTAGGAAAGATAATTTGAGATGAAATACATGGGGCTCATGCATTATTTCATTGTTTTGGAAATTTGGCAAGGAGATGGGGAATTGTTTGTCTCTCGGGGCAAGTATGCCAACGAGATAATAAAGAAGTTTCACATGGAGAGAAACAAACCCATGGAGACTCCTCTAGTAGGGAATTAGAGGATGGAGTATTCTACTTCAGGCGAAGTGGTATAGGCTACCATTTATAGGAAACTTGTGGGTTCACTTATGTACTTGGTGAAAACACGACCAGACATATGTTATGCAATTAACCAACTTATTCAAGAAATGGTTAATCCAACCAAAATCTATTGGAAGGAAGCTAAACATGTGTTGAGATACCTAAGAGGAACCACGTAGTTTGGTATTTGGTACGGATAGAAAAAGGGAGTGAATCTGTAAGGCTTCACAGATTCAGATTGGGAAGGGATTCCATTAGACAAGAAGAGAAAATTAGGAGGAATATCCAGTATTGGGTCAGCTATAGTTTCTGGGTATAGTAGGAAGCTGAGATCAGTTGCACCCAGTTCAATAGAAGCAGAGTACATGGATACTAGTCAACCAACTTGTGAGGCCATCTAGATGATGAAGATCCTTGTTGGGTTATTTGGTCAGCAGATGGATCCTACAATGATTTACTGTGAAAACTAGAGTTGTATCAAACTCTCTATGAATCCAGTTTTTCATGATCGATCCAAGCATATTAACATCTGGTACAACCATCTCAGAGATTTTGTGCAAAGGAAGATAATATTTCTAGAGTACATTCCTACAAAGGAACAAGATGTGGATATATTGAATAAGGCACTGTCAAGAGGAAAATTCGAGTTCCATAGAGGTAGGATTGGGGTATCTAATAATCCCTTACCTATTGAGAGGGAGTGTTGAAAATGGCACCAAGAAAGATTCTAATTTAATTTTCCCTTGAATTAAATTAGAATAAAATTGTAATTCCACATCACATGACAACTTGTATGAGTTAACTAAGTTAGTTTGACTTAGTTGGTTCATTTAATTCAAGTTGAGGGTCTAACTTGAGTCATGTAGAGTGGTTCCTACTTCTTAGGAGCCTTGGTTGATTTTATTTTGATTTGCAATTAATTAATTCAATTTAAATGAGTTAAAGTCAGTTAAACTAGTTCCAACTGTTAGAGGAAATAGTGGGAGGTCTAGTAGCGAGTTGTGTACTTTGTGCTCAACCAGTTAATGATAAATTATCCATAAATAAATCATGCATGTGTGATCTAAAAGTTACCTAGTTGAGATTGGAGTTTAAGGGCAGTGTATTATCAATTGTATAATCATAAAAATTGTACAGGCGGTGCATGTAGTCAGAGGAAGGCCTATGATGGATTTCATATTTTTCGACGAGTACTTTCCCTGATTAATAGGGGCTAATTCCCAAGGAAACAACGCAAGGAAATTGGGACTTGGGAAACCAGAAAATTGGTTAATTATTGGCCAAGGCTTGTCTAGGAAGCAATGAGACAGATAGAGATAGTGCATAGGTTGCTCGGGCTTGAGAAAAGCATTGTAATCTTCTCATATTTTCTAACTAATGCAATATACATATAGCAGGGGTTTTTAGCTGTGGCTTTCCCTAGGAAATCATTGTCTAATGTGTTGATTGAATTCTTTCCCTTTTATGCTTCATGATTTAGTGATCGTTTAATTGTTTCTGCTGATAAGTAGAGTAGATTCAAGTCTATTGTTTTACTAAATTACTTTTAGCAGTTTGAATCTACAGGGAATTTCTACACTCCTCAATATAAAATTATGTTATTTCACATTGATATTGAAATATTATATTTATGGAAAAATATTTTTACCATATCTCCTTCATATTGGGTTGTAATATCAATAACGAACAAGGCAAGATTTCTGATGTTTTATAATGCTTTTAATTCAAACTAACCAAATATGTATATTCATTTTTATTTTTTCGTTTTTTTATATTATAGTTGACGTTGTTTTTATTGAGAGAATATTTTATTCTTATTTTAAAAGGGATTCTTGTTTACTTGAGGTTGAGCAGGGAAGGAATTAGACATCTCCCTCACACTCGGTTGTAAAATGCATCTTTAGGAAAATTGACGAGATTAAAGTATACTTATAGTTTCATATTAAAATTCATGATGAAGTTTCCTCAAGAAGGGGAATACGGGGATAATGTAATGCCCCTATTTTCACTAGAATTATTGGTCATTGATATTATTATTAATATCACTATTTGAGAACATTCCAAATGTGTGAATGATTAGGCCTTGTTGATTGATTTAAAAAAAAAAATGACTTATATGAACTTTTAGTAGTACTTAACATGATGATTATGTATGAATCATGAACATATTGAGATTTATCTAATGATGTTGGATACTATGATTAGGTGCAAATACATATGATTTTATTCAATGATGTATATATATGAGTTGTACTATTGAATTGATGTATCTCTATAAAACTATTAATAAATTATCAAGTGCAGCAAGTAGGACTTAAATGTGCATGTACTTCATATTAATTCATATTATATGAACCCAAGTGGGGTCAAGGCACTAATTTCTCATCATGAATATTATGTTGCAAGCATAGGTATGCTTTATTTTTTCCTAGATAGTGATAATTGATATGTGTTTCTATATGTGTGTAGAGAAGGGAGGAATATTTCCAATTAAGATTGCATGTGGTTAAAGGTTATATGAAGAAGGCATGGTATTTGCACCATTGAGAAAGGAGTGTTACCCCAATCCCACATGCTAGCAATTTCCTCTATGTAATGGCTTGGAGATGATACTAAGCTAGGAAGTTACATGTTGTCATGGGGGTAGGTCATAGACAATCCTCACAAGGTACAATTGAGGGGCTTACTCTTAGGATGGGTAGTCCTTGTTTCTTAGTGACCATGAGTCTCTCATCATGAATAAACATAAAAAGTTTAATATAAGTCTCACCCATGTAAAGTTAGTATTCATATTGGTATGGTTGAAAAAGGTTGGAGTGATCATGACCTCACTCCTAATAGCAATGTTGATTTATATTCACCATTATGAGATAAGAATCCTTTGTCGGGTATGTGTTATATTCTTTCCATGAATAGTTGCATGCACGGGGGGTTATAGGGTGGGTGACAACATCCCCTTTTTGTTGCATTGGGCGCAGTGGGGGGCGGCATCCCCCCCTGTCCAGGGGTTAGCAGGGGGCGGGTAGCCCCATGCACGGGGTCTGCGGCAATACCCTAGGAAAAGAAAATTGGACCTATTATAGGTGGGCAGACCTGCCTATGGTTTTGGGGCATGATGGTTTTCGACCCTTGGTATTTTGTAGATCCGGATAAGGGAACTACGGTTATCTTCTAAACCAGGGTTAATGGATTGGGGTTTATGAATGCTTCGGCATGTATATATATGTGTGTTGTAACACTAAAAGGAATATAATGAAAAATCAAGTTGGTAGTCCCAATTTTGGATCCAGGGGAAAAATATTTGTGTATATTTGTTTTATGTTTTATGCTCTCGTTATTGTTTAGTTTCTGTCTTTTAAAAAATCTTTGCAGATAATTTCTATAGAGGGTTAAAACCTACATCCTTTATATGCATATATTTTAGAATTATATATTAAATAAATGAACTCATGGAATATATATATAGGAGACATCTATGGGTAAAATAAATTTTATTTCATAGCGAAATTTAAAATGGAATTCAAACCTTAGAGACATGAATTAATAGAAATCATTTTTCATATCATGTTTTTACACTTCTAATATCTTGAACCTAATTATGTACATGTTTTAAATGATGTAAATTTATTGTATAAATTTCTCTTCTGGATCTCAAGGCCAAGGGATGACTAGCAAAATTCTAGGAAAGTGTTTTTGTTAATTATATTTTCAAAAATTAAAAATAATGTTCTAAGGAAAGTTGATAAAGAATTAGCACCTAGAGGGGATATGATATGATGAGAGGGGAAAGGTAAGGGGTCCAAGGGAATATATGTGCCACTAGTTAAATATTTTTTTGGTTCCTACCTTTCTTGCTATCTTGCCATCATCTTAACTCTTCATTCCTTTTTAATATTGATGTTGAACCTAACCTATAGTATACTTTGAAATATAAAAGGTGGAAAAGCAACCACCTCTTACATTTTGGGGTTTTTTTCCCCATGGCATTGGAAATAAAACAAGTTGATTATGAGACTCTGTCCATCTTCCACTCCTGCCAAAAGAGGAAATTGAAATAGGAAAGGAGGAGGTTATTTTTGGAAGCATGAGAGAAGATAAAAGATGAGTTTTACCTTGGAAAAGGGAGCTACCCTACTATGGGACTAATTATCCCATCAAATAAATCTAGAAGATTCCACTAAGGAATATGAGAAGGAAGACAAAGACACAGTGAGAAACAGGGGTTTTACATACAACAATAGAAATTAGATTAAGTAGAGAGGCACCCTTACAATCCTTGAGGAATGATAATAAAAAAATTCCCAAGAAACGAGAGACATTTGACTAGAGTTAAATTTGAAATAGAAAGGAGTTTTGTTTTGTTTTAGACACGCACTAAAGAGCAATGGAGGGAATAAATTTTGAGGGATTTTTGGGTAGAGAAGGAATTATCCTCCTAATGTTATATGGGAATGTATTGTGAGTATTAGAAGTAGTGGATTTCTTGGTCGATATTGGAAGCTTATGGTATTGGGAAAATTTATTTTGGAGTCCAAAACATGTCTCCTTCACCTTGGTAGTATCATAGCCCATAAAGGGGGATGTGATCCTTAGAGGATTTCCTGTTTTTGGGAGGAAAATGATTCACACCCAATAATTTTCCTTAGATTTGTTTGTGGACAAGATAAATAATCTATATTTGTTTTATAAATTTCTTGTATATACATGATTAATATGTTGTGAAATTAAAATTAGTTCTATGGATTGTTCATGAATATAATCCTCAAGAATTAAAAATATAATTATGTAGGTTTCAATAGTTTGTATTTTTTCTATTGATATTTCTGAAATTTAACTGTGTTGAAGGTTTTGAAATGTCAACGTTTTGAGTGGACACTCCACCCATCATTAGGGAAAACTAAACCTTTATGTTTGAAAAGAGTGCAAGGAAGTGGATATAAAGATGAGGACAAATATTATTGTTTAAAAACAACCATTGTGGCATAGGAGAAGAAGCTAAATCCTTAGAGGGAAAAAAAATGATAAATTTTACTAAGGAAGTCACTAAGAGAAAAAATAAAATAAAATAAAATAAATAAGTTAAATTAAATTGATATGATTAAGAAGTGAGGCCAAATTTTAAATTTTAATAATAGAATTAGGATATATAAGATTTTTAATTGGAAAATAAATTGATGTTTATATAACTTGTAAATTTAATATTTCTAAAGCTTATCAAATATGAGGACTCGTGATATAGAAAATAGGGTGTTACAATTAAAAATGAATTTTATATATTTAGGAAGAAATAAAACTTATGAATAAGAAAACAAAATTGATAAGGAGATAACAAAACAAGTTTAATGGAGATAATCGATGGAGACTAAAGGTAACATAAGAAGGAAATCAAAATTGAGAGGCAAAAGGGAAGGGTTAGGGATTGAAGAGATTTTAACCCATTCGAAGTAAGTAAAGGAGAAAATTGAACACGCAAAGTAGGAGGAGACTTAATGATTGAAAATTTGAAGAAGGGGATTCCAAGATTAGCTAAGTTTATAACTATATATTCCCTATTAAAATTATTTGGGTGTTTTTCAATTTCGGGAGCATCCATAATGATGTGAGAGGTGTAGAAGGGCACTAAGGTATGCTTATTAGTTTGATTGAAGAAACTTAGTTGTTTATATTTGAAGGAATGTTTGGAGATGTGGTTGTGAGTGGTGTTGATAATGTGTTCCTTGAGATTAAATTTAAATTATCTGTTGATTTATGGTAGCATCATATGTGCTCTAGCCTTGTAATTTTGTATATATGGTAAGACACATGTATTCCATAATACCCAGAAAGGAATTTGGAAATTTCCACTTAGAGATGGTTTAATTAAATTAATTAATAATTTTTAAATGTTTTCCTAAGTCTAAACTTAGGGAAACTGATTAATTAAAGGGTATAAATCAAACTAAGTGTGAATCTTCTAGATAAAGTCATGAATCAACTCCCAGTTAATCTTAGCCCTTGATTATGTTTTAATCTTGGCCATTGGAGAGTCAATGAAAGATTATAAGAAGGAGGGTGAGGGGCTTACAAAAATCACATTGAGCATTTGGCATTTTCGAGTTTGTGAGAGAGACACAACTTTTGATCAAGATCGAATCACTAAGGTAGGGTTGGCTAAGCGATTTCTATCTAGTGATCAATTTCAGAGAGGGGCAGATGCAGTAAATGGTCACGAATACCAAGAGTAATTTTCAGAGAGAGAGAGAGAGGAAGCATTGACGCAGTAGAGGCAGTGCAGTCATGTGGAGGGGTGATGCAGTCCCTGAAGGGGATCACGCAGACGTGACGCAGTGCCTTCTAGATTCAGTCCGGAGATAGCTAGAAGCTGGGGTTTATGAGCCATGAGGGCCAAAAATCAGTTCCATATCAGTTTAATCGTTGCAGAGGAGGAGGTGACATAGTTCCATCAATTTCCCACACAGGCTTATGCAGTAGCAGCGTAGGCATCACGCAGAGGCAGAGAGGGGCTTCACCAGCGTTGTTATGTATCAGCCGGGGACTTCGAGAGCGAGGCATATCTCACATTTCTTCTGTTGCCTAGATTTTCTCTAAAGGGTGAGCCGGATATTGGCACCCTAGTTGTACTCAAGATTTTGTTGCTTAATAATATAAAACCCTTAGATCTGTTGCACCAGTTTTACCGAGTTGGGTTTTTCTGGGGACTTAGTCCAAAATTAATTGTGTCAAATGTGGATGTTTTTCATTGTACTTTGTTCAGTTTGTTTCAGCACTTAGATTTATTCTGCAGCATTATTTTTGTAGATTGCTTCAGTAATTACTTTGACATTTCACTGTAATGAAATAATTATGGAAAATAATAGGAGAAATTATCTAGATTCGTTGCAGTAGGAATCCAGATTTAGGATTTTTCACATGGTATCAGAGCTTATTCAAACTGAAGTGCAGGAGAAACAAAAGAGAACCAGCAGATCAGCGCTGAAGAAACTGGGTGCTTGCGTAAGCAACAGTAGACTACCCCAGTAGTTATGGAGTCCAGGCCAGGAGGGAAATCCAACGCAGAGAAAGCTCCCTCTGAGAGATTTGACAAAGGGGTAAGCTTTTTCAGTTGCAGAAGAGACAACGTAGCAAACCAGCGTAGCTGAAGGATGCAGTAGCTACACACCAGTGAGTGTTGGTGCATAAGCGTAAGAAAATTTGTGAAAAACATAGTTGGGGATTTCTTGACCTTAAAGAGTTCTCTTACTCAAAGAGACAATTTTTCCTGTGCAGTAGTAGAAGAATTGGCTTACTCCTGAAGGAGTGTGTAAGTCTAGTTGAGCAGAGGGTTAGAGGGAGAATTCAACAGTTGAAGAGATGGCCAGCAACGGATTGCGTGACCAAGATAGGTTGGAGGGTGCCTCCAGCTATGTTATTTGGAAGTCAAGGATTCAATTTCTCCTTGATGAGCATGATCTAAAGGCCCTCATTGACAGCGCAGTTGTAGAGCAGCTGGATGGATCACATCTAAAAGCCTTCAAGAAGAACATGTAAAGAGCCAAATGATTGATCCTAGATGGCGTAAAGGATCACATCGTACCCCACTTAGAAACAAAGGACACTGCTAAAGAAATGTGGGTAGGACTAGAAAAGTTATATCAAGGATATTTTGAGCAGCAAAAGATGTATCTGGAGGAGAAGATGCGTAACACCAGGGTGAAGAAGGAAAAATGTTTTGACTCCTTCCTATCTCAAATTCAGGAAAACCGAGACCAATTGTCAGCAACGGGATCAACACCTAGAGACTCAAAGCTGGTAAGGCTCACTCTGAAATTTGTTTCAAAAGACTATCAGGTCTTTGTCTAGAGAATTCTGGGTAGAGAAATACTCCTAGTATGGGAAGCGATGTGGGAATCCTTGTAGCAAAAAGAGCTAAGGAGAGATCTTTTCAAAATCCATATTGAGGATGGAAGCAGCAGTTGAGTGCTTCAAGAAGAAGAAATATTTGTCCAAGATCAAGTGCTTCAAGTGTGGGGAAATGGGACATTATGCCACTCAATGTCCTCTTAAGAAAAAATACAAGGAGGAGAAGCAAGATCCTCAAGTTGGAGCTGCCAAGATTGAGGCAGAAGTTGATTGTGCTATATTAGCTCATATTCCGAAAGGAGGGAAGTGGACTTACTTATATTTGTAGCTCCAGAATCTACAAAGTGGCAGGATCCTTGAGTATTTCCAAACTCTTGGATCACATACGAGCTACGGGAGCCTTAAGATAGTAGCAGGATGGACAATTGCAACAGAAGATGAAGAGACAATATAGTGGCTAGCAGTACTATAGCCTTATCAGCGTAGAGGAGCAGCAACAACAACAGTTGAGCAGCAGCAGCACAGTGCAAAGTGGTGTAGCATAGTGCAGTGTAGTGCTCACGTAGTGAAGAGAAACAACAACGCAACATATTCAGAGAGATAATGCAGAATTTAGCAACAAACAGTCTTATTATCCAAGATATAGTTTTAAGTGTCCAATTTTGGATTTTTTTTTATTTTTTTTTATTTTTTTTTATTTTTTTTTCTGTTGCAATTAGCAACAATGCAGCAACAGCAGTAGAAGCAACAGAAATGGAGCAGCAACATCGTAGTGCACAGTTGTGAAGCATAGTGCAGATTAGTGCTCATGCAGTGTAGAGAAGTTCTCATGCAATGCAGCAACATGGTTGCAGAATTCAGAGGGAGTTGCAGTACAGTAGTAGTTGGCAACATCATGTAGAGTCAACAGTAGTACAAATGCAACATTTGTGCAGTGTTGGTGAGTAGCATCAACAACACAACAGTAGATGTTACAGAATTCATAGCAACACATAGAGTTGTATTGCTAGAGTGCTTTCCTCACTAAGAGGGTGTGTTGATTTATGGTAGCATCGGATGTGCTCTAGCCTTGTAATTTTGTATATAGGCTAAGACACATGTATTCCATAATACCCAGAAAGAATTTTGGAAAATTCCACTTAGAGATGGTTTAATTAAATTAATTAATCGTTTTTAATGTTTTCCTAAGTCTAAACTTAGGGGAAATGATTAATTAAAGAAACTAAGTGTGAATCGTCTAGATAAAGACATGGATCAACTCCGAGTTAATTTGAGCCCTTGATTATGTTTTAATATTGGTTAGTGGAGAGTCAACGAAAGATTATAAGAAGGAGGGTGAGGGGCTTATGGAAATCACGTTGAGCATTTGGCATTTTCGAGCTTGTGAGAGAGACACAGCCTTTGACCAAGATCACATCACTAAGGTAGGGGTGGCTAAGTGATTTCGATCTAGTGATCAGTTTTAGACAGGGTCAGATGCAACAATCGGTCAGGAGGACCAGGAGTACATTTCAGAGGGAGAGAGGTAGCAGTGACGCAGTAGAGGCAGTGCAGTCCTTTAGAGGGGTGACGTAGTCCCTAAAGGGGATCACGCAGAAGTGATGCAGTGCCTTCTAGATTTAGTTCAGATATAGATGGAAACTGGGGTTTCTGAACTAGGAGGGCCAAAACTCAGTTCCAGATCAGTTTGATCGTTGAAGAGGAGGAGGTCACACAGTTCTAGAGTTTGCCCATGCAGGCTTATGCAGTAGCAGTGTAGGCATCACACAGAGGTAGAGAGGGGCTTCACCAGTGCTGATCCAAATCAGTCGAGGACTTGCAAGGTGAGGTATATCTCACATTTCCTCTGTTGCCGAGATTTTCTCTAAAGGGTGAGCCGGATATTGGCACCCTATTTGTACTCAAGATTATGTTGCTTAATAATATAAAACCCTTAGATATGTTGCACCATTTTTATTGAGTTGGGTTTTTCCGGGGACTTAGTCCAAAAATAATTGTGTCAAATGTGGATGTTTTTCGTTGTAATTTGTTCACTTTGTTTCAACCTTTAGATTTATTCTGCAACATTATTTTTGTAGATTGCTTCAGTAATTACTTCGATATTTCACTGTAATGAAATAATTATGGAAAATAATATGAGAAGTAATTCATATTCGTTGCAGTAGGAATCTAGATTTAGGATTTTTCACATTATTTACTAATTTGGAAAATGTATGATTTTCCATAAAAGTAAGGATTCTGGAAAACTTTGGGGCCAAGAAATGGGTTGGATTTATTGCTAACATTTTTTAATAATTATTAAACAATATTATAAGGATTAAATAGGGTTTTAATATTCTTTTTAGCATATTTTTTGTTATATGATCAATGGTTCCCTGGATATAGGGAAAAGAGATGAGAGCTTGAGGTGGAGAGGAAGGATAATGTTTCAAATTAGGATGTAGAGATAAGTGGAAAGTTTGTTGATTTGGGAGATATAGTTACCACTAGTCACTAAGGCCTTCATTAGATATGCTTTTACTTTGGCCAAAATTGTGGAGAAAATATGTGAATGGCATGAGTAAAGAGGGGTTTTAGAACCATGGGATTTTGGTAAGGATAATGATGTGATTGGGCATGAAGGTGCCTATTAGCATGCATGTTTTTCCAGTACACTTAGTGGGAAAGGAACCTCTTAGGAAGGTAGATGATAAGGACATCTAGTAAGGGAAGAGACTTATCTATTTCCAAATCCATAGTAAAATGAATATGAGAGAAGAGGTTGTTGAGGTGTTTGAAAAAGGAGATGAGGGCAGGATTTTGGAGCAGCAGAAGCGTAGTGCACAATGATGACGTGTAATGGAGAGTAGTTCTCATGTAGTGCAGAGAAGTGCTCACACTATGCAGCAGCAGGGTTGCATAATTCAGAGGGAGTTGTAGTACAGTAGCAGTTGGCAGCAACATGCAGAGTCAGCAGTAGTACAGATGCAACATTTGTGCCGTGTTGGTGAGCAGCGTCAACAACACAACGGTAGATGTTACAGAACTTAGAGTAGCACATAGAGTTGTATTGCTAGAGCACTTTCCTCGCTAAGAGGGATTTTTGATTTATGGTAGCATCAGATGTGCTCTAGCCTTGTAATTTTTTATATAGGCTAAGACACATGTATTCCATAATACCAGAAAGGATTTTGGAAAATTCCACTTAGAGATGGTTGAATTAAATTAATTAATGGTTTTTTAATGTTTCCCTAAGTCTAAACTTAGGGAAACTGATTAATTAAAGGGTATCAATTAAACTAAGTGTGAATCTTCTAGATAAAGTCATGGATCAAATTCCAGTTAATCTTAGCCCTTGATTATGTTTTAATCTTGGTCGTTGGAGAATCAACGAAATATTATAAGAAGGAGGGTGAGGGGCTTATGGAAATCACATTGAGCATTTGGCATTTTTGAGCTTGTGAGAGAGACACAGCTTTTGATCAAGATTGAATCACTAGGGTAGGGTTGGCTAAGTGATTTTGATCTAGTGATCAGCTTCAGAGAGGGGAAGATACAGTAACTGTTCAGGAGGACAACGATTACATTTTAGAGAGAGAGAGAGGCGACACTGACGCAGTAGAGGCAACGCAGTCATCTGGAGGGGTGGCACAGTCCCTGAAGGGGATCACATAGAAGTGATGTAGTGCCTTCTAGATTCAATTTGGAGATAGCTAGAAGCTGGGATTTCTGAGCCACGAGGGCCAAACTCAATTCCAGGTCAGTTTGATCATTGCAGAGGAGGAGGTGACGTAGTTCCATAGCTTGCCCGCACAGGGTTATGCAGTAGAAGCGTAGGCATCATGCAGAGGCAGAGAGGGGGCGCTTCACCAGGAATGTTTTGGATCAACCGGGGACTTGTAAAGTGAGGTATATCTCACATTTCTTCTGTTTCCGATATTTTCTCTAAATGGTGAGTCGAATATTGGCACCCTAGTTATACTCAAGATTATGCTGCTTAATAATATAAAACCCTCAAATCTGTTGCACCGGTTTTCTCGAGTTGGGTTTTTCCGGGGACTTAGTCCAAAAATAATTGTGTCAAATGTGGACGTTTTTCATTGTAATTTGTTCAGTTTGTTTCAGCACTTAGATTTATTCCACAACATTATTTGTGTAGATAGCTTTAGTAATTACTTCGATATTTCACTGTAATGAAATAATTATGGAAAATAATAGGAGAAGAAATTCATATTTGTTGCAGTAGGAATCCAGATTTAGGATTTTTCACATTATCTACTAGTTTGGAAAATGTATGATTTTCCACAAGAGTAAGGATTCTAGAAAACATTGGGACCAAGAATTGGGTTGGATTTATTCCTAACATTTTTTAATAATTATTCAACAATATTACAAGGATTAAATAGGGTTTTAATATTCTTTTTAGCTAATTTTTTTAATAAATGATCATTGGTGCCTTGTATATAGAGAAAAGAGATGAGAGCTCGAGGTGGGGAGGAAGGATAATGTTTCAAATTAGGATGAAAATATAAGTGGAAAGTTTGTTTATTTGGGAGATATAGTAACCACTAGTCACTAAGTCCTTTGTTAGATACGCTTTTACTTTGGCCAAAATTGCGGATCAAATATGTGAATGGCATGAGTAAAGAGGGGTTTTAGAACCGTTGGATTTTGGTAAGGATGATGATGGGATTGGGCATGAAGGTTCCTATTAGTATGTGTGTTTTTCAAGTACACTTAGTGGGAAAGGAACCTCTCAGGAAGGTATACGATAAGGACATATAGTAAGGGAAGAGACTTATCTATTTCCAAATCCATAGTAAACTGAATATGAGAGAATAGTTTGTTGAGGTGTTTGAAAAAGGAGATGAGGGCAGGATGCCCATGAGACAAAATCACAAAGGTATCATCAGTGAATTGATACCAATATCTACATTTAAGGTGCCAAGAGTTAAGGCTTAAAGTTTCAAAATGTTCCATAAAATATTGGCCACCATTAGGGATAATGAAGATCCCATGGTCATACTTTTTATTTATTCATAGCAAGTTCCTTTGAAAGTAAAGAAAATGGAAGAAAGGCATATTTTAATGAGGTTGAGGGTATTAAGGTCAATAAACATAGAGATCAACCTGATATCTTCCATAGCTTCCAGAACTAGAATTTTGGTGAATTTTTGTGTAGATAACTTTAGTAATTACTTATGAATTATATAATATTATAAAGTTGAGTGAACCTTCACTTTATGAAAAAAGTATATATATATATATATATATATATATATATATATATATATATATATATATATATATATATATATATATACATATATATTAATTACAATCAGTTATGGTTACTTTAAATGACTCGTTATTATTCTTTTTATAAACCCTTTAAAAGCAATTTTATAACTATAAAACAAAAACCAGTTTTATAATTGATTTACACAGGTTTTGGAAGGAATAAAAGTCAGAAAAGAGAACCAAATGGGGATTTTGATAGCTGATAGTTGTGTAATGTATTAATCATTCAGGACTAATTAATGGATTCTTAAATTTGGGTAAAGCTACAACATGTATTTCTCTTTTTTTTTAATGTTTTTAGTTATTTTTTTCTATTTTCTCCTGAAAGAAATGTATGTAGGAGAAGGATGATTGGTAGTGGAATTTTTCAATTGGATAATATGTTAATTGCAGGGGACTTCAACTGTTCTCTTCATGTCTCGGAGTCCTGGGGGCTATGGGAAGACAGGACCCGATGGCAATGACGCTTTCGAAGGTTTTTAAATCACACAATTTGGTTGATATCTCCATGAAAAATCCTATACTGACTTGGTTCAATGGCAGGCGGGGTTCATCATTGATTAGCAAAAATATTGATCGATTTTTGGGGAGCTCCTTATTTATGGTACGGATGGAGAAGTGGGAGGCATACATTGGAGATGTCAAGATATCGGATCACAGATCAATCATTCTCGAATGGAACCTTGAAAGCAGAAAATAGGGGTATCCCTTCAAGTTCAATAGGGTGTGGTTGAAGGACCCGGTTTCAACAACATGGTGGTGAATTATATGAGACATAGTAGAAGGAAGAAAGGGGTAGCGGTATCAGTGTATTTTATGGACACTCTTAGGGGTCTGAAGCAAGAAGTTAAAAAATGGGAGAGACAGAAGAAGCATATTTTGAAGGCCTGTTACCTGTCTTTCATGAGGGAGACCGCTTCACTTATTAAGGAGCTTGAAGCTCGTAATCCTAGAGATGGCCTCTAGATCAGATTGAAGGAGGTGGAACTTGAAAAAAGAAATATTTTACTCATTGAAGAACAGATGTGTCAGCTTAAAAGCAGAGCTATGTGGTTAAAGGAGGGAGACAAAAATACAAAAAAAATTCATCCTTTCGCGAAAAGAAGAAGGAATAGAAATTCCATATGGCAGATTGATGTGGATGGAACATCTTTAAACTTATCGGAGGATATTATGGCAGAGGCAGTAAGACATTTTAAAGAACATTTTAGTGCTGAGAAGGAGTTTGATGCCAGGGATTGTATGTGGGCAATAGAAGACTTTCCTCAGATGTTCGATGATAGTGCGAGAACCAATTTTACAAACTTATCTGCAAATCGGAGATTGTATCCATTATGAAATCATTATCGGTTAACAAGAGTCCGGGGCTAGATCGCTGGTCCTCGGAATTTTTCATTCATTTCTCAGATCTCTTTACAGACCTTATAACGGTGCTGACAGAGGAGGCTAGGGTTTCCGGGAGAGTTAGAGGTGCTATAAATGCGACTTTCCTGGTTTTTATCGCCAAGAAGGAGAATGCACTGAATTTAAATGACTATAGACCAATATCTCTTTGTAATACGCTATATAAGGTTGTTTCAAAGATGATTGCGGAGATACGTTGTATAAGGTTGTTTCAAAGATGATTGCAGAGAGGCTAAAAAGAGTACTATCAATTCACATCTCTCCTGCACAAGTCGGTTTCCTTAGTAAAACGCGTATCCATGATGCGGTAGCCACAACGTAGGAAGTGATACACTCAATCCATACTAAACAGATGCAGGCTATGGCAATGAAAATTGATCTAAGCAAGGCATACAACAAATTTGAGTGGATTTTCCTTAGGATGATCCTGTACAAGATCAGTTTAGACAGAGCATTTGTAAACTGGATAATGGGATGCGTATCTGATTCTTCTATGGCGGTCATTATAAATGGTAAGGCTTCCAATTTCTTTAAACCTGTCCGTGGATTGAGACAGGGATGTTCTCTATCCCCTTTAATTTTTATACTGTTCATGGATTTATTGAGTTTGAAGATTAAAAGGGCTATGATTTCTGGGAGAATTAAGGGTATTAGGATAACTCAAAGCAGGGCGATAAGTCAGAAATTTTTTGTGGATGGCGTTATGTTTTTCGGAATTCTCATTAGACAGGTATGGAAAGTATTCCATGAGATTCTGTTAAGATTTGGAAGGGCATCTGACATGGATGCTAACTCTAGAAAATCTCATATTTACAACACTAAGGAAGGGAAATACTTAGCAATTGATATAACTAATTGGTTTCATGTCAACACCGCCCCTTTAAACATGGGCTTTAAATATCTTATTTTTTCAGCTGAAGCCCAACAATTATAGGAACAAGGACTGGGACTGGATGGTTGAGAAGTTCGGGAAGAAGGTCAGGGGCTGGACTTCGAAATGGCTGAGCAGTGGGGAGAGACTCATTCTGGTTCAGGCTATAATCCAGAATATTATGGTTTTTTGGGCACATCATTTTGTCATTCCAAGACTGATTCTACCTTTTATGAATTTTATCTGGAATGGAAAAAAGGACAGAGGAAAAATTCATCTGGAAAAATGGGACCTCATTATGAGACCAAAATTCTGTGTGGGTTGGGGCATAAAAGATTTGGATTTATTTGGCAGAGCACTCTTACTCAAATCCATGTGGAGAGGTATTAAAACTCCCATAATATGGAATGAAATTATCAGGTACAAATATCCGGAGATGGCGGACTTGGAGCAACTATACAGGACTAGGTGGAATCAAAAGAGAAGTGGGTCGGTAACATGGAACAGATTTAAAAAGTACTGGCCAGTTTTTCAGAAATTTCTGCGATGGAATTTTGGCAATGGAGGAAGGATTTTGATTGGTAGCACCTGCCTGTGTGGGGAAGAAGGTTTCTCCCGGTGTAGCAATCAGCTTCTTCGATGTTTAAATGAAATGGGCATATTCTATTTGAGACAGGTCATAAAAAAACATGAAAATGGTATTCCGATTTGGATTTCGAGGGTGGAGTTGCGGTTACCACTTCAGATAATCGGGGACTGGGAGGTATTTTCTGAGGATCTCAGGAGTAAGGGTTTGCTATGGAATAGCACAGGGGATAGAGTGGAATGGAAAGGTCCAAAAAAGGATGATATGTTGTTGGTGGGAGCGATATATAATGATTTGATTAGACAAAAGACCCTAGAACTTGCCCCTGATGAAATAAAAGGTATATGGAAAAGCTCGGCTCCTCTCAAGATGAAAATTTTCCTATCGGTGTTAGTAATGGATAAGAATATAACTTGGGGAAATCTAAAGAGGATGGGGATGAATGGGCCAGGTATTTGTAGTTTGTGGTCTTCAAAGAATGAAGACAACAATCACATATTCTATAAATTCACATACGCTAGGAAGGTCTAGCAAATAATCAGTGACTTTTTTAAGATGCAGTGCCCAGTATTTTAGAACTCTAAGGATTTCATAACATGGTGGTGTTGGTGTCCCGTGTTTTGATAGTTTGGCAAATCAAAAGACAAGGCAACATCCGAACCTATCTTTAGAGTTCTAGGATCTAGTCCTCCTATTCTCAAAGAGGGATCTCTCAAATGTTTTTTTGCAAAGGTTTATCTTGTGTTCTTTGAGTATTGGTTTTATACTACTTATTAAGTGAAGGTGTTTGTTTATTTTTTTGGTTGAATTGATACAACATAACATGAAAGGTCTAGGAAAGATATATAGAAAGGATAAAAATCTAGTTCATTGGGCAATGGAGTCAAAAAGAGGTCATAACATACTCATCAATGGATATGGGATATCAGAGGGAAAATCTAACTTAGCCACAGGATCCTTTGGTTTTTGGAATGAGATGGACATCAATGATTTGGAAAGAGAAGTTTAATTCTCAAACAAAGGGAATTTGAAAGCATAACTTGAACAATAAAGAGCTATTTGGTAGACAGGGCTAACCATAAATTCTACAAATCACACCTTTAAGCAAATAATGATTTCAAAAAAAAAAAAAAAATGAAATCTAAGATTCGGGGAACACCTTATTTCCTCAAAGATTTAAAATATTCACTGATAATTGTAGTCATAGAAGAGGGAACACCTAACACATTTATGATTACAACTATAAATACCTTTAAGACAACTGTTTAAGTAAGGACAAAAGGCAAGATCAGAAAAAACCTCCTTGGCTTACTGTAAACATAAATACTTCAAAGGGAGACTTCAATAACAACCTTTTAAGTGGTAGCAGACAAGCAGGGAGAACCATAAATCATGTTGAAACCATCTTATTCAAACTATCATAGAAATAAACAAGCATGAGGACTAAAGAGAGAGATTAAAGACTCTAAAATACCTCAGCAGAAGAAAACATGAAACAGTGAAGGATGAACAGTTCTAAGGTGCTTCCAGGAGTCATTTCTTAGCCTAAAACTTTCAACCTACTGTAGTAAGAGATTATGGAACAAAATGAAAACAGGAGAAAACATAAAAAAATTCAGAATACTTCACCAACAGCCAAGCTCATGGATCCAATGATAGAGTCTTCTCAAGAACAATCATGCAACAACATCATCAAGGCTTCCAAGACTTCAATTTGTTCTTCAACTTCAACAGACTATGTATTATTTCAGAGAGTTTCAGTATTACAACTAGTGATCAACCAACCAGCACTTTCTCATCTTCTCCAGTAGTATTTATAGAAGAATGAGGAGGTGAGAACTAATAAAATATCTCCAAATATAATTAATACAGTCTTAATGGCTTCTTGGCCTTTAGGGGGCTCAATGAAGAAGCTCTTGATATTTCCTCTATATTAATTGGTTTACATTAACTATTAGGCTTGCTGGAAAGAATTTGTTGACTTCAAGGCTCCTGGTTGTCCTTGTAATAACTTCTGCTGACAGTTTACAATAAGTTCCTTTGGTTGAAATAATTGTTCAACTGTATTGATGCAAAATATCTCCTGGTCTGGTAATAACTTCGATCTTCTTTTGATTTATTTGAGGCTGTAGGTGGCTCTGTGGTAGCTGGGGGATTCAATTAGCCCCTGATGTGGCAGTGTAGGCTTTCTGTCTGAGAAAACACTCATGATTTTCTTCAAACTGTGTTTAGTTGGGAGGATTAGGCTTTTGATAATCAATTTTAGCCGTGATCCCCCACAAATCTGTCTTCAATATTCCGTGCTGGTGCGTTTTTGTCTCTTGACACTGCTATTCTTTGATTCGTGATTGACTTGCTGTGTTTATTGGTGTACAAGGCTATGCAGGGGTCGTATGGCATCAATGCCACATGAATTTTTGACGAAACATGGATTTTAACCCTGCAAGTGATTCCCTTTGATGAATCGAAGGCAAGAGGATCGTCACCCTCAGCCTTTGAATTTTATTCAGCATGGCGGAAAAACCATTTAAACCCTTCAAAATACGAAAAACATTATGAAATCCTGCATTTATAAGTTAACTTCTTTGGAAGGACATGTGGGGAGAGCGTGGCCATTGGATGGCATCATCCAACGGTCAAGATTGATCAGAAGAGGTCAGAGGAGAGCGGAGGAGGAAATTAAATCAGAACCGTCGATCGCACAGAGATCGAATGTCAGGGGCAAGGGCGAAAATTCAAAGCGAATGAGTCGCTTTATTCGAGAAATAATGAAAAATGGAGAAAAAAGGGGTGAAAACCTTTCTTTCGGCGAAAAATGGTGAAAAACATCGAGACAAATGTGGGCCGTTGGATGAGATCAGCCCATGCGATCAGCGGTGGAGATCGCATGTCAAAACCTTATAAAATACACCTAGACCTCAAAAATGGTTAATAAAATCATGATGTATAAAGTCCTCGGGTCCGGATCTGCTGACTATGCGGGGAAAAAACAAGACCTGCCCCAATTAAATCATGCCGCGTGGACGCTGATGTGGCGCTGGGACCACCGGCTCTGTGGGACCATTGACTGCCGGTGTGGATGAGGGAAATGGGTGATGGAGTTTATGGGCCATCGATCTACAGATCAGATCGACGGCAGAGATCCTTTAATGACCGCGTCGTACCCTGTTTATTGCATGGGCATCTTCAGAGAGAGATCACCGTCCGATGAGCAGCCTCAGATTAGACGGTGGACGTCAATATTGCGCCAGGTCCATGTCCGAACTTTAACGCGCAATGAGGATAGTTTTTCAACAGTTCTCAAGGCCACGTGTCAGGCAGTGAATGGAATCGCTGCCAATCGAGAAAAAACTGCCCTCCACTTGAAAGCGGTGCGATGGATTCCGCCCGATTTTGAAATAGTGAGTGGCTGGCGGGGACCACCGGGGTGATAGACTGCGCGTCGTCGATCTGCAGATCAGATTGACGGTGGAGAGCAACTAGAACTTTAAACCAGCGGAAAACCTTAGGACATACTAAAAGCCGACAAATTTGTATAAACGAAGGTTTTATATGTCGGGGGCGAAATATTAATTTTGAATACGGCTTGGCGCCTGTCTACGGGGCTGTGGGTTATATGGAAAATAATATGATTGGGGGTTTATGGAGGAAGAGGCTAATCGCAATCGGGCGATGCGATAAGTGCTTGGAAGGCTAGCGCTTGGTTCTAGCACTAAGGTGTATGGAGGGGAAGGGTTAAAGACTTAGCCCAAGGGGCTTAAATCTATAATATCTAAAAAATATGATTTTTATAGATATTCAATGATTTTCAAAGGATTTTGGGGTTTCGGTATAGTTTAAAAATGAGTTTTAAACTATGGAAAATGATTTTCATGAATGGAGGAAGGGGAATCATGAAAATAGAAATCATGAAAATACAGGAATTTGTGGAGGTAAAAGGGGTAAAAATGAAGGTTAGTTTTGTGGTGGAGGGAAGGGAAAAAATGGGATTTTGTAGCAGTTTTTCTTCATGTAATGACAACAGAATTTCTGATTTGAAAAGGGGGGAAAAGAAGTGACGATTATCCAAAGGATAGGATATTATCAAAAGTCTTTAAGCATCAACAATTTTAGCAGTGAAATTGTTTCTTGAAGGCTATCCAAAATCATTTAGCCACCACTTGATATGACAAAATTTATAGGTGGCTAACAGTGGCTCCACTTGGGGATGGTGCCTTATTGAAGGCATCAAGAACTTCAGACTTGCATTCTCTCTGGGAGGTTGACCTGTGCCTCATCCATTGGGTTGCCCTTCCTTTGCTGGGATGATCTTGCTTTGAAAACATATTAGCAGTCATAAAAACAATGGATAGTCATCAATACAATCTTTCTACCTAACCAATCCTACTAATCTAACATTTTTTCTTATTTTAGAGTGCACTTGGATTGGCAAACTCTTTTACAACACTTTATTCTTTTGAGAGCAAGAAAACTAATCTACTTCTACTCCTTATTTCTCCATGGACCTAGATTAAACAGTTGGGCCCATATGATTCTCTACCTAATCTACTATCTTTTGGGATTAAACTGTCCAACAGATTTTATTCACTAATTTCTACAACAAAAATTTAAAAACATTCAAGTTAGGATTGAAAAATCTAACTTGATGCTGGTCTATGGTATAAAAAAAAGCTACACATAAACATTATTTTGCACAAAATTTAAAACAAAAATGGAAGGCTTGAGATCTAAAATTTCAAAGCATTTCCTTCCCCTTTTTTACAACTTTGTTTTGATATTTGTTTGAGTTGTCTTTGCTTGTCCTCTGGTTCAGATTTTGAGCTGTTCAGAACCAGATTTTTACATCTTTTGGCGCAGAATTTGAAACAGAATTGAGTCATTTTCTCTTTGAAACTTTTAGGTTCAGATTTTAGGCATGTTTGAACCTTTAATTTCTATCCTAAACTATCTACTAATAAGCCAAGATTAAACAGTTTGGAAAATCGAATTTACTATCCTATCAGCAAAAAATTTAAATTTAATTAGTCAAGATTAGACAGTTTGACTAACTAGGAGTGTGTTCTTCAGGAGTGGCATTTGAGCTTGCACACTTTCAGATTTATTTCTCTTTTTTGGTATGGGGCTATACCTTTATTGTTTTTGACAATCTTCCCTCTTTTATTTCTTTCTTTGTTTTTGTATTTTTTATTTTCATAACTTTGAATGCAATGTTCATATTATGATATTTACAATGAAAAATAAAATTCTTTTAAAACTCAAGACTCTTGGCAAAAGTAATGCTTGAGCATACTGCCATTGACAGGACCTCCATATAGATCTTATCCATTCAATTCTTTCAGGGAAAATGCATTGTGACCCCTCTCAGCATGAATAATATAGGGCCCTTTCCACAAGTTCTCAAACTTGCCATGTTTTCCCTTCTCTTCTCTCCTTGAATCCCACTTAAGAACAAAATTTCCAACTTGGAAAATGTCTACCTTAGTTCTCTTATCAAATAGCTTCTTCATATTTTCTTGGAGCAACTGTGTTCTTTTATAGACTTCTTCTATGGTCTGCTATAAATGGATGGTTTGATTGATTCTCCTCTGCATATCATTCTCTTCAACCTGTACTTCTTGAAGGAGCTTCATGACTGGCAGTCCTAATGAGGTGGGAAGGACTGCATCCATGCCATAAAATAACTAATAGGGGGACATATTTATTGATTTATTTGTAGTTAACCTATCAGCCCATAAAGCATGAACCAGTTTATTGTGCCATGATTTTTGATTTTGTTCCAATAGTTTTTTAATGATATTGATGAGGCTCTTGTTGGAATATTCGGCTAATCCATTTCCTTGAGGAAAGTAAGCAATAGAATGGCCCAAGGTTATGTGGTATTTGTAACAGAAATCCACCATCTTTTTAGATTTAAAAGCAGTAGCATTGTCTGTTATGATTTTTCTGGGACAACCAAATCTGGATAGAATATTTGTTTCAAGAAACTTGATAATGATAGAGTCATTAGAATTCTTGGAGGGTATAGCTTCTATCCACTTAGTAAAGAATTCAGTGGCTGTGAGGATCCACTTATGTTGAGCTGAGGAGGATGGATGAATTTTCCCAATGAAGTCTAAACCCCATTGTTGAAAAGGTGCCTCAACTCTGATAGGATGTAAGGGTAAGGGGAGGAGTTTTATTTTCCATCAAAAATTTTACACTTATGGCAAGACATGACCAACTTTTGAGTGTCTGGGAAAAGGGTAGGCCAATAGTAACCAGACCTAAGAATTTTGTTTGTTGTGGCCTTCCAGTAGAGGTGTCCTCCACATTCTCCATCATGCAGCTCATGCATGATTTTTCCTGCATCATATTCAAGTAAACATTTAAGCAAAATTCCAACAACATTTTTCCAATATAATATCCCATCTACAATGCAAAAAGTCAAAGCTTTTTGTTTCAAAAATCTAGCTGTAGTTTTAGACAAAGAAGGAGGGGTATTTAAATATAAAAGCACATAAATAATGTCAGCATACCAAGGAGAATTTAGAAATGTTTCTTCAATAAAAGGAGCAGTAGATTCTTCTATTTCTTCCAACACATCTACCATATTCATGTCTAGTGCTTGAAAGTTAGACTCAGCCATAAATTTTTCTAATCCCTGTCCTTTAACTAGTTTGGTGGGCCTGATTTCTAAGTCATAGTTGCAATCCATTTTCCCCTTTTACCATCAGAGTCTTGACTTAGAATGTCCTTGACAACAGTATGTGGAACAAAATAAATTATGTGAGAGTGTAAAATATAGACCCTAAAGTATTTTAATGCTTTCACTAATGCTAAGGCTTGCTTCTCCATGATGTTATATTTGAGAGGAGCATCCCTTAAGGCCCTACTAAAAAAGGATATCGGTTTTTCTTGCCCTGAATCATTATTTTGAAGTAAAACTGCAGCTATTGTATGTTCAAATGCAAAAGAAAAGATATAAAAGTCTTTGGTGAAATCTGGACTAATCAGGACTTGTGTTTGAGTAAGAGCTTGTTTGACCAGTTTGAATGATTGTTTAGCTGGTAAAGTCCATTTTACACTGACATATTTCTTAAGCATGTTTGTAATGTTTTTTAATAGCTCAGCAAGATTAGGGATAAACCTCCTCAGAAAATTGATCTTTCCGATGAAAGATTGCAAATCTTTGAGGCTTCTTGGATGACTGATTTGTAATATGCCATCTATCCTTGTAGGGTCTATTTTGATTCCCTCTTCTGAAATTATATGGCCAATAATTTTACCCTCTTGGAGACCAGAGAGTGTCTTCTTGGGATTCAATGACAAGCCAAATTTTCTACACTTCTCAAAAACTTTTCTTAGGTGAATCAAATGTTCTTCATCAGTTTTTGAGAAAACAGTTATGGCATCAAGGTAAATGATTATGAAATAGCCAATATCTTCAGAAAATTCTATGTCCATGGCCCTTTGGAAGGTGGCCTCTGCATTCATTAATCCGAAAGGAATTTTGACATACATAAAGGTGCCCCAAGGTGTAGTGAAAGTAGTTTTGATTTGATCACTTGGGAGCACTAACACCTGGTTGTAACCTGAGAACCCATCTAAGAGGGATAATATTTTGGACCCAACTACCCTTTGAAGTATATGGTCCATTTTAGGTAAGGGGTAGTTGTCTTTTAGAGAGGCTCTATTTAAATTTATGAAGTCAATATAGAGCCTAATTTCCCCTGTCTTCTTTCTAACAGAAACTAAGTTTGATACCCACTCTGAATATCTAATTGGTACAATGATCCCAGCAGCATGCATCTTTTCAATCTCTGCCTTAACTAAAGGTAATAAAACAGGGTTTATTCTCCTTAGTTTTTGTTTAAAATGCTTTTGATTTTCCTACAAAGGGATTTTATGTTGGATGATGCTAGTATCATACGATTTTAGGTCCTTGTATCCCCAAGAAAAAACATCTTTAAACTCTTTGAACAGCTCTATGTACTACATTTTTATGTGAGCTGGGAGAGTGCTAGATAGTTTGATCATCTTGGGTTCTGCTCGGCTGCCTAGTTTATGCTCTTCTACATTCGTTTCCATAGGCTCCATTCTCGGTTCTTTGGCTACATCGTTAAAATCAAAAAGATGTTCTAAAGGTGTGAAACCTCTTGGAATTTTATCATTTTTGCATTGTAAAACTTCCAGGTCTTCTTGTTCTGCATGGTCAATTGTCTCTGCTTCAAAAGGATTCTCATAATGATTTATATCAGTAGTATATGTCATTTCAGCTTCTAGGATTTGTTCAATATACAAACAATTTTCTCTATGGCTAGTTTATGATATTGGTATGCTGAAATCATTTTCTGATTTAAAGAAATCATCTATGTGTTTATAAGAATCAAACACTTGCCAGTGATCTTCGTTATCAAGCACAGAAGGCCTGTGTTTTACCTTCACACTAAGTTGTTAATTTATTTCAGGTATTTGGCAATTGCTGGCATTGAAAGCGAGTTCATTTGCTAGATGATTTAGTGCTCTTGGCATGAAAATTATTTCATACTTTTCAAAGGTTTTGAAAAGATCAAGGGCAGCGTTCCGATATTCCCTAATCCTTGGATTTCTAGATGAGTATTCTCCTTTGATTTTTCTTATGATAAGTTCAGAATCTCCTAAGATTGATATCCTCTGGGCTTCTAATTTTTTAAGAAATTGTAAGCCTAGGAGAAGTGCTTCATACTCAACAATATTGTTAGTGCATGGGAAATCTAATTTATATGAAAAACTCTGATTCGTATTTTGAATCCAAATACCTGACCCTGCACTTTTTTTATTACAGGATCCATCAAAGTTTATAGTCCACAGTATGTTTTCCTTATTTCCATTTTCTTGTTGTTGTTGATTTCCAATGTTTTGAATTTGATTTAAGGGAAGATTTGATTGTTCTAGTGAACTGATTGGGTCCATGTTTTCCTTATCTTGTTGAGTAATTTCATCTTCATTACATAAGATAAAGGAATCTAAACTTGATTGAATAGAATATATTGGAGAGTTGTTTGGTTTTTCTATGTTGCTCACCATGTACTTCATGTGGGATTCCCTATATAGTCTCCTGTTTTGGTTAAAAATAGGGATGGTGGCATAAGACATGTCCATTTGAAGGCTTCCCTAAAGTTTGGCTCCCCAAGATCTTGACAAGATCATGCCATACTTAGGGGGAATGTCAGCTACAACTATATCCATGACTAAACTCTTAGCAGGAATTTGAGCTAAATTAACACATAAATCTTTGATTAAACCCAAACATTTGACTCTGCTTGAGTCAAAGGAATACAAATCTTTGTATGGTTTAGTAATCTCTAAGCCTAAGATTTCCATTACCACCTTGGGTATTATATTGTGTGAAGCTCCTGAATCTTACATGGCATTGTGTAAAATTTTCTCGTGTATGTTCAAGCTAACATAGAAGGGAGGGACAACCCCTTCTTGGTATTTTCCTTCAACTTCTGGACCAAACAAAAACTCGGGTTTGTCATCTGTCAAGTTTAAGGTGTCAGTATCACTTCCTAAGTTCAAAGCTTTCAAAACTTGGTTTTTGTACACCTCTTGGGTTACTAGTTCAGCTAGGGGAATGGTAATTTTTATCTTAGCAATCTCTCCCTCAAGACTGAAAGGAACAATTGACTTGTTCATATTTACATCTGTCTTTTCAATTGAATTCCTTTCAGCAATTTTGATTTGCTAAACCTTATTTGGACTGGTAATTGGGACAGTTTTATTAGGACCACTAGCTAAAGTGCTAGGGGTACTCTGTTCAACATTTGACTGGACACTTTTGTCTTTGTTTATGTCTGGTTTCTTGGTCAAAATGTTGGTTTTTTCTGCTGTCTTTTTGGGCTGATTTTCTGTGTTTTTCTTGACAACAGTATTAGTGTTCCTATCCTTTAAGTTGTCTACATTCCCTTTGCTCCTAAGATCGTATTGTTTATGCACCTCCATGATTTCATTTTCAAACCCCAATCTATAGTCATCAGAATCTTCATAGGTGTTTGTACTGTGATCAGAGAAAAACCCTTTCTCTTCTTCGGTGAGGAAAACATCATCCCCACTGTCTGATCCAATCAAGTTTACATGAGATTCTCCCAACCTTTCCAACTGCCTTTCTTCCTCATATTGATCTACATAGTTTTTTTGGAAGGAAGGTCTAATATGTTGGTCACTTTGAGGTTCTCTTGGTGGCACTCTCTCATTTAAGTTTATCTTCTTAATCATCCTCTCCATTACCTTCACTAGGTTGTCAATTCTTGTGTCAAAAGTTGAGGTTGAAGGTAGTAGGTAATCTTTATAAGTTACCCTCTTCTCTGATCTCAACCTATTTATTTTCTCAATTATGTTTGCTTCTATGCTCACAGCTCCTTTCTGCATGTCTTCTAAGGTTAAGTAATCCCTCTCCCTTAACTGATACATCATGTCAGCATCAAGGCCTTCGGGATATCTTACTAAGGCCATGCCTTGAGGAGGTTTCATGTGAGGTGGAAGAACATTGTAAATGCTATTGAACCTAGTGGAGTAATCATGAACACTCTCCCCTTGATTTCTCTTGAGGCTGCTATACTCTGCTAGTATTTGGAGAGGATTCTTTTTGAGTTCCCATTTTTTGATGAATGTTTGATGCAAGGTAGGGAGATCATTTATGTTGTTAGGAGGTAAGTTTTTAAACCATTTCTTTACATCTCCTCCTAAACTTTGAGCGAAGATCCTCATCTTCACAGTTTCTTCTTCTATCTCCATGTAATCAAATGCATCTTCCATCCTATCTACATGATGTTGAGCTTTTGTAGACTCTTTTCCAGTGAAGTGAGGGATTTTGGATTGGTAATCATTTGGTAGGGGAAGCAGAGGTTTTGGTAACACTAATGGGGAATACCATGTTGCCATGGTTAGAAGTAAGGGTGGATTTACAAGGGGTGGGTTTGTGAAAGGGAAAGTGGGCTGAACAGGTGTGTTTTGCACAATGGTAGTATGGATTGGAGTGGAAAAAAAACTTGGGCCAGAAAACTGATTTTGAGCAGACTTGTTATGGAAAAGGTTAAAGTGATGAATAAGCTGGGAGTCAGGAGGAGTGGAAGGTGAAACTTCCCTATTGAAGCTTTGTTGAAAATCTGCAATGTCAAGATCAGTTTGGTTTAAATCACCTTGAGATCTAGTTCTAAATATGTTCTTTGTATGATGTAAATCAAAGTGTAAATCCTCTAAGACAACAAGGTTTTCAGGGACAAAATTTGTTCTTAAGAGGCTCCTATTAGCAGTTGATTTTACAAAGTTAGAAGTATGCCACAGAATTCTCTCAGGATTGTCAACGATTAAAGGAGGATTTGGGTCTGGATGGGATCTAGTGTTGATCCTATGTGAAGCCAGACTGTTTTTCAAAAATGAGAGAGGTTGAGATTATTAGGGACTGTTTCTGGAAGCTTCACCTCTCAGGATGTCTTATCTAGTATGGGACTAGGCTTCTAAACTTTTTCAAGGCTGGTTAACATAGTCCTAAAGAGATCTGGGAACCTAGATGAGTAATAGGCCTACTGGGGCTAGTGGAGTCGCCAGGAGGAAACTTTTTTGCTTTTATGAAGGTAAAATATTGGATGGTCCCACCACCATGTTTATTATGAAGCCAAATTGAAATGTTTTGAGTTTTTCTGAGTTATTTCGGTCTTACAGGTTAAGAGAGTGTCCTAAATCTGATTTAACACTTAGCTAAGGTGTTTAATCATACAGAGTTCACTCTTATGGCTTGGTAACTGATTCCTTCAAGGTTTGATAAGGTTCAATGAGAATCCTAAGGGTTACTTAGTTTGTCAATGATTCAATTAAGTCCTATCATGATTACCACTTGTTAGGTAGTGCTTGAAGAAGGTTACTTGTGTTATACTAGACAATGAGTGTTTTAATTTTGAAGATTTTACTCAGGGTCCCACCGTGATCGCCATTATGTTGGTGTCCCGTGTTTTGATAGTTTGGAAAATCAAAAGACAAGGCAACATCATAACCAATATTTAGAGTTCCAGGACCTAGTCCTCCTGTTCTCAGAGAGGGATCTCTCAAATGTTTGTTTGCAAAGGTTTATCTTATGTGCTTTGAGTATTGGTTTTAGACTAGTTATTAAGTACAGGTGTTTGTTTATTTGTTTGGTTGAATTGATATAGCATAACATGAAAGGTCTAGGAAAGATATATAGAAAGGAGAAACATATGGTTCATTGGGCAATGCAGTCAAAAAGAGGTCATAACATACTCATCAATGGATATGGGATATCAGAGGGAAAATATAAATTGGCCATAGGATCCTTTGGTTTTTGGAATGAGATGGACATCAATGATTTGGAAAGAGAAGTTTAATTCTCAAACAAAGGGAATTTGAAAGCACAACTTGAACAATAAAGAGCTATTTGGTAGATAGGGCTAACCATGAATTCTACAAATCACAGCTTTAAGCAAATAATGATTTCAAAACAACTTTTTAAAATGAAATCTAAGATTCGGGGAACACCCTATTTCCTCAAAGATTTTATTTCAAATGACTTAGAAAACATAAAAGATTCACTGATAATTGCAGTCATAGAAGAGGGAACACCTAACACATCTATGATTACAACTATAAAGACCTTTAAGACAACTGTTTAAGTAAGGACAAAGGGCAAGATCAAAACAAACCTCCTTGGCTTACTTTAAACAGAAATAATTCAAAGGGAGACTTCAATAACAGGCTTTTAAGTGGCAGCAGACAAGCAGGAAGAACCATAAATCATGCTGAAACCATATTATTCAAACTATCGTAGAAATAAACAAGCATGAGGACTAAAGAGAGAGATTAAAGACTCTAAAATACCTCAGCAGAAGAAAACATGAAACAGTGAAGGATGAACAGGTCTAATGTGCTTCCAAGAGTCATTTCTTAGCCTAAAACTTTCAACCTACTCTAGTAAGAGATTATGGAACAGAATGAAAACAAGAGAAAACATTAAACAGTTCAGAATACTTCACCAACAGCTAAGCTCATGGATCCAATGATAGAGCCTTCTCAGGAACAAGCATGCAACAACATCATCAAGGCTTCCAAGACTTCAATTTGTTCTTCAACTTCAGCAGACTATGTATTATTTCAGAGAGTTTCAGTATTACAACTAGTGATCAACCAACCAACACTTTCTCATCCTCTCCAGTAGTATTTTTAGAAGAATGAGGAGGTGAGAAATGATAAAAGATATCCAAAGATAATTAATACAGTCTTAATGGCTTCTTGGCCTTTGGGGGGCTCAATGAAGAAGCTCTTGATATTTCCTCTGTATTAATTGGTTTACATTAACTATTAGGCTTGCTGGAAAGAATTTGTTGACTTCAAGGCTCTTGGTTATCCTTGTAATAACTTATGCTAACATTTTACAATAAGTTCATTTGGTTGAAATAACTGTTCAGCTATATTGATGCAAAATATCTCCTGGTCTGGTAATAACTTCGATCTTCTTTTGATTTATTTGAGGCTGTAGGTGGCTCTGTGGTAGTTGGGGGATTAAATTAGCCCTTGATGTGGCAGCGTAGGCTTTCTGTCTGAGAAAACACTCATGATTTTCTTCAAACTGTGTTTAGTTGGGAGGATTAGGCTTTTGATAATCAATTTTAGCCATGATCCCCCACAAATCTGTCTTCAATCTTCCGTGCTAGTGCATTTTTGTCTCTCAACACTGCTATTCTTTGATTTGCAATTGACTTGCTATGCTTATTGGTGTGCAGGGCTATGCAAGGGTCGTATGGCATCAATGCATCATGAATTGTTGGTCAAATGCGGATTTTAACCCTGCGAGTGATTCACTTTGATGAATCGAAGGCAAGAGGATCGTCACCCTCAGCCTTTGAATTTTCTTCAGCATGGCGGAAAAACCATTTAAACCCTGCAAAATACGAAAAACATTATGAAATCCTACATTTATAGGTTAACTGCTTTGGAAGGACATGTGGGGAGAGCGTGGCCGTTGGATGGCATCATCCAACAGTCGAGATTGATCAGAAGAGGTCAGAGGAAAGCGGAGGAGGAAATTAAATCAGAACCGTCGATCGCACAGAGATCGACGGTCAGGGGCAAGGGCGAAAAGTCAAAGCGAATGAGTCGCTTTATTCGAAAAATAATGAAAAATGGAGAAAAAAGGGGTGAAAACTGTTGTTTCGGCGAAAAATGGTGAAAAATGGCATTTTGGGATTGGGACAAACGTGGGCCGTCAGATGAGATCAGCCCACACAATCAGCGGTGGAGATCGCATGTCAAAGCCTTATAAAATATGCCTGAACCTCAAAAATGGTTAGTAAAATCATGATGTATAAAGTCTTGGGGTACGGATCTACTAAATCTGTGGGGAAACAACAAGACCTGCCCCAATTAAATCATGTCGTGTGGATGTTGATGTGGCGTTGGGACCACTAGCTCTGTGGGACCATTGACTACCGTTGTGGACGAGGGAAATGGCTAATGGAGTTTATGGGCCGTCGATCTGCAGATCAAATCGACGGTAGAGATCCTTTAATGACCGCGTCGTACCCTGTTTATTGCATGCACATCTTCGGATAGTGATCACCATCCGATGAGCGGCCTCAGATCGGATGGTGGACGTCAATATCGTGCCGGGTCCATGTCCGAACTTTAACGCGCGATGAGGGTGGTTTTTCAACAGTGCTCAAGGCCACGCATCGGGTGGTGAATGGAATCGCTGCCGATCGAGAAAAAACCGCTCTCCGCTTGAAAGCGGTGCGATGGATTCTGCCCAATAGTGAGTGGCTAGCGAGGACCACCGGGGTGATAGACTGTGCGCCGTCAATCTGCAGATCAGATCGACGGTGGAGAGCGACTAGAACTTTAAACCGGCGGAAAACTTTAGGACATAATAAAAACCGACAAATTTGTATAAACGAAGGTTTTATACGTCGGGGGTGAAATATTAATTTTGAATACGTCTTGGCACCCGTCTGCAAGGCCGTGGGTTATATGGAAAATAATATGATCGAGGGTTTATGGAGGAAGGGGCTAATCGCAATCGGGTGATGCGATAAGCGCTTGGAAGGCTAGCGCTTGGTTCTAGCACTAAGGTGTATGGAGGGGAAGGGTTAAAGACTTAGCCCAAGGGGCTTAAGTCTATAATATATAAAAAATATTATTTTTATAGATATTCAATGATTTTCAAAGGATTTGGGGGTTTCGGTATAGTTTAAAAATTAGTTTTAAACTATTGAAAATGATTTTCATGAATGAAGGAAGGGGAATCATGAAAATAGAGGAATTTATGGAGGTAAAAGGGGTAAAAATGACGGTTAGTTTTGTGGTGGAGGGAAGGGAAAAAATGAGATTTTGTAGCAGTTTTTCTTCATGTAATGACAACAAAATTTCTGAGTTGAAAAGGGGGGAAAAGCAGTGACGATTATCCAAAGGATAGGATATTATCAAAAGTATTTAAGCATCAAAAATTTTAGCAGTGAAAATGTTTCTTGAAGGCTATCCAAAATCATTTAGCCACCACTTGATATGACAGAATTTATAGGTGGCTAACAGGTGGAACCTGAAAAATAAAAATTTCAGAATAATCCCAGTGATTTACCATTGGACCATTTGGTGTGACCGCAACAAGTTGATTTTTAAAGGATTGGCGAATAGCCCATGGAGATCCTCCTCCATTATAATTCAGCATTGGGAAAGACTTAAAACCTGTAATAAAACTCTGGGGGATCTATCTAAGAGGATGAGACTGGTTGAAATTAGTTATTCGGCAGGGTTTTTTGACAGAGCCTATAAATATTTAATCTATGGGTGTGGGGCAGTGCTGATGCTCACTCTTGAGTGTCATTATAAGATTCATTGGCATGATGGAATTGGAACTAATACGAGAGCTGAAATCCTTGCATTGTGGGGTTTACTATGGTTCACATCTCATCTCTGTATCGAGGAATTATGGGTTTATGAAGATTCGAAGGTGTTCATTGAACATATCAACAATGGCAACAAGTTGTCACCGGGAAATCTCATATCATGACTGGACCGCATTTACAAGTTAAGGAAGTCCTTCATCTCTTTACATTTCAAACACGTATTTCATGAGAAGAACTCCTAGGTAGATAGACTCTCAAAAAAAGGCTTGGCGGGGACTTTTGGACTGATGTCTTATGAACTGTATTTATCGGATGGGGAGAGAGCCACTAGCATGGTTCATTTCTCATAGTTTCATGAGCTTTAATAACTTCCCGTATCCTCTGTAATTTTCACTGGTGAGGTTTATTTGATTTTTTTCCCCTCTGAACTGGTCTACTATATTGGGTCTTAACTGTTATTTTTGAGTCTTTCAGTAGGGGTCATTGTCTATCATCCATGTTTTATTAAGGATTTTTTCTTGTATGGGTCGGTTGTTTTTTAGAGGTGATGTACTGGAGGAAGTGTAATCCATTTTTTGATGATGATCGTTCTTGCTGTGAATCACTAAAAAGATTAAAGATTAGATCAAGATAAATTTTTGTTAAGCTAACTATGCGGAAAGATTAACTTTCACCATGTTGGGACTTAGCCTTATTTGTAAATTCTATATGAGGAAAAGGCTGTTTAGTGTAGAAATTTTGTGGGTGACTTTTTGAACACTAGCGAACGGGAAGGAAGCTAAAAATTCCTGAAGCACAACTTGGATATTGTAAGGCTACAATGTTTTGAAACTGGGCATTATATAACCAGTGTTTAGTGCTTATAGTTCGAGAAAATGCATTATAAACGCTCGACCTCTTTCAGACTATACATTCATATATTCTCCGTTTTTTTATCTAAACCATTATTTCACTCTCAGGTTTTGGAATTTATGTTCCCTATGGCTTAATTTTTAAAATCCTGTATTGCAAGATTTGCCTAGGTCCATCTCACAAATTTTGAATTTTGCAACATTTCAATGTTGGCCATTTTAATCAGAAGTGGTGAGTCTCTGAATTGAACTACTTATTGCATTTATATAGTTCAAATCTAACTATTTTTTCTTAAAATTGCCATAAATTTCGAGTGATGTCCTAAGCACTGACTCCCTATAGCTAGAATTTGTCTGCAACCCTAACTTAAAAAACTATGATACAAATTTCACCATTCTATGGATGAGAGAACCATCTCTTAATCTATTGAACTTCATTAAGCTATATCATTGCGGGACATGTAATAATAGAAGAAATCACAGAGTTAACGTAGCTTCATTTAGGGTATGATATTTTGGACTTATTGCAGTTTCCTTTGGGATATGGCATAAACTAAATTGAATTCTAAGTATGGATTTCTGTTTTAACGTTAAACGAATTTATCATAAATATTACTTTGCATATAAACATATATTTTGATTTAAAATGTTAATGAAAATAATAATTATTATTTAAATTGTATATTTTTCATTTAATTATAATTTTTTGGCTTATGATTTTTATTGCATCCCATTTTTGGGAGCATTATTGTGCTAATAATAATATATTTATGTTGTCAAAGAATTTCAAAATCACTTTGGCACGTTATAGAAATTGGTAACAAGTTTATAAGTGAAGATTTATGGGATTTGAGTTGAAATGGAGCAAAGAATGGTGAGAGGGGGATTTATGAAGCTTTAATATTGAATATGTGTTTTTAGGATGTCAATCTTACCTAAATAAATAATAATTTTGCAAATACCATTTATATTTGGAAACAACAATTTTAGATTTGAATTTTATTTTTTTATTATTATTTAAAATGCATTTTATTATTATCGAAAATATATATTTTTAAATACATTAATATAATTAATTATTTTAAAAATATTTTAAACTACTTAAATCATACCTACTTTATATTATATATTTACAATTTAGATAAATTTTAACAAAATTTATAAAAAATTATACACAAATAAAAACAAAAACCTAGGGAAGCAGAAACTTCCAAAGTCCACAGCTAGATCTAGTAAGCTAGGCAGAAAATAAAAAAAATAGGTTATGGAAAACCTCTTTGATGTTTACTCAACAGGAAACCCCCCACAGGTTTGCAATCTTATTCAAGGCTAGGAGAGAGATTGCAACAACAAAGAAGAGGAAATAGAAGATCAGGAGGAAACCATGGACTTCATTAAGGACCCCATTTTTCATCAGTCCATACATACTTATTGGACACTCAAATGTATGTTGGCCAAGGCCATTATGATTTTACAGGAAATGGAAGGAAACCCCAAAGTGGTTTCAGTGCTGCACGAAATTAAAAAGAGAGATTCAAGAGATTTGTGGGTCTCAACATTATGCTACAACTGGTCTTGGAATAATTGAGCTGCAGCTTCAAACCATGCAAAAAGTAGACATGTCAGGCTCCATTATTAAAGACCCGACACCTACTGAACTTTCAGATGATTGACTAATTATTTTCTTGGTTTTATAATGTATTTTGCGACTAGCATTTACTGTTTACAATTAGACTTTGTTAGGCATAGTATAATGGACATAGCGGCTAGTAGAAAACTGAAAATTTTTCAATACTAGATGGCATTTAACTCCTTAAGGTGGGCAACAGACATGGTTTCCTTCTGGCAGGTTGGGGCCATCGAATTTTTATATGTTGCAACCTTCTTCTTTTTTGATAAATATAAAATAGTAAGATACTACTAAATTTACAAAAAAAAAAAAAACAAATAAAAAAACATAGAACAACTACCTACACTTAATTATTCTTGTGTATCAAGGGTATAAAAAGCCCAGGTTATAAATCGGCGCAGTCCAACAAATGGGTGAATCATAACCACATCTTTTTTCCAGAAAGAAAAAACATTGATTCTATTAAGAATAGTACATGTGCAAATACAATCATCCCAGTGATGAAAAGATAGCAAGGAGAAAAACATAAGTCATATCAAATCCATCATCCTGTAACAAGTGAGAGTGATAAGGGTATAATCTAATCACATGAGACTGTAAGAGAAGAAAAAACTTACAAGTCTATTGTATAGCTATTATACCAGGGTCAGTGCTCGTGATCCATATCATCAGTAAATCCCCCTAGACAAAAATATAAAAAAGGGGAATACATAAGCAATCCAACATGGGATACTTATAATGGCGTGACATCCCCAAGCCAAAAATTAGAGAAAACATATATATACAGTGGTTGGATACCGAAACAAAATCATCATAAAACTGTAGGATCTATGAGTGTAGCAAAAAATTATCAAAAAAGAAGATTGAAATAGAACAGAGCCGGCTCGCTTGATTTCATAAGCTCGCTTGCAGTAGACAAAACATTGCAGAAACTATGGTACCAAAAACTGAAAAGAGATGATCAGTAGAGAATCCTTGTAAAAGGATATCAGAATCTCACCATAGGGAAGAGAGAGGGCTTTTTTGGATAATATATCCGCCTGGGAGTTATTTTCTCTGTACACATGATTCAAATACACTTCCTAAAATTTCGACAAAAGGTATTTAATTTTATCAATCCATCCCTGTAAACCATGAATGCGGAGATCAGATACCCCGGAGATGCCATTTATGATAATTTTTGAATCCCTATATACATGAATATTAGGCAAATTAAGGTTATGTGCAACCAATAGCCCACTCCACAGTGCCATAAGTTCAGCTTTATTGTTTGAACCACAGCCACCATTCTAGCATATGTGACATCTTTCTGCCTCCCGAAGCTTAATCCAAGCGCCGCATCCGCAAACACCATCTTGTTTTTCTCCATCGAAATAAATTTTCGGAATGACAATAGGATGAGGCCTGATATGCTTGGATAAGTCAAGCGGGAGACTGAGAGATGACGGCTGGCCATCCAACCATGACATGATGGAGCTATGAATCAGAGATCTGTTTGCAGGTATCCCTTCAAATATAATGCGATTTCTAGCATGCCAAATCTCCCACAATAAGAAAAACGGTAGCACTCTATATTTTCCTTTCGTAGCCCCCCATTTCCTGATAGATTTGATACAGTCATCTGGTCACCAAGAAGGATCCATTAAATAACAATAGAAGAGTGACCAAATGCTGATAGCAAAATAAAATGAGAAGAATAAGTGAGATATTGATTCCTCGTGGATAAGACAGAAAGGGCACCTCCCCAGACCCTGGAATCCTCGTTTTTGGAGACAATCCCATGATAATATTTTTCACTTCCATAACAACCACACAAATAGTTGAATCTTAGAGGGGATATTCCAACTCCATGATCGATAAAAGGGAGAAAGAGTGGAAGCCAGAAAATGATGTTTAATAATGTAATAATAAGTCTCCCTGACCTGTACAGCATCACCCATCGTATGGTGGTTCCAGGTCAAATGATCCCCGCCCCCATACCAAGATAAGCCCGCTGATTTTAAGCCATTCAATACATATTTCCATTCAACTACATCCTACCCAGACAGACCCAACATATCAGTCGATTTCCAAATCAGAGATCCAAGAATGCAACATTGGATTAGTTGTGCGAAAGTAGAAATGTCGCAGTGACTCAGTCTGTGAACTAATCTTGGAGCAAAAGGAATTCAATCATCTAGGCCAAAGATCCTGTCAATCCCCAAACAAATTCTTTGTCCATTACAAAATTTCCACACAAGTCTTCGTGACATATATGGCATGATTTTTATGAAGCTTATCCAGAACTGAGACTGTAATTTGTGAATAGGGAAAATGCCACGGTATATAGAAAGGATAGGATTGCCCTCTATGTATTTACATTCAATTATTTGTGACCATATCTCGATGCCCTTTAATGCTCGCCAGAGCGACTTGATAAGAATAGCATTAGAGAAAAACCGAAGGTTCAAGAGACCCCAACCACCATATATTTTTGGCATCGTGATGATGTCCAATCTACAAAGATGAATTTTCATTTTGTTTTTTGCTCCGGACCATATAAAGTGTGAAATAACATAATTGATTTTGTCTACCGTATATGCAGGAAGGTAATACAAATGAGTCTAGTATACAACGAACTGTGACATAACAACTTGCACCATGATATATTTACCTCCCAGAGACAAATCCTTATTAGACCATTTCATGATTCTATTCCTGAACTTGTCAACCAACTAGGTCCAGTCCTTTACCCTGTATGCACATGGCTTTAAGCAGAAACCCAAACAGGTGAATCCCATCAAAATATGAGTTTTTTATACCCCCATAAATTCTGCAAAAAAATTGATTTCATCCATATTTCCAAAATCATATATAAGAAAGGATTTATATTTGTTGATGTATAGACCAGTTGCAACTCCAAAACGTTTTAGCATAAAATGAAGATAAAACCATTGATTTCTGAGTAACCTGCCAAAAACCAAGAAATCATCAACAAATAAAGAGTCAGAAATGCAAACCGTCAGAGAGAAGGATAGCCCTTCGAAATATCCAACATTTTTGGCCATTTTCATCATATTGTTGAAACCATCCATAATAAGGATGAAGATGGGAGGAGACAGTGCGCAGCCTTGTTTGAGACCCCTCTCAGCAGTGAAAAAGTTTGATGGAAGTCCATTATTAAGACTGCATATTAACGGATGACACACAAGCCATGATCCAACGAATATTAGGCATTGATAGACCGAACTTCGGAAGAATAAGCCTAACAAAGTACCAGTCAGTAGTGTCATATGCCTTATGGATATCAATCTTCATAATCAATGCCTCTCGTTTGTTCACATGAACTGAGTGCATCGCCTCTTGAGAAATGGCCACTGCATCGTGAATTGACCTTCCCTTTAAGAAGCCATATTGTTCCACAAATATGCAAGATCATAAAACACCCCTGATCCTATTAGCAATTATTTTAGATGAGATCTTGTATACAACATTACATAATGCTATAGGACGGAAATCAGTAAAAAATCTAGGATCAGATGACTTGGGAATAAGGGTCAGGAATATGGATTTCATATCCCCCGGCACATAGCCCATAATCTAGACCTGTTCAACTACACTAAGCAACTCACCCGCAATATATAAAAAAAATGCATGAAAAATTCAGCAAGCCAATCATCCTGGCCAGGGATTTTATCATGGGAAAATGATTTAAGTACCTCTTCAACCTCTTCTCTAGTCACAACTTTTGATAAAATATCATTTTCATTATGATCAAACATGATAGGCACCTAATAAAGAACCCAATTTTGGCATCAATGATCTATCTCCTTATCAGCCGCGTAGAACTCCGAGAAGTGTTTGAAAGCCACATTCTGGATTTCATCATTATTATACTTCTTATCACCTTCCGGTGTCTCAATATGCCACATAAAATTTTATTTTTCCTACCATTTTCACATTGATGAAAAAAAATTGTATTTAAATCACCCTCCTTTAACCACTGTAATCTGCTTTTGAGCTTCCATGTCATCTCTTGTATTTTTAAGATTTCCAGTTTGCGGTTTTCAAGGCCTTCCAAACTATTATATATCATCGGATCCGGGGAATGCACCATCTTGTCTTCATATATCTGTGCGATTCTTCAATCTCGTTCAACTCCCTACGCAAAGCCTCCTTCTTGTTCCCTTCCCACTGTTTCACAATAGTCTTTAATCCCTTGAGCTTTCCTGCAAAATTTTCCCAACCTCCCAAACTTCCATTTGATTCATCCATATTCCATAAATTCAGAACAATGATATTCAAGTCGAGATCATCCAGCCAGACCTAGTTGAAATTAAAAGGTAGTCCTCTCTGCTTAGGTTCACTCCTCCATGATAATAGTACAGTCATATGATCCGATATAGTGGAAGAGATCACCTAGGACCTCAAATTTCCCATAAGCATAAAAAGATATTCTTTGACCATGGCCCGGTCAAGTCATTTTCCAATGAAATCCTATAGCTGATGCCTATTCTTCCAGGTTGGGACCAGAGGAATGGGCCTGACATCCACCATACCCGCATCATAAACAATACCTCTAATTTTATCAGCAAGCGAGTCCAACCGCGCTTTCGGCCCCCATGATTCATCTGCATTCAAGGTAGAATTAAAGTCACCAAATACAATGAGGTTATCAGATTGAGAATCCTGAAAGAAATCATATGATCCCAAAATCTTGCCCTATTATAACAGGGTGCATAAAGATTAATGAGAATGATCTTTGCATAATACCCTCTGATAGATCCATATAGAAAAATTCCGCCAAAAAAATTGAATGCTTGGAAACTAACCAATAGCGGGTCCCATATTGCCAACATACCACCCGCCCTTTCAATGGAATCCATGCCAACAACATGCCAGCCCGGTTTGATATTGCTCAATAAAATAGATATGGCATGTGAATGATTGCATAGTGTTTCTTGAAATAAATCCACACATGGTTGAATCTTAGTAAACATATCTCATAGGCGTAAATGCTTTGAGGGGTTTCCCATCCCCCTTATATTTAGTGATAATATGGAATTAATTTGAGTACCCCTTCTCGGCTGCTTGCTATAAGGCCTTGAATATCATTGATGATAGAAATAGGAACCTTCCGAAGATCACATAAATCCCCTTGGAATAATTATATAGATTTGAGTCAACCCCTAAAATTTCTCGAGCCTGATTTTGATTTCTTCCTAACTATAATATTAGAAGCCAAGGCCAGGGAAATGGAGGATTGGGGATCCAGCGGAGCTTTATCGAAAACAGTCAAGACGGCAAGGTCAAGTTGTGGATTGCCAAGTAAAGATTCTAAGTCACTACCAACAGTATTTTTGGGAAATTCCAGAATGTCAACCTGCTCATGTTCATGAAAGGAATAAGGAGATGCCCATTTGAAAGGGGGCATGGACGAAGAAACATATGATAGGAATCATAACCACAGCTTCCCATAATGTGGTTACCTATAGTTCTCAAAAGATGAATATTATAACAAATTTCAATAAATTGCAGTAAGAAAATCTTAAAATCCATCGTCCAAACAAATTTCAATATCCATTACAACACATTTCAATAAATTGCTAATAGTAATAAACTTTAAAAATTTCGAAAAAATTGAGTCATTGCTGATGTTAAAATAATCTGACAATGCATATTAAGATTTTTTGTTCCACAACAATCCTTAAAATAACGCAATATACTCTACACTTCTTCACGAGGAACAATAAAATTAATTGACGTAGCAGAAAATAGGAATAGGAAAATAATTGTGATTTGAATTGATTGTTGAAGAGTCAAAATTGGTAATCAGTTTTTTCAACTCTCTTCATCTATTATGGTGAAGGTTAGTACTCAAATACTAAGCTCTCTGTTGATAAATTGATCCAGCCAGAAGATCTATTTCTTTTCGAGAATTAGATGAGAAAGATAAAGCTGAAGAAAATCCCCTTAGGGATATGTTTGCATCTTCTTCTAGTCATGTGATTAATTATGATGAATTATAATATGAAGAATCACAACCATCTTCTAGATGGAAGCTCCCTAGTATTGATGCTTCTCAAGTATATTCAGATCTTAGTGTTTTCCATTTAAAATCCACCACTAGAATTTCCATTAAGGAATCCATTAGTCAAATCCAAGAGAACTCCAAATGTGTACAGTCCATTCCTCTTCTTAATTCTAAGCAACTTCAAGCTGAAGACAAAAGGCGTAAAACTCAGTACTTGTATTTCGGATGTATCAGAATCGGCATTAATGCTCTGACACATCAAGGGCTAAATACCTTTGTTCTAGCCATTGTCAGAGATCTTACACATAACAAGTATATTGATTCCTTGATTGGAGGAATAGTTGCCCCATTGTCGAATGGCCCAGTCTATTTTGATTGATATCCAAATTTTTCTGTATATGTCTTTGATGCAACAATCGAAAATATCCTTCAGTTACAAATCCATACCACTGGATTTGATATGACAAGAAAAATACATAATATAGCCATTCAGACCAGAGGATGTTTCCGTCATACCAACACCCTCTATCCTGCAATTCTCCACACACCTAGTAAGGATTCAAAGTTGAGTGTTGTTGTTCTAACCGATTCCAAAAATCAAAAGTAGAACATCAGACTATAATATGGGAAGATCTTACTTTCCCCGAGCACTGGGTTGTATCAAATCCCAAACCTCCAAGTATGAGAAATATCACTTCTGCAAATATCCGAGAAGACCAGTCCTCTGTTGTTCTATCTTTTCCCCGAAGATCTACCATAGACAGAAAAAGGATTGACCAAGCTTACGAAATTTCCCTATTGCACAGAGATCCCCTTGAAGTTGATACTTCTTGTTCCAGTTTTGTCTCAAATTATTGTAAACATATTTCTTTATTTGAGTTTCCCCAAATTGTAAATTTTTCCTCTGTTGAAGTCATTTTCCCTGAGTGAAAATTCCTTGTAAATATGAGCAGTCTTGCAGAATTTGTCATTCATGCTAACCATCATCCTAAGACAGGTGAAGCTCCAACTTCTACATCTGTAAACCCTTGTCCAAATCCAAAGTGTTCAGATATTCCCTTCCCACATGAATCTGATCACGTTATGATGATGCATTTTTTACCCTCTTGAGAAAAAGAAGATCCAAGGTTAACAGAAATGTTTAGCCAGATGAGACCACCAAATATGCCAAGATATGGTCTAGGCTATTTAGAACAACTGAATGACTTAATTCCAAAATCCAGATTTGGTGTCTTACCATAATATTGCAAGAAGTCGCCAGTCACAGAGATGCACAAATTCTTCACTCTGATGGATCGTTGTAAGAAACATAAAGTAGGTACCCAGTGGATGAAAGAGATGTTAAACTGGGATATTTACACCCATTTAGAGGCAAAATATTTTGGCATCACTCATACCAGTGAAGAAAAACTCAAATTATCTCAAGAATGGAAAGAATTTATGGACGAGTCTCAATCTTGGATATCCTTTTAAGTTTGGAAAAGTATGAAGCAATCTGAGAATGTTTTAATGACTGACACTGCATCCTCTACATCTACTCAGCACTCTTGGTCCGCATTAGATGGTAGCAAGATTGAAACCTCATCCACATTTCCTCCTTACAAAGGAATCATCCTTGGAGAAGCCCAAAACTCAGCAAAAGCTATTCCTCTAGTTTTGAAGGATGACAATGCTTTAGGAATTGATGGCAGAATCCAAAAATCCAGTGAGAAATTAAACTGGACTAACATTGCCATTAAGGGATTCGAAATGAACTCTGCTAAAACTTTTGTTGTGAAATAATAGTTTGACAGTTTACAGGTTTCAGTAAATGGTGTAAATAATTGTTTGAATAATATTCAGTTTTCCTCTTCTGTTTTGAAAATTTATGCAATAGAGTCCTTAAGTAAAATGGATGAAGTAGAGGGCAAGGTTATACAATAAATATGTTCTACAAAAGGACTCATAACAGAATTTTCTGAAAATTTTGATAATATGAATATATCCAAATCTGACAAGTCTGATCCTGCTTCATTCTTGCATAAGAGAAATGTACAGATTCAACATCCTATCAAGCCAGTTGACAGATTTCCCCATTTTTTGCCTAGAGAAGTTGTAAAACCTTCTCATTCAGAATCACAGATATTCCCAATCTATGAGCCATTAGAGAGCCAGTTTACTAGATATTCTTCTCCTGATCTTAGTGGAAAAGGAAAGGTTCTAGAAAACCATACTTTCTATCCAGAATCTCATCGAGAATCACTAGTAAAAAATGATGAAATTAATGACTAGGTGACTAAAAAATTTAGTCACCGCAATTATTTAAAGTGAATTACTACTAAATTTGAGCAATTTCAAGTGACCGAACTAAAAATGACTAACTTAAATGACTAATTTAGTCTAGAGATAAAATATATGACTAGATAATAAATGAGTAAACTAAAAACGACTAACTTAAATGTCTAATTTAGTCCAGGACTGAAATATATGACTAGATAATAAGTGACAAAATAAAAAATGATTAATGAAAATGAACACTATAGTCAAAGAATAAAAATATGCCCAACTAACTAGTGCAACAAGTATATGATTTGTAATTTATGCTAGTTATTTTTAATTGTGTCACTTTGGATTTATGCTAGTCATTTTTAATTAATTCCAAGGCATCTTTAGGTCTCGACTTGATATGTATAACTAGTAGAAAATGAGAAATTAGTGACTAAAAAATTTAGTCACTGCAACTTTTCCAAGTGAAATACTACAAAAAATGAGCAATTAAGTGACCCAACTAAAAAGCGACTAACATAAATGAATAATTTAGTCTTGGGCTAAAATATACGACTAGCTAATAAGAAATACAACTAAAAATGACTAATATGAGTGACTAATTTAAACTAAATTATGACTAGCTTCTAATAGTGTGTTAATGAGTTCTAAGTGAAGTTTACGGAAAACAATGGACTACCTACAACTACTTGAGTTTATTGATAACATTATTCATAAATTTGAAAATATTGATAACATTATTCATACATTTGAAGATATTTTCCACCTCTTTAAGGATTAGTAGATATTACCTTTATGTGCAAACCTCATGTCCCCTTTCCCTCTTTTTATGAGCATACTTGCTTATATTAAGGAGTTCTTGAATAATTTTTATTCATGCCATCATGCCAAAATGATCACTCTATAGGTTTTCTAAATCATTAAATATAACCTACATCATTTTACTCAAAAATTAAAATTAAAATTAAAATAAAATGAATCTCAATATTGACAACATGCTCAAATAAAAAAAATAACTTCAATAATAACAACATAACTTACTAAGCAATTGACATTTTCAACTAATCTAAAATTAACATATTAAAATTTACTTTCCCCCTACTCATTAATATATTAAAATTTACTTTCCCCCTACTCCTTTTGTTTAATAATCAATATATAAATTTTCAAAATCATTAAATATAACTTATTCTTTTTCTTTAATAATCGATATGTGGGTTTTCAAAATTATTAGTCCATATAACTTACATCTTTTTACTCAAAAATTAAAATTAAAATTTAAAAAAAAAATCTAAAATTAACCCAAATGTTAACAACATTCTCAACTAGACAAAAATTAACCTCAATAATATCACCGTAACCTACTATGGCAATTGACAAGCCTATTAAAATTGACTTTCCCCCTATTTTTTTTCCTTTGGTTATCACATCACTATGTTTTTCCTTTGGTTCTCACGCTGGGAGAGAGTTTGATTCTCTTTGGATTCCACAACAATTGACATTTTGGGACATTTTCGGATTAGCCTATTAAAATTGGCTTTCCCGCTAATTTTTTTCCTTTCCTTTGGTTCTCACGCTGGGAGAGAGTTCAATTCTCTTTGGATTCACTGCAATTGACATTTTGGGACATTTTCGGATTAGCCTATTAAAATTGGCTTTCCCGCTAATTTTTTCCTTTGTTTCTCACGTTTGGGAGAGAGTTCGATAGTCTTTGGATTCCGCTGCAAAATGAGAGGAGTTTCAATGCTCTTTCTACATTGGATTACGCTGAAAAATTCAGGACGAAGGGATTCGACTGTAGAATTTAGGAGTTTCAGAGAAAGTTGGATACTCTTTGGATTCCGTTGCAAGAGGAGAGGACTTTCGATGCTTTTTCTACATTGGATTCCACTGCAAAATTCAACAGGAGGAAGGGATTTCACTACCAAATTCGGGATGAAGGTGTGGATCGATTGTTCAACATGGAAAAAGTTTCAGAGAGAAAGGAAGGTGAGAAGGATGATGCTATGAACAATGGACAAGGTTCAAAACCTCGAAAAGGAAGGTGAGAAGGGTGGTGCTAACAACAATGGGAAGTCTTGTGAATTTGAAATAACGGGGAAGAAGGTGATTCCAAAGAAAAATGATTTTTTCATAATACATCAGATCGATCTGATGAACTTTGAAAAACATCTGAGCAAGGTATGGACAAAATTATCACTCCAGGCACATTTAGAATTGTTAAAATGTAAATCTTAGAGTAGCTATCATGCATGATGTTCTTGATGCAATTCCAGGTGATTTTAACTTTTTCCTTCTGTGATAATTGGAAGGAAAGGTAGCACATATTCTTTGAATGCTAGAACCTTCAAAATTCTTATTTTTATTCTCAAATTGACATTAAAGGATAAAACAAGACTATATTTTTCCTTGTTGATAGACTGGCCCAAACTATGCTTGAATCTGGGTGGTATTGATAAATTGTTTAGCTTCTCCTAATAGGAATATGACATCCCCATCCACAAACTGTAGCTGAGTGGCAGAAGAAAAAATTGAAGAGATCAAAAATTGAAATGGCTCAGGTGAGACTTCATTCTCTTGCTTCTTTGATAAGATTTCTCAAAGTATCTGCGAGAATGATAATAAAGTGGGGACAAAAGGCAACTATGTCTTGATCCTCTTAACGCTTTGTCAAAATTGGAATGTTCTTCATTTCAAATCCCTCCTTAAAATGACTCAAAGTGACCTTAAAACCACTTGAAATTCCCCTAATTTCAATTACGTAATTACATATATAATATAGTGAATTCAAAGGGTATGGGGCTAACCCTTTTTGGAGTTAATTACTTCGCTAACTCATACCCTAGATCTTAGGCTGGTGGATTAATTGAAATGGCGATAGAATGCGGTATAAGAGTCGAACCACTGTAATATGTATGTATGGCTAGGGAGGGTTGAACGAGTAGCCACCAGCATCATAAATAAGAATGAGATTCACGTGTTGTCCTCCTGATCAATCTCAGGGTGTGGTTTTCCTACTACTGTAAGTACACATGAAGCAATTGAGATGCATTCAAAAGCCCAATTCACCACACTCATTGAATCCAAAAGCCTGAATTTTTTCTATGAGAAAGTCCCAATTAGCCTTACCATATAATGAAATTGAGGACAATTCATAATATATTTATACTCAACGGTTCTCCATTTTTTTTACTTGGATAATGAATATTTATATTGCCATAAAGTCAACATAGTTGAATCAGCATTTGTGATAAGCTATTTTCCTTTCTAAGGTTATTTTTCCTACCTCTTTTTATCCATTTGTTTCTCAAAATTTATAAAACTCAGTGCTAACTGAGTTTTATTATCACTGTGCATACAACTTTCAAACATGCTTGTATATGCCCAACATGAAAATGCTTTGATCTTGGAAAGTTCCAACGGTTGCCTTCTAACTTATTTGGATTTCCATGGCATGATGGTGAGGACTCCATCACTTTGCTTTCTCATACCACTTCATACTAATATTGAATGAAGGAAATCTAGAGGTTTATACCTCTAATCTCTGTCTTGGTTACCTTTCCGTTAATGAATTCCATCTACCCAATTTGTGTCTAGCACCTCTCCCAGCCTTTTCCCTACATGAGCAATCCTCGCCTTGCAGTGGATTTATTAATCTCATCTTTGTAGGAGAGGTGTTTCACATTTCAAGAAATTCCATCATTAAGGAGGCGAGGGGGAACTTAAGGCCCTTCACTTCCTTAATCACATTGTTAATCTTAATAAGCTTAAGGCTTGATTCTCTGACAATGACTTGGTTGGCTAGCCAATCAACAAACTTATTCTGTGACTTCTTTGTGTGTGAGAACTTGGAACTTAGAAGGAAACCTCTATTCATTGTAAAGACCTCATAATCTAGCATATGTTACCATCAATGAACCAGTTATTGACTTTGTCTGTCCTGTTCAATATGTTAATTAGAATTTTGGAGTCTGTCTTATTTTTCAATCCTTTGGAATCCTTAATATTTTATTAGGGTTATACCCTCAACTGAGAAGGCTTCTACTTATGGTAAGGCTCCTTATTTCTTTGTTTGACTTCCCATAATTTTTTTTCCCTGTAACAAAAAATCTCATCCTCCAGCATGTAGAAAGGGTAAGATATTCTTCAGGGCTCAAGACTATTCAACAAGAAGGCTTGAAGCCATTGCAACAATACACTTGATATGAGCTCATCATATCACTTGTGGGAATTGAACCTGGGTGGGGAGTATAACAATCATTCCTCCTAACCACCCGAAATAAACCCAATTTACATTTGACTTCATATAATATGAAGTTTTTAATACATTTCTATAATTTCTTGATAACCTATGATTTCCATGTGGGGCTGGTCATTTTCAAATTAGCTCCTAAATTCATTGTTTCAAGGGGGGAATAGTTATAAACATTTCAGTCCATGATACCCATACCTATTTTTCAAAAAAAAGTTGTGTCAGGATGTAATCATAGGTTTCTTCATCCCTTTAACATCCATTAGACCTGGTTGGGCACTGTACACTTATTCTCTTCACATTTTCTTGTGTAATTATTTTTCCCTTTCACTGTTATCCACTGAAATGCTGCAACTTTGGGCCATATTCCTGGGTTCCAAATTTTCTTCCAGGATTTAATCTAAGAATTTGATTCTCTTCTAATATAACCATGCCATATCCTTCTTTAAGTGAGTAGGATCCTCTTGATGTGGGATTTCAACACAAGCCATCTTATTCGCTTTGGAATTTAGTGAGTCTAAATCATAGAGCCTCCTTGATTGCCTTTGCCTCATTAGTTCAGAGTCGAGACATTTGTTGGTAATGTTAAAGGATGTTTCCATTTGATTTTAGCGATAGAACCCAAATAGTTTGTTGGGACTGATCCAATAATCCTTTGTTTTGGTTCACCCCAAATTGACCTGATTCTATCCAGAGCTTGGATGCTTCTGAGAGGCTGGTGTCCAACCCATGCATACTCCCAAAATTCTTCCTTTTATCCATGTTGGACATCTTGGGAAATCCAAGTACTTGTTAAACGTTTTTGGATCATATTATTCCTTATGCTTAATCCTTTAAGGACATCATCATTTCAAGACTCCCACAAGGTGGACGAGTTCCCTATTCCCCATGTATCTTTTTTCCTTAAAATTTTGACATAAAGACCATTTTTTGTTAGAGTTGAAGCATGTTTACCTGTCTTATTACCCTTGCTTCTCATTCCAATCTAGTCTTAATTATTTGTTTCCAACCTATCAGGTGCCACTTTTTCTTTTTTAATGCCTCTTGTCATGAGAAATTTTTATTAACTTTATCCCTCTCCAGGGGAATTGATCTTGGGGTCAACAGATTGGAATTTTAGAAGATGGACATGGTTGATAACTATTAGATAAGGTTAATCTGTTTTCCAGAGAGAAACACATGGAGCTTTGTGTATCGGTCTTATTATCCCTGCTTCTCATTCCAATTTGGGCATAACTGTTTGTTTCCAACCTATCATATGGCATTTTTTCTCCTTTGATGCCTCTTGTCATGAGAAAGTTTTATTAACTTTATCCCTCTCTAAGAGCACTGATCTCAGGGTCAGAAAATTGGAATTTTAGAAGACGGGGATAGCGGATAAGTTAACTATTGGATAAAATATGAAGGGCAGTGCAACAAGTGTATCAACCACATAGTATTATGAAAGAACTCTTCAACCACCATCCAACTTCCAATATGAATGAAACAAGGTTCCCCCTATGGATTAATTGCCCATGTTGACTTACGACTCCATATGGTTCCTTTTTTGAGGGACAAGATACTTTAATCTTTCTCAGATTGTAGTTCCTAAAATTACTTATATTTGGAGGTCAAAGGTGGATTTCATTAGATTTTAGAGGTGATGATTCTCATTCCTAGGGCGTTTTTATTGAAAGACTCAAGTCTAGCCATGTCATATTGACTAAGAATATAGACAAGCTCACATGATCAAAGAACCCTTCTCGGGCTTATACCCCAAAAGCTAGATATATCACTAATAGTTTAAATGGGGAGAAGAGGAATCATGTGTGGTGGAGGAGAGTTTGGATATTTAAATATCCCTCAAAGGCTTGAATTTTATGTGGTTTGCACTAAACAAAAATACTTGACTTGGTATAATATTCTGAGAAGGAATAGATCAAGACTCGATAGGTGCAGTTTATGCAAGGTATGTGAAAATACCAATAAACATCTTGTCATGGACTGTAACTACACTATGCAAGTTTAGAGGGAGAATAAATATTTGACTAGGTTGAAAAATATATGAATTGGTGGCACAATTGAAAATGGTCTAAGAGGTTGGTGTCATAACTCTTCAGTGAAGGATTACAAAGAACTTCCCTGGATCCTAGCTTGAGTATTTAGCAAGCTAGAAATGTCAACTTATTTAAAGATAGGAAAATTCTTCCTATTCAATGTTCTTTTCCTATTTGATGTGGTCTCAATTCTTTAAAATAGTTTTCCTCAGACAAGAGCGCCTAAGACTCCTAGGAAAATTGTTGTAGAAGTGGGTAAGGATGGTGCATGAGCATATTTTGATGATAACCCTCAGTTCTATGGAGTAGGTAGAAGTGTTTTATATAGTGAATCTAATAGCATTAAATTTAGAGTTGGATTGGGGCATCAAACCAATTATCATGTTCAGCTAATGGCTCTAAGACTTATCAAAAATAAAAATAGGGCGTGGACTAGCTGTGGTCCACGCAGTGATGCTATAGTCCTGGATTCCCATTGCTATTACATTATATGGTGATTAATCCTTTGAAACCAAATTCATTGCACCATTAGGAGTAAATTATTTACTATAAAAATATCAATATAGAAATGAATGAGAGCAGAGTAGAAAGACAAATAAATTACAATAAAATAGATAACAGATTGCTGCAGGTTACCTATTGCAGCAATGGATAAAATGCATAATGTAACAAAGGCATACAAGGTATTGAGACCATAAGTAGCCAATTCATCCCTTAAGAATACACCCTAAAAATGTGTGCAGAATGGTCAACTTGGCCATTGTAAGTTACAACAAACTCTAGCAAATGGAGTGACCTTAAATAATGTGCTAAGGTGTCAGGATGCCAGCTAGGGGAGCACTCCTTCGATCTAGGTGATTCATCACTCATCATAAATGCAAACCAATTATAAGCTCAAAATAGCAAAGGCAGTTAAGGCTCTTTCTCAAATGACCCAACTATCTATCCATACTCTCACCCATATCAGTATTAGTAAGTCAACATATCCCTAATAGGTCAGGGTGAGCTAGCTCATACTCTCCAAGGAAGTAGCCAATTCACCCCCTAAGAATACACCCTAAAAATGTGTGCAGGATTGTCAACATGGCCATTGTAAGTTACAACAAGCTCTATAAAATGGAGTGACCTTAAAAAATGTGCTAAGGTGCCATCTAGGGCACCACTCCTTCGATCTAGGTTATTCATCACTCATCATAAATGCAAACCAATTACAATCTCAAAATAGAAAAGGAAGTTAAGGCTCTTTCTCCAATGACCCAATGTTAAAATTGGACAACTAGGTCCAAACTCCGGGTTGTGCTGCTCAGATGACGATCCCAATATTTTTATTGGATTCCTCTTTTGGAGAGGTGTAAGATTGATCTAAAGATCATCTCGATCGGATGAGAAGAAAATTTAATTTGAATTTATTCCACTTATGTGCTAGGTCGGCCTAGAATAAAATATAGACTTAAATGTCTTAAAGGATGTGTCACACACCCACAAAGATTCCTATATATTGGAGAGACTTAGAGATCATTTTGACGCACATTGGTGTGGAGGAATTCTCTCTCTGGATAGCGTTGGAGCTGTGATATATATGGATTGTTCTTTGTTTGGGTTGATCTGGGTTATATGTGTGACACGCTTGGCTGAATGACCTATTGGAGACTTTGCTGGTTGAAGCATCCTGCTGATCTCCGTAACGCCACCATTTCCTATCTCTGTTTTGGCTTGTCTTCTCTCGATCTATTAGTATGTTCTATCTTCTTCAGTATTGTGCCCTAATCTGAAATGGCATAGAACATCTGTAAAAATTAACATGGTATCAGAGCAAAGGGGAAGACAATGCCCAATTTGTGTTGATCCCCGATCTATTGATCAATCTTGTGCAACCCTACCTCTAGAAAAGGACATGGTGAAGCAGAATTTTTTTTTTTTTCTCTGTGCCCTAGACAGTGTGGAAGGAGCTATAGGTGACAGCATATTCCTCCATGAAGAAAATCAAGGGCCTCCCTAAAATGCCGCTGGCCTAGAGGCATCTTGTCGCAGCAAAATATAAGGACTGTTTTCAGATTACCAGGCTGCCCTGAACGATGGAAGCCCTAAAGAAGGAAAGTCAACGCAGTCCAGAAATGAAGAAGTAGGCAGCTCATCGCGCTTGCTTAGCTATTTTCCATGGTCAATTACGCTAGGGAAATCCTTCACTGCTTCTGAAATAATAACTCCACTGTCGTGAGGAGAAATTAATTTCACAGATCTGGCTGCCAGTAAATACCAAGGTGGATGGTGGCACGACACCGAACGGTGGCAAGGAATCGAGCGATTTCTGTAACCCGGGCAGGTTGGACAAGTTTTTGAACACACAGACAGAGGTCCGAGACCTACGATCTGCACAGCTATGGTGCCACGATCCTGTTGGAGGTATTGCAGCCCGCTGCGAAGACACCGGTGGACATCGTGGCCGACGATACTATGGTATTCGTGGTCGTGATTGTTGTGGGGGCGATCTTGCTTGACAAGGAAATTCACCTGTCTATCATCTCGGAGGTTTTTGAAAAAGGGTCATGGAAAGAGCATCTGAAAATTTCAGAGAATTGGGGGACATGGATTTGTTCTCGAGAAAATCACTGGGGATGCTAAAGGACGTGCGTAACTTTGGGTATGCGAAGCTAAAGAGTAAACTTTTAGACATAGACGTCGCTGTCATGAAAACGACTCGTCATGATCAAGAACCTCCCAAAGAAAAGTATGTTCTTGTTGCGTTGGCCGCAGCTGAAGATATTCATTTGCGGGGTCATCTGAGACACGTCATCGAAGTGCGGTTGAGCCGAACCAGAAACTGGATGGTAGCCATAAAGACCCTGGCACTCATTCACAGACTCATCGGGATTGCCAGCAACCCATTTTCAGTCAAGAAGAAGAAGAGCTTCAACATCAGCGTTCCTCTCAGAGAAAATTACTGGCTTGGATGGCTATGCATTTCAATGACCGTTCCAGCCCTGTTGCCCTCGAATTCTCTCTCTGGGTTCGTAAATACTCCCATTATTTGGGCCATAGGCTGTACTATAACAAAATTTCTAGCTATGATATTGTGGCTGAAAATCGAAAAAAAAAAAGGAGCACAAAGGATCACAAAATTGGTCAGTTTTTGGATTCTTTGACATCCCTTAGATTTCTCTTGGGTTGTCTTTTAGACTGCACTCCTCCTCGGAAGGCCCTGTTCCAAAGAGCTCACTGGTTCTGCATGCCCTGGATTTGCTTGTCAAGGAATGTTCATATGTTTATCTAGCCATTAGCTTTTTCTTGTGCAAGCTGTTGGATTCTTTCATGGACATGCCCATCAATAGAGCTTTGAGAGTAGTGGATGTTCATAAAGAACACTATTGCAGCAGTATATGCAACGGTTTTGAAGAATTTCTTTTGCAATAGCATTCAGAACCTTTGGAGCTCTCTTGAAGGATTAGAGGAGCAGATTTAAAGAAGGCTAGTAGCTGACTTGAGGACCTTATTGACAGTAGCTTGTGGTTTGGGCATCATATTTGGAGCTGGGATTGTCTGAAGACTTTTTGAGACAATCTTAAGAAACAAACAGCCTGATTTGATGGAGGTGATGCAGAGTCCAAGGCAATATTCGTTGCTAGTGAAAGGCCGAGACTATGAGTATGCATCTAAATTGCTGTAAAAATTTGAATGTGTAAATGACGTAGTTCATGTGTTCTGAGATCAGAATATTTTGGCACATACCCTCTTACAGGAGTGTTGATGAATGTATCTGCATGCTCGAGCGTGACTTGTTGTATTTTACAGTGCGATGTAAAACTATGGTGGTTTCTTGTAAACCATATGCTGAAGATATCCTTGTATTGGCAAGTCTAGTAAGCAAGTTGTTCATCTTAAGGCATAAAGGAGACTGTTAAAAGGCTGAAAGGCCTTGTGAACAATACTTATGATATGAAAAATCACTGTTAGAGGGCACTCTGATATAGGCCCATAATAATGGTGGAGCATTGTCATTGAAAGAAGGCAGATTGATCAGCTAATATGTGAAGCAGCAGAGGACCTTGTGAGCAACTAAGGCAGAAGTATTGGAGCAACAGCACTCTTTGCAGATATAAGAGGAAGAGAACCCTTCCTAGTACATCAAGGACAAGAGTCCATGAGATGTAAGTGAAGTGCATATTCAGCTAGCAGTGATGAATGTGATGGTTCCTAGATCTGTGAAATTCAGGAAAAAAAAAAATCGCAGAACTGAGATCTGCAGTCTTGGCCAGATCAGTGAATAAGAAGTAGTGTTGGATGAGAGGTCAGATAAGTATATAAATCTCTCAAGTGCAGAGAAGGAATCATGTTTGGATTCCTATTTCTGTGGGTCGTAGTTAAGAGTGCTGGTTGAGGAAGCTACAATAGACCTCCTTACAATAACACAACTTCTAAACAAGCTGAGGCTTGTTGAGATATTCTCCTTTTTGGATAGTGACATAGACAGACACCCATGTCTACGAGATTCATAATAACAGTAAGCTTGTGAAAGTATCAACTTGAAGTGTGAACTGGGAAATTTTTGCAGCCTTCAGCCACGTTGTTGGAGTCTTGAATCATGATCAGCAAAGCCTGTTTGGATGGCTTTGACTGTGGGAGAATAAGACCCCTTTTGAAGTTGGTGTCTGGGATGCCCTCACTTAAAATAGATGTCTTCTCCCGAGAGAGAAGCTGACATTAAGAGGGAGATACATCTGTATATGCTCCTGAGCGAATATCATTGTTGAACGAAAGAAAATCCTCATGGCTCAGGGACATATGGCTTCAGAGGGGGAAATTCCGAAGGAAAACTAAGAAGCCATATAAATAAAAAGGTATCTATCAGCCATGAGTACTATTGTACAATCTGACCTTGGATCCTTTGAGGAAGTCGTAAAGCATCAAGTCTGGAAGGATGCTATGCACAAAGAGTATGAGTCCATTATGAAGAATGATGTCTGGGATGTGGTTCCAAGACCATAGGACAAAGCAGTTGTCACCTCGAAATGACTCTATAAGATCAAGCATGGATCTGATGGAAGTGCTGAAAATTTCAAGACAAGATTCATTGCCTGTGAGGAAGGTATAGACTATGATGACATATTTGCACCTGTGGCCCGATATACCACCATTTTATCTATTATAGCCATTGCTGCTACGCAGGATGGAGTCTTCATCAGATGATGTGAAGACCGCATTTTTTCTGCATGGTGTGATAAAGGAAGAGATATATGTGGAGAAACCTCTGGGGTTGGAAGTCCAGGATCGGGACACCCATGTCTACAGGTTGAAGAAAACCCTCTATGGGCGGAAAACAAGCAACCTGAGCATGGTACGAGAGGATAGATAGCTACTTGATGAAGCTGGGCTTCACTCATAGTATTACTGATCTGAACCTTCACTGCAAGGTTAATAGAAAGAAGCCTCTCACTCTGGTGCTGTATGTGGATGACCTCTTCCTGACAAGTGCTAACCCTCTCATTCATCAATGCAAGAGGGAGCTCGCTGCTAAGTTTGAGATGAAGTACCTAGGACGAATGTCTAGGCCTAAAGGTCTAGCAGAGACTTGGCAAGATTTTCCTTTCTCAAGGAAAATACATTATGAAGTTTCTGGTATGATGGACTGTAAGTCCATGGAACTCAACTTTAAGAAGTTGAGTAGTAGCATTGCTGGGTGTGTCCTACTGAGTATCGTAAACTCATAGGGACCCTGATGTTCTTAATGAAAACATGTTCGGACGTATGTGGTGCAGTGAACACTTTGAGTCAACACATGGTTGATCATAACATTCACTGGGTTGGTGCCAAGAAACTTTTGAGATATCTCTGAGGCACGATAGACCATGGGCTGAGATACACTGCCAAGAGCATGAAACTCCATGGATATACTGATGCCGATTGGGCTGGTAGTGTGGTGGATTGCAAGAGCACATCTAGATGCTACTTCACATGTAGATCTGCTTCGGGCAGGAATCTAAAGTCGGTAGCCTTGAGCACTGTTGAGGTCGTATACATTGTAACATGTATGGCCTATTGTGAAGTCACTTGGTTGCGAAAGCTCTCTGTGAGTTTTTCAAGCATGTGCTAGATGCCACCGTTATCCTTTGTGATAACTAGAGGGGGATTCATTTGTTACAGAATCCCGGGTTCCATGATTGATCCAAGCATGTTGATGGCTGGTACCACTTTATCTAGGATATGGTACAGCGAGGCGCTGTAAGGCTCGATCATATAGGAACTGATGAGCAGGTCACATATATTCTCACAATGCCCTTGGGGAAGGTCATGTTCCTAACCTTCCGTGAGAATCTTGGTATCATGGAACGATCCTATTCTGAAGGTCCTGTTGGACGATGAGCTCTGGGAGCTCTAGGGGGGATCTGGGGATAGCTTCTCGGAGCTATGAGCAACCAAAAGGCTAGGTTTTCCGAACCTTTTTGGTGTGCTTGGACCCCATCGTTATGATTATTGAGTTGGTTTACCTCTCATTATCTATGCCCCGTATGCATCCTACCCATTGAGTTCAGGGCTCATGGGAAGTACCTCTCATTTGGCCAATGAGATGGGAAAGGCTAGAGACTAGTAGCAAAGACTGATGGACGCATCAAAATTTTCCGTACTCTCTATCTAGGATAGCATGGTCCAACCACTTGATCTGGGATCAAGTATAGTGAAGTTTCGGACCTCCTACTAACTTTGGGTCAGATGAACCAACCTCGGGTTGGTTGGAGACTCTTTGTGAGTCCTATAGAGGTTTCGGACCTCTGGGCTGAATCTGTCAGCCGATTATGATGTCCTTGTGACTGACCCACTTCTGTTTTGAAATAAAGAGGCCAGCAAAGCAAGTTACAGTGGGATGACGCACGATGTTTGGATTGCACTAGTGGATGGAGTTCTCCCTAGTTGAGAGGGAGTGTTAAAATTGTACAACTAGGTCCAAACTTCGGGTTGTGCTACTCAGATGACGATCCCAATATTTTTATTGGATTCCTCTTTCGGAGAGGTGTAAGATTGATCTAAATATCATCTCGATCGGATGAGCAGAACATTTACTTTGAATTTATTCCACTTATGTGCTAGGTCGGCCTGGAATAAAATATAGACTTAAATGTCTTAAAGGACGTGTCACACACCCACAAAGATTCCTATATATTGGAGAGACTTAGAGATCATTTTTACACACATTGGTGTGGAGGAATTCTCTCTCTCTGGATAGCGTTGGAGTTGTGATATATATGGACTATTCTTTGTTTGGGTTGATATGGGTTATATGTGTGACACGCTTGGCTGAATGACCTATTGGAGACTTTGCTGGTTGAAGCATCCTGTTGATCACCGTAATGCCACCATTTCCTATCTCTGTTTTGGCTTGTCTTCTATCAATCTATTAGTATGTTCTATCTTCTTCAATATTGTGCCCTAATCTGAAATGGCATAGAACATCTGTAAAAATTAACACCCAACTATCTCTCGAAGAATAGGAAACAATGGTTAAGGGGCAATAAATAAACTTAGGTTACTATAACTAACCCCCCCCCCACCCCCATAAATGAATCAACCTCAAAATACAAAATGAAAAATAAAAAAATTACATTTGTTAGCAAATGAAGCAACCTAGGATTGTGTGCCAAGTGGAATCCCCTTTAAAACATACCTCTTGACCATGGCAAGAAGCTGCACTCTACACAATTAGGCCTAACATCTTTTAGGCCATAAAAGACTTCTTTAGAATAGATCCCTCTTTGTACAAACAAATCAGATGAAGGTGAACACAAGGAATAATACACTACTTGTTGTTTGTTTCTTTTTACACTTAACTCTTTCTTAACTTGATGAGTATCACATTGGAGAAGGGGATATACTAACTAATGAAAATGGCTTCCATTTTCTATTCTAGAATAGCAACATTCTTATGCCAAATAGGCCTCAAAACCTTGCATCAGATCACCAGCTGAGACTACCCATCATATAGCATAATAGCTTTAGAGGGAAATTTTCCTATCATGAATAAACCACACACCATGAGGAAATACTTATGTGCTGTTTTATATTCATAGGAGTATATATCGTGTTTTGCTGTAAAATTATATACATCATGTTTTGTTGTAAAAGGTTTTTGCTGACATATATTCAGGGTCACTATCATCGTATGTTTCATTGACACTTGAATTCCAACCATATGTTTGTTCTTTGGAAATTCCAAAATCTACCATGGTTTCTCTCATAAGATGGTTTAACAATATATTGGCAGAATTAATGCTACGATGCACAACTGGTGGTACAACCCCATAAAATGGTAAAATACTCAATGTTAGATGATCAAATGCTACATGCTACCCAAAAAAACTTAAATTTGGACCCATTTCAAGAGTCATTCAGACCTGTAGATACAATTATCTAGCATGATAGAAACAAGTCTTAGAGTGCATGCTTGGCTGCTCCAACAAAGGCATTACGTCAAGCCCTACAAGAAGTCATTTTTACATGTTCATCTTCCATATTTGATGCCATTAAAATCCTCTGAAAAATATCAGCCTAGGCTCCACCTCCAAGTTTCACATCCTAATCATTGCACTGCTAGAATGAATGCCCCAAATCACTAGAACCTACACATACTTGGTGGTCAGATCTTAGGAGTCTAGCTTAGCTTCAGGCATGGTTTCTAGAATTATTTTAGAATGTTTGAGAGTGTTGACCAAATTTTTCTTTGATTTCAATAAGATGGCAAGCATTATTGAAGCATGTCATAGATATTTGACTATATGATGCCCTAGCAAAACCTAATGGTTAAAATACCCTTGTTATATATGCCCCTATCTATATGATGACAAGCCCTAGATCCTTTTGATGTCCTAGTATTTGTTGAAGAATTGTCCTAATCTTGAAAACCTTAAGAAAGATGCCTTAGACTGCTGGTATATGGGCTAGTTTAACATTGAATAGTTAACTGAAAAGGGACCACTGTGGACCGAAATCAAAGGTTGTTTTGACCATTGTATCTTCTGAAAAAAAGGAGTTGTTTTGAGTTGTTTAGGCCTGTTTTTAAAGGACTAATTGAAAACTATTTTTTTTGTGGAATATTGAGCTCCAAAGACAAACCTTATTATAGTTTCAAGATTTTCTTCATATTAGAAATTGAAGGCCAAAATCAGATCAGTCAAAGGATTTTAGTGAGACCTGTTCTAGGCCTGTGCAAGCTAGTATGGAAGAACAAAATTAATGGTTGATTTAGCTCAGCAAAAGGAATAGATTTGAAAACAAATTTAAAGAGCAGACTTAAGCTAGCCTGGTTTGTCTTAAAGGATAGACTTGAGGACTACCTAAAGCACACACAGTGTTAGCAGAAGAGAAATCAGTGTATAAATGAGTTTCACAACAGAAAAACAAAAGTGTGACAACAGCAGTAACATGAGCCTACTATGGTGGAAATTGCGGACACTCAAAAACTTGTAAATCCACCATAATCTAATGACTGAAATAAATTCAATAATAAGCATGCATAAGACGAAACCTTAAAAATGCAAATTTTAATACATTTGTTGAATAAGTCGACAAAATTTTAGGTCGGCTCTCTAGCACTTAAGTCGGCTCTTAAGGCAACCAACATGTCCTTTCATTGTGGCAAACAACTATAAATACCAAAGTAACCTCGTCACTCCTATTCAAGAAAAACTCGGTCAAGGAAGTACAAACAAAAGTTCAGTAAAGAGGAAAGGTGTTTGGGTTATATCTTGTGAGCTAAATTTAACTTTTGTTACATTCCTTATCTCAGACCTTCGAAGACAGTAATTTTGGCTCTGTAATACTGAGATTCTTGGCCCTTGTGGAACCTATGACACTCGGCCTGTGGAAGTACTAAAATAAACAAACCTGCAACTCTGTTCCTTAAACTTGTAGCACAGTTGCAGACCTGTTGATCACAGAACTGGCCTACTAAAGGCCTGAAATCTCATACCTGCAGCTCTCAACTCCTCTGTAGCTCAGGTCTGTAACCAAAATTTATTACCCTCTATGGAATTTGGCCTATCAATCATTTTAGGACTTCATTTGACCTTTTGAATGTGGATATGGCTCTAATTTGTTGAAACTAGGCTCATAATTTGGAACTATCCTCATATCAGAAGCAGATCCTCCTTTGGTGAAGTATGACCTTAAATTTGTATACCAGATTCCCTTTTGTAAGAGTACAGATCTCATATTAGTGGTAGATCTGAAGACACCACAGTGAAGCAGTTCTTGAACCTTTTAAGAGGTGTTGGAGACATTGTTTTTGTTTGGGCATATTGAACTTGGAGACATTGTTGGTGACTCTTGAAGCACTTCAAGACATTTGTTAAACATAACATACCTTGTGATCATCCTTGGAGCAAACCTTGACAGGCACTCTAGAAGCAGATCTTGGACACTGAAACTGACCTTAGAAGATACCTTGAAGAGTGTTGAAAAAACTTATTGAAGATGTCCTGTGGAGAAGTATCTTTGGAGTCTTTTTTGTGCAGTGAAGATGGATTGCTTGAAAACTTTGTAGTTTGATCATCCCTTGTGATAGCAAAGAAAATTATTTTAGTTTGTGCTAGAGATAGCCCTTGACTTGTGAGATAGTAACCTTGTTAAGGTCATATTGAAGTAGTCTTTGGAAGCAGTTGTTAAAGTTCAGACCTAAGAAATCCTAATTGTAACAACATTGTTGAAGTGCCCAAATGAAGTACCTTGAAGAAGATTCCTTCTGTAGGTGAAGAGTCATGGAGACACCTTTTGGTGCTAAGCTGATGTTAACTTGCATTCCTTGAGCATAGTGAAGAATATCCCTTGTAGGCTTAGAAGTGTTTATGCTAATCAAATTTCCTGAACTATCAAGAAGAGGACCTCCAATGGTCCTTTACCATCTGTCTAAAGCACATTGTGTATTAGATGGCCAGTTGCAGCTGAAATTATCTACCTGGAAAGCCCACTAATGATAACAATCATCAAGGTGTGATCCAAACCAAATGGATTCCCAATTGAATACACTTTTTGTCCTACAAAAATATTTGCAGAAATTTCAACTGCCATGGGTATCAATTTATCTTTTGGTGCATTCATCCATAGCACTGCAACATCGTTATCTTGATCATGTCCAACTACCTTTGTGACATGTGTTGACTGAACACCAATAGTTACTCTCAAATATAACAAGAAATTCCTATCCTGATATGCTTTAGAAATATCTAAAACTGTCTATAATAGTGCTCACTTACCACTTGTAGATTTCATGAATCAGTTTGGAAAGGGTCTCATTAGTAAGATCCAAGATAAGCAGGTGGGAGAACTTTAATTCTGACTATAAGTTTATTTCAAAATAACACATGAAAATGCACCAAAATGCTTGATTAGACTCTTTATAAGTTATAACTACTCATTTGAGCAGCATGCCTCAAAAATGCTTATGCAATTTGGGATATTGCATCAAAAGGCTAATTGCCAACATCATCTCTACTTTAGGTAGATATAGTTGGATGAAAGAGAAGTTTGCTAGCATTGATGCTAAAGTAACAGGGTTGGTTCCTCCAGCTGACAAAAGGAATTTTGGCACTACGAAGTTCGGTTACTAGTTGGGATATTTACACACTGTTGTTGTAGGGACATGAAAGCCATCATTTGGTTGAACACTTTTGTACTCTCCTTGATTGTAAGTTTTGTACTCTCCTTGATTGGAAGTTAGATATCCTACAAACCATCTAATATGGTTAGCCTCCTTTCAAGTAAGGATGGACTTCCTTGACCTTTATAATGATGTTTACAATTTGGGGACTGTTGTAGCTCCTGAAATAGTATCTTGGTTTGGTACCTGATGTGGATCTCATGTTTGAGTGTATGGATAGGCCCATGATTAGAATATCATAATATGATTTGGGCAAGAAATCACCACCTCCTTTGTTTTGTTACTGTAGCAATGAAGATCACTTTGACATTCCTTTTCCAAATTTTCCCTCCAAACAACTCCTAAGGCCTCCTCAAGCTGCCCGTCAAACCGATCCACACAATAGTCATCACTTTGACCCAATACTTGACAAACGCTCGCTCCAAGTTTGTTGCCCAATCACTGTGGCAACTATCATTGGTTTAGGGCATATAACAATGAGATCTGCCCCCTCCTCATTGACTTCCACATGCTGCCCTATCACGATTTACAACTGATCCACAAGTTAGGATCCAACATCTACAAGAATGCACTGAAATACATACCTTAAGCTCATTTTTTTGAGGTCTCCTTCATTGGTGCAATATAGGCCTGGTTAGGGCATCACACAGTCCATTCTTCTAGCCTTCAATTCTGCCCAGAATTGCTCTAGATGAAAGTGGATGCCCTTTGGAAGTACCCTCCTCCTCAACGCTGTTGTCCTGGGCATGAACCAACCCTAACACTGCCCTACGCAACTCTGTTTAGGTTGGTTTAGGCCTGTGGCCTTCCCAAAACAGCCATCTAGGGATGAAATTGTCTCTTCCAAGGGTCTAAACACCCTACATACCCTAAAACATACAAAAATTATCCCCTCTACCTCGGCCATATAGAACAGAAAATTGACCTTCATAACAGTCACCAAGAGTGCCCTGAACTGCCCTCTTCTCCACGATGTCAGCCCTCTTATGTCTGTGGCCCAAAACATAAGTTTTCTTCTCCTCCCTTTGTGATGGAAATGACAAGAGTATTGAAAATATTCACAAGTGTAGGCATCCTATAACATGAAAGGTAACAAGCCTCCTATAACATGAGAGGTAGCAAGCCGGAGGGCCAAAATTCTCCAAGTGCAGCCTGCTTGGGTGCGGTCTTCTACTGGATTAATTCTCACGCCATATGATGGGTAACAGGGTCCACCAATCATGAATTTATTTATTGGTTGGGGATGCCCACCATCTTGGGAGGATATGTTGTCATTTTCCTACCAAATATGTGAGATGTGCACCCACACATGGGGACACCTACCCTGATAATTACTCATACATAAATCAGAAATGACATGTGACAATTTTTGTAAGAGTATTAGACTCAAGTATTCATAGATAACTGTGTTAGATGAAATGATTTAATGATTTTATGTGTTCTATTTCTATCACTGATAAATGCTATAGTCCATTCTCATGTATGCATGAGATTTTTTTTTATCCTTGTCTCTTTTATCTTAGATGGGACTTAGTTGCATTAAGGATGTGTCCCACCCCTAAGGGATGCATCCATGGATGGATCAATTAGTGGATCTATGCTCACTGTCAGTCCCCCCTAAATGGATCCGACCACCATCATATGCAAAATGAAAGTGGTTTGGCTTAGACTTTAGTGTTTCCCTATCCATGAGGTACAAGGAAACTATTGGGGACATCTTGTTTTCTTTTGGGATGTTACCCACATCCTAGAAAATTGGTGATTTAAATGCTCCTGAAGATGGGTAGATATCCCTCAACTATCTGAGGAATGTCTAGTTGCCACTTGTCAAAATTAGTTCCTCTTAAGTGCGCTTGATGAAAAGTGGAAACAAATCTAGCATTCCCTTGGGTGCACTAGCATGGTATACAGAGGAAGGAAAGAAAGCAGTGGTGTTACTATTAGAGCTGTCAGTAAATAAAAAATATTGGCAACAAATCTAACATTAGAGCTGTCCACTTTCACTGCATAAGGCCCATTGAAGAAATACTTTATATTTATCAACATATGAGGCCACCTTCACTGCATAAGGCCCATTGAATAGTTAGTTAACAATCACTCATTGTAAAAAGGATCGACTTTGTTAATAAGGCCCAAAATAGCTAGTAGGCTCTCAATATAAGTGGGCCCATAGATAGATAAGATTTTCTATGGATAGTTATATATTAAGTAGAAGGATATGTAATGTTTTGTCAAGAATTATGTATGTATTTGGAGAATTCCTCTTGGAGGTTGCCCCCTTGAAGTGGAAAGTAAACATAGCTCTCTATTTTTTATCATCAAATAGATCTTTCTTAGGGTTTATTTCTCTTTTCTCTTGTGTTCTTGGGTTCTGCTCTACATTTATGTGATTTATATAAATTGTGGAGTTAATTACACTACAAGGGTGGTGGTTCTTGAGTAAATTCCTTCGGATTCACAAGTTGCAGATATTTTTACAAAGCCCCTAGCAAATGCAAAGTTTAAGATGCTGAGGGAGAGACTAGGTTTGGTGGAGAACACTTTCCTTGCAAAGAAAGAATTTATAGTTTTTATCTATTTCTCAATTATCTCTCTAACACTAATGGCATATCAATAGGACTGATTTATACCATGTAATGATATGCTCCAGTAGATCCATCTTCCTAGTTTCCTATGTGCAACAAATAGAGAGCAAAGTGATGGCTGGACACTAATTTGTTGTGGAAGGAAAGTGGCAATGATATAGAGAGAGAAAGTGAGGGCACATGCATGCTTCCAATTTGCATATACCAGACTCATCCTTGTCCCAAATTTAGAACTATTGTTCAGATTTAGCATTCCAAATAGCTAGAGCTTGCTTTTACCAATTGTAGCATGTAATATCCCCAAATAGGGATAATAGAAAAATAACAATATTTCCAAAACTTGGGCACAGAAAAATCTGAAAATTCATTGGTATATAAAAAATTCTACACTAAACCCAAATTTATATTCAAATCACTGATCTGATTTTTTGCTAAAAGAAGTAAATTTCTAAGTATTTATGAACTTAGAAAAAGTACAACAAATCCCTTTATTTCTGCCCAGAAATTCCAGAAATGAAATACAATGACTTTCTTTAAATTTTTCTGAGTTAAAATAGAATTAAGTATGTACATTTAAACACAAAGTACCTCAGACACTATTTTTTAAACCCTAGTCATCCTCTTGAATGTTCAAAAAGATTAGAGTTGTCATTTGTGTGAATACAAATTTTTCGGTTTTTTATGATTAATCATTAACCTATAAATCTAACAAATCTGTATATGCCCATTACTTCAATAGTTTTGAAAGTAGTAGATGGTATTGGTTGCATATTGTTTAGTTGTCATTTATCATTTGTCTCATTTGATTGTACGTCTTTTGTAGGTTGTTGGCCATGTTTTTCTTGTAATAACGTTTTTGGACATTTTTTCCTGCTGGTGCACTTTTTGGAGGTTTCTCTGACACACGAACCAGCTTAGAGGCACCAAAAGTTTCAGCATTTTGGGTAGCAGTTTCAAAAAAGGAGAATAAAAGTTCTTCCAACGTTTCTGTGAAGAATAATGTTGCAAATATTGGTGATGCTGCCAAGGTAGTTGTCAACAAGAAGAAGAAAAAGAAGTTTTTTTTTTTTTTAGGAAGGCAAATGTTGCAACTCCCACTGGTGATTTATATAATGCTTATAAGGTTCAAGAGGAGGAGGAAGATGTGAACCTTGGCCATGGTCTTTTGTAGGTTGTTGGCCATGTTGTTGGACACTATTGAATTACTTGGAAATTCCCAAGCACTTGCAAGTCATGTAGGAGAGGCTGATGCATTAGCAAGCACTGCAAGAGGTCTTGAAAGGCATCCGAGTGGAAATTATCTACTTGAACGTTGTGGGAGAAATATGGCTAGTTTGGATGATGATAGATGGGCCAAGCCGGTGGATGCTTTTGATGCTGGCTGTGATGTGCAGATGGATGCAGGTCTAAGTGGTTCCTCTTCTATGTTTCAACTTGGTCAAATTTATAATACTGGCTTTGCAAGAAATACTTGTGCAACACAAATGATTATGAATGGCATCCTTCCCGGAGGGCCTTATGTGCAAGCACCATTTCCACAAGTTGGACTAGTGAGAAATAATTTTAATGCTAATAGGTGGAAGCGTGCTTTTGGTTCGCAGAAGGGTTTGATTTCTCCTCCACAGCCTTCTCTGCCCACAATTCATAAATCAGAGAACCGATATGAAGTGGGCAAGGTTTCTGATGAGGATTAGTTGAAAAAATGACAAATTAAATCCATCCTTAATAAATTAAAGCCCCAAAACTTTGAAATTTTTTTTGAACAGGTCAAAGAACTGAACATTGACTCTGCATCATGTCTTCATGGTATAATATCTCAAATATTTGACAAAGCCTTGATGGAGACGACTTTTTGTGAAATGTATGCAAAATTCTGTTTTCAGCCTGCTGCAGGATTACCAGAATTTTATGAAGATAATGAGAAGGTTGTTTTCAAGCGAGTTCTTTTGAACAAATGTCAGGAATAATTTGAAAAAGATGAAAGAGAAGAGGCAGAGGCTAAGAAAGAAGAAGAGGATGGTAAAAAAAGCCTTTCAGTAGAAGAAATACGAGAGAAGAAGGTTGTAGCACAATGATGAATGCTAGTAAATATAAGGTTTATTGGTGAGCTTTATAAAGAAAGTATGTTGACTGAAAGAATTATGCATGCATTCATCAGGAAATTAATTGGTGAATTTCAACATGCAGAGGACGAAAATGTTGAAGCGTTGTGCAAACTGATGAGCACTATTGGTCATATGATTTACCATTCAAAGGCCAAGGAACATATTGATGCTTATTATGATAGGATGACAAAAATGTCCAATACCCAAGGGCTTCCCTCTAGTTTGAGGTTCATGTTGAAGGATTTGATTGATCTGATGAGGAATGGATGGAAACAAAGGTGGAAGGTTGAGGGCCATAAGAAAATAGAGGAAGTGCATAGGGATGCTATGCAAGAACTACTTGGACAGGGAGGCTGCTCTTGAGGTACCAATATGGGACATGCAGGTCGGAGACTTGTGACACCACTTGATCATGGTGTGAGAGGACCTGCGATGCCACCTTACATGGAACATGCACAAATGGGTTCACTTCCATATATGGGTGGGATTAAAGGGCCACAACCCCATATGGGATCACGTGACTATGGATTCACCAGTCAAGATTCTTAGATTGTGGATTAGGATCAATTTGAAAATCGGTCTATGCCAAGCCCTTCAACACACAGAGCTTCTGATGATGGCCACTTGACTCTTGGTCCTAAGGGAGGTCTTGGAAAGGGAATAGGAGGTAGGGCTCAACCTCTGCCATATGCTAAGAGTGCTCTAGTAGATATTCCACCATTCACATCTCCGAGTAATAGACGAATAGGTGTATGTCTGATTTCAGGTTGCAGTTCTACCTGGATGCCAGTTGGTATGAGAGATGAAATTTTGACAAGGACTTATGCTGCAAAAAAACCTTTATTTGCAAAATCACATGTCCAGGAAATAAATGTTTTGGATAATGACAAAAGAGAGTTTAAGAATTCATACTCATCAGGTGACAGAGGTGGAAAGATTGCAAATGTTGAATTTCAACAAGTGACAAGGTTGTGTAAATCATGGCAAAAACAAAGTGGTTGAAATAAGGGTCAAACCATGCTGCCAATAGGAAAATAAAACTGTGCAAAGAAGGGGTGGGCGACATTTTGGTTGGAAAAAAAGGATCTACCAGCATCACCTTGAAGAAGCACGTAGTTTCGAAAGTAGTTTTCTAGGAGAGGTGGGAAGGTATTGTCAAAAGTAATTGGTGGAAGAACTGTGGCCTGCACGCAAGCCTGCACTCGAAAAAAACAAAACAACAAGAATCATAAGGTGGCAACTCACTAAGAAGGAAGAAACACGTGCTAGACTAGTCGACACCACTCAGCCATTGAGAAATTGTGAGGGAAAGGACACACAAATGACCGATAGAAGGGTAGTTGTCAACATAATTAGTTTGTGGATCGAGGGGTGCTATCAGAGCTAGCTAGACCTGTGTCAGTGCAGGTTTAGTAGCCACCACACATGTGGTTGAGTAGCCTAGTTGAAGTCACAGTGATGTGCCGTCAGGCACAATATGATCGAGAATTGGAGCAACTAAATTTGACAAGCTGGGAAATGCATGGATCGTAGTCATAGGTAAGCAGGTGGACTATTGGGTCGGGTGCAAGAGCTCGTGTCAAACTTCTTGCGCCTAAATCCAAAATAGTCTTGCCTTCAAAATGGTGCACATTCTCAAATACAGTTTTTTAATAAGCATACATCCTCACGTGTCACATTTGGGAAAAGAGTTGTAGGGAATCTCCACAATTCTCTTACTGTCCATGTCTTTCCTTGTACCAAATCACCAACATTTGTGCATATCCTTTACTAAATAGCCAATCTTTTCTCTCTTCAAAATCTCATAAGTATAATGAAAATTTTCCTCAAGATGGTGTTTATCAATGAACTTTGCCTCATGAGAAGGTGTCTCATCTCGAGGAGCAATTTTCTCATCAACATACCATTTTGAGGGAATTTATAAAGAAGATGATAGAATAAATTTAAGAGCGATAGTTAAAGATGACTTCATATTTCCCCAGTTTTGTAGGTGAGGTGGGTAATGAGGCATTGATGGATCAAATATCAAAGGAAGAATTACAAACAATTTTGCACTGTTTCCAAAAGTATAAGAACCCTCAGCCACTTCGCAGGACAATATAATTCTTCTAGGGGTTCTATGACTTCCTTCAAACATAGAAATTAAGAATTGCTGACAAATTAAAATACACATGCAGGATTTGGGAGCTTTCAATTCAACATTTAAGGCTTTAATCCCAAAAAATAGACAAGAATGAGATGATTTCAGACCCATATCACTATGTAATTACATCTACAAAATCATTGCAAAAATTAGTGCATGTAGGGTCAAAATCCACTAAGATGATTTTGTGTCATTAGAATAAATTTTCATCCTTCTTGGGAAACAAATCCATTATGGAATAGGAGTAGCCCAATAAGGAATTTATAACATCAAACCAAAAAATTACAAGCAATTTAGTGATTTTGTCTTTCCAAGGCATATGATAGAGAAAATTGGCTTTATTTAGGGCTACTCATCCATATAGGGTTCAATGTGCAATTGGTTAACTAGATAATGAATTTTCTTTCCTCAATATTTTTGCAATTCTAATTAATGGCTCAATCTATTCTTCTATCATTCCTACAAGAGACCATGGGTAGGTATGACTAATGGCTCCTTTTCTATTTTTGACTATACAGTAGGTGGTCTCAACAGAGTTGTAACATAAAAAAATTAGATTCAAATTTTATAGATATAAAAGATAAAAACAAATGTCAAAGTATTTGTTTGATTGCTAATTGACTCTGTTGTGGGCATGTTACATTAAATGTGATTGTAAAAAGGATGGGGAAACAATGCATATTACGTCTTGGATATGGTTCATTCATTGTTAGAGATCGCTTAGCCACTTGAGCCACCGACTTTGGAAATGTTTCTAGTAGGAATTCGTATGGTTTTTAATGTTGTGATTATTTCACCTCATGGTTATTTTGGGCAAGCAAATGTTTTAGGAATGCCAGACACAACATTGGTGGACAGGTAAACAAATATTTTATAATTGCAATTTCCATTCCATGATATCCTCTCTTTATTGTTTGATTGTATTTTGGATGTTTCTTTTGATTTTGTTTTGTCTTTTAACTATGAAATTGAAAATACTTAGTATCATGTTCATTTAAACAAAAACCAAAGCTTGAAGATGAAATTAGTATTACACTATATTAATTGGAATCCTTATAGCTATTTTGTGTTAAAATATTTTCATGACTATCAGAAAAGATTACTTTCATGTTATTTGAGCACATGTTGTTTATGTACTTGACTAAGTTCATGTGTTAGAAAATGAAATGTTGTGAATAAAACGACAAGGATTAAACATCACACCTCATATTATTTGTTTTCACAAATTATCTACAGCTTGAGCTTTTTAGCATATAACTTAGTTGACATGATTTTTCTTAAGCTTTCCTTGAAATTTGAATACTAAGTTACTAAGGTGTTCTTTTCTATATATGGTGAAATTTTCTTTGCTTTGTTTATACAGGTTATTTGGCCACATTATAGTGGCCATTATCGCCCCAATGAAGAAACTTTTTTCGAGTTTCTTACTTGTATGGGGAAAAATGGCTTTGACATTGCTGATGTTGAGGTATATGTCGTATAAAATATTTATAGTCTAATTTAGTTTATATTCTAGTGTTCATTGTCTTTCATGTCTCACACTCTACATTATATATTCTTTTATTTTCAGGAAATGAACCCAGTATTGATGATAATAAGCGGGAATTGAAAAAAGAGGGGAGTAATAACATTTGAGCGACAAATGCAAAAAGAGAGAGAGGAGAACTGGTCTTGTGATACCCTTAGAGCCAATATCCCACATAAGACACACATATAAAGACTGATGGTCAAGTCTTCCGAGTTTGTGAATTCCCCTACAATGCCTTGACAACACAATGATAATGTTTTGAAGTGATGAAACATCATTTTGTGTGTAAATTGTAGTCCAACCAATATTAAGTTGGAAACCCATATTGTAATACTTTAACATTTCATATAATATAATTTATGTGGTTGAAATTATTTATAGTTGCATTTGATATTGTTTAGTATTCTAATTAACATATGCAACTTTTTGTTTTCATATTAGATGAACATGCACATTGTATGACATTTTTTAAATCATACAAATTAATTTATGTTGACTAATAATAAACACAAAAATCAATTTGAAACTACTAAATTAGTAGTTTATATTGATTAATGATGAACACAAATAAAGTGAATATACGACTAAATTAGTCATTTATAATGATTATTAATGAAAGTAAATGAAATGAATATAAACTACTAAATTAGTCGTTTATATAATGAATATGAAACTACCAAAAAAAGATAAATGACTACTGCAAATGATAAATTTGTGATTGCAAATGACGACTAAATTTTGCATATATACGACTATTAGTAGCTAATTTACAGTATCTTATAACACAACCAAAATGTAGTCATATTTCTTCGGTCATTAATTAGTTTCAAAATATGACTAAAACTTGCATATATATGACTATTAGTAGCTAATTTACAGTATCTTATAACATGACCAACATTTTGGTCATATTTCTATGGTCATTAATTGGTTTTCTTGGGTGATCATATAGTAATATATTTTGTTGTATATTTGGTCATTAATTATGACAATTAATGACAAAATCAAAGATTAAATCAATGACCAAATTAATGATCAAATCAACGACTAAATTAATGATCAAATCAATGACTAAATTAATGAACAAATCACTGACTAAATTAATGATCAAATTAATGACCAAATATACTACTAGACAACAAAATTGAGATAACCAATTAATGACTAAGCTAAAAATGACTAAAAGTTGGTCGCGTTATAAGATACTGTAAATTAGCTACTATTAGTCACCGACCAAAAAATAGTCATTTATATGCAAATTTTAGTCATTTTTTTAGTAATTAATTAGCTATTTTCTACTAGCGAATGGAATATTGATAATATAAGTACATTCCATATCAGATAAATGATTGATATGATGTTTACAGAGTACAAGCTTATGTGCCTGAGAGGAAAAAATTAAATTGAAGCTTGTAAAACTCTCATCCAATGTTTTACTGGCAGTCTCCTACGATGGTGGGAAACTGAAACATCTCCAGCATTGATCACAAAAATGGAAAGTGAACTTCTGAAAGATGAATTTGGGGAGATAATTCACAATGCTGATGGTACACCACAGAATAATATGATTGGAGCTCTCACCTCCATGATTCAAGAACACTGGTGTGGTTCTGAAACATAAATAGCAGACAAGCACGAAATGATTATGATGAATCTTAAGTGCAATAAATTGTCACGGTATGAAGATTTCCATAGAGACTGGATGCAACGCATCTATGAGGTAACAGATCCTAAAAATATTCTTTGGAAACAAGTATATATAGCAGCCCTTCTGTCTAGATTTGTAGACTTGTTACGTCTACAAGATGCTTTCCAGTTGCCCTTTGAATCTTTTACATGGGGAGAAATATATTCCATTGTTACTAAAACTCTGGTTGGTTTGTGCACAAGTTATAAAGTTAACAAGTCTTTGGAAAAGCTTTCTAGACTGCCTGACAGTAAGTTAATTTGCAGTAAATATGGCCTTAACATTGATGATCCTCCTGTAAAAATAAGGAGAGCAAAAAGAAAAGCAAAGAAAGCTAGTAAGAAATTCAGGAATAAGCTAACTAGCGGGAAAAGAAGGGTCACCTCTGGACCCAGAAAAGTAAGAAATGGATATTACAATTATGTCCCTAAAACACATTATTACAAGCCATCTAACATCCATCTCCATTCCCACAAACAAGATAGATGGAACAAACTAACCAAATTTTGGGTTGCTGCTACTAGAAAAGTAATCCCAGCCAAATTTTGGGTTGCTGCTACTAGAAAAGTAGTAGGGTTGGGGGATAAAACCTTTAAATATGAAGTTCCCAGAGCTGCCATGTGTTTTTGTCAGCAGTTTATTAAGTTAAAATTTGCAGTAGCAAACATTCCTGTTGATTGAATATTAGGAAATGTCTTTCTGGCAGCTGTGGAACCACGTTGTTCAGTCAGATTAAAAGGAAATAGAGCAGGATACTTCATTATTGTCCCTACTTCTGAGGGAAGTCGGAAAAGAATTGAAATGCCATATATTTCAAATCCTAGAGTCTCTACTATGGTTCAGGCTACAAAAGAGCTAGATAAAGATGAAACCAAACTGACTGAATTGAAAGATTTAAAATCTACTATCCAGATAGGAGAACAATTAAAAACTCTTATAGTCATTAAAAAAATCTCTAAATTAAAAAGAAATATTGAATAAGAATGTTGTTTATAGGATCCCAATTCTTTCTGGCACAAAAATAAACATAGTGTTGATCTTCCATATAAACCAGGATATGAGGGAAGGCCTTGCAAGAGCATAGCTATTCCTATGAACAAGGAATACAGAGATCTCTGTGAGAAAGAGATCAAGCAGTTATTGGATAGAAAGCTAATAAGAGAATCTGAAAGTCCATGGCACTGTTATGGATTCTATGTGAATAAAAGGTCTGAATAGATTAGGGGTATCCCAAGACTAGTCATAAACTACAAACCCCTAAATTCAATCTTCCAAAGGTTGCTTGCCTTTTTCCAACTGAGCTACTTGATGTTTAAGAGTAGAGATTTCTATTTTAAGATTGTGAATTTATCTACTTACCTCCCCCGAAGTGAGTGCACAAACTTTAGATTGCAATTGATCACGCTGGAAGGCTTTAGTGTTTTTCTCATAAGAGGCATCCACAAAGATAGGCTTTTTTCCAGATGCTTTGCCGGAGCTGGAGGAATGGACTTGATTCATAAATGTTTCAAGAAGCTTATCTTTCATTTCTCCTTCTTCCATGGCATGAATTTGTGACAGAATTTTTAGTTCTTCTTCATCAGTAGTCTGAGCCATCAATACTTTTTCTTTCTGATGATTCTGTTCTTCAAAAGAAATGTCACTTGAATAATCAGAATCAGAGGAATAACTACAATGACAGTCATCTAAATCTGAACATAAACATTGCTTCATATGAGTATTTAATTCTTCTATGGATGATTTAGAAGAAGAGGAACTACAAGAATCATAAGATGATTCTTCAAGCTGTTGTTGTTGAATTTGTTCACGAATCACAACATTTGGACAATGATCAGTTTTGTGATTCCTAGACCCACATCTCATACATAACATTTGGGTTTCTATCTTAACAGCTTTCTTTTGTTTATTCCGAGGCTGAGATTTCTTGCCTCTGTTCTTTCTGCATTCTTCACCATCTGGACATTTGTTTGAAGTATGGCCTGTTTTCCCACATAACCAACAGGTTAGTTTTTTCCTTCTATCTTTTTTGTGGGAATGGAGATGGATGTTACCCTCTATCCCCTTAGGGATATGTTTGCATCTGCTTCTATTCATGTGATTAATTCTACTGAATTAGAACAAAGGTATTTAGCCCTTGATGTGTTAGAGCATTAATGTTGATTCTGATACATCCCAAATGCAAGTACTGAGTTTTAATCCTTTTGGCTTCGGCTTGAAGTTGCTTAGAATTAAGAAGAGGAATGGACTATACACATTCGGAGTTCTCTTGGATTTGACTAATGGATTCCTTAATGGAAATTCTAGTGGAGTCTTTTAAATGGAAAAAACTAAGATCTGAATATACTTGAGAAGCATCAATACTAGGGAGCTTCCATCTAGAAGATGGTTGTGATTTTTCATATTCTAATTCAGCGGAATTAATCACATGACTAGAAGCAGATGCAAACATATCCCTCAGGGGATTTTCTTCAGCTTTATCTTTCTCATCTAATTCTTGGAAAGAAACATATCTTCTGGCTGGATCCATTTATCAACAAAGAGCTTAGTATTTGAGTACTAAACTTCACGAACCAGATGACACTTCTGGCTCTGATACCATTTTTATGTAGGGGCTTCTTGACTGAAGCTTGCAACAGCAACACAGGTTGATTGGCCTTCTTGAGTCTCTTATTTGTCTATGCTTGTTCACCCATACACAAACCCATACATGAACCTACTTAGGTATTTCATTCTCCGTTAACCTTTCACATGGCTTCCCTCACCTTTAATGGTCCGACATCCCTTCTACCCTTTGGCGAACTTATGGCGAACCTCTGGTATAAGCAAGTAAGATAAGAAACAGATCTTCTGGCTAAATCCATTTATCAACAAAGAGCTTAGTATTTGAGTACTAACCTTCATGAACCAGACGACACTTCTAGCTTTGATACCACTTTTACGCAGGGGCTTCTTGACTGAATCTTGCAACAGCAACACAAGATACCTGGCTGATTCATAGACTCAGTCTTTGAACATGAAACACACAAACCAATGGACTCCATATTGATCTAGAAACTTTAGGTTCTTATCAATTCCGATCACCCTGATACGCAGGCTTCTTAGATCTCCTAAGACTTAGATATTTCAATCTCCTTTGTGGTGCAAGCAGTTCAGACTGGACGTCCGTAGTTGCAGATCAAGAAGGGAAGATCTTCAGATCTCTTACCAAAAACACAACAAACACAATACTCTATCACACACTCACTCTAACTCTGAATGCCTCATGAATGAGCCTTACCCTCATTATATAGCAAAGGCAAGGGGACAAACATTCCTGTAGGACCCGTGACTTGGAGATGGAATCATTGTTTTCAGGTAACGTCGAGGCGACATACGCACAAAAATTCCAAATCCGGACAAAATTATGTGGGGGCAAGAGACATGCAAAGCATAGTGGATACTTTTTGTACAGAAAGCCCACGAGAAAACTGTTTATTAAAAGAAGGAAGCTTTTACTGTAAATCCCTCGAGAAAACAGGTCACAATTTACTTGTGACAAGGTATCATAGACACTATGGATACTTTTGGATGGAGTCCACGAGAACCATTTATGACGGATTATCTAGAGGAGTAATGCCGGGAAATCGATATCTTTTATACAAAGGCTCATCGCATGCTTTAGTATAAATCCTTCTAACTATCATGGGTTTGTTTAATACAATTTGGTGTTTAATCTTAGTCATGACCAACCATTCGTAATGTCTAGTCATATACTGGTGTAAAACTTGATTTTATGTTAGTTGAAGATCACCAACAGTTCTGTAAGGAGTATGGAAGCACTCAGGAATATTTTTCTCTAAACACCAATCGCAATGTAACTAAAAATATGATTCATAATAAACAGGATCAATGGTTGTATTGTTGATGCCGAAATCACTCCACCAGTCTTGTATCCAATCACACTGTTGATTTTGTTGCATAATCCAAGTTGAACCAAATTTCAGCTTTGTGTAGTGGGTTTCATTTTTCCCATATACATTTAACATATCCCACCAGAGCTTTTTATAACCTGTAAAATTATATATTGTGTCAGGAAAAATAAGATTTGGATCTCCTCCTGGCCATTGGGAAAAATTAAGTCTATGTGTCCAAGCAGGATTTCTGGTTCTGTTAATACAAAAATATTTGTGATATATTCTACGTATGTCACTTCCTTCAGACCATATCATGGTGATGTCATGGAATTATGCTCATAGTGTTTCTTCTGTTTGATGAGCTGCTACCATGCTTCTGGAATACACCATATCATGGATCCATCTGCTACCTTTGGGATACACCTTTCTCTCAGGAACTAGGTGTAGGATGTTTGTATGATTCTGCAGATTTGCATCCAAAACTTTAGTGTTTCTAAGCTGCCAAGTTGGCTTCCATTGATCACAATATTCTCCCCAACTCTTATCTTCAGGAATGGACGTAAGTATTTCCTTTTGTTGATTAGGGTCCCATTCAGTTGCAATCACCATTATATGTTCTTGTTGTTGGATATGCTCTCTGTTGAGAAAGTCTGGCAGACAATTTTCAGATCCCTTAATGTGTTCTACATCAAAGTCAAAATTTGCAAATAAGGCCTACCATCTGGAAAAATTTTCTTCACCTGGATTTTTGATGTCTTTTGTTAACACTTTCTTTAAAGCAGAAGCATCTGTTCTTAATAAAAAATTTCTATTGACCAAATGAATTTCAAATTTATCAATAGAATTCCATGCAGCTTTTACCTCCCTTTCAATGGCAGAATAATTTTTCTATGCTGGGCTCCATGTTCTGGAGGCAAACTGGATTACCTGTTCTTCATCATCCTTCTTTTTCTTGAGCACTCCTCCCCATCCTAAATCGTTGGCATCTGATTCAAAAATTTTAGAAGAACTATCATCACCAACATACAGAATTGGAAGAGATTTTACCTTGGCCTTTATATTTTTAATAGCATTTGTATGAGTACTAGTCCAAGGCGAAGGATTTTTTCTCAGTCTCTGATTCAAAAGATTTCTATCTTTTGCACAATCCTAATAAAAATTATTGGCATAGTTTAGACATCCTAGAAATCTCTGAAGCTAGGTTTTATCTATAATGACATCAGGAAAATTTTCTGCAAATTCAAGGGCATGCCTTTGGAGAGATATCTGGCCATTTTGGATTGTGTGACTGAGGAACTTGATAGAAGTTTGAAATAATTCAATCTTCTTTTTACTTAAAACAAGACCATTTCTTTTTACCACTTGTAGGAAAATTTGTACATGTTTAAAGTGGTCATGAATATTCTTAGAGAAAATAATAATATCATTTATGTACACCATTAACCAGTCAAAATAAGGTTTAAAAATTGAATCCATTACTTTATGAAACTTTGAAGGAGCGTGTTTCAGACCAAATGGCATGACATTCCATTCATAGTGCCCTACAGGAATGCTGAAGGTAGTTTTGAATTTATCCTTTTCTCCAATAGCCACTTGCCAGAATCCCGACTTGAGATCAAACTTTGAAAATATCTTTGCTCCTACAATTCTTGATATCAAATCACCCTTGTGAGGTATTGGATAGGTATTATCAGCTAAGACTGAATTTAGGGGTTTGTAGTTTATGACCAGTCTTGGGACACCCCTAATCTGTTCAGATCTTTTATTCACATAGAATCCATAACACTTCCATGGACTGTCAGATTCTCTTATTAGCTTTCTATCCAATAACCTCTTGATCTCTTTCTCACAGAGATCTCTCTATTCCTTGTTCATAGGAATAGCTCTGCTCTTGCAAGGCCTTCCCTCATATCCTGGTTTATATGGAATATCAACACTATGTTGCTTTCTGTGCCAGAAAGCATTGGGCTCCTCTGAACAACATTCTTCTTCAATCTTTCTCTTTAATTTATAGATTTTATTAATGACTATAGGAGTTTTTAATTGTTCTCCTATCTGGATAGTAGATTTTAAATCTTTCAATTTAGTTAGTTTGGTTTCAGCTTTATCTAGCTCTCTTATAGCCTGAACCATAGTAGAGACTCTAGGATTTGAAATATATGGCATTTCAATTCTTTTCTGACTTCCCTCAGAAGTAGGGATAGTAATGAAGTATCCTGCTCTATTTCCTTTTAATCTGACTGAACCATGTGGTTCCACAGCTGCAAGAAAGACATTTCCTAATATACAATCAACATGAATGTCTACTACTACAAATTTTAACTTAATAAAATGCTAATCAAAACATATGGCAGCTTTGGGAACTTCATATTTAAGGTTTTTATCCCCCAACCCTACTACTTTTCTAGTAGCAGCAACCCAAAATTTGTCTTGGATTACTTTTGTATTGAAAATATTGATATCTACACATGAATCAATTAAAGTTATTAGAGAAAACACTCCCCCTTTAATGCAGACATTTATGAGGACATGATGTTGTTGATATTCTATTGCTAATATCCTCATTTCTCTGAAACCTACTGTGGGATCTCTTTTTCCCTCATTTATTTCAACTTGAGATTCAGTAGATTTTGGTGCAGAAAGCAGAGTGTATGCAGTTGTGCATGCATAAATATTTTGTGCCAAAGGCTACTTGCCTTTTTCTAACTGAGCTACTTGATGTTTAAGAGTAGATATTTTTGTTTTAAGATTGTGAATTTCTCTACTTACCTCCCCCAAAGTGAGTGCACAAACTTTAGATTGCAGTTGATCACACTGGAAGGCTTTAGTGTTTCACTCATAAGAGGCATCCACAAAGATAGGATTTTTGGCGAATGCTTTTCTGGAGCTGGAGGAATGGATCTGATTCAGAAATGTTTCAAGAAGATTATCTTTCATTTCTCCTTCTTCCATGGCATGAATTTGTGACATAATTTTTATTTCTTCTTCATCAGCAGTCTGAGCCATCAATACTTTTTCTTTCTGATGATTTTGTTCTTCAAAAGAAATGTCACTTGAATAATCAGAATCAGAGGAATAACTGCAATGAAAGTCATCTAAATATGAACAGAAACATTGCTGCATATGAGTATTTAATTTTTCTATAGATGATTCAGAAGAAGAGGAACTACAAGAATCATAGGATGATTCTTCAAGTTGTTGTTGTTGAATTTGTTCATGAATCACAACATTTGGATAGTGATCAGTTTTGTGATTCCTAGACCCACATCTCATTCATAAAATTTGGGTTTCTATCTTAACAACTTTCTTTTGTTTATTCTGAGGCTGAGATTTGTTGCCTCTGTTCTTTCTGGATTCTTCACCATCTGAGCATTTGTTTGAAGTATGGCATGTTTTCCCACATAACCAATAGGTTAGTTTGTTCCATCTATATTGTTTGTGGGAATGGAGATGGATGTCAGATGGCTTGTAATAATGTGTGTTAGGGACATACTTGTAATATTTCTTTCTTACTTTTCTGGGTCCAGAGGTGACCCTTCTTTTCCCACTGGTTGGCTTATTCCTGAATTTCTTACTAGCTTTCTTTGCTTTTCTTTTTGCTTTCCTTATTTTTACAAGAGGATCATCAATGTTAAGGCCATATTTACTGCAAATTGACTTACTGTCAGGCAGTCTAAAAAGCTTCTCCAAAGACTTGTTAACTTTAGAACTTGTGCACAAACCAACCACAGTTTTAGTAACAATGGAATATATTTCTCCCCAAGTAAAAGATTCAAAGGGAAACTGGAAATCATCTTGTAGATGTAACAAGTCTACAAATTTAGATGGAAGGGCTACTAGATATACTTGTTTCCAGAGAATATTTTTAGAATATTTTACCTCATAGATGTGTTGCATCTAGTCTCTATGGAAATCTTTATACTGTGACAATTTATTGCACTTAAGATTCATCAGAATCATTTCGTGTTTGTCTGCTATTTCTGTTTTAGAACCACACAAGTGTTCTTGAATCATGGAGGTGAGAGCTCCAATCATATTATTCTAAGGTGTACCATCAACATTGTGAATTATGTCCCCAAATTCATCTTTCAGAAGTTCACTTTCCATTTTTGTGATCAATGTTGGAGATGTTTCAGTTTCCCACCATCGTAGGAGAGTGCCAGTAAAACATTGGATGAGAGTTTTACAAGCTTCAATTTTATTTTTGCCTCTCAGACACATAGCTTGTACTCTGTAAACATCATATCAATCATTTGTCTGATTTGGCCCGTACTTAAATTATCAATATTCCATTCTCGATGAGAGTCTGGATAGAAAGTATGGGTTTCTGGAAGCTTTCCTTTTCCACTAAGATCAGGAGCAGAATATCTAGTAAACTAGCTCTCTAATGGCTCATAGATTGGGAATATCTATGATTCTGACTATGGTTCCTTAAACAAGGAAGAAATGGTAATATTTTCTAAAGATTCTTCCTGAGAAGGCTGGGAAACTTCTCTAGGCAAAAAATGGGGAAATCTGTCAACTGGCTTGATAGGATGTTGAATTTGTACATTTCTCTTATGCAAGAATGAAGCAAGAACAGGCTTTTCAGATTTGGATATATTCATATTATCAAACTTTTCAGACAAGTCTGTTATGAGTCCTTTTGTAGAGAATATTTCTTGTATAACCTTGCCCTCTACTTCATCCATTTTACTTAAGGACTCTATTACATAAATTTTCAAAACAGAAGAGGAAAACTGAATATTATTCAAATAATTATTTACATTATTGACTGAAACTTGTAAACTGTCAAACTATTCTTTCACAACAGAAGTTTTAGCAGAGTTCATTTCCAATCCCTTAATGGTAGTGTTAGTCCATTTTAATTGCTCACTGGATTTTTGGATTTTGCCATCAATGCCTAAAGCATTGTCATCCTTCAAAACTAGAGGAATAGCTTTTGCTAAGTTTTGGGCTTCTCCAAGGATGATTCCTTTGTAAGGAGGAAATGTGGATGAGGTTTCAATCTTACTACTATCTAATGCAGACCAAGAGTGCTGAGCAGATGAAGAGGATGTAGTGTCAGTCATTAAAACATTCTCAGATTGCTTCATACTTTTACAAACATAAAAGGATATCCAAGAATGAGACTCTTCCATAAATTCTTTCCATTCTTGAGATAATCTGAGTTTTTCTTCACTGGTATGAGTGAGGCCAAAATATTTTTTCTCTGGATGGGTGTAAAAATCCCAGTTTAACATCTCTTTCATCCACTGGGTACCTACTTTATGTTTCTTACATCCATCCATCAGAGTGAATAATTTGTGCATCTCTGCGACTGACGGCTTCTTGCAATCTTCTAGTAAGACACCAAATTTGGATTTTGGAATTAAGTCATTCAGTTGTTCTAGATAGCCTAGACCATATCTTGGCATATTTGGTGGTCTCATCTGGCTGAACATTTCTGTTAACTTCAGATCTTCTTTTTCTAAAGAGGGTAGCAAGTGCATCATCATAACGTGATCAAATTCATGTGGGAAGGGAATATCTGAACACTTTGGATTTGGACAAGGGTTTACAGATGTAGAAGTTGGGGCTTCACCTATCCTAGGATTATGGTTAGCATGAATGAAAAATTCTTCAAGACTACTCAAATTTACAGGGACTTTTCACTCAGGGCAAATGACTTCAACAGTGGAAAAAATTACAATTTGGGCAAACTCAAATAAAGAAATATGTTTATAATAATTTGAGACAAAACTGGAACAAGCAGTATCAACTTCAAGGGGATCTCTGTACAATGGGGAACTTCTACATGCTTGGTCAATCCTTTTTCTATCTATGGTAGATCTTTGGGGAAAAGATAGAACAGTAGAGTCTTGGTCTTCTTGGATATTTTCAGAAGTGATATTTCTCATGCTTGGAGGTTTGGGATTTGATACAATCCAGTTCTCAGGGAAAGTAAGATCTTCCCATCTGATAGTCTGATGTTATACTTTTTTATTTTTGGAATCAGTTAGAACAACAACGCTCGACTTTGAATCCTTACTGGGTGTGTGGAGAACTGTAGGATAGAGGGTGTTGGTATGACGAAAACATCCTCTGGTCTAAATGGCTATATTATGTCTTTTTCTTGTCATATCAAATCCAGTGGTCTGGATTTGTAACTGAAGGATATTGTCGATTGTTTCATCAAAGACATATACAGAAAAATTTGGATAACATTCAAAATAGACTGGGCCATTCGACAATGGGGCAATTATTCCTCCAATCAAGGAATCGGTATACTTGTTATGTGTAAGATCTCTAACAGTGGCTAGAACAAAGGTATTTAGCCCTTGATTTTTTAGAGCATTAATGCCGATTCTGATACATCCCAAATGCAAGTACTGATTTTTAAGCCTTTTAGCTTTGGCTTGAAGTTGCTTAGAATTAAGAAGAGGAATGGACTGTACACATTCGGAGTTCTCTTGGATTTGACTAATGGATTACTTAATGGAAATTCTAGTGGCGGATTTTAAATGGAAAACACTAAGATCTTAATATACTTGAGATGCATCAATACTAGTGAGCTTCCATCTAGAAGATGGTTGTGATTCTTCATATTCTAATTCAGCTAAATTAATCACATGACTAGAAGCAAATGCAAACATATCCCTAAGGGGATTTTCTTCAGCTTTATCTTTCTCATCTAATTCTCGGAGAGAAACAAATCTTCTGGCTGGATCCATTTATCAACAAAGAGCTTAGTATTTTAGTACTAACCTTCACGAACCAGACGACACTAAAGTTTTGGATGCAAATCTGCAGAATCATACAGACATCCTACACCTAGTTCCTGAGAGAAAGGTGTATCCCAAAGGTAGCAGATGGATCCATGATATGGTGTATTCCAGAAGCATGGCAGCAGCTCATCAAGCAAAAGAAACACTAAGAGTAGACTTCCATGACATCACCATGATATGGTCTGAAGGAAGTGATAGACGCAGAATCTATCACAAATTTTTTTGTACTAACAGAACCAGAAATCCTGCTTGGACACATAGACTTAATTTTTCCCAGTGGCCAAGAGGAGATCTAAATCTTATTTTTCCTGACATAATATATAATTTCGTAGGTTATAAAAAGCTCTGGTGGGATCTGTTAAATGTATATGGGAAAAATGAAACCCACTACAGAAAGCTAAAATTTGGTTCAACTTGGATTATGCAACAGAATCAACAATTTGATTGGCTACAAGACTGGTGGAGTGATTTCGGCATCAACAATACAACCATTGATCCTATTTATTATGAATCATATTTTCAGTTACATTGTGACTAGTGTTTAGAGAACAATATTCCTGAGTTCTTCCATACTCCTTGCAGAACTGTTGGTGATCTTCGACTAACAGAAAATCAAGTTTTGCACCAGTATATGACTAGACATTACGAATGGTTGGTCATGACTAATATTAAACACCAAATTGTATTAAACAAACCCATGATAGTTAGAAGGATTTATACTAAAGCATGGGATGAGCCTTTGTATAAAAGATATTGATTTCTTGGCATTACTCCTCTAGATAATCCGTCATAAATGTTTCTCATGGACTCCATCCAAAAGTATCCACAGTGTCCACGATACCTAGTCACGGGTAAATTGTGACCAGTTTTCTTGAGGGCTTTCTGGTAAAAATCTTCCTCCTTGTAATAAACAGTTTTCTCGTGGGCTTTCTGTACAAAAAGTATCCACTATGTTGATGAGCATCGTTCATTCATTGTATTATTTATTTAGCTATTTTCATGATTTGACATTTAATATAAATATTTAACATTTATGTGGAGGTTAAATTGAAAAAATAAAACATTAAAAGTAATAACTAAAAAGTTAAAAGTAATAAATAAAAAGTTAAATGTAATTAAAAAAAAAAATTAAAGTCAATTTGTTATATATTGATTTTGTTATTAACTTGTGAACAAATTTTGCTACAATACCATGGGCTAATACCATCTGCCACTGCACCTTCATGGAATTCTTAATTTTCACTATCAGGATCTTAGTTACATGTTTGGAAAGTTTACGGATAAGGTGCATGAACAATATTTTACAGGTTTGAAGATCAAAGAATTGGAAATTGTTCAGATATTTGATTTTCAAATCAAAATATTTGAGAATTGTTGTCATTGTTGCTACAACTACAAGGTGAAAGAATGGAGTTATCATCTTCAGCTATTCTTACTCCGTATAACTACTTCCAATTGAAGCCAAAGATTTTGCTTCACCTTAAAGGAAAATTCTTGCATCAGATAGTTATGAATACAAAATCTGAACCCAATTCCTCCGTTGAAAAATCCAAATACTTTGATAAGATGGACGAGACTTTTAGTCTTCTATTGTTGTCCATATCTCGAGCATTGTGTTTCCATGTGGAAACATGCAATACTTCGATTGAGGTTTGGACAACCTTGGAGAATTTATTTGGAAAGCAGGATGAGATGCAAGCTCATATTCTAAAAAATGAGCTAAATTCCTTAGATCCAAACAAATTTGAGAGAAAATTCAAGATTTCTTTACGAAATTCAAATCATTGCTTCTACAATTACATGATTGTGGCATTAATAAATCCAAACATGAAGGTCAATTGATCATTTCTATTTGTCTAAATTAGGCCCTGAATCTATTGTTTTTGTTTTTACATTTCATACTGTTAGACTTGCAACTGGAGATGAATGGAAAATGCCCAAACTTGATGCATTTATTGAGTCTCTCATTCACAAGCAGGATAAGCTCATCAAAATGGGTTCATTAAAGTATTCAAATGCACATGAAGTTTCCATGCATGAGAAAGGAAAGTCGAACTCGAATCAAAATCAACAATCCAATGGCAAAGGAAAGCCAAGAGATCTTGATCCAAGAAAGGGACGAAATCCATCCAAAACCTCCAGATGATTCTTCGAGCTTCATGGGTAACAAGGGAAAAAATTGAAACTCCAAGTGTCCTTATTATAATATAGGTTATCATCATTCATCTGAAATGATTGTATTATTTTTGTTGTGCTAAGTGTCTTTTCAGTTTAAAAACATGTGCATAATTGTCTCTTTAGTTTGCATAAGGATTAAGGTGGTTGTCCATGAATTGTAGATGATTTTTAATGAATTAGAAGCATGAAATAACCATAAATAACACTGAACAACAGTGTAAAATAGAGAAATAAGTCACCACATGAAATTTATACAGCAGGCATGATGAAGAAGTTCACCCCTCCTGGGCTACATCTGTTGGTCCAACTCCCAATGGCATGTCCATATTTCATTATGCTCAAAATTTTGCTATTAAATGTAGTTACAATGCTATAATGGTTTTTTTCTCTACACCAATGGCTCTAGAATGCTCCAATTAGTCAAAAATGATTCTTCATTCACTCATAATGGGTGAAAATTAAGTCTCCTACACTTTTTCTCAGTTTCACCTAGGAAAGCTCCACTAAAAGTGGAGAACTCCATTTAACTGGAGTTAAAATAGCATATGCCACCAAAAATGGCGCACCCGCTAACTTCCCACCAAATTTTCTGTAGCATTAAAAGTTTTGGTTGGGCACATGCACCCCCAAAACCCATGGTTAACATAACAAATGGGTGGAACCCAAGGCATATAACTGCAGTTGAAACAGTCGGAACTTTGGTTGAGTTGTGGGTTGATGTGTTGGTTAGCGAAGACCGCGTGGTTTGGTTGGTTACAAACGTTGCCATCTAACATGTCAGAACATTGGCAGGTTTTGTAGACCGCACGGAATAGTTAGAGTCAAACTTTGCCATGTGAGCACACGTTGTGTGGACCGCTGTCGGGTTGGGACCACTGGCGGTTCCCAACCCCTGACTCAATTTTCAACGCATAATAAATATAACCTGACTTCCATTACAGTTAAGAACCATCAAGCAGCTTGAGTGGTAAGTTCTATGCATGCCTGAAAGGAGGTCTCGGGGTCAAACCCTCTAGACCCTCAACAAAATTTTATAATGCCATTTCAGGCACACGTGGTGGCCTTAGGGTTGGCCACGTGTTACACTCTAATTGGCTCTCCCAAACCTGTACAACGAATAAAACAATGACACTTGTCATCCATTGATTAGCCGGTGGAAAGGAATATTCTTTAGAATATTCTTTTTTCTAACAGTACCTCCACCTTGCTGACTATGCATCCCAATGAAACCTGGTCAAACTATCGAAAATTTACCTGTTTTTCATTTTGATCAGAATGTGATATCTTCCTCATATGACATCAGTTTTTCGAACCGTTCATGGCACTGAAATCAGGAAGACGAGATCTACAAAACCATCCTAGTTTTAACACAATCCTGTAACTTTTAATTTTGAGCAAAATTTATGAACTCCTAATCATTCCTCCCCATTGGGAAGCCTTTGGACCACAAAAGACTTTATTACATGTTCACTAGATGAGGGTGAAGCTCCCTCACCTTTCCAAACTCCATCCATTTTTCCTTGCTTGGTTTAGTGCCTTTGAGCCAAACTCGAAGGTAGTCAACACTTCCCCTCTTTGATGCTCTTGTCCTCCTGTCAAGAATTGTATCTTCTTTGAGCTCATCCAGAAATTCTGGTGAGAAATATTCAATAGAAGGTAGTTGACCATCACTTCCTTGATTATCGATCAAAGGTGGCTCATACAACCGTATTTTTTCAACATTAACAACTTAATACATTTGCATGTAAGAAGGCAAGTCAAGTTGGAATGCATTATTACCAACTTTCTTTATGATCTTGAAAGGACCATAGCGAATGGGTTTGAGCTTTTTACCTTACCCTTGCATCCTTTATTTGCTAATGTGAAATCATACCTCATCTCCCTCTTGAAACTTGTGATCAACCCAGTGTTTTTCATGCCTCTCTTTGTATTTTATTTGAATTTTATCAAGATGTTCTTGAACTTGTTGATGTATAATCTGAATTTGCTCAATGAACTTTCAAGCCTTATCAATGTCACTATGGCCATCAATTGCAACATCGTTCCCAAAGATGAAGTCTAATGGTTATTTTGGCAAATACCCAAAGCATACTTCAAAAGGTGAGGTTTGTGTTGAAGGGTGCTTTGCCCGGTTGTAAGCGTGTTGAATGTAATGCAGTTGTTCATCCCACAACTTAGTATTTTTGCTACAATATCCTCTCAATAGATGCACAACTGTTTTGTTCACCACCTTGGTTTTTTCATCTGTTTGTGGATGAAAATCGGTACTTTTTTCAACTTTGTGTCCATCATTCTCCATGGATTTTACCAAAAATTCCAAATGAACCTGGAATCCTTGTCACTAACAATAGAAGTAGGCAATCCATAATGAACCCAAACATTTTGAAAATAAATTTCAGTAGTTTGTAAGTATACACATTTTACTGAATCTATCCACAACTACATAAAGATAATCATGATGCTTTCTTGACATAGGTAAACCTCCAACAAATTCCATGGAGACAATCTCCCATGGCCTTGATGGTACCGGTAGTGGTGTGTAAAACCCAAGCTTTCTATTACTAGGATTACTTTTTGCACACATCGAACAACCTCTTATAAAACGTGACACTGATCCAGATTTATGCAGGAACACAAGGGAATACATAAATAACCATAAACATAGAAATTCAGTAGAAATAAGGCTTCATTTCATTAATATCAAATCATAGAAATATGCTTACAAACATGATGGAAATAAAATAGCTAGGGTGCTGGTAGCAAATCTCTGAGAAGAGATGTGGCGGCTACAGACCTCTGAATTGTGTTACAATGAGGCTCGAGGGCCTATTTATTATGGAGAAACAATGTATAACTCTAAACGTCCAAAAACCTAACCCTAGGAGATGAAGCACCAAAACTATGTGCCCCGTTTGGTGTTTCAAATTCCCGGGGACGTAACTTCGGCATACTATCTCCATTTGGGGCTTCAAAATGGCTCTGGAAGTTCAAGACCCGAAAAGCTGCTAAAAATAGTAAGTTGTGAAAAAAACTGAAAGAGACAATGGTGGGGCCCCAAGTGGAATAGGCGGGTGGCCACCAATATCCACCTAGATCATTCCTCCCCACTTAGGAAGAAATGGTCCCCATTGCATTGAGTTCCTCCATGAGATAAGGAAAATTCTGTTGAACTTGGTCCCTGGTGAACCACTTGCCTTGGTGCAGGAGTTGGCCAGCTTTGACAACCCGATATAGTTGGATCTTATGTTAGTGAGTGTTCTTGATTTTCATGTCCATGATACAGTCTATGGTGGGTTGTTCCATGATTTATGTGTTTAACTCTTTTGGTGTGAGTTCTTCTGTAATGCCAGAGGTGTCCAATAGAGGTGGGAAGTAGGGACGAAGGCAGTCTACATTGAATACTAGGTGCAGACCAAGGAATGGTGGAATACTGAGCTCAAAGGCATTGTTCCCTATAGCCTTGGTGATGGTGTACGACCCATATTGGAGTGGGCGAATCTTGCAGTGGGGTCCAGTGAGGCGCTCCTTCTGCAAATGTAGCCACATTTTTTCGCCCACCTGAAAGTTGTGTGGAACCCGATGTTGATCATGTCGTTTCCTGTACTTATCATTGGCTCTGTCCAATATGTCATGAACGTGTTGGCGTATGTGTTGAATGCACTCGATGAAGTTGTTTGCTTTGTCAGATTCAGACTAGACATGAGCCGAATCAACCTGAGTAGCTACAAATGGCATGGCTATGTCAATGGGACATAGTGGCTGGAATCCAAAGCCCATCTAAAAGGGTTGTGGCTGGTTGAGTTGTGGAGAGCTCGGTTATAACTGTGTTGTACATAGGGAAGGCTCTCATCCCATGTGCGTGGATTCTTTGAATTGTACATGCGCAGAATGTGTACAATCATCCTATTGATGACCTCTATCTGGCCATTATTTTAGGGATGGAAAGCTGTGGACTTGGTGAGGTTGGTGTTCAAAATTTACCAGAGGCTAGACAAAAATGCACTGAGGAACCTGCTGTCGCGATCTGATATGATAGACTGTGGGATCCAAAAGTGCACCCACACTCATTCAAAGAAGATTTGAGCAGTGGCTTCTGCTGTGATATTCTTCTTGCAGGCCGCCATAATGGCCATCTTTGAGAATCTGTCGACGACCACAAAAACACAGTCATTTCCATGCTTGGTATAAGGAACACCTGACATGTAATCCATGGAGATGGATTCCCAAGGTCGACTAGGGGTAGGTAGTGGAGTATAGAGCCCTTGCTTCTTGATGGCTGATTTGGCAATGGCGCAAGCAGTGCAGGATCTGATGTACTTCCTGACACCTGTCGAAGGTTCGGCCAATAGAAATAATTCTGTAGTATTGCCACTTTTTTCTCGACCCCAAAATTCCCAGCGACTCGACTATAGTGCGCTTCCCATATCATCTTGGCACAATCGCTTGAAGGAACACAAAGGTGTCCTAGGTGACATAATAATGCATCTTGGATGTGAAAATTTGGAACTTTCATACCCCCCAGGAGTGCCTCGTATGTGTAGCTAAATTTTGGATCGCTCTTGTAGAGAAGCGGCCAATCAGAAGTCCCATGCCCACAAGAGTTGAGAACGGTGGTTATGGCCACGATCGGTGGTCGACTGAGGCGGTCTGCAACATTATTGGTGCTACCCTTTTTGTACTTGATGTTCAAATGAAATTGTTGCAGATATGTGGACCACTTCTGATGGCAATCATTCTGCAACTTCCCTTGTGTCTGTATGAACAGCAGGGGTCGGTGGTCTGTGTGGATGATTGTCTCCTTCCCCAAAATGTAATGCTTCTATTATCGACAAGCCTGCACAATGGAATACATTTCTTTGTCATAAGTGGGATAATTTCGAACTGTGTCAGACAATTTCTCACTATGATATGCCACTGGATGCCCCTGTTGAGTAAGAACTGCCCCAATAGCATAGTCAGAGGCATCTATCTTGATCTCAAATGGTTGTTGCAAGTCTGGTAATGTGATCACTGGGGCAGAATAGAGGCGATGTTTCAATTCTACAAAAGCCTTCTGTTGAGATTCTGACCAACTTAATTTTGCTTTCGCTCCTTCCTTGGTGACTTGACTCAAGGGCCAAGTGATATGAGAGAATCCCAACATGAACCTGCGATAGAAATTAGCAAGACCCAGAAAGCTGCGAAGCTTTGTTAGGGTGGTTGGGGCTGGCCAATCCTGAATGACTTGGATCTTGGCTGGATCCACATGCACCCCCCTTTCATCACTAATGCATCCCAGATATTGAACCTGGGTCATGCCAAAAGTGCACTTCTCCAAATTGGCACACAAATTGTGTTGCCGCAGTGTTTGGAGGACTTCTCGGATGTGGTGGAGGTGCTCTTCCCAATTCTAGCTGAAGATCAAAATGTCATCCAAGTATACCACTACAAATGAGTTGGTGAATGGACGCAAGATGTCATCCATCAACGTCATGAAGGTTGCAGGAGCATTTGTCAATCCGAAAGGCATGACGAGCCATTCGAAAAGGCCCTCCTTAGCTTTGAAGGCAGTCTTCCACAAATCATAGGGTTCAATTGGTACCTGGTGATACCCAGACTTCAAGTCGATCTTGCTGAAATATTTTTCCCCTTTGAGTTGGTCCAAAAGGTCATCAATTCGTGGGATCAGGTACCTATTCTAAACAATGATCTTGTTCAGTGCCCGATAATCAATACAGATTCTCCAAGTCCTATCCTTATTTTGTACCAACACAATCGGGCTCCCACAAGATGATGAACTTGGCTAGATGTGACCTTTCTACAGCAGCTCCTGAATCTACCTCTTGATTTCATCATTCTCCAAAACAGAGCGCCTATAGATCGGTCCATTGGGTAGCGGGGCACCTGGGGTTAGGTCAATGGGGTGCTTGACCTGGCAGTGTAGAGGCACCCCTGTGGGTGAGGTGAAGATGTCCCCATACTCCTCCACAACCTTGTCCATTTTTTGTTGTCATGTAGAGGATCCATTTCTGGAGGTCATGGCCACAGTATTCTTCTTGCCCTGGGGGCGGATCATCAGGAAAACAAATTTCCTGGTTTGGGAAATGAGCTTACTACATTGTTTTGTGGTAACCAAAGAGATAGTGGGAGGCGGTGGTACCTCTGGTATCCTATACTATTTATTTCCCAAAGTAACAATAATAGCGCGAGGCCGGGACTCATACACAGCATGTCACTTCGACAAGTATGGTTGGCCTAATAATACATCAGAAACATCAATAGGAGCAATGTCACACAATACCTCATTCATGAAGGTATTGGTGTTATAGGGAAGGCGGCACTTCTAGCTAACACGGAGATCCCGTCCTTGGTGAAGCCACCCGATGGTGTATGGTTGTGGGTGCGTTGTGGTCGTCAAGCCCAACAGCTTCACGATATCTTGGAGGTTATTTTGGCCCCATTGTCGACAATGAACTGCAGCGGGGAACCCTTTACCCACATCTGGGAGTGGAAGAGACGCTCTGCCTCCTATGGATCTTCTGGTTCCTCCTTCTGGATCTTCGTAGTGGCAACAGTGGCATTGGGCTCTGCATCAATAATCTGCTTCCCTTTGTCATTCACCTTGTCAGGTTCTGGTTCAGAGTCGGAGCATGCATCTGATTCAGAAGCCCTCATCTCGGCCACCAACGACTGCTTGGCCTGACACTCACTTGTGTTGTGAGTGGAGCTCTTATGGAACTCACACCACTTTCCCATGTCCTTCTTTGGCTTCGCAGTGTTGTTCTTTTCTTGTGTCTTTGGCAGGTTGTCTTGGGCCACCATGCCTTGGCTTTGTCCTTTGTTCTGCGGTTTTGGGGCACCTTTCCCTTGCTTTTGATTCACAAATCCAAAGTCTCTCTTCTTCCGTTTGAATTTCTGCTCAATCTTTGCAGCATACCAGTATGTTGTACCAAGCGAGGAGATGTCGAGGAACTCCATTTCCTCCTTAATGTATCTATGCAGACAACCACGATACTTTAGCACCATATGTTTCTCTGAATCTTTGATACCTAACTTTGTGCGCAGGGTATGGAACATATTCGTTAGCTCATGCACATCTTGATCCCTTTGTTACCGCACCGTGGTCAATTAATTATCCTCATAGCTCCCCACAGGATATTATTGTTCCTTGATGGCATCTCGAAAAGGATTCCAAGTGGGTACGGCTGAGAGCAGAGAGGGTTCTATCTCGTCCTTTTTCTCATAGTAGGTTTCCCACTAGTCCTTGACATGGGGGGTAGCTTTGAGGAGTGCAAAAATAATCTTCTCCCGGTCGGAAAAGTCATGAACCGAGAAATATCCTTCTAATAGATTCAACCATCTATCTACGGCATCTACATCTATTTGACCCTCAAATATGGGAATGTCAAATTTTACTTGTACCTTAAAGGGAGTCGCGCCTCCAGAGTGGCTGTTGGATGTAGATGCACCATCGGTGGGCAGTCGTTGAAGGATCTAGGCAAATTTATCCATCATCGCGTTCCTTTTTTTTTTGAGGGCCTCCTCGAGCAATATTTTAATAGGATCTCCTGCTCCCTCATCTTTCTTTTTGTCCGCCATGGGTGTCTGTCGGGGTTTGCGAGGCTAATATTGCAAAGGTTCCACCAGATCGAGCCCTAACTCCTTATACCCCGACCTCATTGGGGACATGAAAATAAGGATCGAGAAAAAGAAAACCACTCTGATACCACTGATCCGGATTTATTCAGGAACGCAACAGAATACAGAAATAACCATAAACATAGAAATACAATGGAAATAAGGCTTCATTTCATTAATATAAAATCACAGAAATATGCTTACAAACATGATGGAAATAAAATAGCTAGGGTGCTGGTATCGAATCTATGAGAAGAGATGTGGCAGCTACAGACCTCTGAATTGTGTTACAATGAGGCTCGAGGGCCTATTTATTATGGAGAAACAATGGAGAACTCTAAACGTCCAAAAACCTAACCCTAGGATATGAAGTGCCAAAACTATGGGGCCCGTTTGGGTAAATTGGTGTTTCAACTTCCCAGGGATGTAACTTTGGCATACTATCTCCATTTGGGGCTTCAAAATGGCTCCATAAGTTCAAGACCCGAAAAACTGCTAAAAATAGTAATTTGAAAAAAAACTAAAAGAGACAATGGTGGGGCCCCAAGTGGAATAGGCAGGTGGCCACCAATATCCACCTGGATCAGACACACTATATAACATGTGAGGCCAATAACAATACCTCTGTAGATGCGCCACTATTTTTCTTACCCCAAAGTGTCCATCAATAAGAGAAGAATGAGCTTCTCTCATGGCACTTAGCCTCTCTCCTTGTGGAATACATAGCTTGCCCAAATGAAACGACAAATTGTTATGCGTGTGATAATATTTTTCTTTAACTTGATTCCCTTCATTCAAACTAGCATACACATCTTGAAAATCAATATCATGTGCATATTGTTCTATGTAACTCTCATGTACAACAAAATCATTTTTGAATAAAGTAGATGCACTAATGATTGGTCTTGAAAGCATATCTGCAACTTTATTGAATACACCTTTCTTGTACCTTATCACCAAGTGAAACTATTGAAGAAATCCCATCCACTTGAAATGTCTTGATTGCTGCAATTTTGTTAGTGACTGCAAGTACTGTAATGCTTGGTGATCGGTATGTACAATAGTCTCTTTACCCATCAAGTAGTGTTTCCACTTCTTGACACTTTGTACCAACGCATATAGTTCTTTTTCATATGTAGGATAATTAGTCACAACGCCATTAAAAGTTTCAGAATGAAAAGCGATAGGCTTACCATGCTGCAAAAGTACTGTGCCAATGGCATAATCACTAGCATCGGTTTGAATGTTGAATGGCTGTCTCAAATTTGGTAACGCAAGGACTGGAGCTGAACTGGTCTTATCTTTTAAAGCTTCGAAAGCTTGTTGTTGTTTTCCTCCCCATTGGAAGCCTTTCTTCACACTTGTCATTGTATGCATAGGAGCTGCGATGGAATAAAAGTTAGCAAATCAACTTTCTCCAATATTGAGCTGCACCTAAGAAACTTCTTACCTTGGTTACTGTTTTGGGTGTGGGCCAATTCACAATGGCCTCCACTTTAGAAGGATCGATCCTCAATTCTCCTCCTCCTACAATATGATCCAAATAGACCAAATAAGTCTTTCCAAACTCATATTTTGACATCTTAAGAAACAATTTCTCTTTCTTCAAAATATCAAGCACTCTATTCACATGCAAGACATGATCTTCTCTTGTTTTTCTGAAAATTACAATGTCATCTAAGTACACGATCACAAATTCAGCAAGGAAAGGTTGCAAAACACTATCCATAACTCGCATGAAAGTTGTCGGTGCATTACATAAACCAAAAGGCATAAATAGCCACTCAAAGAGCCTTTGTTTGGTTTTGAATGAATTTTTCCATATATCACTTTCTGCAATTCTTACTTGATGATATCCACTTCGTAAATCTAACTTAGTGAAAAACTTTGCTTCTTTCAACTGATCAAGAAAATCATCTATTCTTGGGAGTGGGTAAATTTTTTTTACTGTAATCTTGTTCAAAGCTCGAAAATATACACTCATGCCCCAAGTCCCATCTTTCTTTGGTATCAATACTATGGGTGAACCGCATGGCGAGGTGCTTGGCCTTATGATTCATTTATCCAACATCTCTTTGATTTGCCTCTTTACTTCAGCATTCTCCATTATCGACATGTGATACATACCAATATTTGGAAGAGGGAAATCTTGTTGCAACTGAATCTCATGTTGAATTTCCCTTTTTGGAGGCAATCATATTGGCTCCTGAAACATCTCGTGATGTCCATTAACCACATCATATAAATCTGATTTCAACTTAAGATCACATCCTTCAAAAGATTCATGATTAACATCAGCTTTAGGCTTAATCATAAGAATAAAAAAATCTTACTTGAATTTACCAGCCTCTTTACCTGTCCAGCATTTACCATAGTAATGTTTTTCTTCTTGTGATGTGCTTTAACAATGAACTCCTTGCCATATTTGAATAAATTATACTTATTCTCATGGCGATGGAAGATCTCTTTCTTTTCATACAATTAAGGACTCCCTAATACAATACCAGTTATTTCAAGCGGAACCACATATAATTCAACTGTGTCAACAAAGCTTGTAGTGATTGCAAACCTCAATATACATTTCTTTGAAACCTGTAGATTTGCATCCTTTCAAATCCAACCCAATGGATATGGTTTTGGATGTGGTATGGTCTCAAGGTTACGTTTCTTGACCAAATCTTCAGAGATTAAGTTTTCTTGTCACCCACTGTCAAATAGTGTGTCAATCTTGGTATGCTTTGTGATCCGGATTTATGCAGGAACACAATGGAATAAACATATAACCATCAATACCAAGATGTAGTGGAAATAACACTTCATTTCATTAATATCAAAGAACTGAAATTTTCTTACAGAAAAAATGGAAATAAACTAGCTAGGGCATTGGTTGCTTATCTCTAAGAAGATATGTGGCGGCTACAGGCCTCTGAACTGTGTCACAATCAGGCTCAAGGGCCTATTTATTATTGAGAAACAATGGAGAACTCTAAACGTCCAAAAACCTAACCCTAGGAGATGAAGCGCCAAAATTATGGGCCCGTTTGGGTAAATTGGTGTTTCAACTTCCCTGGGACGTAACTTCGGCATACGATCTTTGTTTGATGCTTATCATACCTCGGTAGAAAGAAATATCCAAGGAGTACAACCTTCAATATGAGTAACATTGGTCTGTGGACCTATGTTTCTCCCAATTTTCCCAAAAAACGCCGTTTAGGGCCTCAAAATGGCTCCAGAAGTTTAGGACCCGAAAAACTACTAAAAATAGTAAGTTGTGCTGCAACTTAAAACCTAAACGAACTGATGGTGGGGCTGCAAATGGAATAGGTGTGTGGCCACCAATATCCACCTGGATCATTCCTCCCTCCTTAGGAATACCATTGCATTGAGATCATCCATGAGATGAGACAAATTCTGTTGAACTGGGTATTAGATTTGTTGAAGACATCATGGACCTGCGGGCGGACATGCTAGATGCATTTAGTAATTTTGGTTTCTTTATCAGCCTCAGACAGTACATGTGTGGATTTTGTATGTGTAGTTGCAGGAGGTATGGCAATATCAGGTAGCGGTGCGTCAGGAGTCAAATCAATGGAGTGCTTGTCTTAATAGTGTAGAGGAACCTCTGTGAGTGAGGAGAAAATGTCCTCGTATTCCTCCATGACTTTTTCCATCTGCTGCAACCATGTAGGGGAGCCCTGTTTCAAGGTTGTGGCCACAATATTCTTCTTTCCCTTTGAGCGAGTTGTAAGGAAAATAAATTTCCTAGTTTTGGAAACAATCTTACTGCGTTGTTTTGCAGTAGCCAAAGACATGACAGGGGGTGATACTACCTCCGGTATCCTGTACAAGTTATTTCCCAAAATAATAACAACAACACAAGGCCTAGACTCATACACAGCATGTCGCCTCCACAAGCATGGTTGGCCCAATAATACATCAGCTACATCAAGAGGAGCAACATCGAATAATACCTCATCTGTGAATGGCTTGATGTTGTATGAAAGGCAACACTGTCGGCGGATGCGAATATCTTTCCCTGGGTGAAGCCACCTGATAGTATACGGCTGCGGGTGTGCTATGGTCAGTAGGCCAAGACGCTTCATGACCTCTGCTGAAATGAGGTTCTTTTGGCTTCCTCTATCAACAAGGAATTGTAGTGGAGAACCCTTCACCCACATCTGTGAATGGAAGAGCCGCTCCCCCTCCTCTGGATCCTCGGGATCCTCCCTCTGGATCATGGTGGTGGCAACAATGGCATTGGGATCTACATCAATGATTTTCTTCCCTTTGTCATTTCCTTTGTTTGGTTCTGACTCAGGATCAGAAAATGCATTTGATTTGGGTGCCTTTAGCTGGGCCACCAACGAATGTTTGGCCCGACACTCGTTTGTGCTATGAGTGGGGCTATTATGAAATTCACACCACTTCCCCATGTCCTTCTTTGGATTTGTGGTGTTGTTTTGAGTCGCCCCACTTTGGCCTTTCCCCTTGTTCTGCAGTTCGAGGACACCTTTCCCTGGCTTCGGATTTGCAGATCCAAAGTCTTGCTTCTTCTGCTTAAATTTCTGCTCGATCTTGGCGGCATAGCGAAATGTCATGCCAAGCGATGTAATGTTGAGGAACTCCATTTCCTCCTGAATGTGTTTGTGTAGACAGCTGTCGTACTTGAGCACTAAATGTCTCTCTGAATCTTTAATACCCAACTTTGTGCGCAGGGTATGGAACAAATTCGTCAGTTCGTGCACTTCTTGATCCCTTTGTTGCTGCAACGTGGTCCATGGGATGTATTTGTCCTCAAATATCCCCACGAGGTAATATTGTTACTTGATGCCATCTCGGAACGAATTCCAAGTGGATTTGGCCGAGAACAGAGAGGGTTCCCCTTCGTCCTCTTGCTCACAGTAGGTTTCCCACCAGTCTTTGACATGGGGAGCAACTTTGAGGAGTGCAACAATAATCTTTTCTCGGTTGGAGAAATCATGGACCAAGAAATACCCTTCCAGCAAATTTAACCATCTATCTACAGCATATGCATCTATATAGCCTTCAAATATAGGAATGTCAAATTTTACCTGTACCTTGAAGGGAGTGGCGCCTCCAGAGTGGTTGTCGGATGCAGATGCATCATAGGTGGGTAGTCGTTGAAGGATCTGAGAAAATTTATTCATCATCGTGTTCCTTTGTTTCTCGAGGGCCTCCTCAAGCAATATTTTTATAGGATCTCCTAAACCCTCATCTTTCTTTTCTTCCGCCATGGGAGGTCGTCAGGGTTTGCGAGGATGATCTTGCAAGGGTTCAACCAGATCGATCCCTGACTCCTTATACCATGACCGCATTGGGGACATGCAAAGAAAAATAGAGAAAGAGCAGACTGCTCTGATACCAGTGAATTGGATTTATGCAGGAACACAATGGAATAAACATATAACCATAAATACCAAGATGCAGCAGAAATAACACTTCATTTCATTAATATCAAAGAACTGAAATTTACTTATAGATAGAATGGAAATAAAATAGCTAGGGCACTAGTAGCTTATCTCTAAGAAGAGATGTGGCGGCTACAGGCCTCTCAAATGTGTTACAATGAGGCTCAAGGGCCTAATTATTATTTAGAAACAATGAAGAACTGTAAACGTCCAAAAACCTAACCCTAGGAGATGAAGTGCCAAAACTATGGGCCCCGTTTGGGTAAATTGGTGTTTATACTTCCCGAGGACGTAACTTCGGCATACGATCTTCGTTTTACGTGTATCATACCTCGTTAGAAATATATATCCGAGGAGTACAACTTTAGATGTGAGAAACATCAAACTATACATCCATATTGCCCCAGTTTTCCCAAAAAACGTCGTTTAGGGCCTCAAAACGGCTCCAGAAGTTCAAGACCCGAAAAACTACTAAAAATAGTAAGTTGTGTTGCAACTTAAAAATTGAACGAACTGATGGTGGGGGTGAAAATGGAATAGGTGGGTGGCCATCGATATCCACCTAGATCACTTGGATATGACCCTCACATGAAACAATTCTATTCTTTCTTCTTCATTTTGAGTATTTATGTGACAGTTTGATGCACTGATACTGGGTTTAGTTTCAATTTCTTTTCCCTTCATGCTCTTCAATCCCATGGCTGTAATTTTATATTCATCACTTGAATCAGATCCTAAATCATGTTGAGTTTTAGTAGCATTTTTCTGTTTCCCTTTGTTATTGGCTTTCTTTGGCCTCAATTCAGGATGTAATTTCCAACAATGAATTTCATCATGGCTTTATTTTGAACAATGTTTACAAACCAATTTTTCTCCCTCTTTCTTAACAGATGCATTTTTTTTTAAACCTTTTGAGGTCTTTTCCTTGTATTTACCCTTAAAATGTTTCTTTCTACCCTCTTCAGAAATGTTCTTCCCTCTAGCTTCTAGATGTGTGGCCTGAACACAAACTTCATCTAGACTGGTGGGGTTAAACATGAGAATAGTATGTTTTAGGTAGCTATGTAAGCCTCATATGTACTTTAACAAAGTATCTTGGCTCTGCAAATCCACCCCTAATAAGAGATCTCTTCTCCTAAATTCTTGGGTGTATTCTTGCACATTTTTTCCCTTTAATTGCCTAAAGTTCTGCCAGTTCACGATGGCTTTCTACATATGAGATAATGGATAAAATTGTTGTTTAATAGCAGTAATGAAATCTTACCATGATAGAATAATCTTACCATGTTTCTTGATTTCCTCCTTTTTCTTTGTTTCCCACCAAACAAGTGATACACCTTCCATTCTAAATGAAGCTAATTGAATTTTGGTATCATCGTCTTGAAGGTTATGTATTCTCAAATAGACCTCAAATTTCCTAATCCAATTATCAAGCTTTTCTTCATTTACTTCACCATTAAAAATTGGCAATTCAAACTTAACATCAAGTTTTAAAAGATGATTTTTACCAGTGCTCTTTGACTTCTGTGGTTGACGTACTGAAGAAGAAGTAGAGGATTATGAGGATGAGGGTGAGGATGATGGCTCTCCATTGCCTACATTTCCTCCATTTCCATTCTTTGACTTATATTCATTATGGTGACCTCCTGGAGATCCTTTTCCTTCCTTGTGAATTTTAGATCCTTCTCCTTCCAGTCTCTCATTCCTTTCTTGATAAAGGATTCTAACCATCTCAGTCATGTCAAGGAATGTTTTCCTGAACACTCTTTCTTCCTCCTTGGGATCAAATTCTTCATGGGTTTCTCTTTCCTCGTGAGGCATGCTTAATGGAGCTTTTGCTTCTTTACAAGGTGAACTAGGTGGTGGATATTGTGGCAAACTTTCTCTCCTTTTCTTTGGCTCCTTTTGAGACCCTTCTGCTTCCACCAATTTGCCTTCTCCTCTTTTGAGCTTGAGACTTGTAAGCATATAAAACTTGCAAACACTTAAACAATTATTTGCACTAAACAAAACCAAAGAATAAACTCTATCTCTAATACCAATATGATCTGAAATTAATGTATTATTTTTTTCATGCTAAGTGTCTTTTCAATTTAAAAACATGTGCATAATTGCCTCTTTAGTTTGCATAAGGATTACGGTGTTTTTCCATGAATTGTAGATGATTTTTAGTGAATTAGAAGCATGAAATAACAATAAATAACACTGAACAACAGTGTAAAACAGAGAAATAAGTCACCACATGAAATTTACACAGCAGGCATGATGAAGCAGTTCACCCCTCCTGGGCTAGATTTGCTGGTCCATCTCCCAATGGCATGTCCATCTTTCATTATGCTCAAAAGTTTGCTATTACATTTAGTTACAGTGCTCTAATGGTTGTTTTATCTACACTAATCTCTCCATAATTCTTCAATTAGTAAAAAATAACTTTTCATTCACTCAGAATGGGCGAAAATTGAGTCTCCTACACTTTTTCCTAGTTTCACCTAGGAAAGCTCCACTAAAAGTGGAGAACTCCACTTAACTAGAGTTAAAATAGCCTATGCTGCCAAAAATGGCGCACCTGCTAACTGCCTGCCGAATTGACTGCAACATTAAAAGTTTCAGTTGGGCACATGTACCCCCAAAACCCATGGTTAACATAACGGTTGGGCGGAACCCAAGGCATATAACTGCAGTTGAAACAGTCAGAACTCTGGTTGAGTTGTGGGTTGATGTGTTGGTTAGTGGAGACCGTGTGGTTTGGTTGGTTACAAATGTTTCCATGTGACATGTTAGAATTCTGGCAGGTTTCGTAGACCATGCGGAATAGTTGGATTTAAACATTGCCATGCAAACACACGCTGTGGGGACCGCTGGCGGGTTGGGACCATCAGCGGTTCCCAACCCCCAACTCAATTTCAACACATAATAAATATAAACCAAATTCCATTACAATTAAGAAACATTGTGTAGCTCAGGTGGTAAGGCATGTGTGTGCCCGACAGGAGGTATTGGGGTCGAGCCCTGCGAACCCTCAACGAAATTTTATAACGCCATTTCAGGGACACGTGGTGGCCTCAAGGCTGGCCACATGGCACCCTCTAATTGTCTCTCCCAAACCTGTACAATGAATAAAACAATGACACTTTTCATCCATTGATTGGCCTGGTGGAAAGGAATATTCTTTTGAATATTATTTTTTGCTGACTATACCTCCACCTTGCTGACTGTGCATCACAGTCAAACCTGGTCAAATTATCGAAAATATACATGTTTGGCATTTCAATCATAACGCGATATCTTCATCATATGACATTGGTTTTTTGAACTGTTTGCGGCACCGAAATCAAGAAGACGAGATCTACGCAACCATCCTGGTTTCAACCCAATCCTGTAACTTTGAATTTTGAGAAAACTTTATGAACTCTTGATCAATCATGAATCCTCCTGCATGCAAAAGACTATTGATCTAATGGAAAAAAATCTTCAATGAAATAACCTTGGTCATCACATTTGAGAAAGTGCCATGATGAAGACAAAGGAAAAACCATCAGAAACAAGGGGTAATAGTCATGCTTTGATTTCTCTTCATTATACACTGCAAGAATGGATCGTCGATTCGAGAGCTTCGCATCATATGGATTCTTCAAAGGAATCATTTTCTTATCTACATGCATACTCAGGACATCCTATTCTCATGGGGGATAATTCTGCAATTGAAGCAATTGGACAAGGAAGAGTGCAATTCGAAGATGGAATTTTTGAGAATGTCTTACATATTCCAAGGCTTTCTATGAATCTTCTTTCAGTGTATCTGATCAAGGTGGATATTATTGGCCACCCACTTATTCCACTTGGACCCTCACAATTTTTTCTTTCAATTTTCCAGTTTCCTTAATTGTAGCACAATTTACTATCTTTTGTAGTTTTTCAGGTCCTGAATTTCTGGAGTTGTTTTGAAGCCCTAAACGAACTTTTTTGGGAAAACTGAGGCCAACATGGGTATTTTCTTGATGTTTTCCACTCGAAAGTTTAAGTTCTAAAATATATATTTATAATGAGGTATTTTCTGCATCAAACGAATATTGTATGCCAAATTTATGTCCTCGGGAAGTTGATGTACCAATTTACCCAAATAGGGCCCATAGTTTTGGTGCTTCATCTCCTAGGGTTAGGTTTCTGGATGTTTAGGGTTTTCCATTGTTTCTTAATAAATAGGACTTCAAGCCTCATTGCAACACATTTCAGAGGCATGTAGTTTCCACATCTCTTCTCAGAGATAAGATACCATTGCCCGAGCTAGTTTATGCCCATTTTGCGTGTATGCATATTTCGGTTATTTGATATGAATGAAATGAAGTTTCATTCCTGCTGCATCTTTGCGTTTATGTTTATTTATGTATTTTATTTTTTTCCTCAGTAAGTCCAGATCAGTGGTATCATAGCAGTATTCTCTTTCTCGATCTTTCTTTGCATTTCCCCAACGAGATCAAGGTATAAGGAGTTAGGGATCAATCTGATTGAACCTTTACAATATCAGCCTCACAAACCCCAAAAAACTCCCATGGCGAAAGAAAATAAATATGAGTGAGTAGGAGATCCTATCTAAATATTGCTCTAGGAGGCCCTCGAGAAAGAAAGGAACACGATGATGGATAAATTTGCACAGATCCTTCGTTTGATGCCCAAAGGCGACGCATCTTCATCTGAAAACCATTATGGAGGTGCCACTCCCTTTAAGGTACAATTCAACTTTGACATTCCCACATTTGAAGGCCACATAGATGCAAATGTAGTAGATAAATGGTTAAAATCTGTTGGAAGGATATTTTTATGTTCATGATTTTTCCAATAAGGAAAATATTACTTTTGCACTCTTGAAAGCCACCCCCCATGTCAAGGAATGGTGGGAAACCTAGTGTGAGCAGAAAGACGAGGGGGAACCCTCACTGTTCTCGGTCGCACCCACTTGGAATTCTTTCTGAGACACCATCAAGGAACAATATTACCCTACTGGTAGCTATGATGACAATTATATACAATGGTCTATGCTGCAACAACATATGGATAAGGATGTGCATGAGTTGACGAATATTTTCCATGACCTACACACAAAGCTGGGTATCAAATATTCTGAAAAACATCTATTTCTCAAGTACCAATGTTGTTTGCAAAAATACATTAAAGAGGAAATGGATTTCCTATACATATCCTCGCTTGGTGCAGCATATCGATATGCTGCCAAAATTGAGCAGAAATTCAAGAAGAAGAAGCGAGACTTTAGATTTGTGAACCCAAAGCAGACCAAAGGTGCCCCTAAGACACAGAACAAAGGAAAGATCCCAAAAAAAACCCCCCATGGAAACTCCTCGAAGCTACAAGCCAAGGGTAATGGGAAGGAAAAGAAGGACATCGAAAAGTGGTGTGAGTTCCATAAAAGTTCCACTCACAACATGAATGAATTACACGTAAAGAAGGCACTGGAGGTCGAGCTGAGAGACTCAGAGACAGATGATTGTTTTGATTCTGAGCTAGAACCCAACAAGGGAATGGAAAAGGGTAAGCAAGTAATTGATGCAGAACCCACTATGATGGTAGCCACCACCAAGCTCCAAAAGGTGGAACCCGAAGATGCAGAGGAGGGGGAGCACCTCTTTCACTCATAGATGTGGGTGAAGGGATCACCACTACAACTCATTGTTGACAACGGGAGAAAAAAGAACCTCATTTCATAAGATTTCGTGAAGCGGTTGGGCCTACCAACCACTTCACACTCACAACCTTACACCAACGGGTGGCTTCACCAAGGATGAGATCTCTACGCCAGCCAAAAGTGACGCCTTCCCTATAGCATCAAGCCCTTCACGGATGAGGTATTGTGTGATATAGCTCCTCTTGAATTTTATAATGTATTATTATTCCAACCATACTTGTGGAAGCGTCATGCCATGTATGATTCTATGCATCACACTTTTATTATTTATTTGGTTAATAAATTATACAGGATACCGAAGGTAGCCCTGCCTACCAACATCTCTTTGATCTCTGCTAAGCAATGTAGTAAGATCATCTCCCAAACCAAGATATTTTTTTCTTTCTGATTTTCTCTCAAAGTAAAGGGAATATTGTAGCCACATCGATGGCCCTCTAGAAGGGTTCCTCCACGCAGCAAAAGTAGGTGGATACGGTCATGGAAGAATACAGGGACATCTTCTCCTCACTCGCAGGGGTACCCTCGCATTGTCAGGTCAAGCATTTGATCAATCTGACTCCCAGAGCACCTCTACCCAACAGGTTGATATATTGTCACTCCATTCTGGAAAATGAAGAGATCAAGCAAAAAATCTAGGAGTTGCTACAAAAATGGCACATCCTACCAAGTTCCTTGCCTTATGGGAATACAATTGTACTTGTACAGAAGAAGGATGGGACCTGGAGGCTCTACATTGATTATCAGGCACTAAAAAAAATCATTGTTAGGAAAAGGTATCTGATCCCTCATATTAATGACCTTTTGGACCAACTCAAGGGGGGCAAGTATTACAGCAAGATCGATCTCAAGTCTGACTATCACTAGGTTTCAAAAGAGCCCATAGATGTATGGAAGGTTGCCTTCAAATGCAAGGAATTTCTTTGTAAATGGTTGGCTATGCCCTTCGTGGGTGGTTGGAGAGATTTCCAAGTTCCAATACTTTAATTTTCGGATGAAGGCATGCTAGGGGTATCGGAGGGACCATTACGAAACGAATCAATGAGTTACATTGAAAAATTCCCCTGCTACTTTTGTGAGGCTAATGGATGACACCTTGCGGCACTTCACCAACTCATTCGTGGTTTTTTATCTGGACGACATACTCATCTCCAGCAAGATTTGGGGAGAACACTTACAACATATTTGGCAAGTCCTTCAAACCCTTCGACAACAAAAACTATGTGCCAACTTGGAGAAATGCACCTTTGGCATGAGTCAGGTCCAATATCTAGGTTACATCATAGATTATTGTTGCATTCATATGGATCCAACTGAGATTCAAGTAACTCGAGATTGGCCAACCCTAACCACTCTAACAGAGCTTCACAGCTTTTTGGGCCCTGCAATTTTTTATCAGAGTTTCATGTTGGGATTCTCCCATATCACTTGGCCTTTGAGTCATATTACTAAGGGTAGGGTGAAAGAAAAGTTTTCATGGTACAAATCCCAATAGAAGGTGTTTGTTGAGTTTTAGCACCACCTCTGCTCTACACTGGTACTCACACTGCCAGACCTACATAAGCCATTTGAAATTGAGACTAATGCCTCTGGCTATGCTATTGGTGTAGTCCTCACCCAACATGGGCATACAATGGCCTATCATAGAAAGACACTTTCTGATACAATTCAAAAGTAACCCAGCTATGATAAAGAGATGTATTCCATCATGCAGGCTTATCGACAATGGAAGCATTACATTCTGGGGAAGGAGACTGTCATCCACACTGATCACCAACCTCTTTAGTTTATACAGACACAAGGGAAGTTACAAAACGATCACCATCAGAAGTGGTCTACATATCTAGAACAATTCCACTTGAACATTAAATACCAAAAGGGCAGCACCATCATGTTATATACTACCTCAACCAGTCCCCAGTTGCAGCATTGACTATTGTTCTCAACTCTTGTGGCCACGAGACCTATGGATGGCTGAAAATATACGAAAATGATCTAGTGTTCTCCTCCACATACCAGATGCTAGTAGATGGAAAGGAAGTTCCTGATTTCCACCTCTAGGACACATTATTATGCTACCTAGGCCACCTTTGTGTTCCTTCAAGCGACCGTGTCAAGGTGATTTGGGAGGCGCACTACAATCGGGTCAAGGAAACTTTGGTGTGGATAAAACTATTATTGCACTACAAAATTACTTTTATTAGCCAAAACTATGGCTGGATGTTGGCAGATATATTAGATCTTGCACTGCCTGCGCCATCACCAAGCCAACCATCATGAAGCAAGGCCTGTACACTCATATGCCTACTCCCTGCTAGCCTTGGGAATCCATCTCCATGGAATATATTTCCAGGCTCCCTTCTACCAAGCATGGTAATGATTGTGTATTTGTGGTCATGGACAAGTTTTCTAAGATGTCTATATTCGTGGCCTGCAAGAAGAGCATCATGATAGAGGACACTGCCAAACTCTTCTTTGAATGAGTATGGGTACATTTTTGGATATTGTAGACCATTATATAAGATAGGAATAGTATGTTCCTGAGCACATTCTGGTCAAGGCACTGGACACTAGTGGAAACCAAGCCCGCCAAGTCGATTGCATTTCATCCCCATAATGATGACCAGACAGAGATCATGCACATGCTCAGCATGTACAACTCAAATAATCCATGAACTTGGGATAACAGCCTCCCCTATGTGAAACATAATTATAACAAAGCTCTCCATAGATAGACTAGTCGTAGTCCATTTCAAGTGGGTCTAGGATTTTAACCATTGTGTTCGACTGATGTTTCCCTACCTCATGTGACTACACAGACAGAATCCACATATGTACTGTATGAAGCTGATAAAGCAACCAGAATTATTGAACGTATCCAACACATATGCCAACAGGTTTAAGACATCTTTGAGAAGTCCAATTCCAAGTACAAGTAGCGGCATGATCAACATCGGGTGCCACACAGGTTTCAAGTGAGTGAAAAAGTTTGGTTTCATTTGCAGAAAGAACGCATAACCAAAGCTCATCAGAAAATAAAACCACTTCGATATGGGCCTTACACCATTATCAAGGTTGTGGGAGACAATTATTTTGATCTCAGCATTCCCACATTCCTTGGCTTGCACCCAATATTCAATGTGAACCGCCTTTGGCCATACTTTCCACCATTACTGGACATATAAGACATTATAGAACAACTCAGAGGCATATAGCTACCACATCTCTTCTCAGAGATAAGCTACCATTGCTCGAGCTAGTTTATGTCCATCCGGTCTGTAAGTATATTTCATTTATTTGATATTAACGAAATGAAGTTTTATTCCTTCCACATTTATGCATTTATGTTTATTTATGTACTTTATTGCATTTTTGAATAAGTCTAGATCAGTATTAGATGACACACACATGCACTAAAAGGAAAGTGGAATTTACCCTGGATTCCGTGAGAATTTATGATATGCAAACCAACTGGAATATTGCATCTGACAAGGTAAATGATCAATCTCATATGTATACCCTTTTCTAATTTTATCCTCAATCATATTCTATTTTGATACTTATGCATGCAAATGAAGAAAGTAGGATTTTGCATGAGATATTTGGGCACTTGAATTTCAGATATATGCAACAACTTAGCAAGCAAGGGATGGTTAAATTATTGTCGACCTTTGAATTTCCAAATGGTATTTTTAATGGATGTTCTCTTGGAAAGCATCCACGAGAAAAATTTGAGAAGGGGCATGCATGGAGATCCTCTTCACCTTTGGAGCTTGTACATAGTGATCTCATGGGTCCATTTCCAGTACTTTCAGTGAGAAAAGAAATGTATGTGTTGTCATTTACAATTGATTACACGAGATTCACTTGGGTTTACTTCTTGAAACTCAAGTCTAAATTTTTTCAACATCTAAATATTTTCAAAGCGCATGTGGAAAATTAGTCTAGAAAACACATCAACATACTCCGCACAAATAATAAGAAGGAATATGTCAAAAAATATATCCAGAATCTTTTTAATGAAGCAAGCATACTATTTCAGCATAGAATTCCTTACACTCCACAAGAAAATGGGGTGGTAGAAAGGAAGAATAGACCTTTGAAAGAGATGGCCAATTACATGTTTCATGCAAGATCTCTTTCGTCAAAATTGTCGGTTGAAGCTATAAATTTTGCCTCATACATCCAGAATATATATCCTCATAAATCTGTTATTGGAAACACGCTTTTTGAGGCTTGGATTTGCATGCAACCTGAAGTCATTATTTTCTACATTTTCGGATCTCAAGCATGGGCCCGCATTCCTACAGAGAAGAGAAAGGCTTTGTAGCCTCAAATTAAAGCATGCATGTTTTTTGGATATTCTGATGAAGTCAAAGGGTATATATTTCTTGATATCAACACCAAAAAGTTATTTATTGAAAGGAGTGTAAATTTTGATGAAGATATTTTGCATGCACCACCAAATGAACTTGTTACCAAGTTTTCCTCACCACTCATTGATGAGTATGCAGATGATACTTCAGATCATAATTCTAATCTAGATGATCCTTTTTCTGTGACACCTGTTGGACCACCAGTTTTTAACATTGAGATCATACTTACTCATGTAGTTTGGAAGATTCTCGACCACCTTCAACACAAAAATGGTGTGGCATGAGTGATCTCCTAGATGATCATGCCTCTATACCTCAGTTTGAGGAAGATCCACAAGAAATCTTAGCTATGGATCCATGCATGCCCACTCACGCTTATATGATGCATGCATATGATCAATAGACTTATGCAGAAGTTGGGAATCTTGAATGGGAAGCAATAATGGATGAGGAATACAATTCTCTCATTAAGAACCAGAATTGGGGTCTGGTTCTGCTACCTTCCAATCGTAAACTTGTGAGGTGCAAGTGGGTTTACCGGACCAATAAAGAAACAAATGGCCAATTTAGTAAATATAAGGCACGATTAGTAACAAGATTTTTTTAGCAGGTACATGGTGGTTATTATGATGATACTTTTTCTCCAGTGGCAAAAATGGATTCCATTCGGATAACTCTCTCCATTGCAGCAACGAGAGGATGGGAGATTCATTATATGGATGTGAAGAATTCCTTTCTTCACAGTGGTCTCGAAGAGGGAATCTACATGGAGCAGCCACAACGATACATGAAAAATTCATCTCTGATATGCAAACTAAAGAAGACTCTCTATGGCCTCAAGCAAGAACCTAGAGCATGGTATGCAAAGATGGATTCATATTTGTTATCTCAAAATTTTGTATGCTGCAAAATATTATTCCAATGTTCATTTTTTGAATAAAATTGTGTCCTTATTAATCATAGTACTCTACATAGATGATTTTTTGATATCAGGTAGTTCAGATTCTCCCATTGCTGAGATTAAAACTTTATTGTATAAGTGGTTTTCTATTCCATACATGAGCTTGTTAAATTTCTTCCTTGGAATAGAGATCAATCAAAGTGTGTTGTGAAACCAGCTCCAAAAATAGAAGAAAAGAGATATCAACACCTTATAAATAAGCCACTTCGAGGGGGCAACCTCTAATACATTACATGAATGAACAATTCTTGGATGATACAAATGAAAAAACCTCCTTTCTATATATAGGAGTCAATGGGGCCAGAATGTAATCCTAGTGGGGAAAAAATGTAACCCTAGCCGACCTAACAATAATAATGTAAGGGCACAATAATAACAATATGGGTGTTACAGGGGTACAACAATAACAATAAGGGGGGCTAAACTAACATAATAAGGGACTACACTATTAATATAAAGACTTAACATGCTCCTCTCCTTCAAAAAAGTGTTTTCCTCAATGCTTGAATAGCTCTGGGTGCTTCTGTATAAAATTCTCATCCTCCCATGTGGAATCTTTTGTGGGTAAGTTCTTCCACTTGATGAGATACTGTGAAATTGATCGATTTCATAGCTATCGAGTTCTTGTTTCCGTGACTACTTCAGGTTCCATTATGATTTTTCCTTCATCATCAAATTCTGGCAATATTGTTTGAACTGGAAGATTTTCACCTATAACCTTCTTTAAGCATGAAACATGGAAAACTGGATGCACTCGTGAAGAAGCAGGAAGCTCCAATATGTATGCCATAGTACCAATCTTTTGCAACAACTTGTAAGGACCATATTAATTTGGTGATAATTTATTATCCTTCTTAGCTTGCTTGAGGGACATTTGTTTGTATGGTTGTAGCCGTAAAATTACCCAATCTCCTACATCAAAACTTCTCTCGCTGCGATGTTGATCTGCCTGTTGTTTCATTTGATTTTGTGCCAAATTCAGGTTATCCTTTAAGAGTTGGAGAACTTCTTGTTGATTCTCGATGTGATCTTCCACTACTTGAACCTTCAAATTTTTTCTTAAAGATGATGTGATGGACGGTGGATGATATCCATAAAGTGCCATAAATGGGGTCATTTTTGCTGCAGTATGGAAGGAAGTGTCATACCACCATTTAGCAAGAGGTAACCACTTGACCCATTGTGTTTGTTTATCAGATACAAAACAACGAAGATATCCTTCCAAACATTTATTTAATGTCTCAGTTTGACCATCGGGTTGAGGATGATAAGAGGAGCTATGAGCTAATTGAGTACCCAAACAAGAAAATAACTCCGTCCAAAAATTTCCAATAAAAATGGGATCTCTGTCACTCACAATAACCCTTGGGTTTCCATGTAGCTTTTGAATTGTGTCCATAAATGTAGTAGCAACTGTACTTGCTTTAAATGGATGAGATAATGCGCAAAAGTGTGCATACTTGGTAAGTCTATCAACTACCAACATGATGACACTCTTTCCTTCGAACTTAGGTAAACCTGTGATAAAATCCGTTGAAATATCCTCCCAACATTGACTTGGAATGGATAAAGTTTGTAGAATACCCGGGGTCTTAATTGTCTCCACTTTATTCTGCTGGAAAACCAAACATTCCGCCACAAACTTTTGAATATCAGATTTAAGGCCATCCCAAAAAAAATTTCTTCACCCCGTGGTAAGTTTTTAAATATCCTGAGTGTCCTCCTAAAGGAGAAGTGTGCAATTCCAAAAGAATCTTTTGTTTTAGTTGGGAATTCTTACAAAGATATAAGAGATCTTTGTACCATAAGGAATCATTTTTCCAACTAAATGTATCATACGTACTAGGATCTTGCTGCAACTTTTGAATGAGTGTCCACACTTCTTCATCCTTCTTCAATTCATCCCTTGCTTAGGTTATCCAATCTGGTTGGATAATATAAATGGCACAAAGAAATGCTTCCACCTCTTCATTCTTTCTTGAGAGTGCATCTGCAACAACATTTAGCTTCCCTTTTTGTAGATTATTTCAAAGTCATAACCCAACATCTTTGTGACCCATTATTGCTGCTCTTCTGAAGATAGTCTTTGTTCTAAAAATTGTTTAAGACTATCATGATCGTTTTTTACCTTGCAGTGTCTTCCCATTAGGTAAGGTCATCATTTCTTTAGTGCATGCAGTATTGCTAACATTTCCTTCTCATAAATAGCTTTTTGTAAATACTTTCCTTTGATTGGATGACTTTCAAAAGCAATGGGTTTTCCTTATTGCATTAAAATAGCACCAATTCCATGTCTTGAGGCATCACATTCCACAATAAAGGTTTTCGTGAAGTCTGGAGTAGCTAAGACCGGTGCTAGGCACATTGCCTCTTTAAGATGTTCAAAGGCCTTAGTTGCTTCACGAGTCCATGAAAATGCATCTTTCTTCAATAATGTTGTTAGAGGTGCTGCTATTCTCCCATAATTCTTAACAAACTTGCGATGATACCTTGTTAACCAGAGAAATCCTCGCAACTGATTTATGGTTGTGGGGACTTTCCATTCCTTAATGGCTTTAATTTTGTTAGGGTCTACCTTAACACCCTCGTGAGATACAATATGACCCAGATATTCCACCTCTTGTACTCCAAAGAAACATTTGGGTGCTTTTGCATATAATTTTTTCTCCTGCAATGGTTTGAGCACCCTGTCAACATGTTGAACATGATCCTTCCAAGACCTATTGTAGATTGGTATATCATCAAAAAATACTAGCACAAATTTTCTAAGGAAGGGTTTGAAAATGGAATTCATCAACCCTTGAAATGTAGAAGGTGCATTGGTAAGGCCAAAAGGCATGACCAAAAATTCATAATGACCCTCATGAGTTTGAAATTTTGTTTTAAAAATATCTTTAGTCTTCATTCTAATTTGATGATATCCTGAACGAAGATCCAACTTGGTAAAATAAATTGCTCCGTGTAATTCATCCAATAATTCATCAATCACAGGAATGGGAAATTTATCTTTAATGGTGAGCTTATTGAGCTCCCTATAATCCGGACACATGCGCCATGATCCATCCTTCTTGTGTACCAATACTACAAGAGCAGAGAAAGAACTTTAACTAGGTTGAATTTTACCAACCTCTAACATTTTTGCAATCATACATTCAATTTCGCTATTTCGGACATAAGGATATCTATAAGGCCTGATGTTTGGAGGAACACTTCCTGGAATTAAATGAATAACATGATCATGATCATGAATAGGTGGGAGTCCTTTGGGAGTTTCAAACACCCTGGAATGATTGTCCAAGGCTTTTTGGAGATCTTCAGAAATAGATGATTTTGATGTTGGAACTTCTAGTGAGCACAATTGCGCAATTAAGCCTCGTTGTTCTTTCTTTAGAAGCTTTTTCATAACATTAGAGCTTATTATCTTTCTTGGCTTCCCTACAATACCCTGTAATTCGACTTCCTTTCCTTCTGAAAAAAAATTCAAGAAAATTTCTTGAAAATTAAAAGCTACCGTCCCCAAAGATTGTAACCATTGTACTCCTAGTTTTATATCAGCACCTCCCATAGGAATGGAAAGCATCAGACTATTCAATACATATTCCCCCATGGTTAGCTTGATATTATGGCATTTTCCATAGAAATTTATAATTCCTCCATTTGCAACCATCACTTGACATTCTGGTGCTGGGTATAGGAAACAATTCAATTCCTTGGCTACCTTACAATGAATAAAATTATGGGTACTACCTGAATCAATCAACACTATTACCTTTTTCTTCTTGATATGTCCTTCTATCTTGAGAGTTCAAGGAGTGGTAATTCCTGCCAATGCATTACATGATATGGTCAGACTCATTTCTTCCTCTTCTAAGGTTGGTTCCTGGTATATATCCTCTTCTTGTTTATTTTCTTCTTCCTCTTCACAATCTATGTAAAATAATTTCTTCTCAACACACTTATGACCTTTAGTGTATTTGCTATCACAAATGTAGCAAAGCCCTTTTTCTCTTTTTCTTCCAACTGTTGTGGTGTCAACCTTGTAGGTTCTGGAATTTAGGAGTAGCAACACTTCCATCTTTGTAGAAGTGAGTGGTAGGTTTCCTTGTCGCCATAATTTTACATTAAATTTTTCTTGCCAACCTAAATTCCTTCTCCAATGAATCAGGTTCCAAAACGTGAATTTCATGTTGGATGTTATCCTTTAAAGTACCTATGAAGAGATCAATCCTGTGTTCCTATCAAATATTAGTTACCCTTATATTCAATTTTTGGAAGTCCTCAATGTGCTCCCCCACTGAACACTTTTGCTTGAGATTTATCTTTTGGCTAAAGAAAGTGTTGCTCTTTGTATTCTCATAATGTGCTACCATTTCCTCCGTAAAAATTGACCATGTGACAATTTTTTTACGGGAGCAAAGCCATCAATACCATACAAATGTATTTTTTTCTAAATATAAAGTTGCAATGCATACTGTTGAGATTGCAACAAGATGATGAGCTTAGTGGAAAGAAGTCACCTTCACTAAGTGGGCCTGCAGGCTATTTTTTGCGCACAGTCTATTTTTAGACATGTCGATCATATTTTATGAGTTGCAGGATGCTATTTTTGGATGGTTGTTCAAGTTGGAAAAATAGATGGACTTCTATTTTTAGACATATTGAGCGGAATCTATTTTTAGATTGCCGGTCTAAAAATAGATATGTCGAATATTATTAGCTCTTAATAATATTTGGACTATAAATATTATCTTATTCTCTTGAAGCACTTCAGTTAAGTGCACAGATGTGGCACAACAGCTGACAGAATTAAGCTATTCCTGAGGGTTAAGTGGAGCTATTGCATGGAGACTTCAGTTAGAACTCATGTGAGAGAGTTTGGTGGAGTTAATTGAGGTAGTTGGTGGAGTTGTGTTCAGTTTAACTTAGTTAGACACAATTGAGCTAGTTATATCTAGTCTAAATGATTGATACACTAGTGAGAGTGGTGTGAATTAATTATTAATTAATTCACTAATTATTAAATCATTAATCAACTGACTCTATAATCATTAACTACGGTGCATGGAATATATTTAGGTGGAGACAGGTGGAGAGGTAGGTGAAAGAGCGATTGTGACTATCAGTTGTCGGTTGTGACTATACTAGTGCATGAGTTTGCACCACACATTGATGGAGATGCCAATGAGGATTTTGTGAGCAAGGCTAGAACAATTTGAGTTCATTCAGAGCCATTCTTCAGCAGTGATTAGGCAGTAGAGGCAGGCTAGCAGGTGGCAGAGATCGGTTCATGGGATTTGCTAGATCGGACCTGATTAGTGTGTAGCAATTTGAGATTGTACTGAGAGCTTGTGAGAAGCTTTGTATGATGATTGTTACATGATATATATGACATATATTATACAAATATTTGGGGGTTTTTAGCTTTAAGCTTTCCCATAAATTACTGTGTTCATATTTGTGAATTTTTATGGTTTTAATGTGTGCATGCAATTGATTTTATTTCCGCAAGTAATGATCAATAGTAGAAGATATTATGTATTGTGCATGAAGTCAAATAGTGTGTGATCAGGAGAATATTGGATGTATAACACATTATTTATATAATTTATTCATGGTATCAGAGCAATATTGATCATTGGAGCAATTACAAAGAATTGAAGCGATTGAGTTTTGTGCTAGTGGAATTCGAATTTGTAGCAATGTGTTCTTGGTGTTGAAGTTGAGATGTCTTTCAATGGATTGCGATTGGAGTATGCCCTTGAGGGCAGCTCAAATTATATTGCATGGAAGGACATGATGGAAGTGGTGCTAGAGGATAATGGGTTGAAGGAGTTCATAGATGTAGAAATTCCAAAACCTGCTTCTAGCGATGCTGCCGCACTTGACGCATGGAAAAATAAGACAGCAAAATGTCGAAGGATTCTGTTGGAAGGTGTGAAGGATAACATAGTGTCCAGCCTTCATGGTAAAGCTTCTCCATTCTTGATGTGGAAAGCTTTGACAGACTTGTTCCAAAGCAAGAGCGACCAAAGGAAGTTGGCGCTCAAGGATAGGCTCAGGAAAATAAAAATGGAGAAGGGCGAGAGTATACCCAAGTACCTCACAAAGTTCGTCCAGTGCAAGGATGAGATGGGAAGTGTGGGGGTTACTGTAGATGAAGAGGACTTGGTGAGCTTGGCTCTCCTTGGGCTTCCTAAGAGTTGGCATTCCTATGAGGACTCTGTCAATGGTCGAGAGAAACTGCCAGGATGGGAGCGACTTTGGTCGAATGTTGTGCAGGAGGAGATAAGGCGGAGTACCAGGGATGGATCTTCATCAAAGAATGAAGAAGAAAATTGCGCTTTGGTTTCTAAAGCAAGGAAGGGGAAGAGCAAGAAAAATACTTCTCAATCTGGTGTGAAAGGCAAGAAGTAGGACATGTCCAAGGTGAAGTGCTTTCACTGTCACCAACACGGACATTACACCACTAATTGTCTACAGAAGAAGAAAAATAAGTAGGTTGTTGGATCTGCAGTTGGAGAGGCCTTAGCCTCGCAGTTTGAGCTGGATTTTTCACTGATCGCATGCTTGGTCTCAAGTATGATGGGTTCGGTGTGGTTTCTTGTGATGGTGTGTCTATTCATATGACCGGAGGCATATTTGTTCAGTGATCTGGATGAGAAGGATCTTGGAGTGCACATCGAGATGGGCGATGATGGTAGATACAGTGCGACTAGTATCGGGACCATTTCCTTTGAGAGGGAGTCTGGTAAACCTTTCATATTGAAGGAATTCATGCACGTTCCAGGATTGAAGAAGAATATAATCTCGGTGGCCATGTTAGAAGACAAGGGATATGATGTTGTCTTTAGCAAGGGAAAGGCTTTCCTGCGCAGTAAGGCAATTGGTGAAACCCAGAGGACAGGGGTTCGAGTTAAGAACCTTTATCAGTTGCAGGTAGATGGTTGCGCAGCAATGGCAGGCAAGGCAGAAGGAGTGGTGAGCTGGGATGAGGGTGAGCTATGGCACAGGAGATTGGGCCATCTTCACCATGGTGCCTTGAAAATTTTGCAACAGATTTCTACCGGGATTCCCAAAGGTAGACTTGCGCAGTCATAACAGTGCAAGGGATGTACTTTGGGAAAATTTGTGAAAGCCACCTTTCACTAGAAGGATAGCCACACCATGACGATCCTTGAGAGAATTCACACAGACGTGTGTGGACCTTTCTCAGTAGCTTCGAAGAAAAATCACAGGTATTATGTGATATTTGTTGATGATTTTTCTCGTAAGTGCTGGATCTTCTTCTTGCAGAAGAAGAGCGAAGGACACCGGTGAGAGAATGTGAGTTCGACCTTTGGTTAAGAAATAATCGGGGAAACGGTGAAAGCTCTTAGGAACGATAATGGTGGTGAATACATCTCTCGTGAATTCAAAGACTTTTGCAGCGCAGAAGGGATTCGGAGAGAGCTCATCGCACCCCATAACCCACAGCAAAACGGGTTGGCTGAGCGGAAGAACAGAACGATCGTGGGTGCTGCACGGGCGATGTTGCATGATCAGGGCCTACCCCTTCACTTGTGGGCTGAGGCATGCAATACAGCAGTGTATGTGCAGAACCATTGTCCTCACAGAGTGCTTGGCATGAGTACACCCGAGGAGGCATTTTAAGGTAAGAAGCCTGATATTTCTCATTTGAAGATTTTTGTATCACCTGTTTACATTCATGTGACGAAGGATGCCAGGAATAAGCTAGAGCCGACCGTAGAGGTTGGGATATTTTTGGGGTACACTGATACACCCCACAACTATCGTGTGTATTTTCCAGACAGTTGGAAGACTGTTGTGCGACGGGATATCAAATTTCATGAGGAGAAAGCCATGAAGTGTTCGCTTGAGAGAGAGCCACATGCAATGAGGAGAAATTAGTTCCTAAGGATGAGCCTCAGGATGTGGATCAGCCATAAGAGAAGGTTCATGGAGTGGAAGAAACCACTCATGCAGCGCCAACCATCAGAGGGCTGAAGCGCACTACGGAAGCTGAGCGACTGAATTAGGATGCAGAGAAGATTTTAGGAGCACCTACATCACAGCGCAGACAGAGACAGTCACCTGACCGATATACTGGATACATGGCTCTAATGAGCAAGTGTATCATGATAGAGCCATCCTCTTTCGAGGAAGATGTGGAGGACCCTGCATGGGTAGATGCCATGGTGGAAGAGTATGATTCGAATGTCAGAAACAATGTATGGGAGATTGTCCCAAGGCTGGAAGGGAAATCAGTGGTAGGTTTGAGATGGATCTACAAAGTGAAGAAAGTTGCTGATGGGAGCGTCGAGAAGTACAAGGCAAGATTTTTTGCCCGAGGCTTCTCAAAGATTGAGAGGATTGACTATGAGGAAACCTTTGCACCTGTTGCAAGGTATTCTTCCATATGGAGCATCCTAGCTCTCTCAGCGCAGATGGGGTGGCACATTCATCAGATGGATGTGAAGACTGCGTTCCTCAACGAAGTAATTGAGGAAGAGGTGTACATAGAGCAGCCCGAAGGTTTCGAGATCTTCAACAGCGAGTCACATGTGTGCAGGCTCAAAAGAGCGCTGTATGGGTTGAAACAAACACCTTGTGCTTGGTACACACGGATAGACAATTATTTCACCAGACTTGGTTTTACCAAGAGCGAGGCGGATCCCAACTTGTACTAGATAGTGGTTGAGGGTAAGTTGCTGATCATTGTACTTTATGTAGATGATTTGATACTGACCGGTGATGAACAATTGATACTCTCATGCAAGGCTAATCTTGCAAAAGAGTTTGAGATGAAGGACTTGGGCCTCCTTCTGGCTGCTTCTGAGATTGAAATTTGTACCGCGATGATGGATTTGTTTGTGCTCTCAAAGTAAGTATGCCCGGAGCTGCGGAAGTTCAACATGCATGGCTGCAAGCCTATCAACACTCCTCTTTCTAGTGGTTGGAGAAAGAGGATGATACATGTCAATGGAAGGTAGTGGATGCCACTGTTTATCAACAGTTGGTGGGGTCGCTTATGTATCTGGTTAATACACGACTCGACATATGCTATGTTGTTAACTAGCTTTCACGAGCTATGGTTAAGCCTACCAAGCTCTACTGGAAGGCAGGCAAGCATGTATTGAGATATCTCAGAGGCACATCGGGATATGGATTATGGTACAGATAGTCGGATGAGGTGAAGTTGTGTGGCTTCACGGATGCAGATTGGGTAGGGAGCCCAATGGACAGAAAGAGCACATCTGGAGGGATTTTTCAATATCGGGTCGATAGTAGTTTCTTGGTACAACAAGAAGCAGAGATCCATGGCACTTAGTTCAGCGAAGGCCGAGTACATGGCAGCAAGCTTGGCTGCATGCGAGGCTATATGGATGAGGAAGATCTTAGTCGGGTTGTTCGGTTCACACTTAGATCCTACTGTGATATATTGTGATAATCAGAGTTGCATCAAACTCTCAGTTAATACAGTATTTCATGATAGATCTAAACATATTGACATTTGGTACCATCATATCAGATATTGTGTGCAGTGGAAGATCATGTTACTATCTTACATTCCTACGGAGGATCAGGATGCAGATATTCTGACGAAGGCGCTCACCAAGAGAAAATTCAAATACCATAGAGACAGGATCGGGGTGGCAGATAATCCCTATCTTGTTGAGAGGGAGTGTTGAGATTCAACAAGATGATGAGCTTAGTGAAAATATTTTCCTTCACTAAGTGGGCCCGCAGGCTATTTTTGGCGCAAAGTCTATTTTTAGACCATGTCTATTTTTAGACATGTCGATCATATTATATGAGTTGCAGGATGCTATTTGTGGATGGTTGGTCAAGTTGGAAAAATAGATGGACTTCTATTTTTAGACATATTGGGCAGAGTCTATTTTTAGATTGCCAGTCTAAAAATAGATATGTTGAATATTATTAGCTCTTAATAATATTTTATTTATAAACATTATCTTATTCTCTTGGAGCACTTCGATTAAGTGCACGGATGTGGCACGGGGAGGGCGACGAAGGAATTATGCTATTCCTGAGGGTTAAGTGGAGCTATTGCATGGATACTTCAGTTAGAACTCATGTGACAGAGTTTGGTGGAGTTATTGAGGTAGTTGGTGGAGTTGTGTTCAGTTTAACTGAGTTAAACATGGTTGAGCTAGTTGTATCTAGTCTAACTGATTGATACACTAGTGAGAGTGGTGTGAATTAATTATTAATTAATTCACTAATTATTAACTCATTAATGAACTGAAGAATACATCAGTTAACTACAGTGCATGGACAGTTTCAGTGGAGACCAGTGGAGAGGTGGGTGAAAGAGCAGTGTGACTATCAGTTGTGACTATACTGGTGCATGAGTTCTCACCACACATTGATGGAGATGCCAATGAGGATTACGCAGTGCAAGCCAGGTGGATTCAATTTCATTCAGAGCCCATATTCATCAGGGATTGCGTAGTAGAGGCAGGCTAGCAGTTGGCAGAGATCGGTGCATGGGATTTGCTAGATCGGACCTAATTAGTGTGGAGAAATTGGAGATTGTACTGAGAGCTTGTGAGAAGCTTTCTATGATGATTGTTACATGATCTCTATAACATATATTATACATATAGTGTTAGAAAATTATATATTATGGAGTAATGCAACACATAAATTATGCGGAAAAATACAAGCACACAAAACACATAAAACCAGAGAGACACAGATATACGTGGTTCACCCAGTTTGGGCTACATCCACCCCGAACATCCAGTCCTTCCTTTCTATTATCCAGCAAAAATGAAGAGACAAAACCTACAGCAGATCCGTGTAATATCCTCTGTTCTCTCTCATAGTCTCCCTCTCTGTTTCTCGCTCTGAGAATACACATACATAATACACAAGCGTAATACAATACCCTCATATATACAAGGGGGTTGCCTTCTAGGGCAAAAACCCTAATCTAAACATAACTTCTACCGTCAGATCATTTGCCTAATGAACGGCCCAGATTGACTAGAAATTACTATACGTTTATAAGGCAATTTTACATCTGTTTTTAGCTTCGGGGGCGCTGCCCCCGAAAAGCACTGTCGCCCCCCCCTGGACCCCCCATAGCAGCGATTAATTACGGGCGGCGTTGCCACCCCTTTGAAGGTATAGGGGTCCAATGTTGTGATACAAAGTAAACAAGATAATCAGGCTCCACACCAAACAATCTCCCACTTGGAGATTGATTGTAGCAACTCCATCACTGCTTCATTTGCTAGACAATGACTCCTCTTTGGACCTGGATATTCCTCATCTTCATCATCATCCTTGAAGATCAATTGAAACTGAGCACATTCTCAGTTTCTCCCTAGTTACAACTTTTGTTAGCATATCTGTATGATTCTGGCTAGTGCGTATCTTTTCCAGCTTCAATTCTCCATCTTCCAATACTGACCGTATGAAATGGTACTTGAGATGTATGTGTTTAGTCCTGGAATGAAATGCTGAGTTCTTTGCAAGATGAATATCAATTTGGCTATCACTGTATAGTGTGCCCATATCATGCTTCTTACCCAATTCATCCATAAACCTTTGTAACCAAATCATTTCTTAACTAGCCTCTGTAGCAGCAACATACTCGGCTTCTGTTGTTGAAAGTGCAACAACACTTTGGATTTTTGAAACCCAACTGACAGTTGTTACACCTACAGTAAATACATATCATGTAGTGCTCCTCCTACTATCTCTGTCACCTGCCATATCTGCATCAAAATATCCCTGTAGAGCAATTTTTGAACCACCAAAGCATAATGCTTGATTTGTGGTACCTCTCAAATATCTGAGAATCCATTTTACAACCATCCAATGTTATTTTCCTGGATTTTTCATGTACCTGCTTACAACTCCCACTGCATGTGCAATATTAGGCCTTGTGCAGACCATTGCATACATTAAGCTTCCAACTGCTGATGCATATGGAACTTTAGACATATAATCCATGTCTTCTTGGGTCTTTGGGCACATCTCCTTACTAAGTTTGAAATGGCTAGCAAAAGGTGTACTAACTGGTTTTGCATTATGCATATTAAATATTTTCAACACCTTTTCTATGTACTCATTCTGAGACAGTGTTAATTTGTGATTTTTCCTGTCTCTAGTTATCCTCATACCAAGGATTTTTTTTGCAGCTCCCAAATCCTTCATTGCAAATGAATTTTCCAATTTTCTTTTGAGCACATTTATTTCCTTCATGTTAGACCCTGCAACAAGCATGTCATCTACATACAATAACAATATAATATATTTTCCATCATTTTGCCTTTTTAGGTAAACACAATGATCCGAGTGACATCTAGTATAACCTTGTTCATACATGAACTTGTCAAATTTTAGATACCATTGCCTTGGAGCCTGTTTTAAACCATACAAGCTCTTCTTTAACCTGCACACCGATTTTTCTTTCCCTTTTACCTCATATCCTTCTGGTTGCTGCATGTATATCTCTTCCTCCAAATCTCCATGGAGAAATGTTGTCTTTACATCTAACTGCTCAAGATGTAAATCTTCCGCTGCTACAAGACTTAAAATAGTTCTGATTGAATTCATTTTAACAACAGGAGAAAATATTTCATCAAAATCAATACCTTTCTTCTATGCAAACCCCTTCACCACAAGTCTAGCTTTGTACCTTTGTTTTCCTCCATCTTCTTCCTTCAGCCTGTAAACCCATTTATTCTGCAATGTAGTTTTACCTGCAGGCAACCTGGCTAAGTCCCAAGTCTAGTTATGCATTAATGAGTCCATCTATTCTTCCATGGCTAGCTCCCACTTCTTCCTGCTTTCAACCTGCATTACTTCTTCATAACATTCAGGTTCACCAGAATCAGTCAACAATATATAATATAATGAAGGAGAGTATCGTTCAGGGGGTCTACTTATCTTGGTAGATCTTCTAACACCACTTTCAGGTGTTTGAGGTGCCTGTTGCTGTTGTGGTGGTTGTTGATGCTGTGGTTGTTGATTATTATTATTTTCAGGCACCTTTACTTTTTCGGTTATCTCATCAAGAATCGTGTATTCCTTGCTTTCTTTTTCCTGTTTCTTCTCCTGCAGCTGATTCTTATACAAGACCTTTTCATTGAATATTACGTCTCTGCTCCTAATGATTTTGTGATTTTCATAATCATATAAGCGATAAAAAAAATCATTAGCACCATATCCAATAAAGGTACATTTCTTTGATTTTTCCTCAAGATTTGTTATATTTTTTTTATTAATATGGACAAAGGCCTCACAACCAAAAGGCTTAAAAAAAGAGTAGTTTACCTTTTTACCTGCCCATGCTTCCTCTGGAATACCACCATCCAAGGAACTTGAAGGCCCTCTATTTATTAGATAAACAACAGTATCTACAGCATCTACCCAAAATTGTAAAGGCAATCTTGCATGCAATCTCATGCACCTTGCACGCTCCATGATTGTTCTATTCATCCTTTCTGACACACCATTTTCTTGTGGTGTTCTTGGAACTGTCTTCTCTCTACGAATTCCATGCTCTGAACAGTACCTATCAAACTCTTTGCTGCAATACTCACCTCCATTGTCTGATCTGAGACACTTCAACTTCTTTCCTGTCTCAATCTCAACCAAAGCTTTCCATTTCTTGAAAGTATAAAATACATCATATTTATTCTGAATACAATAAATCCAAGTTTTTCTAGTTGCATCATCAATAAAAGTAACATAATAACGAGAGCCATCGAGAGATGATACCTGAGCAGGTCCCCATACATCTGTATGCACAAGCTCCAATTTTTCGCTCTTCTTTTCTTTCCCAACTCTGAGAAATCTGACTCTCTTCTGTTTTCCATAAATGCAATTCTCACAGAAATCCAAATCAACATTCTTCAAACCTGGCAGAAAATTTCTTGAGTGAAGAATTTTCATCCCCTTCTCACTCATGTGTTCGAGCCTATGATGCCATAATGCTGCATCTGCTCCTTTGGAAGTTAAAGCATTAACAGAGTTAGAAATACCATTGCATAAATACAATGTACCAACCTTTTCGCCTTTTGCTATTACCAGGGCTCCTTTGGTGACCTTCCAAGTTTTATCTGTGAAAGTTGTCACACAACCTTCACTGCCTAACTGCCCTGTTGAAATCATATTTTTCTTCAGATCTGGAACATGCCTTACCTCCTTTAGTAGCCATTAGTTTCCATTCTGTTGTTTTACAAGAACTTTACCCATTCCAACAATTTTACGGGGTTTATCATCACCCAAATGAACTTGTCCAAAATCTCCTTGAACATAGTCATGAAAATATTTCTTATCAGGTGTGGCATGGAATGAAGCCCCTGAATCTACAACCCAAGAATTAGTAACATTTTCGAAAGAAAGAATCAAAGAATCTTGTAACACATCACCTGTCACATTTGCTTCATGATTGTTTTCTTGCTGTGTGTCTCCTTCTTTTCCCTTCCGAGATCTACAGTCTTTCTTTAGGTGTCCTTTCTTTCCACAATTCCAGCACACTATCCCTGATCTGGACTTGGATCTGCCTTTCCTTGATTTACTGCGATATCCCGAGCTCTTTCTTCTTTCCATTCTTCTTCCCCTAGACTCTGCACTCAAAGCATTACCTGATGTCTCACCAGAGCTTTTCCGTCGCATTTCCTCGCTAAGGATAGCACCAACAACATCATCAAACTTTAAAGTACTAGATCCAGAGACAGAGTTACTAATGGCCATTACTAAACCATTCCAACTCTCTGGCAATGAGCACAAGAATAATAGAGCTCTAACTTCATCATCAAAGTTTACCCCTACAGAACTTAGCTGACTGGTAACTGTATTAAATTCATTTAAATGGTCTGCGACAGATCCACCTTCTGACATCTTCATATTAAAAAGTCTTTTCATAAGAAGTACCTTGTTTGAGGCCGAGGGATTTTCATACAGTTTCGCCAACGTCTGCATCAAACCCTCTGTTGTTGTTTGCTTCGAAATATTGAAGGCGACTGACCCCGCAAGACACAACCGTACTGTTCCGAGTGCCTTTCTATCGAGAATGTTCCATTCCGCGTCTGTCATGGTCGCCGACTTCTTTGTTTTTCCGCTCAATGGTAGGTATAGATCTTTCTGATACAGATAATCTTCCATCTGCATCTTCCACAGCACAAAGTTTTGGCCGTTAAATTTCTCGACCCTGAACTTACCATCGTCCGCCATTGCTCCCACTCGAACCAGGAACCCTTTTTTCCTGCGAGTTTATCAGCCAAATATACCTTCGGCTCTGATACCAGTTGTTAGAAAATTAAATATTACAGAGCAATGAAACACATAAAATATGTGGAAAATAGAAGCACACAAAACACATAAAACCAGAGAGACACAGATATACGTGGTTCACCCAGTTTGGGCTACGTCCACCCCGAACAGCCAGTCCTTCCTTTATATTATCCAACAAAATGAAGAGACAAAACCTACGGCAGATCCGCTGTAATATCCTCTGTTCTCTCTCACAGTCTCCCTCTCTATTTCTCGCTCCGAGAATACACTCATCATGCATAGCCGCAATACAATACCCTCATATATACAAGGGGTTGCCTTCTAGGGCAAAAAACCCTAATCTAAACATAACTTCTACCGTCAGATCATTTGCCTAATGAACGGCCCAGATTGACTAGAAATTACTATACTTTTACAAGGCAATTTTACATCTGTTTTTAGCTTCGGGGGCGCTACCCCCGAAAACCCCCGCCAGGGGGGGGGCTCCGAAAAGCGCTGCCACCCCCCCCTGGAGCCCCCATGGCAGCGATTAATTACGGGCGCTGTTGCCGCCCCTTTGAAGGTATAGGGGTCCAATGCTGTGATACAAAGTAAAAAAGATAATCAAGCTCCACACCCAATAGATAGTTGGGGGTTTTCAGCTTTAGGCTTTCCCATAAATTATTGTGTTCATATGTGTGAATTTTTATGGTTTCAATGTGTGCATGCAATTGATTTAATTTCCGCAAGTACTGATCAATAGTAGAAGAGATTTTGTATTGTGCATGAAGTCAAATAGTGTGTGATCAAGAGAATATTGGATGTATAACGCATTAGTTATATAATTTCTACATGTACCTTTTGTGTGTTTTTCACATTATTGAGATCAAAATATTGCTCCATCTGTAGTATCCATGTTACAGGATCCTTTCCATCAAACTTCCTCATATCCATTTTTGGAATATGGTGGTTCTTCCCTCCAACATTAGATTTTATGAAATCACAATTAACATTTATTTTGTTCTCATCATGAGTTTCCTCTACTATCTTTTCACCACTAGGAAACATTTCTTGTATCAACTTTGTCAAACCTTCCATGTTTGCTTTTAGATCATTCTTCATGTTTTCCATCGTAGCTTCCATGTCATCCATCTTAGATTCCATGAAAACTTCCATGCCATCCATCTTAGCTTCCATGCCATTCTTCAAACCATCCATCTTAGATTCCACACCTTTCTTCAAACCATCCATCTTAGTTTCCACGCTTTTCTTCAAAACTTCCATGTTATTTTTTGTTGCTCTTTGCGAGAGCAAAATTTGTTGCATTTGCTCTTGTAATTTTGATATGTCATGTTTCCATTCTTCGTATTCATGAGTCATAGTAGAGCCTTCTAAAGGCTTAATGGGTGTTGAATTCTTTTTAGGGGCCATTTTAGAATCCAATATTGATATCTATTCTACAATATTCCCTTGGAATCAATTCAACTTGATTCTTCAAACAAGACTTATGCAATTCGGGAAAAAAATACACACCTTTTATTTGCTTTGGAGGAGCTCGATATTGAAATTGACTTATCTCTATACTTTCAGATCCTCAATATCTAAAATTAGGATTTGTAGTAGTCCTCTGAAGCTTCTTTCAAATGCCACAGGTCTGACTTGATTTGGATTCTTCAAGGCAAATTTATGTCCAATCTCCCACAATGACCTAATTATGGACTGGTTCAGTAGAGCGAACTTGTACGACTTGCGACGTGTCACTGTTTACTCCTTTGGCTCTGAATTTTATATACAGTAAACTACAATCTATTTAATTCCAGTCACCTTTGATAGAATTCCAATCTGATGCTCAGAGAGAGAGAGTTATGAAGATTTTCCCATGATCACCTCTTTGAGATGAAATTCGGGAGCCTGAAAAAGACCTAACTTCCACAGATCATATCTCCGAAAATATTACGAACTGAGCTCTGAAATTTTATGACAATGTTCCTCAAGATTTCAGCTTCGTACTCTAAAAATTTAAGCTTCTGAACCTTCGTAGAAAAAAATTGTAGCGAACATTCCACGATGACCTTTTTAAGTGAAATTCAGGAGCCTGCAAAAATTCCTAACTTCCACACATCATATCTCCGAAAATATTGTGAACCAAGTTTTGAAATTTTGTGATGATGTTCCTTAGGATTTTTTCTTCGCATTCTAAAAATTTCAGCACCTGAACCTTTGTAGAAAACAAGTTATAGAAAAAATTCCACGATGACCTATTTGGAGCAACGAAACCCTAGAATCCAAAGCTCTAATACCAAATGTTGTGAAACCAACTCCAAAAATAGAAGAAAAGAGATATCAACGCCTTATAAATAAGCCACTTCGAGGGGGCAACCTCCAATACATTAAATGAATGAACAATTCTTGGATGATACAAATGACAAAACCTCCTTTCTATATATAGGAGTCCATGGGGCCACAATGTAATCCTAGTGGGGCCACAATGTAACCCTATCTGACCTAAAAATAATAATGTAAGGGCACAATAATAAAAATATGGGGGTTATAGGGGTACAACAATAACAATAAAGGGGGCTACACTAACATAATAAGGGACTACACTATTAATATAGGGACTTAAAAAATTGGTTATGGGATTACCATTTCTCAACCAAAGTATGATAGAGATATTTTGGTATGATTTCACATGAGTGAATGCAAGCCAGTAGCCACACCTTTCTTATCAGGGATAAATCTTGAGAATGGAAAAGACACACCATCTTTTAATTTCACATTGTACCGTTATCTTGTGGGAATTATTCTTTATCTCACTCCCTCCCGTCCTGATCACTCATATGTCATAGGAGAAGTTTGCATATACATGAAAGAGCCACATGAGTTACACTGGAAAGTTGCAAAGTACATCCTTCGATATGTCCAGGGGAAAATAACCTATGGGATCCATTAAGCAGCAAATTTTTCTTTTCATCTCATTGGGTTCACAGATTCATATTGGACTGGCGAAAACATTAATCACAATTCCACTTTTGGTTATGTACTTAGTCTGGGATCCAACCCAATTTTTTGGTCAAGCAAGAAGCATACATCCATTTCTTTATCATCAGCAAAGTTCGAGTAGATAGGAGAATTCAAATCCACTATTTAGGCCATTTGGCTACAAAATTTCTTATCTAATCTTGGTATCAGTGTCCATCGTCTAACTGTCATCTAGTGTGATAATCGAAGCATACTAAAGTTTTTCAGAGATCTAGTGTAGCATAAATGAACCAAACACATCAAGATCCACATACACTTCATTAGATAACTAATTCGTGATGGGATCATCGATATTTAATATTGTCCTAGCTCTGAGCAGAATGCTGATATCTTCACCAAGAATTTCACTCAGTATAATTTTTTATTTCTATGAGATCGTCTCTAGGTGAAGGATATGACTGCCTAGCAGTTTTCTTTTCTCTAATTTTTGCATTATATTTTTAGGGGGGGTTTTCTTCCCACTGGGTTTTCCCTCTTTCCTCTTTTCATGCATTGTATATGAGTACCTAAAATGGCCTTGTTTCCGAGACTAATTAATCTTGCTTCACACTCACCAAAGTTATGCTTAAGGGGGGGTGTTTGTCTACATGCACCTAGTTAGCCTTAACTAGCTTCAATTCAAATCTAGTTATTGCATGTGATGTGCACTTGGCTTTAGCTAGTTAACTCAAGTGCTTACATGTTGTGTTCACTTGGAATTAGTTAGTTAACTTTAGTGCTTGCATGTGGTGCATGTGCACATTAGCATAACATAAAGCACACTTATCTTCTACTAGCTTTAATTATCCATAGTTATTGCATGTACAAATAAGCTTAGCTTAGTTTCTTTATGTATTGATTCTAAAACTAAGATTGTGTAATCAAGTTCATTCTCAATTCCAATTTTTCTTTTTCAATTATTGAAAGTTTGTGCAATTATTCTTTAACTAGATCCATATTTTTGCTCTAATAATTTTACATGGTATAAGAAGGGGGGTGTTGAAGGAATCACTGCACCTCTATGGAATTCAAAATTTCCACCCTGGGGATCCTAGTTATCAATTTAGAAAGTTTATCAACACCTTGGTTTGGAAATTTTATCAACACCTGTGGGTTTTGGTGTAACAACATACCTCTTCACCATGGCTTATCCATACCACATTCCCAAAAACCATAACTTATTTCATAATCAAAATATTTTATAACAATATGAAACGATTCCTAACCATGGATATTCACCCCCACTTTACCATGGATATTATTAACATGTAAATAGGTTTTGTTACAATACCATGGGCCAATACCATGGCTTATAAATTCCACATGCCCAAAAAAAATAACTTATTTCACAATCAAAATATTTTATAAATATGTTATTTGAATTTAATTTTATAACATATTTTAATTAAAAATAAATGGAAAAAATATTATAAATACTTTTTGAGATATATCTAAACCCTCTATCCTCAGGACTACTAAAAAGATTCCCATAGAAATTAAATCAAGGTTATAATAAAATTAAAAATGAGAATACTATTATATATAAAGATGTGAAATTTATATAATATAAATAATATTATTAAGAACCCACATAGATCCATATTAACTAAGGATCCAAGCGATGAGGGAAATAAGATTGACTAACAATAATAAAGGAAATGGACTAACAATAATAAAGGAAAGATAGTGCATGATTGTTTTAAGTTTTTTATTATTGTATTTTCTTTTACATGATTGATCCGAATTATAGGTTTAATGTTTTACAATCAATTGAGTTTTTTTAATTTAGATACTTTCTTAAACACAATATAAAATTTAAGAGAGGGGGGGAGATAGTGACAAAGCTAGAGGGCAAAGAAAGAGAGAGAGAGGGAGAGAGAGAGAGAGAGAGAGAGAGAGAGAGAGAGAGAGAGAGAGAAGGAGGGGGAGAGAGAGAGCTGGGAGAAAGATAGAGAAGAGGAAGGAAGAGAGAGAGAGAGAGAGAGAGAGAGAGAGAGAGAGAGAGGAGAGAGGGAAAGAGAAAGAGAGAGATGGAGTTGGAGGGGGAGATAAAGGGAAGAAAGAACAAATACATAGAGATATAGATGTGGAGAGGGAGAGGGAGTGACAAGGAGAGATTGGGAGAGAGTGACAGAGAGAGGAAAGTAGGGAAGAGAGAAAAGAGGAGAGGAGAGATATAGGGAGGGAGGGAGACACAGAGTTGGAGGCAGGAGAGAGGAGTGTGGGAGGGGGATAGTGACAGAGTTAGAGGGAAGAGAGAGAGATATAGAGTGATGGGGGGGGGGGGGGAAGAGAGAGGAAGGTGGGAGAGAATCACCGAGAGAGGAAGGAAGAGAGATATGACTCAAGAGAGAGAAGGAGAGAGAGAGAGAGGGAGAGAGAGGGAGAGAGAGATGGAGTTGGAGGGAGGGAGAGAGGGAAGACATTAATGGAGAAATGTGGAGAGAGAGAGGGAGTGACAAGGGAGAGATGGAGAGAGTGTGTGTATGTTTGGGGGTGAGATAGAGAGAAGGAATAAGAAAGAGACACATAGATACATATAGATATTATATAGTATTATATAACCAGCCTAGATCCATTTTGACCCCAGATCTATCAGGCGTCGAGAGGGATCAAATTTCTTGAGGTGAAACAATTTCCTCAAGTTTTTCACTCAAAAAATAGATTTTTACCTTGAGATATTTGATCCCTCTCGGTGCTTGATAGATTCGAGGTTAAGATGGATCTAGGGAAATTTATTTATTTTTAAGTTTATTTTAACGTTAAGTATTTTTTCCATCAAAAATTTGAAATTTGAAATTTTAAAAATAGTTTAAACTAATATAATCATATAAATTAAATGGTTGATAAATATTTATAGAAATCAAAATACTAAGTTCATGATACATTTCACATTGTCAATCTTAAAAAATAAAGAATAAAAATTAACTAAATTATAACTTTATTTTAAACTATTGTACTCAAAATGGGAGATATTGTCCCATAACATTACATTTGAAAACAATAAAAAATATCGATAAACAAATTAGAATGTAGTAATACCAAAAATTCTTTTAATATCAGCCATTAATTACATCGAATTTATGTAAAAATTCAAAGTAATTGACAATAAACAATTTCTAATTTCATATATAATTTTTTTCTACTTTTTAATATGAAGAAGATCTGTAATTCATTCATTATTCAATATAGAGTTGATATGTGGCATCTAAATAATATTGATATTATAGTTGTGTAAATAAATTCACATGTGACATTTAAAAATATTATATTCATTTAAAAAAAATTTAGTGTCAACTATAAATAAAATATTCCAATGTCCATATTAAGAAATATATTTTTATATCAACTTTATATATAGAGAAAAAATAGATTTTTTTTTAAATTATATTTTCACTTTTCATTATGAGGGAAATATGTAATTTACTTAATTTTTAATATGGAGTTGGTATGAGACATTTAAATACTTCAATATGATGTGAAATATTTCAATACCAAAAATATCTATTTACATAAGGAGAGAGAGAGTTTTTTTTATTCTATTGATAGGTGTTTTCTAATTTAGTGTATGAGGAAAACTTGGTAGTTAACATTTAAAGAAAAATCAATAACAAAAATTCAATGTAAATGTAAAGAAAGTATTTATATATTATATTTATATTTATCTAAATAGAAAGCGACTATGTTTTTTTTAAATACTTTCAACATCTATCATGTTACTTGTAGGAATTGAATATGGGTAGGGAGGATTCCAATCCTTCCTCCCAAACACCAGGGATAACCCCAATTCACCTGAGAGAGAATATATATATATATATATATATATATATATATATAAAGCAAATGAAAATGAAAATGATTAGTGTGTTGCTTAAGAAGAAGAAAATGTGTAATTACTTTCATGATTAGCATGGAGTTGAAACACACACAACCTACATCGATCCATGATAACCCCAAACCTATTAAGTGCAAATAGGGATCAAATATCTTGAGGTGCAAACCATTCTTCAATTTTTGCACTCTAAAAGAGGTTTACACCTCAAGAAATTTGATCCCTCTCAAGGCTTGACAGATCGACAATATTATGTTGGTTATTATTATCAATTATAAAAATAATTAATACATGAACTAAATATGTATACATTAAATAATATATAACAAGATTCTTACTCATGGAGATCCACCAGTATTTTACTTTGGATATTCTCAACTTATAAATAGATTTTGTTACAATAGCATGTATTACTAATAATACATGCTCCAAAAATTACAACTCATGTTCATATGGAAATTTTTTAATTAATCAATTACACTCTACAAAGTAATATGGGGGGAGATATTCTAGTGTCAATAATGAGGGCAATGTTGTAAGCATTGTAAATTAGTGTAAACATTTAAATGTTGGCTCAATATGAGATAGATGTTGTATTTGATCCATATTTATGAAGCACATAAATGAAATAAAAAATTAAATAGAAACATAGAGCTACAATGAAAAAATGAATTCCAATTGATTAATAACAATAACTGAAATTTTTTTACATGCAGAACATAAACAAACTAGCTCGAACGATGGTAGCTTATCTCTGGGAAGATATGTGATGACTACATGCCTTTTGAACTATGTTACAATGATGCTTAGAAGACTATTATTATTTAGAAACAATGGAAAACCCTAAACATACAAAAATTTAACCCTAGGATATGAAGCATCAAAAGTCAGTGAGCCCTACTGGGGTTAATTGGTACATCAACTTCTCGGGGTCGTAATTTTGGCATACAATATCTGTTTGACGCGTATGATACCTTGTTAGAAATATATATTCGATTACTACAATTTTAACTTGAACAATTGTAATGGATTCCTTTTGTTCACCCATTTTCCAAAAAACATTGTTTAGGGCCTAAAAATGGCTCTGGAAGTTTAGGACCCAAAAAACTACCAAAAATAGTAAATTGTGCTACAAAAGGAAAATGAAAGAAACAATGGCGGGGTTCCAAGTGGAATAGGCAGGTGGCCACTAACATCCACCTGGTTTATTCCTCCCTCCTTAGGAAGCAATGTTACCCATTGTGTTGAGTGCTTCCATGAGATGGGGAAACTTCTGATGAAATTGATCCTTAGTAAGCCACTTGCCTTGGTGCAAGTGTTGGTCAGCTTTGACAACCCGATATAGTTGGATCTTCTATTGGAGAGTGTTCTTGATCTGTGTGTCCATGATCCGATCAGTTGTGGCTTCTGCTATGGAGTCTGGGTTGAGCTATTTTGGTGTTATCTTTTTTGCAATGTCTGATGTGTCCATCAATTGTGGAAAGTATTGCCAAAGGAATTCCACATTAAACACTAGGTACACACCTATTCGAAACAAACACAAGAAATTCAATGTATGCACACTAAACTGATCGATATACTTCTCCTTTTATAATCTCTTTTCCTTGCAAATACCATATGAAAATGAAACGGTTTTTTTGATGGGATACTTTGATAGGATAAAATAGACACTGCTCAAAAATTGAGACATAATAACTTGGGAAAATATATGGTTTCGTCAGAAGTTTTTAATTTTCAACACCTACATAAAGTAACACACCTCTCCCGTTTTGGAGAAGAGATATTAACACACCTCTCCCCTTTGGAAAAATAGATAGTAACATTGGTATTTTTATTGAAACCTATATTACCCTAGGTAGTAACGCTCTTCTAGCAAAGGAAACATGTGTTACCCTATCTCAAAGCCCTGAAATGTAGTCAAACTTCAATCAAAGCTCCTCCAACTTCTAGGATGCATTCTATAATGATCCAAGTGGATATTGGTGGCCAACCACCTATTCCATTTGGACCCCCACCATTGGTTCTTTCAGTTTTTCAGTTTAATCACAACTTACTATTTTTAGTAGTTTTTCGGGTCTTGAACTTCCGGAGCCATTTTGAAGCCCTAAACTACGTTTTTTGGAAAAAATGGGAGTAACATGGGTCTACATACTGATGTTTCTCACTCAAAAGTTGTAGTCCTCAGATAGATATTTCTAACAAGGTATTGAGTGCATCAAATGGAGATTGTATGCCAAAGTTACGTCCCCGAGAAGAATGATGTACCAATTTACCCAAACGGGCCTACTGTTTTGGCACTTCAACTCCTAGGGTAAGGTTTTTGGATGTTTAGGGTCTTTAATTGTTTCTAAACAATAAATATGCCTTCGAGCCTCATTTTAACACAGTTCATAGGCCTGTATCCACTACATCTCTTCTCATAGGTAAGCTACCAGCGCCTTAGCTAGTTTATTTCCATTCTGTCTGTAAAAAAAATTTAGTTCTTTGATATTAATGAAATGAAGTGTTATTTCCACTACAATTTTGTATTTATGGTTATATGTGTATTATGTTGCGTTCCTTCATAAATCTGGATTAGCGGTATCATAGCGATCTGCTCTTTCTCTTTTTTTCTTTGCATGTCCCTAACAAGGTCAGGATATACGGAGTTAGGGCTCGATTTGATTGAACCCTTGTAAGATCAGCCTCGCAAACCCCCATGACCTCCCATGGCAGAAGAAAAGAGAGACGAGGGAGCAAGAGATCCTATCAAAATATTTCTCGAGGAGGCCCTCAAGAAATAGAGGAACATGAAGATGGATAACTTTGCCCAGATCCTTCAACGGTTGCCCACCGACGGCACTTCTAATTCCAGCAGCCACTCTAGAGGCGCCTCTCCTTTCAAGGTACAAGTCAAGTTTCACATTCCTATATTTGAAGGCTAGATAGATGCAGACACTGTAGATAGATGGTTGAATTTTTTGGAAGGGTATTTCTTGGTCGATGATTTCTCCGACGAAGAAAAGATTATTTTTGCACTCCTCAAAGCTGACCCCCATGTCAAAGACTGGTGGGAAACCTACTACTAGCAAAAGGACAAGAGGGAACCCTCTTTATTCTCAGCTACACCCACTTGAAATTCATTCTGAGACGGAATCAAGGAACAATATTACCTTGTGGGGAGCTATGAGGACAAGTACATCCAATGGACCATGTTGCGGTAACAAAGGGATCAAGATGTGCATGAACTAATGAATCTGTTCCATACCCTATGTACAAAGATGGGTATTAAAGATTTATAGAGACATTTGGTGCTCAAGTATTGTAGCTGTCTGCACAGATGAATTCAGGAGTAAATGGGGTTCCTTGACATTACATAGCTTGGCATGACATATCTCTATGCCACCAAGATCGAGAAAAAATTTAAGCAGAAGAAGCGAGACTTTGGATCCGCGAATCCGAAGCTAGGGAAAGGTGCCCCCGAACCGCAGAACAAGGGGCAAGGCCAAAGCGGGGCGACTCAGAAAAACACCACAAATCCAAATAAGGACTCGGGGAAGTGGTGTGAATTTCATAACATCCCCACTCACACCACAAACAATTGTCGGGCCAAATAGTCGTTGGTGGCCGAACCAAAGACACATGAATCATATGCATGTACTGATATTGAGTTATAACCAGAGAAGGGAAATGACAAAGAGAAGAAGATCATTGATGCATATCCCAGTGCCATTTTTGTGACAACCAAGATCCAAGGGGAGGATCCCGAGGATCCAGAGGAGGGGGGGTGCCTCTTCCATTCACAGATGTGGGTGAAGGATTCTCCACTACAATTCCTTGTCGATAGAGGAAGCCAAAAGAATCTCATTTCAGCAGAGGTTGTGAAGTGGCTTGGCCTACTGACCATAGCAAACCCACATCCATATACCATTGGGTGGCTTGATGAAGGAAGAGATCTCTGCGTCCTCTAGCAGTTCTGCATTCCGTACAAAATCAAGCCATTCACGGATGAGGTACTTTGTGATGTTTCTCCTCTTGATGTGTCTGATGTATTATTGAGCCAACCATACTTGTGGAGGCGACATGATGTGTATGATTCTAGGCCTTGTGTTGTTATTATTACTTTGGGAAATAACTTGTACATGATACCGGAGGTAGTGCCGCCTCCTTCCATCTCTTTGACTACTGCAAAACAATGCAGTAAGATTGTTTCCCAAACCAGGAAATTTATTTGCATTACCATTCACCCATAAGGAAAGAATAATATTGTGGCCAAAACCTCAAAACAGGGCTCCCTTGCACGGTAGCGGCAGATGGACAAAGGCATGGAGGAATAAGAGGACATTTTCTCCTCACTCAAAGAGGTTCCTCTACACTATCAGGTCAAGCACTCCATTGATCTGACCCCAGATGTACCACCACCTGATACTTCCATACCTCATGCGACCACACAGATAGAATCCACACATGTATTATCAGAGGTTGATAAAGAAACCAAATTTACTGAACGCATCCAACATGTCCTCCCACGAGTCCATGACATATTTGACAAATCCAATACCTAGTTCAGCAGAATTTGCCTCATCTCATGGAGGATCTCAACGCAATGGGGACCATTTATTCCTAAGGGGGGAGGAATGATCCAAGTGAATATTGGTGGCCACCCACCGATTCCATTTGGACCCCCACCATTGGTTCTTTCCATTTTCAGTTTCATAACAACTTACTATTTTTAGTAGTTTTCCGGTCCTGATCTTCCAGAGTCGTTTTTAGGCCCTAAACAACGTTTTTTGGGAAAACTGGGAGCAACATGGGTTTATAGACTGATGTTGCTCACTCAAAATTGGTATTCCTTGGATAAATATTTCTAGCGAGGTATTGAGAATGTCAAACAAAGATCATATGCCAAAAGTTACGTCCCCAGGAAGATTGATGTACCGATTTACCCAAACGGGGCCCACAGTTTTGGTGCTTCATCTCCTAGGGTTAGGTTTTTGGATGTTTAGAGTTTTTAATTATTTCTCAACAATAAATAGGCCTTCGAGACTCATTATAACACAATTCAAAGGCTTGTAGCCACTACATATATTCTCAGAGATAAGCTACCATCACCCTAGCTAGTTTATTTCCATTGTGTTTGTAAACAATTTTCAGTTCTTTGATGTTAATGAAATGAAGTGTTATTTCTGTTGCATTTTTGTGTTTATGGTTATATGTGTATTATGTTGTGTTCCTACATAAATCTGGATCATCCAACACCTATATGACCTGTTAAAGCCTTGACAAATCTTAATAACATCACATTAACGTAAATAATCATCAGAAACCTTCCTCTAATCAATCACATGTGTTTCCTCAGTTGCCTTCCCAGAAAATTCAGTCACAAGCATCAGTGATCCTAGTCCTTCTTCCTGCAATGACTCTACTTTGTGCAACCTTTTGAACCTCCTATATAATCATTAGGACACCTGCAATTCTTTTCCAATCATGAGGAAACATCCTCCATTCATGACCTAGCTAGGCACATCATTTTTACATGCATACCAACATTGTCATAATGTGACAAAACCATAATGACATGGTGTGACAAAACCATGATGACATAATGGACAAGTTGACATTTAGGTTGATGTCAAGGAAAACAAATTAGTCATAATTCCAACAATATGCTTATTTTTTCATTATATTTTTTCTATAACCAATTTATCATTCAATATTTTGAGAACCTCTTGTTGGTGCCTTATGTGGTCCTCCATTCTTGAGCCTTTACAAATCCTTTCAAGGGCGATGTGAAGGATGGAGGATGATATCCATTAAGTTCAATAAATGGGGAAATTTTTGATGAAGTACGTAAGGATGTGTTATATCACCATTATATTAAGGGAAACAACTTGACCCATTGTTTTTGTTTATTATAAGAAAATAAACATATATATCCTTCTAAAAATGTATACACAATATCAATTTTCCCATCGTATTGAGAAAGTTAAGATGAGTTATGAGCCAATTGATTACCCAAAAAAGAAAATAATTCACTCCAAAAGTTTCCAATGAAAATTGAATTTTTGACACTTGAAATAATATTTCGTATCCATTTAGCTTTTGGATTGTTTCCATGAATGCTTCTGCTTGATTTAAAAGGATGCAAATGCAAGAAAAAATGGGAATATTTTGTCATTATATTTAGCATTACCATAATGATATTCTTTCCTTCAAATTTGGGTAAACCTATCATAAAACCCATTGAAACTTATTCCCAACGTTGGCTTGGTATGGATAATGGTTATAGGAGCCTTTATGTCTTGATTGTATCTTCCTTATTCAATTTCAATACTATACATTCAAACTCAATTTTTTTCACATCTGCTTGAACACCTTCCTAATTTTTTTTTCTTTATCCTATGGTATGTTTTCAAGAACCTTGAATGTCCTCCTATAGGAGATGTGTATAATTTCAAAAGGACCTTGTTTTTGAGTTGAGAATTCTTACATAATTATAAGTTATCTTGATATCACACCAAACCATTTCTCCACATAATATTTTCTACTGCATCAAGGTCCTCTTATAGTTGTTGAATGATATTTCATACCTTCTCATCTTGCTTCCATTATATCCTTGCTTCTTCCACCCAATCATATTGTGGAATGGAAATAGCACATAGTAGACCCTCTATGTCTTCCTCTTTCCATGAGTGTGAATAAACAAAACTCATAATGACCTTCATGATATTGAATAGGTGGAATACCTTTAGGAATCTCTCCAAATACCTCAGAATGATTCTTGATAAGTTTTGGAGACCCACATGAGTAGAAGATATATATGTTTGAACATCGAATGAACATAATTTTCTAATTACACCATGGTATCCATTTTTTAGTAATTTTTTTATGTGATTAGAGCTTATCACTAAGAGGATTTCCTTTGAGTACTTATATGATCAATTTTCCTTCCTTTTGAGGAAAATCTAGTGAAAATATTTTGAAAATTAAGGGCCATTGTTCCCACTGATTGCAACCATTGGACCTCTAATACAACATCAACACCACCCATTTGGATTAATTTCATGGTAATATCCAATAAATACTCCCTCATATTTAGGTTACTACTATGGAACTTCCCTAAATAATTTATGTTACCTCCAAATGAAATCATTACTTAAAATTATAATGTTGGATATACATAGAAGTTAAGAAGTTTTTCTAATTTTTAATTGATGAAGTTATGTGTATGTTGTTGCTTCCACAACACCCTCCAAAATTTCACTACATTCAGATTTTGGAGCCTACTTCATGGTCACATTAGGTGTCGTCTATGCCATCAAGTGTCGTTTTATATTACTTCATATGTATTAAGTTTTCTTAAGTCTTCTCAAGTGTTGTCGCGTCAATTAGAACATCTTTATATGTGTTTCATGGTTACAACACCTTTCTTGTTGTAAAATGACACTTCTGGGTCGCAGTCACGCACACTCCATTGTTTATAATTGGGGAATGTGTAGCAAGTGACGTTTTCATGAATATTCATTTTTGTTTAATTTTTTCTAAATTTTCTTGATGAGTTACTGTGTGTCACACACGGTTTTGTGTCTGGAACTCATCTTGGCCACCCTTCGATCAATCATATGGACTTAGAAAAAATTTGGTTTCAAATGAGCTCATCAAGGACAAGAGTGCATGATAACACTCTAAATCCTTGATGGTAGGTTCGTTGTTCTTCAGAATTTCACCCTGTACCCTCCCATAGAGTAGGGCGCACTCTAAAAGCACGAAGCCCCTTCCCTACTTCGAACTCTGCCCTCAATTCACCAATTATTCCTTGAGCGCACTCCTTCGACTCGAAGAAGTGCACCCTCCTTCAGTTCACTGACGCATCCTAAAGATCCAAATATTATTATTTCGACCTTCCCCTATGTGCCATGTACCCTCTTGAACTGATTGAGCGCATCATCGCACCCTAAAGGCACGAAGCCCCGACTTTTAACATTCAAAAGTGTGATATATGCCCTTCCTGAGGCCTCTTAGGTACATGAGTGCACCCTGAAGACACATATCCTCAACCTTCAACCTTTAGGAGTGTGCCCTATACCCTCCCTCATTCCCTTTGGTGCATAGCACACTTGGGAATCCCATTGTCTTCCCTTTCGTCCTTCAGACTTGAAATTTGTGCCATGCCTTTATTTCCTTCTTATTTAGGGTGCATGAGCACATCCCAAAGCCTAGAAGTTCCTCCTCCTCCATCCTTTAGAATTTTAGAGTGCGCCCTTGCACCCTAAATCTCCATTGACCATTTTAAGCACACCGAAATGGAATTAACAATAAAATATGCATAAAACTTGGTAGAGTAGGATATTTCATACTGATAGTTGCTCTTCATTAGTGATTTCAAATAAATTTATTCTAGGAACCTTATGGAAGGCACAGACAAGGAATATCGGGGAAAGAGGATGAACAAATTAAGCAAAAGAACAACTAAGAACACACCTGAAGCTTGATGATAAAAGCAACATGAAGACTCCAAAGCTTAAAGACCCTTTGGAGGGTAGAAGCACCTTGAGTAGATGATGATAAAGAACAAACACAGTGGTAGCCATGTCATCACGTAAGCATATCCATGTCATCAGTCACTGTCATGTCCCAATCATCCAAGATAATGACATGTCTAGTTTCATGATATGATGATATGGAAGACAAAGATGTATTATTGTAAGCATTGTAAAAGACAAACAAGTAGAATTCCAAGATTCATGTGTGAACTCAAGGGTCATGGAAGTCCAAAGGACATGTAATATCAAAATTCAAATGTAATTCCAAAATTCATTTGGAACTTCAAAGGTTGTAGAAGTCCAAAGGTCACTAGAAGCTAGAAATTCAAGGGTCATGAGGATATGAAATATCACTCCTCAAGTTATAAATAGATCCTCATTTCTCATTTAAAGGAATTTTAGCTTTGGATTCTACCATAAGGCATAAGAGAGATAAGTTAGTATTTTTAGGGAGTAGGTAGTGGCTCCAACGCTCCACTATCAGAGCAAGTGATGTTCATTGTAGTCATGCATCTTGGAAGTTTTACTTAATTGAAGCATTACAACCAACAATTTTCATACATGGGTTATGAATGTTTATAATACAATTCTATGAATGTTTACGTTTCATAATTTCTTCCACCAGTACTAAGATAGTTGAACTATTTCAGCTATTTTAGTGCTTATTTTATTGAGAACGTGTTGTAATGCTTGTAATGATCATTCCGTATTTGTGGAATATTCCACTGGATGTTTGAAGAAACATTAATGTTCATGTGTGTATTTATTATGGTGGTAATATTACCTCTATTTTAGAGGCTCACTTTCTCTCCTATATGTGGTAGAATAACCTTGATGCTCTTGCACCCGAACATTCACCAGGCACACTAGCTTTCTTTTTTAAGGAACACATACAAATATCTCGCTTAATGAGGCTAAAGACAAGATATATCTTTAAGTAAATGAAATTTGGGTCGTATTCCAAATGTGGGGCTCTTATCCCAAAAAATGTGAGGTCTAGTTGGGACTGCATATTAGGGAGACCCCATTGAATGTTGGTAGGTCCAGCACTGTCAACAGTGTACTACCTGAATCAATAAAAATTGTTACATTTTTCTTTCTGATATAGCATTATATATTTAGTAATTGTGGAGTATTGATGTCAATTAATGCATGACAATATTTTGTTGGTGTGTTTTATTATGGCTCTAGATCTTGTGACGGTCCCACTCCCTTGTCTTCTTCACTGAGTCATAGTCTATGTAGAATAATTTATTATCACCACATTTATGCCCCTTAATTTACTTGATATCACAGTTGAAACACGGTCCCTTTTCTCTTTTTTTCATCAATTTGTTGAGGTCTCAACCTTCTCAGTTAGGATAGTGTGCATGATGTTATCTATAATTATTATTGACCAATTTTCTAGTTGCAATATTTTTACTTTCAAATTTCCTTACTAGACTGAAAGCATGCTTTATAGATTTAGGTTTAGATACACCTCATGTTGGATGTGTTCCTTTAAATTTCCTATAAAGAGGTATAATAAATTATCTTCTGAAATATTCTTTACCAAAAGACTCAACTTTTCAAATTAGTGATTATGCTCTATAATTGAACCTTTTTTTTTTTAAGATTTACCAAGTGAATAAAGAATGTATTGCTCTTAATATCCACATAATTTTCTATCAATAACTCCATAAAAATGGACCCCAATATAATAAAATCATTTTTCTTTTTGAAAATCCATTGATACCATGCATGTTGATTATGTTCTCAAAACATATCTATAATATTCATCTCTTGTAAGGATAGCACTTAATGTAAATCCAAGTATTTCTCCATATCAAATATCCATGTTATAGGATTATTACGATAAAAATTCATCATATTTATATGTTGTAAATATTTTCATTGATGGAAAAGGAGCAAAAAGGAGCAACACCACAACTATCATTAAGGCAAAGGAGCAGAGAAGTAGCAACAATAAGGCAAAGAAGCAAATCAGGAAATAATACAGTAAGAAAGCATAAAAGAGAGGAAGAGAAGCTGCACAGAGGCAAGGAGCAACATTATCCCAACAACAAAAGTAAAGGAGCATAGAGGAGAAACTTTAGAATCAAAGGATCAAAGGCAGCAAAGACAAAAAAGGAGAAAAGGTAGCAGAGAATCAGTTAAGGCAGAAAAGGAGAAAAGGCATCAAAACAACAAACACAGAGTCGTGAATGTGCTTGATAGAGTCATGAACGTCTTGGGTCAATTCGTGCATGTTTCGGTTGAGTTGTGAACACTAAGCAGGTCAAGTCGTGAACACGGGGCAAGTCGTGAACATGGGAAAAGTCGTGAACGAGTCAAGTATTCTACAAATAACTAGAAAGAAATGAACGGGCACAACCAAAGAAGAAAAGTCGGAAAACTGGAGTAAATATTCAGCAAGGACCGTTGGATCTGGTCATATATCAACAGCAAAGATTAAATCGCACGGTAAGTTATTTTATTTGCGATGTGAAGCAGATAAGCAAAGGAGAAGTGAGGACCGTTGGATCAGGGCATAGATCAACGGTGGAGATTAAATCGCAAACCCAACGATATTTCACACTTCGGTAATTATATGTTCAAGGACACCGCATGATAAAATATATTATTTGCGATGTGAAGCAGATAAAAAAAGGAGCAGTGTGGACTATTGGATCTAGGCATTGATCAACGACAGAGATTAAATCTCATATCGGCGAGTTTTACATTTATATGATAAAAAATCACAAGTTAAATTGTTTAATTTGTGATGCGATAAGTCACATAAACTGCGAAATGCAAAGTGTGGGAAATGAAGTGGGAAGATGACGTGGTAGTGATGTGGTGATGATGTGGCAGTGACATGGCAAGATGATGTGGCATATTACATGGACCCGAGCCCATATATCGCAGGTAATTTATGATGACGTGGCAAGGTGACATGGCGGTGACATGGCAGGGTGACGTGGCATGATGACGTGGACCTGGCCCGCATACTGCACATCGTAGATGGAATAGGATAAGTTTATTGTTAAATGCTAAAAGTTGTTGGTTGTGACAGGGAGTTCGCTGCGATTTGTGAAATCGCAAAATCGCAAGTATGGCGAAATTACTATAATCTAAAACTTGCAAAGTGTGAGAAAGAGGAGCGGGCGCGATGGAGATTCAAAGCTAAAGTCTATGGAAATTAAACATCCAGCATGGGACCCATCCGCATACCACACATCGCAATCAGCGATTCTTACATTTACATGTTAAGACATCGCAATTTATATGTTTTGCGATGCGATAAGAAGTTTGATCTGCGATGTGATGTGATCGTATATCACATATGTTAAGAGGAAACTTGTTAGCACTATGAAATAAATCTTGCGAAGTGCGACAAGAGCCTGGATATGATGTAGCGCCAGAGTCAAATTGCAAAGGATTTCAAATCTGGATGTAAAGCCTTTCTAGTGTTGAATGACACCGGAAGTGGGAAAGGGAATTATAACGTAAAACCTTTGATACGCTGAAATGTGATATGAGACCGGATGTGATAAAGTTTGAAGTTAATATTTGATGTATTTCAAGTCCGGGGCTATGTGGTTTTATGCAGTAAACATTGAAATCAGAGGACGACTCAGTTTATGAAGAAAAGACTGAATGCAGGCAAAAGACTCAGGTGTATAAAGAAAATTCTGAACATGAGTAGACTCAGGTAAGACCTGACTCTAAGTGCAGAATAGTGCCATGTAGTTACGGCTGTGGGTTAAAATGGAAAGGTTGAATGCAAGAGAAAAGACTTTGGGCAAGTGACCTGACACTCGTGCAGAGGTGTTAAGTGGTTGGGGCAGTTTGATAACAAAGACTGAACGTGGGCAGAAGGAGACTCGGGTAAGTAACCCGACATAGATCAAAGGAGTAGAGAATATCATAGAACATTGCAGGTAAGATATGCAATAAGCAGAGGTGGTGTAAAACATAAAGGCATGGGTCAAGTCGGGCTAAGATAGTAATGTTGCAGCACAATTGGAAATATAGCAGCAGACAGAGAAGACAAGATGAACAGAAAATAAATAAGCTAAAAGGGCTGAATTGAAATATTATTGTAACTATAAATGTAAATTCATTGATTATTTTATATTTTTTGTGATGCAGAGGAAAGTCTCCATAGGCATAGGAAAAAATCCATGAGTGTTGTAATGATTATTTCTAATGTAATAACCTGAAGTGAAGTGTAAGGAATCGAATGGGTGGAAGGCAAAGAGTCATGCCTATTCACTTCATATTCCCATAGAGAATGAAAATAGTCATGAAGTTATCTGTATAAAATAGGTAATATCCATGTGTAGAAGGTAACGAAAACAGAGAGAGAGAGAGAGTGCAGCAGAATTGAAGAGAGTTGAATATTGTTAGAAAGCTACATATTGGAAGAGAGCAGAAGAATACAAGAAAGCTACAAAAGGTTGGAGAGTGAAAGAATAAGAGAGGATTGCTAGATATGTTGTGCATATTATGAGTTGATATGAAGCAGACATGAAGGCTGAAAGGCAACAGTGAAGAAGGAGTAAAACAGAGCTGATATCCAGGTAAATTAGCATATGATTTTATTTTAGTGTGAGGGAGTTGGTGCTTCCATATCAAGTTGTAGCTTAATAGATGTCCAGTTGTAGCCGGTTGAGGTAGGAGCATCCTTTGGTTGTAGCCTATAGAAAAATACATGGGATTTTGTGCTTCCATTTCAAGTTGTAGCTTGATAGATGTCCAGTTGGATATGGTTGAGGTAGGAGCCTTCTATGGGTTGTAGCACACAGAAAATAGATGGGAGTTGGAGCTTCCTTGCAAGTTATAGCTTGCATAATTTGAGGTAGTAGCCTCCTGTAGGTTGGAGCCTACAGAAAATCAGTGGTGAGAGGGAGTTGGAGCTTGCCTTTGCATCACAACAATAATAAGATGTGGTTTTATCCCTTATGGGTTTCCACTTATATTTGATGTCTATGTGCTTAATGATTATGTGTTGATGTGATGTTTTAATATGCTTAAATAACTTGCTCTACACACATCAAGTTTGTTGATTCATTATGTATTATGTTGCTTATGAACTGAAGGTGTAATTGAGTTGAATGAAAAGAGTTTTAAATTTCCATGAATGTACTAAACTAATTCAACCCCCCCCCCTCTCAGTTTAGCTAAGAGTTCATCAATTGGTATCAGAGCCAGTTCCTTTTGTATCAGTTTAACAACTGGAAGGAGATCCTAGATTCCCATAATGGATACCCTAGAAGGATGCTCAACAAATAAAGCCCCATTGTTTATTGGCACAAACTATACCTTCTGGAAAATAAGAATGAAAGCCTATTTGATGTCTCTTGGATTAGAATTCTGGAATGCAGTGGAAGAAAAATATGCACCAAAGGATACTGACATAGAGAAAGAAGGAAAACAAAATTTCATAGCTAATGCAAAAGAAATGAATGCACTCTTGATCGGTCTGTGTGAGTCATAATTTATCAAATTAATGCACAGTGAGACTGCCAAAGATATATAGGATACCTTAGAAAATATCCATTAGGGAGATAAAATATGAATATGGCCAAACTGCAATCCTATAGAACTCAGTTTGAAAATTTAAAATTGAATGAAGAAGAAGATGTAACCAGTTTCTTCCTAAAGGTTGCCAAAGTTGTGAATAACATGATAGATCTAGCCTCTAGGAGAAACCATTAAGGAATGTGTGATAGTGCAAAAGATATTGAGATCTTTACCATCCAGGTTTAACCCTAAGGTCTCTGCCATAGAAGAAACAGAAAACTAGGAAACCTTGACCATGAACCAATTGCTTGGAAAATTGATGGCTTATGAGATGAGACTTCCAAAGGGGAAGTCAAATGTGAGGGAGGAAGCCTTTAATGCATAAAATTGGATATAAGATAAGGAAGACACATGCTTATGCTCAGATGAATAAGAGGCCAAATTCATTATAATATTGGATAGAGGCACGAGTAAGTACAAAGGTAAACTTCCATTTAAGTTATTTAATTGTGGAAGAGTGGGGCCCTATGATTCAAAATTTCCCCATAAGAGAACAGAGAACCAACCACAAGAGATGGAGAAAAACAAAATAAATAACTGGCCAAAAGGGAAGATATTTAATAGAAAATCATTTTATGCTCAGCAAGATAGCAGTGCATATGAAAACTTAGATGAATCCTCAATTGAAAAAGGAACCTCTGAATTTGTGTTGATGGCCAAGGAAGAGCTTGAAGGATACCTTCTGGAAGATGAGGAAGAAGGTGAGGTAGATCCTGAGGGGGAGCTAATTAGTGCCCTGGAGGAAATAGATAGACTTAAACTCAAGAGCATAAAATAGAAAGACATTCTCTTGAAATATGTAAAGGAAGAGCCAAGTTCGGAAAACCTCATTCAGTTGAAATTATAACTTGAAGAAGCTAAGAAGGTGAAAGACATTCTGATAAAGAAAATAAAAGATAAAAATCAGGAGCAAGAGAAATTGGAAGAAGAAGTAGTATACCTGAGAAAGAAATTAGAAAATGCCCAAAGGGAATTATCTATGAATACTCCACGGATGAAAAGCTCTGAGCAGTTGGAAAAAATATTAAATGCTCAAAGATATCCTCTTATAAAGGTTGGGATAAGGTCTGAAGGAGAAAACAACAAGTTCAAGGTTGAATATAAAAAAAATATCACTTTCATGAAAGTTGTAATAAAAGAAAATTATAACTCTCAGCAATCTGAGATTATTGTAGCTAGAAGATTGATAAAAGAAAGAAGAAGGTTGTGTAAGAAAATTAGTGATGAGGCTACCTCCATGGATAACTCAGAGAAGGCAGACAATGAGAAAGATGATGAAGCAACCCAAAAGAGATCCAAAGAATTAGAAGCCAGCAAGACCTTGATGGATAATGAAGCAAACAGAAACAAGCAGCAACCTCAAATGAAAAACAACAAAATGAAGAAATAGTCAGTTGCAAAAGGCTCATATACTCCTGAATATGAATTGAATAAATTCGAAAGCTGTCAAAGGAGGTTCTTTCCTCCTATGAGAAGTATCACTTTTTTTTCCTACCACAAACCTAGACATATTGCGGCATACTGTAAGACAAAGAAAATCTAGTCCAACCAGCAAAACATGCAGTAAATGAAAATACTACCTCAAGCACACAAATGGAGAGGACAACCTTTCACGAGGTACACTAATCATTTCCATGGCTATTGTTTTTCATGCAATGAATTTGGACATAAATCTGTTGAATGTAAATTATGTTCAAAAAGGGGAACAAAATTCCATACATCAACTCAACCTTACCTAGGTAAAATAAGATGTTATTCATGCCACAAGCTTGGTCACAAAGAAAAAACCTGTAAGTTGCCATATACATTAAAGAACTCTAGATAGATGATGGAATCCAATCAAATCAGACAAAATTGTGGATAAAAAATAAGTGCAGACATTATGAAGGACCCCAATAAAGTATGGAAAGAAAAGAGAAAAGGGGAGCCTATTACTTCAATAACATAATGAATCCATCATAGTCTCAGGGGGAGCTGCTCTAGGAAGCAACACAAATATCTAGCCAGTAATAGATAAGAAGCAACATCCCAGGGGGAGAGAAGTTCATAAAAATTCCCCATAAAAGTAGTCTAAGAAGAGCTCCTTGGAATAAGAACAACTAAAAGTTCAGGAAGGGAAAGGAAAATTCCTCTGATATAGAACTATAGAGGAAGAAGGATACCTGAAGCATTCAATAGCCAACAGGTTGATGGAAGGAGAGAAGGCAAAAAGCAGCCATGGTGGTAGAGGGAAAATCAGCCATGAACATGTAAGCTAAGAAGACAACAACACACTAAGTGATTAATAGTTAAAATCACAAAAATTATGTTTCCAACTATAGAACTGGAAAGATCCATAGAGGATGATCACACTGTGCATCACAATGCAAGTGTTAACAATGAAACAAAATTAAGAAGGATGAGTAAGAGAAATGTTTATCATCATTATATCATTATAACATAATTCATCAATAGAAGGTCCCCTTGGAGGAAAGTAGTTAAATAAGTGATAAAAATATGAGTTGTCTACCCTTTTAGATTCCAATTAAAGAAATTGAATATGTCTTCCTGAAGATCATTATGTTAGCAGAGTTGAATTTTATATAGAGCAGCAATGATTCTAGAGCAGTTTAGAAAGGAATATGCAGTGATATTATTTTAAAAAAAGAATGACAGAATAGGCAAAAGGTTAATGATGGAAGAATCAAATTTTGTATATTGATGATTGTTGTTGAGAACAGTGGAGAGATAAATAGTAGAAACTATGAAGGTCATCTTAACTATGGGTGTATGTACGAGGTGAAGTGAAACTATTGCATGGATTATCAATTGGTATCAATTGGTATTTGGAACAAGTAGCCTGCCTATCAGTAGAATACTAAGTGTTATCAGTGGAGCAGTGGTATGGTACAGGTCCTTAGGATCGAAGTATTATGGCAGAAGTACATCAAGGTAGTATTCCCAACGATTATCAGCATTATAGTATATGTGGATTAAGCTCTAGCTGCTCTGATTATTAAAAAATATTTTTTGATGGTAAATATTGGGGAATGTCGAGCTGCATTATTAAAGAATGGAAAGGTCAATGAAAATTCTAAAGGATCATTATCTTGTTTGCAATAGAGGTGTTATATTGAGCATTGAAGTAATATCTATTCTTGGATATAACTGCATGCCTTCCTCAAGTCAGTACGGATATGTCTTCAAGGCCTTTTTCTTAAGATTATTCATAAAACTGTGTGAAGCCTGTTTGCTAAGATTTCAATTAAACAACTTGAAGATGTTTTGTGAAGATCATTATGATAGAACAGTTGAAGTATCTGAAGTATGAAGAGCTAGTTGTGTTAATCTTACTATTAAATCTCAAGAGTCTTTTATTGATTCATCTAAAGCTTACTTCAGCAGAAAGGAATTGCTGGTATTTCACCATTTCAGAGAGATTGATCATTTACATTTAACGTCTGACATGGGACCCATTCGCATACCGCACATCGCAATCGGCGATTCTTATATTTACATGTTAAGACATCGCAAGTTATATGTTTTGCGATGCGATAAGAAGTTCGATCTGTGATGCAATGTGATTGCATATCACATATGTTAAGAGGAAACTTGTTAGCATTATGAACTAAATCTTGCGAAGTGCGAAAAGAGCTCGGATGTGATGTAGCGCCAGAGTCAAATTGCAAAGGATTTCAAATCCGGATGTAAATCCTTTCTAGTGTTAAATCACATCAGAGGTGTAAAAGGGAATTATAACGTAAAAAAATTTATACGTCGAAATGCGATATGAGATCGGACATGACACAATTTGAAGTTAAGATCTGATGTATTTCAAGTCCGGGGCTATGTGGTTTTATGAATAAAATGTTGAAATCAAAGGACGACTTGGTTTACAAAGAAAATATTGAATGCAGACAAAAGACTTAGGTGTATAAAGAAAATTATGAACGGGATTAGACTCGAGTAAGACCTGACTCTAAGTGCAGAACAGTGTCATGTAGTTACGGCTGTGAGTTAAAATGGAAAGGTTGAACACAAGAGAAAAGACTCTGGGCAAGTGACCCAACACTCGTGCAAAGGTGTTATGCGGCTATGGCAGTTTGATAAAAAATACTGAACGTGGGTAGAAGGAGACTCGGGTAAGTAACACGACACAGAGCAAAGGAGCAGAGAAGAGCATATAATGTTGCAGGTAAGATATGAAATAGGCAGAGGCGGTGTAAAACATAAAGGCATGGGTCAAGTCGGGCTAAGACAGTAATATTGCAGCACAGTTGGAAGGTAGAGAAGACAAAGGGACAGCAGGCAAAGAAGACAAGATGAACAGAAAAGAAAGAATATGAAAGGGCTGAATTGAAATATTATTGCAATTGTAAATGTAAACTCATTGATTATTTTATATTTTTTGTGATGCAAAGGCAACTCTTTGTAGGCATAGGAAAAACTCCATGAGTGTTGTAATTATTATTTCAATGTAATAACCTGAACTGAAGTGTAATGAATCGAATGGGTGGAACGAAAAGGGTCATGCCTATTCACTTCATATTCCCATAGAGAATGAAAATAGTCATGAAATTATCTATATAAAACAAGAAATATCCATGTGCAGAACGTGACGAAAATAGAGAGAGAGAGAGAGAGAGAGAGTGCAATAGAATTTAAGAGAGTTGAAGATTGTTAGAAAGTTGCAGAATGGAAGAGAGAAGAATAATATAAGAAATTTGCAGAAGGTTGGAGAGTGAAAGAATAAGAGAGGATTGATAGAGATGTTGTGCATATTAGGAGCTGACATGAAGAAGATATGAAGGCTGAAAAGGAAGCAGTGAAGAAGGAGTAAAACAAAGTTGATATCCAGGTAAATCAACATATGATTTTATTGTAGTGTGAGGGAGTTGGTGCTTCCATATCAAGTTGTAGCTTGATAGATGTCCAGTTGTAGTTGGTTGAGGTAGGAGCCTCCTGTGGGTTGTAGCCTGCAGAAAAATACATGGGAGTTGGTGCATCTGTTTCAATTTGTATCTTGATAGATGTCCAGTTGGAGCTAGTTGAGGTAGGAGCCTCCTGTGGGTTGTAGCCTACAGAAAATAAATGGGAGTTGGAGCTTCCTTACAAGTTGTAGCTAGCAAAATTTGAGGTAGTAGCCTCTTGTAGGTTGGAGCCTACAGAAAATCAGTGGTGAGAGGGAGTTGGAGCTTGCCTTTGCATCACAACAATAATAAGATGTAGTTTTCTCCCTTATGGGTTTTCACTTATATCTGTTGTCTATGAGCTTGATGATTATGTGTTTATGTGATGTTTTAATCTTCTTAATTACTTGCTCTACACACATTTAAGTTTAAATTTGTAAAATTATTTCGGTAATAATCACATGCAATGGAACATGGTCAACGTGTTTCGAACCAACCAGTGTGGTTCATAATTTTGTTGATTCATTATGTATTAAGCTTCTTATGAACTGAAGGTGTAATTGAGTTGAATGAAAAGAGTTTTAAATTTCCATGAATGTACTAAACTGATTCACCCCCCTTAGTAAAGCTAAGAGTTCATCATGATATTCAAAATATAGTAGGTCCTTGGAATTGACTTGAATCACTAATGATGTGGTTCTTGGAGTGAAAAATCATGATTATGGTTTTTTTATTCAATATTTTTGCTCTCTATTGTGATTAAATACTTTCCATAAGTCATTGAGTTCTAACACAATCATTCTTCTTATTTTAAGGATTTCCTCAGATATCAATAACCATTATAGGAAGCCTCTACAAGAGAAGTTTTTCTATGGTATTCATGGAGTTTTGTATTTATTCCTTGTTTTCATTCATCTTCTATCCATTTCATTTGTCATTTATTTTTCAATGTTTTCTCGATAACCTGATAAATTCACATTTTTCAACAAAATGCCATCCATTTCATTTACTTTCTTATTAATTTAGAGAAACTAAATTCTAAGTCTTCACTTTCTTCATGGGTCCTAGATGAGCCTTAAGGAGGTTTAATTGGTGTAGCAAATTTTGGATATTTCTTTGGAGCCATGTGATAAATTAAGAATAGTACTCCTCTTGTTCACAATTTACAGACACCCAAAAAAATGGATCTTCTAATGAAAAATCACGTCAGGTGGAAGTTATGTACCTTTTTCTTGATATATATCTAATATTTGAGTGCTAATGAATATGAAATTTTGGCCTGTAATACTTTGATATGTCTTTTCTTTAATTCCACAAACATGAATAGTATTTAATGTGTCGGGTGGAAGTTATGATAAATTTCCCCAAACTTATTGATTTTTTTCCCCTTCACAAGAGAAAACTTATATAACATGCCACATGTCCAATTATTTAAATATGATTAAGTACTTTGTTATGTCTCCTCAAACCTATACACATTTTAAATTATTCAGATGTCTTCCCAATTTGATCCTAATTTTGTGGTAAAAAACGTCCCAAAAAAAAACTTATAGTGAAAATTCTAAGTTGACTATTTTGAAAAAGATTTAAGAACCAATTACAAACCCTAAATTCCAAAATGTATATGTCCAAATGTGTGGCAAATAAAAGTTTAAATTTTTAATTGGATGTTCATTGAGATATTTATGCAATATGCTCAAAATTTCACCATTTTAAATGTCTCAGAAAAAATTTATAGTAAAAATGCCAAGCTCACTCATTTGAAGTGGAAAAACCCTAGGATTATAGGTTTGATACCAGTTGTTATAAACCATGCACCTTAAAAATGATAAGAACCTAATAATTTCAATCCACTTTGAGGAGAAAACCTTATTTTACAATGATTACATTATATAAGACAAGATTTAATGATCCTATGACTAGGTCTCCTTAGTGTGTGTGTGTGTGTGTGTGTGTGCACAAACACACATTAAGGAGGAGACAAAGGGTACAATTCTAATGAAATTGTACAATTAAAAGTTCTAGTTGACATGAGAATATAACAATAGAAATGCAGTAACTGAATGTATATGGCTTGATAAGGGTTTTAGGGTTAACATGGGCACCATCGAGGTTTATAACATGGAGGTTTGGAAAGTATTGTGAAGTATGTAATGTCAATCACCCTTCTTCTTGCACCTTAGTAATATGAAGACCCAATGTAGAAAGGTGGAAGTTGGGACAAAGGTGGAATATAGGTGAAGTAAAAGTTAATAGGGTGATGAAAGTACATGATGTATGAAGATAAGGCTTAAATCAAGTAAATGCACGAATGAATTAGGATCATGGTAGATAAATATTATTTTTCATTACACCTCATGAGAAAATGGAAGGTAGAATTAGAGGAAAAAGGTGGAAGGAAGAAGATAAAATTAAAAGGTCTTGCTTAATCCAACTCACTTCAAAAGACTTGATAAAAAAAACTTAACATGAATATGGTAAGACTAATGGTGTTTTTACCCTTCCATAATTTGATTATTAATAACATTTTAATGGCTAGTGCATATATTTATTTAAAAATAAGCCATAAGGTCATCCCCACAATTTTCCCATAATATATTAAACGCTCAACTTAATGGATAAATTTGTAACAAACCCAATAAAATATGTTATGCCGTTTAGGGTCTAATACAAATTTCACACATGGATAATAACCCCTATCACGAGGTGTAGAAAAATATAAAATCTCCAAGATCAAAACCTATTCATTTTCATTTCTAGATTTAAATGCCAAATGTATGCAACTTCAACATATGTAGACTTGTGCAACACATTCATAACAACCATTTTGTTTCTACTCAAATGCCCCTAAGCTAGCTACACAACTAGTTCTTATTCTTATAGGTATTGTTAGGTATATAAAGTGTAAGATGGAAATATTTGAATCTCCATGCATTTTTCCCTAAATTCAAAATGATGAATATATGGGATAATTTTAATAGTGAATCCTAGAATACTTAATTTGACATTATATTTTTCAAAGTATTATCAGAAGGAAATAGTAGTTAAACATTTCATCATTATTTCATGAATAATTAGGCTTGAATATGACCTAATAATGATAATCCATGGAATATAATATCACATCCTTGTATAAATTCAAGGGATGACAAGACTATGGATCTTGAGTTATTTACGTGTGACCACATTCACTAATATTGTTTTCATAAATAAATTGAATTTTGCTATTAGTACTTATTCAAATCTTGAATATGTTAATAGTATAATATAAGAAATACTTCAAAATAAAACACCATTGGTCATTTACTAAAATTATTTAGACACTCTAACCTAACCTACCAAATTACAAAAGGATATGGGGCTATGTATAACGAGATAACCAAAGCTACCATCCCAACATCTCATCTAAGGAATGAACTCAACCCTTGGGTTCGATTATAAAATAAAACAAGAATGTTGTTAGATACATCCAAAAATATGTAGGATGTTTCAAAGTTTTTTTTATATATAATGGTATGAGTGAAGCCCCCACCTTTACACTTTAGATTGTAATAATGCCACTTAATGCCACTATAAACATATTCCATCCAAGCCTAAATATGATTAACATACCTTGCAATATATAAAACATTATTGGAAAATAAATCAGGTACACTATACAACTCAATAGTGAAAACATTATTGTCCCAAACATATCCAACTATTCCTGAACAATAAGGGATAAAAGTACATATTCCTTGTTTCCAAACAAATCTCAGGGTGCCTAAGTAATGCTAAGAAGTGGCTCGAAGAAAAATTCAAAACAATGTTTTTCTCCTTCATACCTACATAAATAAATGTTATAGAGAGTATCCTTATATAGTTTTTCACCAACATGGTGAGTCAAATGCCACCCACCACATTGCTACTTATCATGCACAATTGTGTGAATAGTATAATGCTCTTAATTCCACATGCTTTCTTTTACCTCTTTAAAAAATCCAATAATGGAACATCAAGGTATGTTAATATTAATATCAATACTTCTACCTAATCCCAATATGGATAAAAGAAGTTATATAACACTACCATTATCAAGTTTGTAAGTACATATAAAATTTCCTCATTTCATTTACACAATGTAATATTGATAGTGGGAAACCTTGTAATGTCATCACAATTTTAGTCACTAATAACAGGTTGACCAAAATATTTTCCTTTAGGATGTTTTCCATGAAAATGGAAAATATGCAAGTGCTCTCTTTTGTCAATCCTTCAAGAATGTATATTACATATGATTTTAAGTTTCAATATGTCTTCCATGAAATAACTTTCCCGTGATTATTGCATCAATCCTTAAGAGAATTCTCCAATTCATACTAGCCTTCTATATTATTCTTTCATGGGCTATTACACCAATTATATCCTAGAAACTCCATCTAATGAGTTCAAAAATAACACAATGACTGCATATATTTCATATTCAATATGCATACATTACTTTAACACATGGAAATATTCCAAATGTTCCATAATATATGTAACATATTGACCTTCAATCTTTAGGATGGGATCAACCTAATGATGTCCAATATGTAGTAGATTTATATGTTCAAGAAGTGCATTGAAATAAAATGGTTCATACAACTCATGATATTGTTTTTAACTAATGGGTACCTCAAAAATTGATTCTTCCTTATCATTAAACTCATTCTCTAACTTTACCTACTTTTTAATGCATTATTGTGATCTCATTCTTCTATTGTACTATTTATTTAAGAATATAATTCACACTATCACCATTATATATTTTTTTGTAAGCTTGGCACGATTACATCTTCATCATGTCCAATATATCATCCCAATCGGGGCAGGGAATTGAGCTATTGACTTCACATCAAGGAGTGCCTTAACAGAGCACATGATCACTGTCTAGACCCTGTGGACACACTTTCACCATTATTTAAAGAAACAAACAATTAGAATATTTTCTTGGCCATTTTCTTCTTTACTACTAAAGTTAATTTCCATAACATCAAGAGGAAAATAATATATTATTTCATTTGTATCACCCAGGCTATATGTTTCTCCAAACCAATGTTTTCATTAAAAATGAACGTCATAATTCACTCTAATTATTATAACTAGTGGGAAGAAAAGATGTAGATTTTACCAACTTAGTGTTCTTATTTTCTTGCATAAGGATTTGACCTTCAACACCTTGGTTTCCTAGAGGAAAACAATGTTATGATGAAAATTAATTAAGCATGCTCAAAATCTATCTCATAAGACCTTTCGTCGTTGTTAGATTATCATAACCAAAGGTTTTATCCTCCTACCATTCACCCTTAGAATCTACCTATTGGTCAACAACATGACAATCATTAATATGTGATCAACACTGGACATAGGATGGTTCATTTTTTTTATAATAACTAGAATCATTGTGGAATCTATATTATCATGAAATTTTATACCACTAATTGCTTCAATATTATTGGCTTTGAGGGTGTCATGTGCTAGCTTGTGTTCTTTCTTTTCCCATCCTTTATCATCTAATTCCAAAGTAAGGAAACAATCTAGAAAATTGATTGACTTTAAGTGTACTACCATTTTTTCTATTTCTTGGCAATTTTCAAATCATATGTATTGATAAGGACATACCCTAACCTCCCTAGTTTGGGGGCTAGTAGACATTATTAATTAATAACAATGTCATACACTTTGAATAAAGCTAATTAAGTATCTAGTTGGTAGTAATGTAAAAATGTCATGTTTATTAAGTAAAGCTCACTTATTAGTTGGTATTCATGAATAATGGGACCACAAGTAGTTAGGGTTTCTTTAAAAAGACTATTTGTAAAGCAAATAGGCTATTTGAATGTCTTGTCAAAGGATTAATATAGTGTAGGAACTTTACTCAAAAAAGTTGTTTCCTTGAGAATATTCATGAATGTTTCTCTTTCTTTCAAAAAATTATGGAAAAATTAGTGTCTCACCTTAGATGGAATTACCTTATATTTATTAAAAGAAACACAGAGCGAAAAAGAAGGCAAAAGCAAAGTTTTTTTAAGCCAATTATCACCTCACTCTTTTGAAACAGAAAAAACTATATTGAATTGTGTTTTTCAAATGCACAAGAAAAAGTGTATGATTAAGAGGTAATTTTTACATTATATTCAAACCAGAGATAATATTTTCAATAATATTTAATTTAATCTTATTTACTTATCTAGTAAATCTTGTTGATCTTAAATTAACTCTGAACCCACAATCCTCTTTATTATCAATTCTCTTTGAATCAAAATTTAAAATATAAGTTTTTCACACCACATTGTTTGTATAAGTTAATAATCATTTAGTTTGACACTTATGTCCCAATTAGAATAGCGTTCCCAATCTGGGACGAAAAACTATCGTCGCCCTTGCCTTGGCCAACTGTATTTTTCCAAAGAAAGGTCGAGTGGTTTTATCCCTAACGGAAAATCACCCAACCAACTAAACGAGGAGATATGTTATCCATTTGTTGATTGGGTACACTTCAATAAAAATTAAAATAAAGACATAATTAATAATATAAATTTATTTTACTTTATTTTATTGTTTATATATTTCTTTTGTTTTGTGGTATATCTTTTTAATATTTTTCACAAATAGTGTATAATAAGGATGTGAGTGAGAGTGGGAGAAATATTGACTCAGTTATAATCATATTTATAATATCATAACTTACTTATAATATCTCATAACTTGGCCAATATTTCCTCCCACTCCTTTATAAGAAGAGAGGAGTGAAAATAGAAAGAAATAATATGCAAATTATATAAACATATATGAGAGGACATAATATGTTCTATATTATCCTAAACGTTAACTTAGTATATAATACTTTATATGTTTTGTTTTAACTTTGTATATAATACTTTAAATATTTTATAAAACAAAGTTGAATTCACAATTAAAAAAAAACTATTTAAATATATATAAAATATTTTTTTTATTTTTAATCTTTAATAAATTTCGGAACATATATATATATATATATAAATAAATTAAAATAATATATTTATTACAACCTTCAACCTTATTTTTAAAAACATATAAAATACATTTAAAATAAATAAATAAATACATTTAAAAATGAAAGAAAAAATCATTTACAATGACTTATTAAAAGCCTTTTTGCAATTAGTACAAAAACAACAACAACAAAACACAGAGAAACTTTAAAAAATCCAAAAATTCCCTTAAAAAAATATTGAGAGAATAAACCCATGACCTAAATAAGTTTGTTTTCTAAAACCATCCATTAATATGATTATTGCAATTAAACATTCAACTCATACAAATTGTCAAACTATTTTTAAAACGTTTCATTAACATCATTATTGCAACTAAACATTCTGCTCATACAAATTGTCAAACTATTGTAGTTGAGAACTTTTGAAATCCTGTGTATAATATTCAGATTCTTAAAGCTAATAAAGGTAACGCCTCTATTATCATGAAGTCCTCTGATTACCATCGTAAGATGATGGATCTTCTTTCCTCCTCTTCCTACCTTCCCTTACCTAAAAACCCCCTCCAATCCATTACTAGAAAAGTCACCAAAGCCATAAAATCCTCTTCCCTTGACCCTGCCACCCAAAAGCGCCTCATCCCCCTTAACCCCAGTACCCCCAGAATTTATGGTCAACCAAAAATTTATAAACCTGATATCCCCCTCAGACCTATCATCAGTGCTATAAGAGGACCCACCCATGCCCTTTCCAAATACCTTGCCAAGAATCACAACCCTCATTCTGGTCATTCTTCATCCTTCATCAAAGACACGGCCGATTTAATTAAACACATCAAAACCCTTAAGCTTGATAAAAACGACATCATAGTTAGCTTTGATGTCGTTTCATTATTTACCAAGATTCATTTCCTTGAAGCCATTGACCTCATTTCCAAGCTTGTTGATTATGACACCCTCAACCTTCTCAATCTTTGTCTTTCCACCACCTTCTTCACCTATGATGGGGTTTGTTATGAACAAACTGAGGGCACAGCCATGAGTTCCTCTCTTTCCCCTATTGTCGTTAACATTTTCATGGAATACCTCGAAACCAAAGCCCTTGAAACCTTACACCTCAATCCTAAATTTTGGAAGTGTTTCGTAGATGACACTTTGGTCATCTGGTCCCATGGTATTCCTGCTCTCCATAAATTCCTCTCTCATCTCAATAGCATCTCTCCCCACATCCAGTTCACTATGGAACTTGAAGAGAACCATTCCCTTCATTTGATTAACTTCCTTATCTCTCACCTCTCTGGTGGATCCCTTTCCCACCAAGTCTACTAGAAAAAGACCCATACAAATAGGTACCTTCATGCTAGCTCCCACCATCATCCTTCTCAAAAGGCATCGGTCCTCAAAACCCTTGTCTCCTTAGCCTTTTGTATTTCCTCCTCCCAATCCCTTCCTAAAGAAAATCCCCATCTCACCAAAGCTCTTAAATCTAATGGATACACTTCCTCCCAAATTAATAAGGCTTTCCATTCTTGCACACACCCCAGGCCTACAACCAATCCCAAATCTCCTCCCTTAGCCAAGGTAACCCTTCCTTACATTCAAGGAGTTACCGATCATCTGTCGAGAATCCTTTCTAAAAAGAACATTAAAACCTTCTTTAAGCTCGAGAGAATCATAAGCCAGCTCTTCAGATCAGCCAAGGATAAGACAGATCCTATATTAGGACCTAGAGTCTATTAGATCCCCTACTCCTGTGGTAAATCTTACATAGGTCAAACTGGTTGCCCCTTTAAAATGCGGTTGAAAAAACATATGGTTGACACTAACCATAACCAAATTACAAATTCATCCATTTTTTAGCATTATTTTTCTTCCAAACACCTCATCTACTTTGAAAAATCCAAAATCCTATCCCCTTCTCCCTTTCATTCCACCCGGGTCATTCAGAAAGCCCTTGAAATTGAAAAGCATCCTAATAACTTTAACCGTGATGATGTTTATCAATTGAGACAAACCTGGAAACCCACGATCCACTTCCTATCTTCTAAACGCCCTTCCTCCAATCATAATTCTAACCCATCCTAACCTGACTTAACCTACCCGCCCCGCCCCCCCCCCCCCCCTCCCCCCATCTTCCGTTTTTCTCCCTTCCCCCCACCCTTCTTTAATCTGATTCAATTTTTGTCCCCTATTTCCTATTTCTATCTTGTCTAATCAAATTAATATTATAAATCTCTATCCACACCCGTTCTTCTATCTTTAATTTTATTTCTATATTTTCAACAAATTTAATCCTATTTTTGAAATTAAATCTTATTCCAATTAATAATTTCAAATTAAATTTAAAATTCTTATATCTATCTTTTAAATTAATTTAAATTTAAATCTTATATATCTATATTTTACCTCTAAGACTAATCCCAATAATTCTAATTTGTTCAAATATGGAATGAGTTATTTATTTCAAATTATTTAATCATTCTTTAATCCTTCTCTAAGGGAAAAAATATGATTTCTTTAACTTAGTTTTGATTTCCTTTTAACTACTTTGGATTTTTTCTATTATTTAAATCACAATGAAATTAAATTAAATTAAAAATGACTTAACAACTATCTCATTTTAAAGAATTAGTTATAAAAGTAATAATTAATTATTAATTTAAATTTAATTTATCAATTTATTATCCTTCTCCAACGACTATTTTTTATTTCTTTCTCAACTTGTTGAATTTCACAACTAGAATCTATCATATTTATCCCTTCAAGGTCTGATCTCCTCTTATATGTTGCTAAGCTTCTTCCTCCTTAATATGGGTGAAGTGTTCACCCGTAACTTCTTTTGGGCTCTTCAATCATTGATTCCAAAAGTTATCAACTACATTATTTGTAGAAATTATACAAACATATGTATATCAATGGATTCAATCCGATCAAGCAATGTACTAAAGCCAGATATTGAATCCTTCTACAAATCAATTGCGGAAAATAAATACGATTTCCAATCACAACAAGTGTAGAAAGAAACAAATCAAACCACAACACAGATATTTTCCTGGGAAAAGCTTGCTGCTCAAAACCCCTCTTTCTTCTATTGTATATTCGCCATGGAATCATGAAACAATTACAATGCACTCTTCTCACAAGAGTCTCATGCACTCTCACAACTGTCTCACAGTGACCCGGAAAAAATCAGCCAACACTTAGCCAATTCTCAACCTCTAATCAGCCTGCCTTGCTTACGCAATTCCTGGTGAATGCAATCCCTATTCTTTAGGGATTTTGGCCTTACAAAATTGCGCAAGCATCATTGGTAATCCAACGGATCTCTAGTTGCATGCAGGAAACCTACTAATGATACAACTGATAGTTAACCTCCCTTTAACCTTTGTCTCAACTGGGTCTCCACTGGAACTGACATGCATGCAACTATTAATAGTAAATCATTAGTTGCATGGAAACTCATTGATTGTGAATTAAATCTGATTTAATTCACTTGATCTCTGATTAGTGCAACAAACAGTTACAACTATTTCAATTGACTTTAACTCACTTAAATGATTATTCATGCATTAAACTAATGCACTAACTGCAACTCGAACTCCATAACTAATAGAATCACTCTGCATGCCTCACCAACCACCCTCAACTCAAAATTCATGAGCTAACTGAGTTTATCACACTCAGTTAACTATTACAAGTGATTATGAGATAAGATTACATTTTATTGTCCAATTCAATTAAGGGATAATTAAATTAGACACTGCACCAATTTAATTAATTAAATTGGCCTTCACAATAATGTATCACTAAGACATGGGGTCCCACACTAGTGTGTGTGCTGAAATTTCTTGTTTACTTTCAAAACTCCCTCTCAACAATAAAGGGATTATCTTCCACCCCGATCCTGCCTCTATTATATTTGAATTTTCTCGTGGTGAGCGCCTTCGTCGAAATATATGCATCCTGATCCTCCATGGGAATATACTGAAGTAACATAATGCGCCTCTAAACACAATCTCTTAGATGGTGGTACCAGATGTCTATGTGCTTGGACCTATCATGGAATACCAGATTAACCGAGAGTTTAATGCAACTCTGGTTATCACAATTTATCACTGTCGGATCCATCTGAGAACCGAACAAAAAAACTAGAATATTTCTCATCCAAATGGCCTCACATGAAGCCTAACTTACTGCCATGTACTCTGCCTCAGCTGAACTGAGTGCCACAGATCACTTCTTCCTGTTGTACCAAGAAACTGTTGTCGATCCTATGTTGAATATCCCTCCTGATGTGCTCTTTTTGTTTGATGGATTACCTGCCCAATCTGCATCCATGAGGTCTTGAAGTTTCACTCCCTCTGTCCATCTGTACCATAATCCATACTATGTGGTGCCCCTGATATATCTCAAGACATGCTTCCCCGCCTTCCAAAAGAGCTTGGTCGACTTAACCATAGCTTGACTCAGCTGGTTAACTACGAAGAAAATGTCTCGTTTGGTGTTCACCAAGTACATCAGTGAACCCACTAGTTGTCTGTAAACAGTAGCATCCACTACTTCTCCTGAAGTAGCATCCTATTTCCTCCAATTTCCTGGAAGAGGAGTCTCCATGGGTTTACAGCTCTCCATGTGAAACTTACCTAGAAAATATTTTGCATACTTTCCTTGAGAAACAAATAGTTCACCATCCTGCTGCCATATTTCCAAACCAAGGAAATAGTGAAGAAGTCCCATGTCCTTCATTTCAAACACTCTTGCAAGATCCTCCTTGCAAGAATGTATCAACTGCTCATCACCTTTAAAAATTAGATCATCAACATAAAGTACTATAATCAAGAGCTTACCATCAACCACAATCTGGTACAGGTTTGCATTTGCTTCACTTTTGGTGAAGCCCAACCCGGTGAAATTTTTGTAAATCCGAGTGTACCAAGCATGAGGTTCTTGCTTCATCCCATAAAATGCTCTCTTGAGTTGGCACACATGCAACTCACTGTCAAAGATCTCAAAACCTTCTGGCTACTCTATATACACTTCTTCCTCAATAACTCCACTAAGAAACGCAGTTTTCACATCCATATGATGAATATGCCACCCAATCTACGCTGAGAGTGCAAGGATAGATCTAATGGAAGAGTACCTCGTGATTGGTGCGAAAGTCTCCTCATAGTCAATCCCATCAACTTGTGAGCATCCTCAGGCCACAAATCTGGCCTTGTACATCTCCACACTCCCATCCGCCACTTGCTTCACCTTATAGATCCAACCACTAATTTTCCGACCGGTCTTGGGACAACTTCCCATGCATTTTTCTTGACGATGGAGTCATAATCCTCTACCATAGCGTCAACCCAAATTGGTTGTTGCACTACTTCCTCAAAGGAAGATGGTTCTGTCAAAATACACTTGCTCATAAGAGCCATGTATCTAGTAAACATGTATGGAGGTTGTCTCTATCTACGCAGTGAAGTAGGTGCTCCTACATGCTCTGTCGCATCAAGTCTCAATCTATTAGCTTCCGTGGTGCGTCTCCTACCATTTCTGGTGGATGACTCTAAATGAGTGTTTTCTGTCACTCCATGATCCTCTGCATGTGGCTGCTCCACATCTTGAGATTCATCTTTTGGAACCAAGAGTTCCTCATCTGCATGCAAATCCAGATCCCTCTCAAGAGACAATCGCATGGCTTTCTCCTCATCAAATTTTATATCCCGTCTCACAACAATCATCCTGCTGTTTGGAAAATACACTCGATAGTTGTGGGGAATATCAGTGTACCCCGAAAATATCTCAATCTCAATTTTTGGTTCAAGCGTCTTCCTGGTGTCTTGGTCACATGCACATAAACATATGAGCCAAAAATTTTAAAATGTGAAACATCTGGTTTCTTACCAGAGAAAGCCTCCTCTGGTGTACTCATGCCAATTATCCGATGAGGACAACAGTTTTGCGCAAATATTGTTGTGTTGCATGCCTCTGCCCACAAATGCAACGGTAGGACCTGATCATGCAACATCGCTCGTGCTGCACCCACAATTGTTCTGTTCTTTCTTTCTGCGACTCCATTCTGTTGTGGGTATGAGGCGAAATCAACTCTCTCTAAATTCCTTCTTTGGTACCTAAGTTCTTGAATTCATTGGATATGTACTCACCACCATTGTCGCTCCTAAGATCCTTCATGCTTCCTCGTATCTTTCTCCACTAGTGCTTTGAACTCAAGAAATTTTGAGAACATCTGATCTTTCTTTTGCATGAAGTAGATCCAACACTTTCTAGAAAAATCATCAACAAAGATCACATAGTACTTGTGCTTTGTTGTCGAAGCAGTAGAGAATGGTCCACACATGTTTGAGTGAACTCTCTCAAGGATTTTCGAAGCTTGGTTCTCCTTCTCGTGAAAAGTGGCCTTTGTATACTTCCCCATAGTACATCCCTTTCATGTGTCTAACTACGCAAGACTACCCTTGGGAAGACCCGTAGAAATCTGCTGCGTGACCTTCAAGGCTCCGTGGTGTAGATGGCCCAATCTCTTGTGCCATAACTCAACCTCATCTCGTCTCACCACTTTGTCTGCCTTACCCATCAATGTTGCGCAGCCATCTACATCAAGTTTATAGAGATTCTTCACATGAATCTCAATCTTCTTGGCTTGTCCTATGGCTTTGTGTCGAAGGAAATGTTTCCCTTCACTGAAAACCACATCATAGCCTCTATCCTCTAACATTATGACTAAAACTAAATTTTACTTCAAGCCTGGTACATGCATTACATATTTTAATAAGAAGGGTTTACCTGACTATCTATAGAAGGTAATTGTACCAATCCGAGTAGCACTATACAGCCCATCATCACCCATTTCAATATGTATATGGAGGTCCTTCTCCTCCAAGCTACTGAAAATTTCTTTGTCTCCCATCATGTGGAAAGATGCACCATTATCCAAGTACTGCACCGATCTCATTGCACTTGACACCATGCATGCAATGAACGAGAATTCAAGCTCAAATTGTGAAGCTAAAGCCTCACTAGCTACACTGAGATCCCGAAGCCTTCTTGTTCTTCTTCTTTTATGGAAAATTAGTGGCATAATGTCCATGCTTGTGACAGTGAAAACACTTCACTCTGGACATGTCGCGCTTCTTTCCATCTTTGCTGGACTCAAATTTGGAATAGGGTTTATTTCCTTTCCCCTTCTTCTCCTTGGCAGCCAAAGCGCAATTTTCTTCATCATCATTCCTATATGAAGATCCATCCCCGGTATTCCGCCTGAATTCTTATTGCACCAAAATCCGACCAAAGTCGTTCCCAATCTGGCAGCTTCTCCCTCCCATTGATAGAGTCCCGATAACTATGCCAACTCTTGGGGAGTCCTAGAAGAGATAGGCTCACCAAGTCATCATCCGCGACAATAATTCTGATGCTCCCAAGCTCCTCCCGACATTAGACAAACTTTGTTAAATATTTCATAATGGTATCACATTTTTCCATTTTGATTATCCTGAGCTTGTCCTTCAGTGCCAATTTTCTATGATCATTGTTGCTCTGAAACAGATCTGTCAAACCTTTCCACATTACATATGGTGTCGCTTTTCTATAGAGACTTGAGACAATGTAGTCTCGTACTCCCTCAGTAAGATCCTCCTCTTCTTTGCAACCTTCTTTTGCCAAGCATCAATATTTGCAGCATCTGCTGCAGTGAGTTTTGCAATGTCATTTTCAATGAATTCTTTCAACCAGCTATCCTCCAGTACTGCCTCCATTCTGTCTTTCCATGCAATATAATTGGAACTACCCTCGAGTGCATACTCCAATCTCAAGCCATTGAAAGACATTTCGATCTTGATCTGCCTATCGCACCAAGAATACTTTTGCAAATTCGAATTCTATTCAGTCACAAACATAGCTTCTCCTCCACTATAGTGATTTCATGTGCTCTGATACCATGTCAAAATTATACAAACATATGTATATCAATGGATTCAATCCAATCAAGCAATGTACTAAAGCTAGATATTAAATCCTTCTACAAATCAATTGTAGAAAATAAACATGATCACCAATCACAACAAGTGCATAAAGAAACAAATCAAACCACAACACATATATTTTCCTGGGGAAAGCTTACTGCTCAAAACCCCTTTATCTTCTATTGTATATTCACCATGGAATCATGAAACAATTACAATGCACTCTTCTCACAAGAGTCTCTTGCGCTCTCACAACTGTCTCACACGGACCCAAACAAAATCGACCAACACATAGCCAATTCTCAGCCTCTAATCAGTCTGCCTTGCTTACGCAATCCCTAATGAATGCAATCCCTATTATTTAGGAATTTTGGCCTTCCAAAACTATGCAAACATCATGGGAAATCCAATGGATGTCTCGTTGCATGCGGGCAACCTACTAATGATACATCTGATAGTTAATATCCCTTTAACCTTTGTCTCAACTAGGTCTCCAGTGGAACTGACATGCATGCAGCTATTAATAGTAAATCATCAGTTGTATGGCAGATCACTAATTGTGAATTAAATTTGATTTAATTCACTTGATCTCTCACTATTGCGACAAACAGTTACAACTAGTTCAACTGACTTTAACTCACTTAACTGAGTTAACTGATTACTCATGCATTAATATAATGCACTAACTGCAACTCAAACTCCATAACTATTACAATCACTCTGCATGCCTCACCAACCACTCTCAACTCGAAATTCATGAGCTAACTGAGTTTATCACACTCAGTTAACTATTACAAATGATTATGATATAAGATTACATTTTATTGTCCAATTTAATTTAAAAACAATTAAATTAGACACTTCACCAATTTAATTAATTAAATTGGCCTTCACACTAATGTATGGCTAGGACCTGTGGTCCCACACTAGTGTGTGTGTTGCAATTCTTCTTGACTTTCAACATTATGTATGTCACTGTAGGATTCCAAAAGTTCTCAACTACATTATGTATCTAACCATAAAAACGTTCATGTCAAACTATTTCTAAAACCCTCCATTAATATCATTATTGCAACTAAACATTCTACTTATACAAATTGATTTATAAGATCAATTGTTACTAAAATGAGTAATAAAATCTATGATAAATTCCTTAGTTTCTTGGTGGACAGATAACATAAATCGAAACAAAAAAAAATCCATTTCTTATTTTATATCCAGTAGTATAAATAATAAAGAAATTGAAAATTAACTGTATATATCTGATATTAAAATAATATTTATATAATTTAATTGTGAGATATTTTTAATGATTTATATTGACGCTATTTTTTTAACATTTTGTTTAAAATTTAAATATTTCTTTAAATAATAAGTTTGAATTTTGTGATACATTCACAAAAAATTTATGAATACTAAATTTATTTATACATTTAAAAAATATACACTACTAGGAAATTTTTTATTACCCAATTCTAAAGCCAAAAAAATGAAAACAACTTAGGGTTAAACTGCTGCCAAAATTCACCTAATCTTACACTTGCTTTCCGCATTATCATTTGCATAATAGTGTACTTCATCTTTAAATTGGCTCTCCCCACACAAAAACAATAAAGGAAATGTGTAACAATATTTTAAAGAGTTGCAATAATTAATTCCTTTTCTTTCTGCATTAATCTCTACCGAAAATAGTGCTTTATCTTTAAATTCACTCTTCCAAACCAAAACAAAAAGCACAATATGGAAATGTATAACAGTATTTCAATTAACTTTAATAATTAACCCGGATTACTCGACATAATTCACCCAGATTACTTGACATGTGCATTTTCCAAGTTCAGCTCATACACAGGTGGGAACCTATTTTTTGCATAACAGAAAACTGATTCTCTAAACCCACGAACCTTAACCTTATTGTTCTTACGGCTACAAGATTTCAATGAACCAGAATGATTCTTTGCCATGCAAGAAGCGAATGTAACTAACCTTGTAAACTCATCCTTCTTACAATCCACGTCGGCAAACTCATCCTTCTTACAATCCACGTCGGCCAGTGCAACCGTATTGGCGGATAAGCGGCATTTGCCTTTCTCTGGGTCAAATTCGCATTCGATATAAATAGGGATGTCTCCACATTTGTCAACGTCAACAGAGAAGGTATTTTTATTCTCATTAATGTGGTCCAACCAAGGCACCAAATTTGCAGCAGATTCCTTGTAAACTTTGGCACCTCCACCGATGATTCCTGTTATAGGGGAACCCTTCACCAGCCTTAATTCAATATCGTTGCTGGGCTTCAAATTTTCCACCCAATTCCCCAAAGACTACACTTGCCTCCTCATTGTCCGAGGCAGTCTGTCACAAATCACATGCATTATGAAGCAGAACACCATATTGATCTTTTCATAAAGCCAAACCCTCAATGGCGTGGCGAACTCCATCACAGCAGCCGTAAAGCTTATGATTGTAGGAATGAGCCAATAGATTTGTTGGTTGGTTTGCAGGAATAACCCTACCAAGTTTACAAACTTGAGCAGTTTTTCTTCCGACACACACAAATTCACAGGCAGAAGCAGATCATTGTCTAAAACCTTGATACTGTGATTGTCAAGAATTAAACGATCCAGAACCTCTGATAAGCTCATCACACCGCCTATAGCTACTTGTTGCCAAAATTCTTTATAACCTTCCAGAAATACAGTTTTGGGATCAAGATATCTCAGGTCAAGCAGAGTGTCCCAGATTGTATCTGTTATATAATATGACATTTTTTTATTTATGTACAACATGTTGCTTTCTCTTCGCTCCAGAAGGAAATCAATACCCAAATACGAGAATTTGATCACAGATATGTCTTTACCCATCTGCCTTGGCACCTTCATCTGATCTTCTGAAATGGTCACATGGCAATAAACTTCCTTGTACACACGACCTCGAAAATGTTTCAGTCTGGAGTAAGTTTGGGACAAATGTAAATATTGGAGCAACCACCGCATTCCGCATTGTATAATGCTCCCAACTGGTGTGAGCTTCCCGATCTGCCAAAAGCCTAAGCAGAGCTGCAAGGCCAGCAAGAGCTTACTCAAAATTGATTTGACTGACATATTTCCTTCACAAACAACAACCGATAGCTCTGTTTGTTTCTCCTCCACCTTCCCCTCAGTAGCTCATCTTTACACTACTTCCACATACCTCTGTTTTTTTTCTCTCTGCGAGGCATCTTTTTCTTTTCCTTCTTTAATCTTTCGCTCATTTTGTTGCCAAGAACCCATTCCACCAAAAAAGTTCGTACAGTAAAACGACAGGCATGGTTTTCTTTCCTTTATGTTAGGGCATCGTAATTTTTTTTCATCCTTTATTCTGGTTCCTTCGCTACTGTCCGTGCTTTTTCCCGGCCAAACTTATCCTTTTCTGTTTAATTATTAGATGGTTTTTTGTATTTTGTTTGTAACCTTTTAATTAATTATTAGATGTTTTTGTTTATTAAATATTTTGTTTAAATTATATATATAATTTTTTATAATATTTATAAGACTATTTAGAGGATTTTTTTGCTAAATTATTCAAAATGTTATAAGGATTGGTCAACTCTTCATAATCTGAGAGATTAGATTTTTTTTTGAAATAGTTAGCTTTAGCTTTAATTATGTAAACTCTACCTCCCACATGAGATGGTCCCCAGCGTGCCTGGAATTTTATGTACCACACTAGGTAGTGTCACTTTCATAATGTTTTGACCGCTGGCATTAAATGATTTTGGTTCAAAGCACCGATGTTTTATTTAGGGAATTTAATGTTGATGGTAGTATATGTTTACTTTTAGATATAAATACATTTAAATTTAATGGTAGTATATACTATTTATTAGCATTAAATTCTCTATACTCTGAGAAATATACAGTTTGGGCCATGAGAACTTTTTTTTTGAATTGTTGGGACAGCTTTGATACTTCAGGATCAGAAGAATCAGTGTCTGAAGTATTTGGTTCAGATTGACAAGAACAATTGTCAGAATCTGAACAAAAACATGTGGTTTGAACATGGTATTCGTCTTCAGATTCTGAAGAGGAATAGGAACTCTGAGAATCAGAGGAGTCTTCTTCTTGAAACTGCTGGAGCTGATCTCTGAATGATACATTTGGGCAGTTTTCGGCTCGATGATTTTTAGAACCACATCGCAGGCAAAGTGTCTGTGATTCAACTTTAACAACTTGCTTGCCTTTGGCTGCAGCGTGAGATTTTTTCCCTCTGTTCTTTTTTGATTCAAGTGCTTCTGAGCACTTTGAAGATGTATGACCTGGCTTGCCACATAACCAACAGGTCAACTTGTCCCATTTGTACTGCTTGTGAGAACGCAAGTCATTAGGGGAATTTTGAGGTCTAAAATTGGCCTCCTAAGGAAATTATAAAATAATAGTGGAAAGAATCAAATGAGATTTGATGACATCATTAAATTTTAGAGGGAAAAATGAAAAAACTATTTTTTCAACTCATATTTTCAACTTATCTCCCAAAGTTTTTACTCAAATTTCGAGCGGGAGCACTCGTTGGATGCGAAATTTAATTCCTCATCCAATGAGTACCCATGTTGCATACTTTCGATGGGTTCTACTACACAAAAAATAAGAAATACATGAAAAACGTGATTGTAATCACGTTTTTTTATGTATTTCTCATTTTTCATGTAGCAAGGTTCATCGAAGGTATGCAACATGAGTACTCCTTGGATGAGGAATTAAATTTAAAAACTCGTCAATTTTCCATAAAATTTGCCCAGTAAAATTTTGGGAGATTATGAGGATAGTTTTATTATTTTATTATTTTTTAATATTTTTACCCTTTTATTTAAAAAATGGTGAATCATCCCCCATGGTTGACATCATCATCTTGAATACTATTGGTTGTTATAAAGTTTATTTTTGTTGTACATTTTTCTTAGGAGGCCCATTTTAGACCTCAAAATTCCCCTAATGGGATGTCAACTGGCTGATAATAATGGGTCTTTGGGACATATTTGTAATATCTCTTTCTTTTCTGTTGACCCTTTCTGCTTTTGCCGTACTTGGCTGGATATTTCTTATTCTGCTTTTGTGCTTTCTTTGCCTGCTTCTTTGCCTTTCTTCTTTTGACAACTGGGTCATCTAAAGAAAGACTATATTTTTGACAAATAGATTTTTGGTCAGGCAATCTAGACATTTTCTGCAGAGAATTATTCATCTTCATATTAGTACATAATCCAACCATTGTCTTGGTGATGATAGTGTATATTTCTCCCCATGCGTAAGATTCAAATGGCAACTGGAATACATCATGTTGTTTAAGCAGATCAACAAGTTTAGAAGGAAGTGTAGCAAGATATACTTGTTTACAGAGCAAATTTTGTGAATCTTTTACCAAAAATATTCTTTGCTTCCAGTCTCTATGAAAGTCTTCATACTGGGATAGCTTATGACATTTGATATTCATAAGAATCATTTCATGCTTATCAGCTATCTCTATTTCTGAACCACACCAGTGTTCCAAAATCATGGAAGTCAAAGCACCAATCATATTACTCTGAGGAGTGCCATCAGGATTAAAAACAATATCACCTTGTTCATCTTTCAATATTTCACTTTCCATTTTCTTTATGAGTGCTGGGGATGATTCAATCTCCCACCATTTTGCTAGAATGCCAGTAAAACACTGGATTAGAGTTTTACAGGCCTCAACTTCAAACTTACCCCTTAAGCACATCATCTTATATTCAACAAACATTAAATCAATTACTTGTCTAATCTGGTTTACTGCCAGATTGTCTATATTCCATTCTCTGTGGGCATCTGGATGGAATGTATATGCTTATGGAGCTTTCCCTTTAATATCAGGAGCAGGACATCTTGAATATTGACTTTCCAAGGGTTCATATATTGGAAATAGAGTGGTCTCTGGTCCTGAGGGAGACTCTTAATCTTTTTCTTTGAGTAAAGAACTTATAGTAATCTTTTCTATAGATTCTGCTTCTTTACTAGACTGAGCTTCCTCTTTAGGAAGAAGGTGGGGAAATCTGTCGACTGGTTTGACATGATGCTGAATCTGAATATTCCTTTTATAAAGGAATGAAGCTGGGACTGGTTTTCCTACAGTCTTTATTTGAGCTCTATCTAACTGTACAAAGAGTTTTTCTATTGATCCTTGGGTTGAATGGAATTCTCTTTCAACCTTGGCTTCTAAAGCCTCAACCTTTTCCAAGGATTCTCTGGAATAACTTCTCATAGATGAAGTTACAAACTGAATATTATTCAGACTGTTATTTACATCAGAAACTGAAACTGTAAGACTATCAAAATAATCTTTTACTTTGGCAACTTTTGCAACATTCATATCAAGACCCTTTATAGCAGTGTTAGTCCAATTTAACTGTTCACTAGCCTTTTGGATTCTCCCATCTATGCCTAGGGCATTATCATCTTTGATTACTAAAGGAATTGCTTTGGATGAACTCTGAGCTTCTCCTAGCATTATTCCTTTAAAGGGAGGAAAGGTTGTGCTGGTCTCAACCTTACTGCCATCCATAGTAGTCCATGAATGTTGTGTGGAGGAAGGAGTGGTTGTATCTGTCATCATGACAACTTCTACTTCAGATATCTTTTTCCAAGAATAGAAAGATATCCATTCATTATTGTGATCCATATATTCCTTCCACTCTGTAGCTAGCCTTTTTTTCTTCTCTGCTGGTGCTTTTATCAAAAGCTTCGGCCTCAAGGTGTGTATCAAGATCCCAATTCAAATAGCTTTCATCCAATGGGTATCTATCTTATGTTTAGGACACCCGTCCATGACTGAGAAAAACTTGTGCATCTCAGGGACTGATGGCTTTTTACAATCAGCAGGAACCTCTTTAAATCTGCTACTTAGAATAAGATCATTCAATTGTTCCAAGTATCCAAGACCATATTTGGGCATACCAGGAGGTCTCATATTACTGAAGATTTCTGTTAACTTGGGTTCTTAATCTTCAAGTGAAGGCATGCTATGCATCATCATTACATGGTCAGACTCGTGTGGAAATGGGATGCCTGAGCATTTAGGATTTGGACAAGGTTTAACTGATGTAGTAGGTGGATCTTCTCCTGTCCTGGGATGATGATTATAATGTATGACCATTTCAGCAAGTTGACTTAAGTTGACCGCAGATTTACAACTAGGACAAATAACTTCAATAGAATTGAAATTTACTAATTGTGCAAACTCAAACAATTCAATGTGTTGGCAATGTACAATGGATTGAGAAGAACTAGCAGTATCAACAACTTCAGGATTTTTGTACAGAGGTGAAATTTTGCAGAGGGCATCTATCCTTCTACGATCAATGGTGGATCTTCTCGGGAAGGATATGACAACAGATGATTTATCTTCTTGGACATTGGCTGATGTGATGTTCTGCATACTTGCAGGTTTGGGATTATTAACTATCCAGTGTTCTGGGAAACTAAGATCTTCCCATTTTATGATCTGGTGTTCTATCTTCTGATTTTTCGCATCTGTTAGAACCACCACACTGGCTTTTGACTCTTGACTAGGAGTATGGAGGACAGCCGGATATAAGGTATTAGTATGTCTAAAACATCCTCTAGTTTGGATAGAGATGTTACTTCTATTTTTCCTCATATCGAATCCAGAGGTTTGGATTTGTAATTGCAGAATGTCCTTTATGTGTTCATCAAACACATATACTGAGAAATTTGGATAGCAGTGAAAATACACTGGACCATTTGATAATGGGGCTACTATCCCTCCTATCAAGGAATCTGTATACTTATTATGTGTTAAGTCTCTGACTGTGGCTAACACAAATGTATTCAATCCTCTGTGTGTTAGAGCACTTATCCCAACCCGAATACAACCCAAATGAAGGTATTTGGTTTTTAACTTCCTTGCTTCGGCCCGAAGTGTTTTTGGATCTAAGAGGGGAATAGATTGTATACTTTCAGAATTCTCTTGAATTTGACTGAAAATTTCTTTTATTGAGATTCTGGTAGCAGAAATCAGATGGAAAGGCTTTAATTCAGAATATACATCGGAGGCATTTACTACAGGCAACTGCCATCTGGCCGATGGTTTATTTTTTATAAATTCTAATTCAACAGAATTTAAAACTCGGCTAGATGAACTGGCAAACATATCTCTGAGAGGGCTTTGCTCAGCTTGATCTTTATCTTCAATCTCACAGAAAGAAACTGATCTTCTGGAAGGATCCATTTTTCAATAAAGAGATTAGATTTGAGTACTAACCTTCTTGAACCAATGAAACAGTACTGGCTCTGATACCAATTTCTTGCAAGGGCTTCCTGACTGAAGCTTGCAGCAGCAACATAAGCTGACTTGGCCTTGTTGAGTCTCTTCTCTGTCTTCTTTCACAATCCTTTACATGAACCCATACATGAACCTACTTTGCACCGTCATGCTCTTCACAGCCTACACATGGATTCCCTCGCCTTCAATGGCCTTTGGCGTCCCTAGGAGTTTTCGCGAACCTCTGGTGAACTTCAAGTGAAAATAAAAGGGACATATACTACCTCAACAGCAATATTATAAGCAGAGAGTTTTAATTACTCAAATACGATGCGAAAAATTCTCACTCTTTATTGATATAGAAGAAGATATTACAAATCTGATCAGATGTTCATTCCTAAGATCGACTGAATTGGCATTTACCAGAATACGCTTCTCAATAAATGAGATATCTTACTGAAGGATACCTAGCCAATTTCAAACTCAGTTTATGGAACATAAAACACACAGACAAACCTTACAGACTCAAACTATGAGATCTGGCCACTTTAGGTTCTGATCAGTGCCGAGCACACTGACCCGCAGGCTTCTCAGATCAGACTCTAGACTTGGAACTGATCTGCGTGATGCAAGCAGATCGAGTTTAGAACTCGCAGATGCAGAGCAGGAAGAATTCAGGCTCCGACTCTAACCAACAAGACTCAGACTCTCTAACCTCCGATGCCAAATGAATGAGCCTTACCTTCTTTATATAGGATGAGAAGGGGGGCAAACAATCAAATCAGATCGATACAACCTAATGACGTGGATTTGGAATCATTGTTTTCAGGTAACGCCGAGGCGATATCCGCACAGAGATTCCAAAATCCGGACATGTGCATGTGATCGACAAAACAAAGTGGATGCCTTTAAGTATAAAAGGCCCATGAGAACTATGCAAAAAGGAATATTTACACTGTGGAAGCTTTTTACCGGAAAGCCCACGAGAAAACCAGCCACTGTCAGTTTGTGACTAGACATCATTATTACATTGTGGATATTTTTAGGGAACCCACGAAAACCACTAAAAAATTCTTATTTCATGATTTGTTTCTTCAAGGATAGAAATACCAGGGAACCTGAGTCTTTTATAGACATTCTCATCCCATGATTTTGTATAAATATGCCTTACAATCATGGGCTTGCAACTCACCTCATCTAGTCCATAGTGCCTCCACTGCACCTTTAACTGCTCGATTACATCATTACAGAGTGTGATATGCCTCTAATTTAGAATTCCCTATGGGTGTGGCTAGAATTGTCCCCTAGATTCCACTTATATCACATACCAATAAACAACATGATTAGAATCATGTACATATTATTTGAGTAGGGATATATGGAAAATAGAATGAGCCTTCACTGCAGGTGGAAAACATAATCTATAGGCCATTAACCCCAATATTTATAAAATTTGAAATGGCCCATAAAACCATGGTTCCAACTTGGCACAAGACTCCTTCCTTAAATAATTTTTCCTTGGTATGATGTGGAGATAAATATGCTCTCCCACTTGGAATTCGTTGTGCATTATGTTCTAGTTTTCCTAGTTCTTCTACCTATCTTGAGCTATTTTCAATTGCTACCTAATAGAAATTATTTCTTGCTCCATCTCATTTAGCATATTAGTATCGATATGTAACATGCTCATTGAATCACACCAGCTATTAGGAGTATTGCATTTCGGTCAATAAAGAGGATCAAGTGGACTCATCTTTAATTATTCTTCACTCCCATTATTATATGCAAACTCTACCAAAGGTAGAAATTCATCCCACCTCCATCGATGGTGCATGACATACATTCTTAGTGTTCATTCCAACATTGTTTATCCTTTTACTTAGTTCATTCATTTGAGGATGATACACTATGTTGAAGGCCAAATCTGTCCCAAAACCAATGAACAACACCTTCCAAAACATGGATGTGAAATTTAAATCCCTATCATAGATTATCATCTTAGGTACACTATGTAATCTCAATATTTCCTTTATGAAAGTCTCGGCAATGTCACTGGCCTTATCAGTGGATTTAGCATCTAAAAAGCGAGGTAAGTTAATAAAATTGTCCACCATCACCATTATGGCATCATATTTCATTTTTGTCCTTGGTAGAGAAGTAATGAAGTCGATTCAGATGACCTTCCACTTCCATTATGGAATGGGGATCGGCTATAGTAGTTCCACTAGGTATTTAAATCACATATGTACTTGATGGAACTCCAATCATTTAGCGATGTAGTTAGCGCATTTATTTTCATGCCTGAACCATAATATGTCTCTTTCATAGCCATTATCATTTTAAGATAAACATGATTACAATAATATGTTATTTTGTGGAAGTTATATACCACCAACATTTGAAATGTATTACTCCATCATCTGTGAGGGAGTGTTTCTTTCTTAATGCCACTTATGGCTCTTGATGGAAGCATTCTTTTGCTTGTTGATATTTCTCATCTCATTTTCCTTCCTCAATATTTTCATGAACATACAACTGCTACATGAGATATATAGAGCTTTCTACTAAGTGCATTAGCTACGTTGGTTTCCTTTCACTTGATGTATTTGATTTAAAAATAAAACTCACTGATCAAAGCTAACCACCTTACCTGCCTAGAATTCATCTTAGTTTGATCAATCAAGTACCTTAACTCTCCATGATTTATCATCAATTTAAGTTATCTTTTAAGTAGGTACTACCTCCACATATTTAATGCGTAGACTATTTCTACCAATTCCAAATCACGGGTGGCATATTTTTGTTCATGCTCACTTAGCTTCCTATACTCGTTGCATACCACTTACCCTTCTTGCATCGATACCCCACTCATCTCCTCCTTGTAGGAATTTGTGCACACCATGATGTCTTTCTCCATATGCATTATTCTTAAAATTGGTGCATGAATGAACTGTAAGAAATCTAGGGGCAGTTGGATTAGATGATTTCTCTTACTTTGATAATTTCTTGTGATGTTCTTTTACTTAAATTGATGTAATATTTATTAGCTTCTTCTTTCACTTGATTATTATTATTTTCTTACCAGAAAAAAAAAATACCAAACTATGAAGATCAATTAGACAAGAGGACACAAAATGTAATCTCCTACTGAGGGCCAAAACCTCTCCTATTGAGAGGAAAAGCCACATGAATTCTTCTCTTCTTATAGAATGTTCAGATGAAAAATTCTAAGACCTATGACCCTTGAAAAAATACCCCTCTGAGCCCAATTCAAACTTCTCTTTCATGAACTTCCTTCAAGTAAAGTCAAAATTTCCTTATAGAAGAAGCAACTTCTCCCTTAACCAATATTTTGGACCAACAACTTCTTGACAACAATTTGACCTTGCTCTACAAACCCTAGGCCACACGTGTGAGTGAGAACATGGTGAAATAGGCATTTCTTCTTTGCTTAGTGATCTTCTTCTTCTTCAATTAATCGGTTACCTTCCTTGATTTGTGGCTTTCATATTTCAACTTCTTTAAGTAGGTTTGCAATTCATGCTTCATGCTTCCTCTCCACACGTGTGAGTTATTCTACTCCAAAAGAGACCTTAAGAAATTTGGCTTCTTCTTCTTTTTATATCCTCCTTCTTCGCTCTTTTTATTGATCTTGTTAATTGGTTTCAATGAGTTGAACTTATATGCTCCGAATGAGGCCGACTATATTTCATATATAGGCTTCATGTGGATGTTGAATAGCCCGAAGGAGGCTGAATTGTTGTTTCCTGTAGGCCAGCATGTTTTACTTATAGGCCAACCTGTCTTGGAGGGGTGTTATGACACATTTTGACTTACAATATTGTTGTTTACGTGATATAATACTCCCAATAGGTCTTTGCATATTACAATGACTCGATAAACTTATTTGACTCAATGGAAAAACCTAGAAGCACAGTTCTTGACCTACAAATAAAATTGAATTGAGCATGAAACCCATGCTAAAAAATAATGATAATAACAAATATTTTTCTACTTACATCAAATACATAAAATCATGATTACATGATACATTATGAAGACAAAACCTAGTTACATTTTTCAACATTCACTCTTAACTAGGTATGTATTCATATTTCGTACAAGGTACTTGGACATTCTCCTACTGAAGAATTCTCATAAGAAGAGTCATATTGGTAAGCCATATCATAAGTTATTTATTCAACTTATCTTAGTGCATCTCATCATATCAACCAACATTGTCATATGGAAATTCCTTTACTAACAACTCTCTCTCTCCACAAGAATAGAGCATAATGTTTGGGAGACAATGATTTACAAACACCTTCATCATTGTCTCTCAAGGCACATACCCCATCTAGATGTTCACAAGGTATGTCATTTTAGGACAATTTCTATCTTGGATTAGCACATCCACATGGAATATCATTTTCGACTACTCTTTTATATTGGATGCCCTACCTCATCCTCAAAGAGTATCAGAATCAATCTCAGATGCTTACCCAATCCTCCATTCTTTCTTCAAAACATGAAGACAAGAATTGTGTGTCTATATCTCCTTCTTAACTAGGGAGGATCTACTAATTACTATAAAGGAATATACCCAAGCTCCCTCTTAACAAGGGACTTTCCCAAGCTCCCTCCTTAACAAGGGACTTGTTATCAATATCGGCTCTACTCGATGGATATTATGGTACTATCAGCTGCATGTAGGTCTCCTTATTTTTGCATCGTGTCATGAAATTCAACTACAAACTATAAAATTTGGGTGAATCATTTTTAGAAAAAAATGGAAATTAACAATTTTTTTTTCAAAAAAATTAACTAGAATTATTCTCTTCTTATGGAATGTTTAGATGAAAAATTCTAAGGCATATGACCCTTGACAAATACCCCTCCAAGACCAAGTCAAAATTCTCTTTGATGAAATTCCTTCAGATCAGGTCAAACTTTCCTTATAGAAAACACAACTTCTCCCTTCAGCAATATTTCAGACTTGTAACTTCTTGACTGCAATTTAGCCTTATTGCAAAAACCCTAGGCCACACGTGTGATTAAGAATATGGTGAAATAGTCCTTTTTTCTTCTTGGCTTAACGAGTTTCTTCTTCTTCAATAACTCGACTACCTTTCATTATCCTTGGCTTCCATATTTTGGCTTCTTTAAGTAGGTCTAAAATTTGGCCTTCATGCAACAAATCAATTCCCTAACTCCTCTTCGCTCATGTGAGTGATTCTACTCCAAAAAAAAGATTAAAAAAATTGGTTTCTTCTTCTTTGGATATCATCCTTCTTCGCTCTTGGGCTTGATCATTTTCTTATGCTTCAACAAGCTAAATGTATATGCTCCCAATGAGGTCGACTATCTTGTATATATAGGCTTCATGTGTATGTCGAATAGCCCTATGGAGGCCAAATCGTTGCTACCAGGAGACTGACATGTTTGATTATTAGGCCGACTTGCCTTAGAGGTGTCTTATGACACATTTTGACTTACAATATTACTCTTGACATGATAAAATATTCCCAATAGGGTATTCACATATTACAATCACTCAATATACTTCTTTGACTCAATGAAAAAATGTAGAAGCACATATGGAGACCAAACCTAGTTTCATTTTTCAACATAAATAAGTTCTCTAACTACTAAAATATTTTTGTACATTCCAATAAATAACAACACTCATGAAATATATATATATATATATATATATATATATATATATATATATATATATATTATATCATGTTCTAAATTAGGCCACTCCATAATGGATTTGATCTTCTCCAAATCCATTGCAAGTCCTTCCATGGAGACAATGCACACCTAGTATTGAAATTGTGACTAGAAAAACTCACACTTGTCGAGTTTCTCTCAACACTTGAAATACTGCTACCAGATGATTCTCATTCTCCTCCTTGTTCTTTGAATAAAATAGTATATCATATATCAGAGTAAGCATTAATTTTTCCAAGCAAGGACTTAAAACATTATTCATCAAGCATGTGAATGTTGTGGGGGGTATTGGTGAGTCAAATGACACCACAAGTAACTCATATTGCCCATATCTGGTTCTAAGTGTTCTTTTATGAATTTACTCATCCTTTATGTGTGCCATATGGTACATAGATCTCAAATTTACTACTCTTTCTTATGTGTGTTGTATTTAGATAGCAAGTGTAACAATACAAATGTTACGTGGTCTACTTAATTCGCTCTATAGATAGGCTTATAACATCTACTTTTTTCTAGGATGTGGTGATAGAAGTCGCACGAATGATAATCATCTCTCCCATACCCTTGAGGACAGATATCTTATGAGCATAACCTCGCCTACTACGGATCCTCAAACCGTTAGCCATCCACATGATATAAACAGGATAAGGCACGATGATGAGACATTGAGTACAGTACCACCTCTCCAGGGTACCCCTATTTTGCCATCATTAAAAATGATCAACAAGCCTGAACTGACTATCAGCCATCACTCTTCCCTCGAGCTTGCTTAGGAAATTGGTTATGTCACGCATCTGCGTGCGAGGCTTACTCATTACCACCCCCCTCGCATGTGTCCTAGACCCTATAAAAGGATGAGCCCTCAGCCCCGAGAAACTCACTGTAATTTCCCTTTTTCTTTCCTTTTGATTCTACTTTGGCACCCCCCCAGGCTCCATACCGTCGCGCAGCCCTCTTCCCAACACTGCGCTGCGCAAACCCCTCTGGGTTGTGACTACCCAGTCTGTGCAACTCATCCCCGACCCTTCCACTCCCCTTGCTGCGCACCCCTCCTTTGAAGCCTCTCCCTTGCCTCATAGTGCAATGGCTCCCAGATTGCGTTAGAGTTCCATCCAAGGTGGACAAATAGGGGCTCTCCCCGGACGTTACCACCGCGGAGAGGACAATCGTTTGGAGTCTGTGGAAGGCTCCTCCTCTGGAAGTTTCGCGAGACAGAGCCTAGATCCTAAGAAGGAGGAAGAAGTTCTAGTGCAAGCTACACAGAGAGGTATGTGCGACTCCTGGAAGTCTACCATCGTGCACCAGGCACACCCCCTGCCTCGAAAAACTGATCCAATGTCGGCTCAGGTGGAGGAAGTCGATGAATTTGACGTATGGGTTATGAACTTTGAAGGCACTTGGATGCGCATTCCTGACGCTGAGGATCCCGAGTCCCCAATCCTCTACACACTAGTCCCCAAACCTAGGCGTCCAGTGGCAGATTCTGAGGAAGCGGCTACACAGGTGCGCGCTTGCCCCATAGAGGAGGAAGTCCCTGACAGTGAAGATAAAGATGAAGATTAAGGACTGTGAAGCTGCTTAGCTCCTCCTTGGTTTTTTTCAAGCATGCTACCACCAAGGAATTTCAAGCTATACCCCTATTTTTGCATATTTTGTAATTTCTAGATACTTCAGCGCTGCTATGCATTTTGTAATTTCATGTCTTAAGAACTTTCTGGGCTGGTTTCCTCCACAGAGGCATCCTCGAAATCAAGCAACTAAGGTGGGGATTGGTTAAGCGTATATTTCCAACCCCGTCTGTAGCATATGTAAAAAAAACACCTACTTTTTAGGAAAAATACGATTAATACACCATAGTATAGTAGTGGAACTCAAAATACTAATTATATTTTTTTTTTCTATAGAGTGGGTATGTCTATATTTTTTATTTTTAATATTATGGTTCACAAATAATGGACTAAGAAATTGTTTTTTAAATACTTTTATTTTTTCTTTAATTACAAAAATAATATATTATAGTTATAATATAAATGACAAACATAAATTTAAATTCATTGACAAAAAAAATTGATGTGCCAAATAACTTTAACATTAATAGCACATTTAATTTTTATAAGTTAGAAAAATATTGGAAGATAATTCCTCCATACTCATATTAGAATTAGTTGCAAATTTGTAGGTGGATGTTGAGAGAATATCTCAACCTCCCTATTCATATTTAGAGTGGTTGGATCTCAGCAGCACTATAAATATTGTGATGTATTCGTGTGATTGAATATAGTGTAATAGAAATTATTTTGTTCTGTATGTGCACACCTCTTTTTTTAATATGGTATCAAAGCCACTGTGGGCTTGACTCCCTCCAGGGAGAGCCCAGAGAGATGAAAAAGATCTGAGGTTTTGTTTTTTTTTGTAAATAGCTCAATTGAGTATATTTTTTTTGTGTGAGTGTTGTTAATTTGTTTTTGTGTTTATATTGATCATGTCTCGTGACAGCGAGAAGCTCAGAGTGCAGTATAAAATATTTAGCAGAAATGCCAATATGCGCTGAAATGAATTTGGTTTATAATAAAAGCGAGCAATTGAGTGATTGATGCTTGTAGTACTAAACAAGAATTTTGATTTTGTAGCCCATTGTGCCACATTACATCTCAGATTGGCACAGCAGAAGCCATGGGATGTTGTGAATCGATACCCAGTACTCATAATTCCCAAATGCGTTGTGGGCAGCTTATTCAAGATAAGGATATTGTGATCCGGATTTATGCAGGAACGCAACAGAATAAACATATAAACATAAATACAGAGATGCAGCGGAAATAACACTTCATTTCATTAATATCAAAGAACTGAAATTGGCTTACAGACAGAATGGAAATAAAACTAGCTAGGGCACTGGTAGCTATCTCTGAGAAGAGATGTATAAACACAGCCTCTAATCGAGTTACAATGAGGCCTGAGGGCTCATTTATCATTTGTGCCAATGGGAAATCCTAAATGTACCAAAACCCAACCCTAGGAGATGAAGCAGAACTATGGGCCTCGTTTGGGTAAATTGGTGTTTCACCTTCCTGTATGAATTTCTATGATGCTATGATTCTACTTTGATAGACCATACCCTGCTAGAAAGATCTATCCAGGACTACAAATTGAATGAGTAACATCAGTCCATGGACCCATGCTCTCCGTTTTCCAACGTTCTTTAGGGGTTCCTTTGAAATGGTCTAAGTTGAGATCCTGAAACTGCAAAAACAGAAATCAGCGAAATCAAAAACTGAAATGTATTAATGAGTCGTACAATATATGTGACCACCAATATCCACCTGATCATTCCTCCCCCCTTAGGAAGCAATGGTCCCCATTGCGTTAAGTTCCTCCATGAGATGAGGAAATTTCTGCTGAACTTGGTCCCTGGTGAACCACTTTCCTTGGTGCAGAAGTTGGCCAGCTTTGACAACCCGATATAGTTGGATCTGCTGCTGGCGAGTGTTCTTGATTTGCATGTCCATGATGCAATCTGTGGTGGCCTGTTCCATGCAGTCTGGATTTAACTCAGTTGGTGTGAGTTGTTCTGCAATGTCCGAGGTGTCCAATAGAGGTGGGAAGTAAGGACGAAGGCGATCCACATTGAATACTGGGTGCAGACCAAGGAATGGTGGAATACTGAGCTCGAATGCATTGTTCCCTACAGCCTTGGTGATGGTGTACGGCCCGTATCGGAGCGGGCGAAGCTTGCGGTGGGGTCCAGTGAGGCGCTCCTTCTGCAAATGTAGCCATACTTTGTCACCCACCTCGAAGTTGTGTGGCACCCGGTGTTGATCATGGCGTTGCTTGTACTTGGCATTGGCTCTGTCCAATATATCATGAACCTGTTGGCGGATGTGTTGAATGCGCTCGATGAAGCTACCGGCTTTGTCAACTTCAGACTGGACATGAGCTGAATTGGCCTGAGCAGCTGCAAATGGCATGGCTACATCAATGGGACATAGTGGCTGGAATCCCAAGCCCACCTGAAAGGGGCTAAGTGGTCTAATGAACCTGAGAGTCCTGGCTTATAAACTGACATGTTACAAGGGAGGCTCTCGGGCCTGGACAAAGCGTGATGTTTTAATTGTACATGCGTGCACGTGTACAATCATTCGCACTACCTCTCACCGCGCCATCCTGCTGGTGGGGATGGAAAAGCCGGACTTGGTGAGCTTGGTATCCAACATCACTGACACGGACCTTGTGTGGTCAGCCGAGGAACCGTTATCCTGATTCTGATATGGACAGACTGGATCCTAGCAAACTCCACACTCTGCTTGGAAGTTAAGAGTTTAGCAAGTATCACATATTCTTTCTTGTAAAGTCGCCATAATGGCCATCTTTCAGAATCATTGACGACTACAAAAACAGTTACTTCCCGCTTAGTAGAAGGCAGGGAAGGTCTTACATGTAATCCATGGAGATGGATTCCCAAGGTCAACTAGGGGTAGGTAGCGTAGTATATAGGCCTTGCTTCTCGATGGTCGGTTTGGAAATGGCACAAGCAGTGCAGGATCTGATGTGCTTCTCGACATCCTTTCGAAGGTTCGGCCAATAGAAATACTTCTGTAGTATTGCTACTGTTTTCTCGACCCCGAAATGCCCAGCGACTCGACTGTAGTGTGCTTCCCATATCATCTTGGTACGCTCGCTTGAAGGAACACAAAGGTGTCCCATGTGACATAAAAGTGCATCTTGGAGGTGAAAATTTGGAACTTGCGTACCCCCCAAGAGTGCCTTGTAAGTTTGGCTGAATTCTGGGTCACTCTCATAGAGAAGCGGCCAATCAGAAGTCTTGTGCCCACAAGAGTTGAGCACAGTGGTGAGCGCCACGATCGGTGGTCGGCTGAGGCAGTCTGCAACATGATTGGTGCTACCCTTCTTATATTTGATGTTCAAATGAAACTGTTGCAGATATGTAGACCACTTCTGATGGCGATCATTCTGCAACTTCCCTTATGTCTGTATGAACTGCAGGGGCCTATGGTCTGTGTGGATGATTGTTTCCTTCCCAAAATGTAATGCTTCCATTGTCGACAAGCTTGCACAATGGAGTACATTTCTTTGTCATATGTGGGGTACTTGCGAACTGTGTCAGACAATGTCTCACTGTGAAATGCCACTGGATGTCCCTGTTGAGTAAGAACTGCCCCAATAGCATAGTCAGAGGCATCTGTCTCGATCTCAAATGGCTGTTGCAAGTCCGGTAAAGTGAGCACTGGGGCAGAACAGAGGCGGTTTTTCAGTTCTGTGAACGCCTTCTGTTGAGGTTCCGACCAAAATTTTTTTGCTCTCGCTCCTCCCTTGGTGACTTGACTCAAGGGCTAAGTGATATGAGAGAATCCCAACACGAACCTCCGATAGAAATTAGCAAGACCCAGAAAGCTGCGAAGCTCTGTTATAGTGGTTGGGGCTGGCCAATCACGAATGACTTGGATCTTGGCTGGATCCACATGCACCCCTCTTTCATCAATAATGTATCCCAGATATTGAACCTGGGTCATGCCAAAAGTGCACTTCTCCAAATTGGCACACAACTTGTGTTGCCGCAGTGTTTGGAGGACTTGTCGGATGTGGTGAAGGTGCTCTTCCCAAGTCTGGCTGAAGATCAGAATGTCATCCAAGTACACCACTACAAATGAGCTGGTGAATGGCTGCAAGATGTCGTCCATCATCCTCATGAAGGTGGTGGAGAATTCACAACCCAGCATGACTGCCATTCGAAAAGGCCTTCCTTGGCTTTGAAGGCGCTTCTTCCACACGGAGGGTTCAATCGGTACCTGGTGATACCCAGACTTCAGGTCAATCTTGCTGAAATATTTTGCACCTCTGAGTTGGTCCAGAAGGTCATCAATCCGTGGGATTGGGTACCTATTCCGGACAGTGATCTTGTTCAGCGCCCGATAGTCAATACAGAGTCTCCACGTCCCATCCTTCTTCTGTACCAACACGATCGGGCTCCCGCAGGGCAATGAACTTGGTCTGATGAATCTTTTCTTGCAATGTTTCTGACCGCTTCTTCAGCAAGTCATTCTCTATCGCAGCACCACAAACGAGAACCATTAGGTAGCGGCGCACCGGGGGTCAGATCAATCGGGTGCTTGACCTGACAGTGCAGAGGAACCCCTGTGGGTGAGGTGAATATGTCCCCGTACTCCTCCACAACCTTATCCATTTGTTGTTGTTGTGCAGGGGAGCCCTGTCTGGAGGTCGTGGCCACAGTCTTCTTCTTGCCCTGGGGGCGGATCATCAGGAAAACGAATTTCCTGGTTTGGGAAATGAGCTTACTGCATTGTTTTGCAGTAACCAAAGAGATAGCCGCAGGAGGTGGTACCTCCGGTATCCTGTACAACTTATTTCCCAAAGTAACAATAACAGCACGAGGTCGAGACTCATACACAGCATGACGCTTCCACAAGTATGGTTGTCCTAATAATACATCAGAAACATCAATAGGAGCAATGCCACATAATACCTCATCCGTGAAGGGCTTGATGCTATAGGGAAGGCGGCACTGCTGGCTGACGCGAAGATCTCGTCCTTGGTGAAGCCACCCGATGGTGTATGGATGTGGGTGAGCTGTGGTCGGCAAGCCCAACCGCTTCACGGCGTCACGGGAAACAACTTCTTTTTGGCTCTAACGTTCACAATAAACCGCACCGGGAGCCCCTTACCCATGATCTGGAGTGGAAGAGACGCTCCTTCTCCTCCTCTCGGATCTCGGTTCCTCCTTTTGGATCTGGTGCTGGCAACAAGTGGTTGGGCTCTGATCAATAATCTGTTTCCCTTTTTCATTCCCCTTTTCAGGTTCTGATTCGGAGTCGCAGCATGCATCTGACTCAGAAGCCCTCATCTCGGCCACTAGCGACTGCTTGGCCCGACACTCACTTGTGTTGTGAGTGGAGCTCTTATGGAACTCACACCACTTTCCCGTGTCCTTTTTTGGCTTTACGGTGTTGTTCTTTTCTTGTGGCTTTGACGGGTTGTCTTTAGCCGCCATGCCTTGGCTCTGTCCTTTGTTCTGCGGTTTGGAAGCACCTTTTCCTTGCTTTTGATTCGTAGATCCAAAGTCTCGCTTCTTCTGTTTGAATTTCTGCTGGCCTTAGCAAGATACCCAGATGTCAGTACTGCCAGGAGATGTCAAGGAACCAATTTCCTCCCCCAATGTATTTCTAAAGATACCGCTGATATTTTAGCACCTGAAAGCTTTCGACTCCATACCCAACTTTGCGCGGCAGTGGTATGGAACAACATTCGTCACCATGCACATCTTGATCCCTTTGTTGTCGCAGTCATGTTCATTGTATGTACTTGTCCTCATAGCTCCCCACGAGATAGTACCGGTTTCGATTGCCCCTGAATAATTCCAAGTTGGTACCTACTGAGAATGAGAGGCTCCACTGAACCTTGTTCTCAGGGAAGCCCCACCGCTTGACACATGGGGGTTAGCTTTGAGGAGTGCAAAAATAATCTTCTCCCGGTCTGAAAAGTCATGAACCGAGAAATATCCTTCTAACATATTCAACCATCTATCTAAGGCATTTGCGTCTATTTGACCCTCAAATATGGGAATGTCAAAATTTACTTGTACCTTAAAAGGAGTCGCGCCTCCAGAGTGGCTGCTGGATGCAGATGCGCCGCCGGTGGGTAGCCGTTGAAGGATCTGAGCAAAGTTATCCATCATCGCGTTCCTTTGTTTTTCGAGGGCCTCTTTGAGCAATATTTTGATAGGATCTCCTCATTTCCTCATCTTTCTTTTCAATTTCCATGGCGTCTCTCGTTTGTTTGCGCAGGTTTATCTTGTTTGCGTTCCACTGCATCAAGCCCTAGCCTTTATACCCACCAAGTGCGACATGCAAAGATCGAGAAAAGGACTCTCTTCCGATACTAATCGATCCGGATTTATGCAGGAACGCAATAGAATAAACATATAACCATAAATACAAAGATGCAGCGGAAATAACACTTCATTTCATTAATATCAAAGAACTGAAATTTGCTTACAGACAGAATGGAAATAAAACTAGCTAGTGCGCTGGTAGCTATCTCTGAGAAGAGATGTGGCGGCTACAGGCCTCTGAACTGAGTTACAATGAGGCTCGAGGGCCTATTTATTATTTAGAAACAATGGGAAATCCTAAACAGCCAAAACCCTAACCCTAGGAGATGAAGCGCTAAAACTATGGGCCCCGTTTGGGTAAATTGGTGTTTCAACTTCCCAGGGGCGTAACTTTGGCATACGATCTCCGTTTGACGCGTACCATACCTCGTTAGAAAGATCTATCCGAGAACTACAAATTTGGAATGGGCAACATCGGTCCATGGACCCATGTTGCCCTCCGTTTTCCCAAAAAACGTCGTTTAGGGCCTCAAAACGGCTCCGGAAGTTTAGGACCCGAAAAACTGCTAAAAATAGTAAACTGTGCCGAAACTGAAAAACTGAAATAGACAATGGTGGAGCCCCAAGTGGAATAGGCGGGTGACCACCAATATCCACCTGGATCATATTGACATCAGGCGGACTATCTATGTTGAGAACTTGCTTGCCAACTTTTCTGTGTCTTGTCTTCGAAAAGTGTTCAAGAAGTTTGGAAAAATTACAGTAGACAAAATTCAAGCTATCAATCAAGAATCTGATTCTCCAGCTTCAGAATGTCGCTCTTTATTTGGATGCCATAGGCACAGCGATCATGATCAAGTCATTAAACTGCAAATCAGCTGTGTGATGCTTACGAAAGTGATTTGGCCCAAGTGACACAAAATGGGGAATGTAGGCATCCTCATCCTTATTCCGCAGAGTCGCAGATACGCGCAGATGCTTATGCCGCGCACTGGTTGCAGCTACTTTCCCGGTTTTCCTAAGAAGCATTTCCCTAACTACTGCTCCCCACCTGACCATGACAATAGCATTTGCTTAACCCTTCCTGCATCCAAATAGATTTTTGAAGTGATATATATAGATATAATTACAGACAAGATTAAGCACACTATTTATTCTTTGTTTGTGCGAGATGGATTTGAAATGGCAGGATTGGTATTCCAAGAAATATGAAGAAGTCGAACAATGTGCCGTGCATATGTGTAGCAGTCAAGGCAGCATGGCAAGCAGTGTATTGTGAAGGCGTAGACTATAATCAATGCAACCACATTGACTCAAGAATGTTGGGTAAGGGTAGTAAATGAGAAATGTGCTCGTGGTTGAATTTGTTGTTATGAGATTTATGTAGTGCAGAACAAATTATTGAACAATTTAGCATCATTTAAATTAGTCGTTCTTGACGTTCTTCGGGGCCGAGAGAACAATTGGCTAATTTGATTGTGTGAATTTGTTATACATTGATGGGTCTTGTTGTGCTCAGGGCTTCAAGAGCGTCAACTACAGGTTACAGTATGAGATCCATTTGAGTGAAGTAAGTCAAGTTGTTAGATCAGCTCTTGAACAAATTCAGTATTCAGACCATTTGCCTAGCCACTGATGGATAGCCGAAAGAGAAATATCTGACAGATGGTGATTGGTCCATAGGATGGTTCATCACTTGTCAGCTATTATCGCGGAAGCCCCGACGAGCTGAGTTGTCAATACTGTTGATCTTGCAAAGTTCATTATTGATGGTCAGAAGCAGGTGTACTTTAAATGAGTCGTAAGGTAAGCTCGAAGATGTGGAGAGAGAAAGAGCAGAGTCCAAACGACTGCAGAGTGGGTAGAGTTGCTGATGAAGACCAGTGAGACGAAGATAATTTTTATAATATGTATGTAATAATTAAGGGGGAGTATTGGAAGATAATTCCTCCATACTCATATTATAATTAGTTACAGATTTGTAGGTGGATGTTGAGAGAATATCTCAACCTCCCTATTCATATTTAGAAGTGGTTGGATCTCAGCAGCACTATAAATATTGTGATGTATTCGTGTGATTGAATATAGTGTAATAGAAATTATTTTGTTCTGTGTGTACACACCTCTGTTTTTAATAAAAAAAATACATGAAAACTTAATCCATGTATACCAAAAGTAATCACATTTATATGAATTCCCTTATATAATATATAATAAAATGAATAAAAGAGTGAAACTTAATTACCATTCACTAAAAAAAATTATCTAAACATATTTAACAAAATAAGAAAAATAGAAAACGAATATTAAAAAAATCTAATTTATTTAAACATATTTAGTAAAATAAAAAGAATAGAAAACCAATATTAAAAAAATTTATACGATCAAATAAAAGATTTGCAATAGCCTTAAAAAAATAAAGAGACTTACAATAATCTAATAATGTATCATATTAACATTCATTTAATTTTATACCTATAAATATCATTGAAAACTCAACACAAATGAAGATGCCAAGAAAAAAATTCAATTTCAATGGTCAATGATAATCGTTACTTTTCAAAATGGGAATAAATCGCAGTTCATCTTCAAAGAAAAATAATAGAGGGACGTTAGTCAGAGTCCGAGATCAAATAACATATAAATTTTTTTGAAAAACCAATCATAATTTTACCATTTCAAAATAACTAAATATAAAATATTTTGAAGAGAAGGGAATATTCATTACAGCCGATTCATAAGAATAAGGAGCAAACTCTTGCCATGACTCAATTGCCTTCCACTCCCTAGTTGACGGCTGAAAGAAATAGGCGATTGGATTATTTTTCTCAGTAACACCACTCACAAAAATCTGCTTACCTCACGCTGCAACACAGAAAATAAGGTCTATATTTTGGGGAACAAAAACTAAAAACTTCCAGACATTTTTCTAAGCATCAAACTTCATCACTTCTTTTGAAACATGTACGATAGCATACAGGTTCCCACATGTACAGGTGGATACAATTTATCGCTTTTTGCTTCATGTATACAACGTTTTTTTTCACAAGAGAAAAAACACTGTTTTGATTATATTATAGGGAAAAAAAACAGTTTATGATCCAAATACATATTCTCGTCAATGGAAACCACACCTAGTTTATCCATCGAGATAAATAAGTGCCCCATCCCAAACTTAAAGATAAAGATAGCCCCATATCAACGGTACGGAAAATGGTTATAATTATAGTATGAACCTCATGTTTATGCATATGAGGTATCCAAATATGTCATATGGCAAACAGATATAGGATGCTTATACAACTAGATAAGGGAAAGAACACAAAAGAAAATAGGCGCCCATACTGATCCATTCCATTCAAAAAAAAAAAAAAGTCCATTGACCAGCATTGTTTTGTGTAGTATGCAAAGGGAAGCCCACTGGCCATGTGAAAGAACAAAAATGTTCATATTGGAGCGTTTTCAGGCCCGTTGTGCAAATAACAACATAGTATAAAAGCGAGCCCGAATAAAACAACATTCCATGTGAGTAATAATATGATTTATAGGCTTGCTTGAAAGTTCTTCAGGCTTGCTTGATACCAATAACCATCAACCACGTCCAAACATAAAGCATTGGGGAGACCATTCATATTGAGTACTGTCAAGCTCGTTGAGTGAAATTTTGCAGCGATAATATTATCCAACCATGTGATTAAATAAGAACAGCAGGCTCACTTCTTGGATAAAACAGGCTCGCTTGAAAACCAAAATAAAAACACAAACAACATCCGATCTGTATATAGAAAAAGAGTACCTGGACAGGGAAATGAGGGTATGCAGCGTATCACATAAACAGGAGACCATCGAGAAGGGAGCCTATAAATTGTATCTGAAAGAAGCCACCTCCCTGTTGTTCCTGTAGTGTCTGACTGTTATGAAGCCAAATGTTTTTTCCAACCCCTTCTTTGATAGTCCATCTGCCCTCCCGTTTATTTCTCTGTATATATGATGTAGAGATGCCCTCTGGAATTTTGATAAGATGAAGTGAATGCATTCAATCCAGCCACTAATATTTGTAACGTTCAGTGAGGACCTTCCAGAAATGCCATCAATAACAATCCGAGAGTCCCCATATATGTCAATGCTTGGGATCATTAAATGATAGGCCACCATGATCCCGCTCCACAGTGCCATACTCTCCGCTTTATTGTTTGTTCCATAGCCCCCATTCCATATGATATGATACCTCTCATCGCCATCCATTTTGAGCCAAGCCCCGCATCCACATATGCCCTCCTGTTGTGCTCCATAAAAAAATAGTGCCAGAAGTTGGATGCAATGAGGTCTGATTCTGATGGATAGGTCTTTGCACACCAATACCGAGACAGGGTTTATAAGGAGCCACTCCATGACTCGTGAGTAAATTATAGTGGTATCAAATATTGCCTCATTGAATAATATATTGTTCCTGGTACACCAAAGCTCCCAAAAAATGTAATATGGGAGGGCCTTGTACCCTTTAGCCTTTGTATCCCAGAATTCATATGCATGATTTTGGTTGAGCGGTCTCCATGTCGCAGTGCATGTCAGGCTGGAGAACATTTCCCATATTTCTATTGAAACCTTACATTCGAAAAAAATGTGTGATACAGATTCTAGCTCTGTTTTGCATAGATTGCAGTGCCCTGGTCCATGTTTACCTCTTTTCTGTAAATTCTCCCAAGTGAGAATCTTCCCCTTTCTGAGCAACCAATTGAAAAGTACAATTTTATGAGGAATTTTCCAGCTCCATACCTTTGAAAATCCAGGGATATCCACAGAAATATTTTTTTCCTCTTTTAAATGCTGATATAGAGCCCTCACGCAGATGTTTTTTCCTTTGGAAGACCCATCCCATACAATCCGATCCCCCATAGGGTAAAAAAAGAAACCTGCAGCCTGGTAAGAGCTGATGTAGTCCTACCGTATTTCCCTGTCGCTACTCCTCATCCCAAGAGCATTAAATGGTTTCCATACTGGGGCGCCTAATACCCAATGTGATATGATGTCAGCTATGAAGATGAAACCTCTATGTGATAGCCTGTGTGAAAATCCCACCTCAGCAGTAGAAATATCCTGAACGCCCAAAATATTTGTGCAGTTTATGGGGATCATCCCCCCATTTCCAAACTTCCACACCGATCTGTGTTTAATAACCTCACGGCTCTTTGTTACGCTCTGCCAGATCATGGAAGCCCACCGATGCTTTGTAATAGGGCCATACAAGTATGCAGCCAAAGTACGCCCTCCCATGTAGTTATCCGCCATAATGCTTTGCCATATACCATAGCCCGCCAGCATCCTCCACATAGTTTTCGACAGTAAAGAAATTGAGAACGTCCAGAGGTCCAGCAGATCCCATCCTCCCATTGTCTTAGGAAAAGTGACCTTCGTCATTTTACAGAGATGATATTTTTTCCCAGAACTAACTCCTGCCCATAAAAAGTGAGCCATTACTGCATTAATCTTCTCAATAATGAAAGCCGAAAGACAGTACAGGTGGCCCCAGTATACCGTAATCTGGGAGAGGACAGCTTGAATTAAAATGTATCTACCACCTAAGAAAGCCATCGATTTGTCCATTTTGAGATTTTTGCTCTGTGTTTTTCGATGAGCCATTCCTAATCACTATTAACATATGTGCAGGGCTTAAGTCTAAAGCCCCGATATGTGACACCATCAGATAGTTTTGCAACATTAACCCCCATAATCTCAGCAATGTATTGAACATCCATAACCTCTCCGTTGTCATATAGCAGTAATGACTTTATTCTGTTGATGCAAAGCCCCGTGGCTGAACCAAAACGATCCATCAAAGTATGGAGGAAGACTCATTGCTCGCGTAATAAATTACCAAAGACCAATAAATCATCTACAAAAAGAGAATGTGTGATCCTGACCTGCGGAGATACCCGCAAACCAGTAAAGTGACCCTCCGAAGAGGCAGAATTGATCAATCGGCTGAAACCATCCATGACAAGGAGAAAAATGAGAGGCGACAAAGAACAACCCTATCTTAGCCCACGTCCAGCCCTGAAGAAAGCAGAAGGAATCCCATTGATGATAACACTGTATCTCACCATACAGATACATGCCATGATCCATCTAATGGCAGGCAGCGACAGACCAATTTTGAAAAGGGTAAGTCTTATGAAAGACCAATCTACAGAGTCATACGCTTTGTAGAGATCAACCTTATAAATAATGCCATCCTTCTTCTAGTCGTGTATAGTGTGCATCGCTTCCTGTGCGATGGAAACAACATCATGAATAGATCTGCCATTGAGAAAACCATACCGTTCTCCCGAGATCCACCTGGAAAGAGTACCTTTGAGCCTGTTTGCGATGACTTTTGAGGAGATCTTGTACATCACATTGCATAGCGCTATGGGCCTAAAGTCCGAGAAAGATTTCGGGTTCGAGGACTTCGGGATCAGGGAAATGAAAGTGGCGTTTAATTCTCCTGGAATGTGCCCCTTTATTCTGATCATCTCAATCAACTCCAATAGTTCATCCCCCATTAACTCAAAAAAAATAATATAGATTTCGGCTGGCCATCCGTTTGGCCCGAGGCTTTTCTCCCTGGCAAATGATTTTAGCACTTCTTCAATTTCCTTCTTGGAGACGGGCCGCATGAAATCATCGGCAACCGTCTGGTCAAACATTTCAAGAATGTGGCTTAATACCCCTTTTTGATTGACAAGGGAGATCCCCTCCTCTTTCTTGTAGAAATCCACAAAATGTTCGACGACAACCCGCCTAATCCCAACTTCATCAGAGATCAAGGTACCATCCATTGTTCGAATACTCCATATGGCATTTTTCGCCCTCCTGCCAGATGCGCACGCATGAAAATACTTAGTGTTCATGTCACCCTCTTTGAGCCATTGTTTCCTACTTTTCAACTTCCAGGTGATTTCTTCTATCTTCAACAACTCAATCTTCTGAGTCTCCATAGCTTCTAAATGTTTGTAAAATCTCATGTCTGGAGGATGTACAGTAGAAGAAATGTGAGCCTGGGAGATTAATTTTGTTATGTCCGCAAGCTCCTTTCTCTGTGCAACCTTTTTGTCACATTCCCATCTTTTTACAAGTACTTTTAAGGCCCTCATTTTTGCTACAAGACCAAGACCATGTGTACTTCTGCCAGCCATACAAGTATCCAACCAGAAGGTTCTAACCAATTGTATAAAATCGGGGTTAGTAAGCCATACCCTGTTGAATTTAAATGGAACCCCTTTTTTGCTGGATTCATGCCACCACGATAAGCATATAGCCATGTGATTCGAGAGTGAGGACTGTTGTATCGAGAGGCTCATATGGCCAATGTGATCGATCAATTCAGTGCTGACCATAGCACGATCCAATACTTTTGCTATGAAATCATCGCCACATCTTCGATTAGTCCAAGTGGGTAAAACAGGAGACACTTTGATGTTTACAAGGGCGCGACTGTTTAGAATGTGAGACACTTTTCTAGCTACAGGGTCAATTCTCGCTTTTTTACCCCAAGACTCTTCCACAGAAAGAGCAACGTTGAAGTCCCCAATCAACATAAGGAGTTTAAGATCCAGCACCCCACATTTATCCAACTTGTTCCAAAAATCTGCCTTCAGAATGCAAGGAGCATATAGGTTAATGATGGCAACCTCCTCGCCAATCCCCCTGCAAGAACCATAAAGAAAAATACCCCCAAAAAATTTGAAAGCCAAGAGGTTAAAATGTTGATCGTCTATACAGAGTTGCCATAGACAAAGGCCTCTGATATAAAATAAAACTACCCCTTTCACGCTAATCCACTGGGTTTTCACCAATGACGGCTGAGATAAATCTGTAAGACGGTAATTGTTTCCTCTCCTGAACAAGGAGAAATGTTGGAGTATTCGAAACCGCTAAGGTGGACCTTAACTCTCTGAACTCTCAGGACTTAAGCATCTCTTTCCAGCACTGACCCAGCGAAACTTAATAATTATTTTCACATGAAATATTGCTAAAATTTGCATAATTTCTTCCATATTAATTTCTTGCTACTTCCATCCATATTTCTTCCACCACAGAGCCGACTGTGCGTTGTATTTCAGTCATAGACCCACACCAAAATGCTCTTCTATTTGATCGGAATTTGGGCGAGTGTTTTCAAAATTCAAATGAGTATCACATTCATTCATGCAGTCTTATAGTCATCAATTACAATGATCGGAAATGCACTACATACATTAATTAAACTGAACTTAGAGCTGCTGGAAGTTGGAGTGATGGAAGCTACCGGAAAAGGAGCTGCCGGAAGTTGGAGTGATGAACCTATAGAAAAACATACTTCCACCCATCACATCTTTCATTTGCCATCTGAATGCTAAGGCACGGCCATGTATGGGGAAAGGGCCACCATAGGGATATTAAATGCCTTATAGCAAGCTGGTTATTGCTTGTCATAATTAATATTTTCAAACTTAAAATTCATGAGCTAACTGAGTTGGAGTGAATTTGTTTTTTTTAACATTTTATTTAAAATTTAAAATATTTCTTTAAATAATAAGTTTGAATTTTGTAATTCATTCAAATTTTTCTTGAATACTAAATTTATTTATACATTTAAAAAATATACAATACTATGAAATTTTTTATTACCCAATTATGAAGAAATTTTTTATTACCCAATTATGAAGCCAAAAAAAGGAAAACAACTTATGGTTGAACTACTGCCAAAATTCACCTTATCTTACACTTGGTTTCCGCATTATCATTTACATAATGTTGTACTTCATCTTTAACTTATGGTTAAACTGCTGCCAAAATTCACCTTATCTTACACTTGGTTTCCGCATTATCATTTACATAATATATTGTACTTCATCTTTAAATTGGCTCTTCCCAGACAAAAACAATAAAGGAAATGTGTAACAATATTTCAAAGAGTTGCAATAATTAATTCCTTTTCTTTTTGCATTAACCTCCACCGAAAATAATACTTTTATCTTTAAATTCACTCTTTCAAACCAAAACAAAAAGCACAATATGGAAATGTATAACAGTATTTCAAATAACTTTAATAATTAACCCGAATTACTTGACATAATTAACCCGGATTACTTGACATGTGCATTTTCCAAGTTCAGCTCATACACAGGTGGGAACCTATTTTTTGCATAACAGAAAACCGATTCTCTAAACCCACGAACTTTAACCTTATTGTTCTTACGACTACAAGATTTCAATGAACCAGAATGATTCTTTGCCATACAAGAAGCGAATGTGACTAACCTCTTAAACTCATCCCGGTTACAATCCACGTCGGCTACTGCAACCGTTCTGGCGCCTAAGTGGCATTTGCCTTTCTCTGGGTCAAATTTGCATTCGATATAAATAGGGATGTCTCCACATTTGTCTACGTCAACAAAGAAGACCTTTTCATTCTCATTAATCTGGTCCAACCAAGGCACCAAATTTGCAGCAGATTCCTTGTAGACTTTGGCACCTCCACTGATGATTCCTGTTATAGGGGAACCCTTCACCATCCTTAATTCAATATCGTTGCTGGGCTTCAAATTTTCCACCCAATGCCCCAAAGAGTACACTTGCCTCCTCACTCTCCGAGGCAGTCTGTCACAAATCACATGGATTATGAAGCAGAACACCATATTGATCTTTTCGTAAAGCCAAACCCTCAATGGCGTGGCGAACTCCATCACAGCAGCCGTAAAGCTTATGATTGTAGGAATGAGCCAATAGATTTGTTGGTTGGTTTGCAGGAATAACCCTACCAAGTTTAAAAACTTGAGAAGTTTTTCTTCCGACGCACACAAATTCACAGGCAGAAGCAGATCATTGTCTAAAGCCTCGATAATGTGGTTGTCCAGAATTAAACGATCCAGAACTTCTGATAAGCTCATTACACCGCCTGTAGCTACTTGTTGCCAAAATTCTTTATAACCTTCCAGAAATACAGTCTCGGGGGCAACATCTCCCAGGTCAAGCAGATTGTCCCAAATTGTATCTGTTATATAATATGACATTTTCTCATTTAAATACAACATGTTGCTTTCTCTTCGCTCAAGAAGAAAATCAGTGCCCAAATAAGAGGATTTGATCTTAGATATCTCATTACCCATCTGCCTTGGCATCTTCACCTGATCTTCTGAAATGGTCACATGGCAACCCACTTTCTTGTACACACGACCTTCGAAACGTTTCAGGGGAGAATAAGTTTGAGACAAATGTAAATATTGGAGCAACCACCCCATTCCGCATTTTATAATGCCCCCAACTGGTGTGAGCTTCCCGATCTGCCAAAAGCCTAAGCAGAACTGCAAGGCCAGCAAGAGGTTACTCAAAATTGATTTGGCTGACATATTTCCTTCCCAAACAACAACCGATAGCTCTGTTTGTTTCTCCTCCACCTTTCCCTCAGTAGCTCATCTTTACACAGGACCTCCAAACAACTCTGCTCCACCCATCTCTTGCAAGAAAAATGCGTTATCTCCTTTGAGAGAATGGATAATGTATGGGCATCGTATTTTTTTTTCATCCTTTATTCTGGTTCCTTCGTTACTGTCCGTGCTTTTTCCGGCCAAACTTATTCTTTTCTGTTTAATTATTAGATGGTTTTTTGTAATTTGTTTGTAACCGTTTAATTAATTATTATATGTTTTTGTTTATTAAATATTTTTGTTTAAATTATATAATTTTTTATAATATTTATAAGACTATTTAGAGGTTTTTTTTGCAAAATTATTCAAAATGTTATAGGGATTGGTCAACTCTTCATAGTCTGAGAGATCTAACAGTTTTGTTAAATTCATATATATAATAAAAACAATTTAAACTAGCACAACCACATTAGTCAATATTTACTAATGTGGTTGATATACGCGGATAGGCGTATATAAAATAGATTTACAACCACATTTACCAATGTGGTTGATATACGCCGATAGGCCTATATCCACTACCCATCACATTAATTTATATATCAATAAATAAATATTTTATATAATAAATTTATTATATTGACTTGAAATATATATATTATATATTAATAAGAATATTAATATATTAAATATATTAAGTATGATTAAAATCACAAAAATATTATTTATATATTAATAATATTATAAAAATATTAATAATATATATTAAAAATATTTATTAATATATTAAAAATATTAACTATATACATACTATAAATTAACTTGAAATATATATAATATATATCAATATAAAAAAAAAAAAATTAATAATATATAATAATTTAATATATCATAGATGGTTATATTATTAATAAAGAAAAAGAACTAATAATATATTAATAATATATATTATATCATAGTTGGTTATATTATTAATAATATATATTAATAATATTATAATATTACTAATAATCATTATTAATAAATATTAGAATATTTATTTATAATGATTATTAGTAATATTATAATCTAATATTTATTAATAATGATTATTAGTAATATTATAATATTATTTATATTACTAAATAAATATTAAAATATTATAATATTATTAATAATGATTATTAATATATTTTTGTATATATTAATAATATTATAATATTACTAATAATCATTATTAATAAATATTTAAATATTTATTTATAATATATAATATTAATAATATTATAATATTACTAATAATCATTATTAATAAATATTTGAATATTTATTTATAATGAATATTAGTAATATTATAATATTATTAATATATACAAAAATATTATATATATATTTTTAATATTATAATAAGTATTAATAATATATATTGAAAATATTTATTAATATATTAATAATATTAACTATATACATACTATAAATTAACTTGAAATATATATAATATATATTAATAATATTTATTAATATAAAAATAATAAAAATAATATTTAATATTTTAATATTTATTTATATATTAATATCATACATGGTTATATTATTAATAAACCAAAAGAACTAATAATATATTAATAATATTATAATAATATTATAATATTACTAATAATCATTATTAATAAATATTTGAATATTTATTTATAATATATATTAATATATTAATAATATTAAACTCAAGAGAGTAATAAACCATATGAAATAATATTTAAAAACAAAAAACCTAAGAGATTAATAAACCCTAACAATTAATATTTTAAAGTGAAGATATTAATAAACCCAAGGGATAATTAATAATACAAACCCAATTTCATCATAAACCAAAGGTTTAAATATTATAAACCATAGGAATTGGTGAACCTAAGGGATAAATATTATAAACATAAGGGATCAATATTAAAAACACAAGAGATTAATAAACCGTAAGAATTGATATTTTAAACTAAAAAACCTAATAAATTAATAATCCATAAGAATGAATATTTTAAACATAAGATATTAATAAACGAACGAGATTATTAACATTATAAACTAAAAGAACTAATCGACCCAAGGGTTTCATCTTATAAAGAAAAGGAATCAGCGAACCCAAGGGATAAATATCATAAACCTAACGGATGAATATTATAAACAATAAAGATTAATAAACGCTAAGAATTAATATTTTAAACTGAAAAATCTAAGAAATTAACAAACCCTGAGAAATAGTATTTTAAACTCAAGAGAGTAATAAACCGAATGTGTGATTAACATTATAAACCCAAGAGTTTAATACTATAAACCGAATCAATTGGTGAACCCAAGGGAAAACCATTACCCAAAAAATTATAAACCAAAGGAATTGGGGAACCCAAGGGAATTGATTTAAACATTGAGACAATTGTTGTCACAATGCGACGTTGGACCAACTATGACCAAGGTTGGCCATGGGTGATTTTCATATTGAGACAATCTTTGTCAGAATGTGACATTTGATCATGGATGACATTGATCGAGTATTCATATTATAAAACAAAAGAACTAATAAACCCAAGGGTTTAATATTATAAACCAAAGGAATTGGTGAACCCAAGGGACAACCATCACCCAACAAATTATAAACCAAAAGAAATTGGTGAACCCAAGGGAAGTGATTTAAACATTGAGAGAATTTTTGTCACAATGCGACGTTGGACCAACTATGAGCAGGGTTGGCCATGGGTGACTTTCATATTGAAACAATATTTGTCAGAATGTCACATTTGATCATGGATGACATTGATCAATTATTCATTTTATAAACCAAAAGAACTAATAAACCCAAGGGTTTAATATTATAAACCAAAGGAATTGGTGAACCCAAGGGACAACCATTACTCAACAAATTATAAACCAAAAGGAATTGGTGAACCCAAGGGAATTGATTTAAACATTGAGACAATTGTTGTCACAATGCGACGTTGGACCAACTATGACCATGGTTGGCCATGGGTGATTTTCATATTGAGACAATGTTTCTCATAATGTGTCATTTGATCATGGATGACATTGATCGATTATTACCAAAAAAACTAATAAACCCAAGGGTTTAATATTACAAACCAAAGCAAGTGGTGAACCCAAGGGAAAATCATTACCCAAAAAATTATAAACCAAAGGAATTGGTGAACCCAAGGGAATTGATTTAAACATTGAGACAATTGTTGTTGCAATGCGACGTTGGGCCAAGTATGACCATGGTTGGCCATGGGTGATTTTCATATTGATACAATGTTTGTCAGAATGTGACATTTGATCATGGATGACATTGATCGATTATTCATATTATAAACCAAAAAAACTAATAAACCCAAGGGCTTAATATTATAAACCAAAGCAAGTGGTGAACCCAAGGGAAAATCCTTACCCAAAAAATTATAAACCAAAGGAATTGGTGAACCCAAGGGAATTGATTTAAACATTGAGACAATTGTTGGCGCAATGCGACGTTGGGCCAAGTATGACCATGGTTGGCCATGGGTTATTTTCATATTGATACAATGTTTGTCAGAATGTGACATTTTATCATGGATGACATTGATCGATTATTCATATTATAAACCAAAAAAACTAATAAACCCAAGGGTTTAATATTATAAACCAAAGGAATTGGTGAACCCAAGGGACAACCATTACCCAACAAAATATAAACCAAAAGGAATTGGCGAACCCAAGGGAATTGATTTAAACATCGAGACAATTGTTGTCACAATGCGACGTTGTACCAACTATGACCATGGTTGGCCATGGGTGATTTTCATATTGAGACAATATTTGTCAGAATGTGACATAAATCATGGATGACATTGGTCGATTATTCATATTATAAACCAAAAGAACTAATAAACCCAAGGGTTTAATTTTATAAACCAAAGGAATTGGTGAACCCAAGGGAAAGCCATTACCCAACAACTTATAAACCAAAGGAATTGGTGAACCCAAGGGAATTGATTTAAACATTGAGACAATTGTTGTCACATTGCGACGCTGGACCAACTATGACCATGGTTGGCCATGGGTGATTTTCATATTGAGACAATGTTTGCAATGTGTCATTTTGATCATGAATACGCTGATCATTATTCAGTTATTATAAACAAAAAACTAATAAACCCATGTTTACATTAGAAACCAAAGAAAGTGGTGAACCCAAGGAAAATCATTACCTAAAAATTATAAACCAAAGGAATTGTGAACCTATAACTGGATGCATATTTGGTGACAAATTATTGGCTTAATGCGACGCTAATAAGTATGACCATGGTTGGCCATGGGTGATTTTCATATTGATACAATGTTTGTTAGAACGTGACATTTGATCCTGGATGACATTGATCGATTATTCATATTATAAACCAAAAAACTAATAAACCTAAGGGTTTAATATTATAAACCAAAGTAATTGGTGAACCCAAGGGACAACCATTACCCAAAAAAATATAAACCAAAGTAATTGGTGAACCCAAGCGAATTCATTTAAACATCGAGACAATCGTTGTCACAATCCGACATTGGACCTACTATGACCACGGTTGGCCATGGGTGATTTTCATATCGAGACAATATTTGTCAGAATGTGACATTTGACCATGGACGACATTGATCGATTATTCATATTATAAACCAAAAACTATTTTAACCCGTATGGTTTAATATTGTATATTATAAACTGGGAAGTGGTAGAACCCAAGGGAAAATCATTACCCAAAAAATTATAAACCACAGAATTGGTGAACTCCAAGGAATTTATTTAAACATTGAGACAATTGTTGTCACAATGCGACGTTGGACCAACTATGACCATGGTTGGCCATGGGTGATTTTCATATTGAGACAATATTTGTCAGAATATGACATTTGAATGTGACATTTGATCACGGATGACATTGATCGATTATTCATATTATAAACCAAAAGAATTGGTGGAACCAAGGAACAACCATTACCTAACAAATTATAAACCAAAAGGAATTGGGTAACCAAGGGAATTGATTTAAACGTTGAGATACCAGCATTGCTAATGCTGACGCTGATCAAGTACGCACTATGGATGGCCATGGGTGATTTTCATATTGATACAATGTTTGTCAGAATGTGACATTTGATCATGGATGACATTGATTGATTATTCATATTATAAACCAAAAAAACTAATAAACCCAACGGTATAATATTATAAGCCAAAGGAATTGGTGAACCCAAGGGAATTGATTTGAACATTGAGACAATTGTTGTCACAATGCGATGTTGGATCAAGTACGACCATGGTAAGGAATTGGTGAACCCAAGGGAATTGATTCAAACATTGAGACAATTGTTGTCAGAATGCGACGTTGGACCAACTATGACCATGGCTGGCCATGGATGATTTTCATAATGAGACAAGATTTTTCAGAATGCGACATTTGATCATGGATGACATTGATCGATTGTTCATATTACAAACCAGAAGAACTAATAAACCCAAGGTTTTAATATTATAAACCAAAGGAATTGATGAACGCAAGGGAAAGCGATTACCTAACAAATTATAAACCAAAGGAATTGGTGAACCCAAGCGAATTGATTTAAACATTGAGAAAATTGTTGTCACAATGCGACGTTGGACCAACTATGACCATGGTTGGCCATGGGTGATTTTCATATTGAGCGAATGTTTTTCAGAACGTGACATTTGATCATGGATGACATTGATTGGTTATTCATATTATAAACCAAAACAAGTAATAAATGAAAGGGTTTAATATTATAAACCAAAGGAATTGATGACAATAGAGATTAAAACCTAGGATCAATACTACATGGAAACAGTTAGAAAAATAATAGAGATTAATAAAAACCAAGAGTTTAATACTATAAACTAAATCAATTGTGAACCAAGGACAACCATTACCCAAAATAATAGTAAACCAAAGGAATCGTGAACCAAAGGAGTTGATTTAAACATTGAGAGAAATTGTTGTCGCATGCGCGTTGACTAACTAACATCATGTTCATGGGCCATGGTGATTTTCATAGCTGAGACAATATTTGTCGTATCGTGACATTTGATCATGGATGACATCGACGATTATTCATATCAGAACCAAAAGAACTAATAAACCGAAGGGTTTAATATTATAAACCAAAGGAATTGCAGGAACCTAAGGACAACCATCACCCAACAAATTATAAACCAAAAGAAATTGGTGAACCCAAGGGAATTGATTTAAACATTCAGAGAATTCTTGTCACAATGCGACGTTGGACCAACTATGAGCAGGGTTGGCCATGGGTGACTTTCATATTGAAACAATATTTGTCAGAATGTCACATTCGATCATGGATGACATTGATCAATTATTCATATTATAAACCAAAAGAACTAATAAACCCAAGGGTTTAATATTATAAACCAAAGGAATTGGTGAACCCAAGGGACAACCATTACCCAAAAAATTATAAACCAAAAGGAATTGGTGAACACAAGGGAATAGATTTAAACATTTAGACAATTGTTGGCGCAATGCGACGTTGGGCCAAGTATGACCATGGTTGGCCATGGTGATTTTGATATTGATACAATGTTTGTCAGAATGTGACATTTCATCATGGCACACATCACCGATTATTCATAGCTGAAACTAAAAACGACTGTTCCAAGTGCCGCATATTATAAACCAAAGCAAGTGGTGAACCCAAGGGAAAATCATTACCCAAAAAATTATAAACCAAAGGAATTGGTGAACCCAAGGGAATTGATTTAAATGTCGAGACAATTGTTGTCACAATGTGACGTTGGACCAAGTATGACCATGGTTGGCCATGGGTGATTTTCATATTGATACAATGTTTGTCAGAATGTGACATTTGAACATGGATGACATTGATCAATTATTCATATTATAAACCAAAAAGACTAATAAACCCAAGGGTTTAATATTATAAACCAAAGGAATTGGTGAACCCAAGGGAATTGATTTGAACATTCAGACAATTGTTGTCACAATGCGACGTTGGATCAACTATGACCATGGTAAGGAATTGGTGAACCCAAGGGAATTGATTTAAACATTGAGACAATTGTTGTCAGAATGCGACGGTCGACCAACTATGACCATGGCTGGCCATGGATGATTTTCATAATGAGACAAAATTTGTCAGAATGCGACATTTGATCATGGATGAAATTGATCGATTGTTCATATTACAAACCAAAAGAACTAATAAACCCAAGGTTTTAATATTATACACCAAAGGAATTGATGAACCCAAGGGAAAACCATTACCTAACAAATTATAAACCAAAGGAATTGGTGAACCCAAGGGAATTGATTTAAACATGGAGACAATTGTTGTCGCAATGCGACGTTGGACCAATTATGACCATGGTTGGCCATGGGCGATTTTCATATTGAGACAATATTTGTCAGAATGTGACATTTGATCATGGATGACATTGATCGATTATTCATATTATAAACCAAAAGAACTAATAAACCCAAGGGTTTAATATTTTAAATCAAAGGAATTGGTGAACCCAAGGGAAAACCATTACCCAACAAATTATAAACCGTAAGTGATCAATCAACTCATCGATTGTTAATATTATTAATCGACGAACCAACTATGACTAAAGATAATGCTTATTAAGAATGGTTTCTATGGTTGATTTTCATATTGAGTCAGTGTTTTTCATAATGTGAAATTGGACCATGCATTAGTATTAAACTCTAGGACTAATATTTAAACCCCAATATTAGGGGAACCTAAGGGAAAAATATTAAGAACATAAGAGATCAACAAGGCCAAGGGATACCTATAAAAAACAAAAAAAAATTAGTAAAGACTAGGAATAAATATTTTAAATACAAATGAATGAGAAACTCACATAATTAATAAAGAGATTAATAAATCTTAGGAATCAATATTTTAAAAATACTATTTATCACTAATGATATTAATACTATTTATATTAATAGTGTTAATTTTGGTATCAATAGTAATATCATTCATAATATTAATCGTCATAAGCATTATTAATATTATTTATCAATATTAATGTTAATAGGATTTATATTAACAATATTAATGTAATTAATCATATTAATATTATCAATAAAATGTTATTAATATTATTGTTATAATTTAAATGTTATTAATAAGTTTAAGAAACCTTAATCATGTTTGAAACTTATTGTTATTAATACAATTATGAACATTAATGTAATTAATCATATTAATATTAATATTAGTTATCAATATTAATGTTAATAGGATTTATATTAATAATATTAATGTAATTAATCACGTTAATATTATTAGTAAAATGTTATTAATATTATTGTTATAATTTAAATGTTATTAATAATTTTAATAAACCTTAATCATGTTTGAAACTTATAGTTATTAATACAATTATGAACATTAATATAATTAATGTAATTAATCATATTAATATTATTAATAAAATGTTATTAATATTAAGTTATAATTTAAATGTTATTAATAATTTTAATAAACATTAATCATGTTTGAAACTTATTGTTATTAATACAATTATGAACATTAATTTTAAATAAACATCGTGAATATTGTATTAATGATTTTTTTAATAATATTGTTATTATTATTAATAATGTTTTTAATAATAATTAAAATTTTATTTTCATTATTAATTTAGTGTTTGGTAAAAATCATAATCATCATTATTTAAATACTAATTATTAATATTATTTTTATTGTATATTAGAATGTTAATGTTATTAATGTCATTTTTATTATTTCCACAATGTGACCATGATTATTTACCATAATAATATTCTTTAATGTTATTAAAATTAATATTAATATTTATAAATATTAATAATATCAATATTATTATTCATATTAACAATATTAACATGAATAATTAATATTAGTATTAAAATTAAAATTAAAATTAATATTTAATGTTAAAAATATTAATATTTAAATTTATTTTTCCATATAAATAATAATAATATTAATAAATTAAAATAATAATAATAAATAATATTGTAAATTAAAATTTGTTAACATTATTGTTAATACTAAATGTTAATGCTAAATGTTGCTAATATTATTTATTAATATTAATATTAATAATATTAAAAATAACATTTGTATTCTTATTCAAATTAATTAATATTAATAGTAAAACTTATTTGTTTATTAATATTAGTATATTACTACATATTAATTATTTAATATCAAATACTAATACAAATTATTATTAGAGTAATATATATATATAACAAAGTATAATAATGGTTAATATATTATTATCAAAATATTAATATTAATATTAACATTAACTTTAAATTTAACTTTAACTCTATATTTTATTTTTCTTAATTTGTTAACACAGTTAAATTTTGTACATTTACTTGAATTAATAATTAAGAGATCAATTTTTTTTTATCACTCTTAAAAAATAAATTTAAGTTAACTTTAAAATTCTAAATATAAGTTATATTTAAAATCTTAAACTTTAAAATTGTAAATATAAGTTATATTTAATTCACATTGGAATTACAAAACATGTGTCAAATCTATATTGGAATTACACGTCATTTCATACTCTAGAATGAATTTTTTGATTCAATTATAATTAATTTTATATTTTTTTATTATATTTTTACCTAATTAAAATGTTAAAAAAGACATTACATTATAACATCTCTATTATATCCTAAATCCACAAATGTTTCAATTAAAATTAGCTCTTGGGCCATTTTCAACTTCTTTTTATATGCCACAACATATAAACATAAAGCAACTTTTAAAAGAAATAAAGTTAAAAACTAAAACTAAAAAAAAAAAATTGACTATGGCCCACGGCCTCCTTTTTTGAAACGCTCATATGATATATATGTAAAACATATATGTGTGTGTGTGTCACACGATATATAAAAAAACAAACATTAACACCTTCACTGAAAAATATCTACATTTTTTATATCACTTCTTCTTCTTTCACAAAATATTTTGTCTTACACAGTTTCTGTCAAAACCATCGTATCTCTAAAAGATGGGACTCGTGCATTATTTTGTGTGTAGCAGCTTGCAATTACTGTCATCAAAGTTTCAATCACAACTAAATTGAAAATAACAAAACAGTTAAGGCACTACATGTATTGCAAACTATACTACCTCCATAACTTTCGCCTGCAATGTAAAACCTTCGGAATTTATACTGTGGAAACCTCTTGAACCAGTTTACCAGGAATCCATACGATTGTTCGGCTGGAATAAAACAAAAAGCCCATTAAAAAGTTTAGGTTTCCTATCATCGATTAAACTCTCTCTCTCTCTTAAAGAAAAATGACAAAAAAATCACCAAGGTACCAGTAAGTTTATCGCCAGTTTGTGTATAATCGGAGGTTGTGTTGGTGTAGGTGAATCCGACGCCTGCTGGAGACTCCAAAAACAGTACGTTCGCCGCTGTGGGAAGCATGGACCCTTTAGTAATTATTGTAAAAATTAAATAACTATATAAAATATTTAAAATATTTGTTCACGTTAGATCTTTGTTCAAAATAGATCTATGCATTAGTGATTCACTCTATTATCTATATTTATTATTATTTGTTAGATGTGTTGATTTGTTAGATGTGTTGATTTTATTATCTATATCTATATCGTTGTTTTTAATGAGAATTACAAATTTTGGAAAATTGGTAATGGGTTGTAATTATTATACAACATACCATTAATATATTGGAAAGTTGAATCTGAAACATCTTTTCCATAAATCATAATTATATATTTTTGAATTATTTAAATAATTTTATTACGAATTGTTTTTAGTGTAATTTTTTAGAAATTTTTCAGATATATTTTTAGAGTGCTGAATTTATATATAGTCATAAAAACTAGTTTAAATAATAAAAATCAAGATTTCTACCAAATTCAATTCCAACACCTAAACTTCCAAAAAATCAACACTAAAATCAACTCCATTTTATTATATTATTACATCAAAATTTAATTATTTTATAAAAAATTATGTATTAATGGAAATTGTTAAATTGAAATCATAATTGTGCTAGGGCTGCTTAATTTGTGAGATCATAATATGAAATATTATATAAAGCATGTGATTCAATTTTCGAATTTTGTGAATCAATTCGATAAACAAACAAATTGAAATCATAATTTAAAACTAAAATTATATAAAATTTAACCATTTTTTAAATAAATTTATATTAAATAATATAAAATAATTCAATAATAAACAATTTAACAATTTTTTTAAATATATTTATATAAAATAATTCAATATCATGTTCCATAGTGAGCTATTTGTGTACTGGTTATTTTACTATATTGATTATGTAAACCTTTCAAAATTTAATTATTTTATAAAAAATTATGTATTAATGGAAATTGTTAAATTGAAATCATAATTGTGCCAGGGCTGCTTAATTTGTGAGATCATAATATGAAATATTATATAAAACATGTGATTCAATGTTCGAATTTTGTGAATCAATTCGATAAACAAAAAAATTGAAATCATAATTTAAAACTAAAATTATATAAATTTTAACCATTTTTTAAATAAATTTATATAAAATAATATAAAATAATTCAATAATAAAAAATTTAACAATTTTTTTAAATATATCTATATAAAATAATTCAATATAATGTTCCATAATGAGCTATTTGTGTACTGGTTATTTTACTATATTGATTATGTAAACCTTTCAAGATTCCAGGGCACGAAGAGAAGGAAAAGTGATATTTATAATAAAACAAAAATAAATCATTGTTATCAATTAGAGTTATTATGAGTGGGTGGGCAAAATGCCTCACTCAATAAAATATTTACAAATTAATAATATTATTTCTACTTTGTAATATAACTTGATAGCAATATAAGGATATCATTTTCATCAATTTAATGTATTTCAATCTACATCTAAATTGAAATCTAAAAGAGCGAGCTTTTCCAGCGTTTCTAATAAATTTAAGCTAAATACCGTGTTAAATCCTACTAATATTAGTAGGTTCGAACGATTCGGGCGAATTATTTGTAAAAGGTAGATCCGTTTCACCATGCATCAGGATTATATGGGCAGAAGATGATAAAGCAAACGAAACTGATTTAATAGAAATCTTCAAACCAAACATTAATGGATTTCTCACAGCTCAGAGAAAGGCAAGAATTAGCAGGACAAGAGCATCTTTATTCCTATTAAAAATAGATTGGGCAGATTTTGATATATTAGGGAATTATTTTGATATATGAGAATTTATTTTGAAGTATTTACGAGAACAATTCTGAATTGAATTATTTCCTTCCGGCATCGTATTCTTATCCCAATTCAAACTTAGTAACTATGATTCTTACCTTCTCAACTCATACTGTGAGATGTTAAAAGCTATTCCAGATCTGTAATGTTAGACCTATCCCAGATGGAACTAATTTACATTGCCAAAATGTTAACCTAATCCATTAAAAATGCTAGCAATCTATAGATGTGAAAGAATAAATATGTATGTATATCTCTACAATTTCCGGATATAAACAACGACAGTACTCGCCTTGGTTCCATGCGTACGGGTTGTGGCTCAGAGTTCTCCCGTCTAGGTTCACGCGAAAAGGCCCTAATTCCGCCATTGCTCCGAATCCCAATGACGAACATCCAGGCCCTGAGACAAAATTCGTTTGTGAGAACCAGGAGAACTGAGAGATACAATTAGTATAGGAAACCTGTGAAAAACGAATATTCAAGGGAATTTACCGCCATTAAGCCAGAGGACCAGAGGCTTCTCGGCCGGATTTTGAGTGGCCTCGGCGAAATATTAGAAAAGTGCTCTCCCTGCCTCGGCATCGACTGTTACATATCCAGAGTACTATCGGAATTTGAAACCAGCGGGCTGCCCAGAGAGGCACATGCTGTGTCATAAACAGATGGAGTAATCATTCTCGGCCATCTCTTGCATTAAGCATCGCTTTAATCTCGCTAATAAGTGCCTCCGCCCGTTCTCTGTAACTACAATTTTGAGAACAATGAAACCGAACAAGTTAACATGATGAGCACATAAGGAGGAGAAAGCGAAAGAAACGTTTCTTGCGTGTTTGTTGGCCGAACCTTCGACTTCCACTTCCAGAATCGCACCACGAAGGACTGGCCGCTTCTCCGCTTCTCCTCCCACTCGCCCACCACCATACCATGGCGAATCAGATCAGCCTCCAAGTGGCAAAACCTCGTCATTGCTTCCACGCAGAAAACCGGAAACCGAAAGATAAGCTTGGGGCCGTTATCATTACAATTTGACACGCAAAAGTTTGCTGATGATTGAAACAGAACATTGGACGCATGCATATAGAACGTCAACCGATCGAATCCTTCAGTGGTTTCCACGTTTATAGGTGGCGGGAGCACGTTTTTTTGAGAATTTGAACAATCAAACAGGTGGCATTTTAGTTTGAACCATCACTGGTTAATCTTGATAGGTGGCGGTCAACAAATGGCACAGTAAATTTTTAATCATGTTTTGTAAAAAATTAATTTAAGTATGGTTTAAACACGTGATTTAGATATTCAAGGAAGTTACTTTTTTGAATTTCATCCATTGATTTAGTGGCGACGACCAGAATATACCGGCATCTTTCAATCTAGACCATCAGATCAAAAAGATTAATTAGCCTAATCACAAAAAATGCTCCTTCCGATAGGGGGATACGCCTATCATCATTTGATCATGGATGACATTGATCGATTATTCATATTATAAACCAAAAAAACTAATAAACCCAAGGGTTTAATATTATAAACCAAAGCAAGTGGTGAACCCAAGGGAAAATCCTTAGCCAAAAAATTATAAACCAAAGGAATTGGTGAACCCAAGGGAATTGATTTAAACTTTGAGACAATTGTTGTCGCAATGCGACGTTGGACCAACTATGACCATGGTTGGCCATGGGTGATTTTCATATTGAGACAATATTTGTCAGAACGTGACATTTGATCATGGATGACATTGATCGATTATTCATATTATAAACCAAAAGAACTAATAAACCCAAGGGTTTAATATTATAAACCAAAGGAATTGGTGAACCCAAGGGACAACCATTACCCAACAAATTATAAACCAAAAGGAATTGGTGAAACCAAGGGAATTGATTTAAACGTTGAGACAATTGTTGTCACAATGCGACGTTGGACCAAGTATGACCATGGATGGCCATGGGTGATTTTCATATTGATACAATGTTTGTCAGAATGTGACATTTGATCATGGATGACATTGATCAATTATTCATATTAACCCAAGGGCTTAATATTATAAACCAAAGGAATTGGTGAACCCAAGGGAACTGATTTGAACATTGAGACAATTGTTGTCACAATGCGACGTTGGATCAACTATGACCATGGTAAGGAATTGGTGAACCCAAGGGAATTGATTTAAACATTGAGACAATTGTTGTTAGAATGTGACGTTGGACCAACTATGACCATGGCTGGCCATGGATGATTTTCATAATGAGACAAGATTTGTCATAATGCGACATTTGATCATGGATGACATTGATCGATTGTTCATATTACAAACCAAAAAAACTAATAAACCGAAGGTTTTAATATTATAAACCAAAGGAATTGATGAACCCAAGGGAAAACCATTACCTAACAAATTATAAACCAAAGGAATTGGTGAACCCAAGCGAATTGATTTAAACATTGAGACAATTGTTGTCACAATGTGACGTTGGACCAATTATGACCATGGTTGGCCATGGGTGATTTTCATATTGAGACAATGTTTGTCAGAATGTGACATTGATTGATTATTCATATTATAAACCAAAAGAACTAATAAACCCAAGGGTTTAATATTATAAACCAAGGGAATTGGTGAACCCAAGGGACAACCATTACCCAACAAATTATAAACCAAAAGGAATTGGTGAACCCAAGGGAATTGATTTAAACATTGAGACAATTGTTGTCACAATGCGACGTTGGACAAACTATGACCATGGTTGGCCATGGGTGATTTTCATATTGAGACAATGTTTCTCATAATGTGTCATTTGATCATGGATGACATTGATCGATTATTCATATTATAAACCAAAAAACTAATAAACCCAAGGGTTTAATATTATAAACCAAAGCAAGTGGTGAACCCAAGGGAAAATCATTACCCAAAAAATTATAAACCAAAGGAATTGGTGAACCCAAGGGAATTGATTTAAATGTTGAGACAATTGTTGTCACAATGCGACGTTGGACCAAATATGACCATGGTTGGCCATGGGTGATTTTCATATTGATACAATGTTTGTCAGAATGTGACATTTGACCATGGATGACATTGATCAATTATTCATATTATAAACCAAAAAGACTAATAAACCCAAGGGTTTAATATTATAAACCAAAGGAATTGGTGAACCCAGGGGAATTGATTTGAACACGGAGACAATTGTTGTCACAAGGCGACGTTGGATCAACTATGACCATGGTAAGGAATTGGTGAACCCAAGGGAATTGATTTAAACATTGAGACAATTGTTGTCAGAATGCGACATTGGACCAACTATCACCATGCATGGCCATGGATGATTTTCATAATGAGACAAGATTTGTCAAAATGCGACATTTGATCATGGATGACATTGATCGATTGTTCATATTACAAACCAAAACAACTAATAAACCCAAGGTTTTAATATTATAAACCAAAGGAATTGATGAACCCAAGGGAAAACCATTACCTAACAAATTATAAACCAAAGGAATTGGTGAACCCAAGGGAATTGATTTAAACATGGAGACAATTGTTGTCACAATGCGACGTTGGACCAATTATGACCATGGTTGGCCATGGGCGATTTTCATATTGAGACAATATTTGTGAGAATGTGACATTTGATCATGGATGACATTGATCAATTATTCATATTATAAACCAAAAGAACTAATAAACCCAAGGGTTTAATATTTTAAATCAAAGGAATTAGTGAACCCAAGGGAAAACCATTACCCAACAAATTATAAACTGCAAGTGATCAATCAACCTTACTAATTGTTAATATTATTAACCGACGTTGGACCAACTATGACTAAAGCTAATGCTTATTAAGAATGGTTTTCTATGGTTGATTTTCATATTGAGTCAGTGTTTTTCATAATGTGAAATTGGACCATGCATTAGTATTAAACTCTAGGACTAATATTTAAACCCCAATATTAGGGGAACCTAAGGGAAAAATATTAAGAACATAAGAGATCAACAAGGCCAAGGGATACCTATAAAAAACAAAAAAAATTAGTAAAGACTAGGAATAAATATTTTAAATACAAATGAATGAGAAACTCACATAATTAATAAAGAGATTAATAAATCTTAGGAATCAATATTTTAAAAATACTATTTATCACTAATGATGTTAATACTATTTATATTAATAGTGTTAATTTTGGTATCAATAGTAATATCATTCATAATATTAATCGTCATAAACATTATTAATATTATTTATCAATATTAATGTTAATAGGATTTATATTAACAATATTAATGTAATTAATCATATTAATGTAATTAATCATATTAATATTATCAATAAAATGTTATTAATATTATTGTTATAATTTAAATGTTATTAGTAAGTTTAATAAACCTTAATCATGTTTGAAACTTATAGTTATTAATACAATTATGAACATTAATATAATTAATGTAATTAATCATATTAATATTATTAATAAAATGTTATTAATATTAAGTTATAATTTAAATGTTATTAATAATTTTAATAAACATTAATCATGTTTGAAACTTATTGTTATTAATACAATTATGAACATTAGTTTTAAACAAACATCGTGAATATTGTATTAATGATGTTTTTAATAATATTGTTATTATTATTAATAATGTTACTAATAATAATTTTTTTAATAATAATTAAAATTTTATTTTCATTATTAATTTAGTGTTTAGTAAAAATCATAATCATCATTATTTAAATACTAATTATTAATATTATTTTTATTGTATATTAGAATGTTAATGTTATTAATGTCATTTTTATTATTTCCACAATGTGAAAATGATTATTTACCATAATAATATTCTTTCATGTTATTAAAATTAAAATTAAAATTTATAAATATTAATATTATTAATATTATTATTCATATTAACAATATTAACATGAATAATTAATATTAATATTAAAATCAAAATTAATATTAATATTTAATGTTAAAAATATTAATATTTAAATTTATTTTTCTATATAAATAATAATAATATTAATAAATTAAAATAATAATAATAAATAATATTGTAAATTAAAATTTGTTAACATTATTGTTAATACTAAACGTTAATGCTAAATGTTGCTAATATTATTTATTAATATTAATATTAATAATATTAAAAATAACATTTGTATTCTTATTCAAATTAATTAATATTAATAGTAAAACTTATTTGTTTATTAATATTAGTATATTCCTACATATTAATTATTTAATATCAAATACTAATACAAATTATTATTAGAGTAATATATATATATAACAAAGTATAATAATCGTTAATATATTATTATCAAAATATTAATATTAATATTAACATCAACTTTAACTTTAACTTTATATTTTATTTTTCTTAATTTGTTAACACAGTTAAATTTTGTACATTTAATTGAATTAATAATTAAGAGATCAATTTTTTTTATCACTCTTAAAAAATAGATTTAAGTTAACTTTAAAATACTAAATATAAGTTATATTTAAAATCTTAAACTTTAAAATTGTAAATATAGGTTATATTTAATTCACATTGGAATTACAAAACATGTGTCAAATCTATATTGGAATTACACGTCATTTCATACTCTAGAATGAATTTTTTGATTCAATTATAATTTATTTTATGTTTTTTTATTATATTTTTACCTAATTAAAATGTTAAAAAAGACATTACATTATAACATCTCTATTATATCCTAAATCCACAAATGTTTCAATTAAAATTAGCTCTTTTTATATGCCACAACATATAAACATAAAGCATCTTTTAAAAGAAATAAAGTTAAAAACTAAAACTAAAAAAAAAAATTGACTATGGCCCACGGCCTCCTTTTTTGAAGCGCTCATATGATATATATATATATATATATATATATATGTGTGTGTGTGTGTGTGTGTGTGTCGCACGATATTTAAAAAAACAAACATTAATACCTTCACTGAAAAATATCTACATTTCTTATATCACTTCTTCTTTCACAAAATATTTTGTCTTACACAGTTTCTGTCAAAACCATCGTATCTCTAAAAGATGGGACTCGTGCATTATTTTGTGTGTAGCAGCTTGCAATTACTCTCATCAAAGTTTCAATCACAACTAAATTGAAAATAACAAAACAGTTAAGGCACTACATGTATTGCAAACTATACTACCTGCATAACTTTCGCCTGCAATGTAAAACCTTCGGAATTTATACTGTGGAAACCTCTTGAACCAGTTTACCAGGAATCCATACGATTGTTCGGCTGGAATAAAACAAAAAGGCCATTAAAAATTTTAGGTTTCCTATCATCGATTAAACTCTCTCTCTCTTTTCGAGAAAAATGACAAAAAAATCACCAAGGTACTAGTAATTTTATCGCCAGTTTGTGTATAATCGGAGGTTGTGTTGGTGTAGGAGAATCCGACGCCTGCTGGAGACTCCAAAAACAGTACGTTCGCCGCTGTGGGAAGCATGGACCCTTTAGTAATTATTGTAAAAATTAAATAACTATATAAAATATTTAAAATATTTGTTCACGTTAGATCTTTGTTCAAAATAGATCTATGCGTTAGTAATTCACTCTATTATCTATATTTATTATTATTTGTTAGATGTGTTGATTTTATTATCTATCTCTATATTGTTGTTTTTAATGAGAATTACAAATTTTGGAAAACTGGTAATGGGTTGTAATTATTATACAACATACCATTAATATATTGGAAAGTTGAATCTGAAACATCTTTTCCATAAATCATAATTATATATTTTTTAATTATTTAAATAATTTTATTACGAATTGTTTTTAGTGGAATTTTTTAGAAATTTTTTAGATAGATTTTTAGAGTGCTGAATTTATATATAGTCATAAAAACCAGTTTAAATAATAAAAATCAAGATTTCTACCAAATTCAATTCCAACACCTAAACTTCCAAAAAATCAACACTAAAATCAACTCCATTTTATTATATTATTACATCAAAATTTAATTATTTTATAAAAAAATATGTATTAATGGAAATTGTTAAATTGAAATCATAATTGTGCTAGGGCTGCTTAATTTGTGAGATCATAATATGAAATATTATATAAAGCATGTGATTAAATGTTCGAATTTTGTGAATCAATTCGATAAACAAACAAATTGAAATCATAATTTAAAACTAAAATTATATAAAATTTAACCATATTTTAAATAAATTTATATTAAATAATATAAAATAATTCAATAATAAAAAATTTAACAATTTTTTTAAATATATCTATATAAAATAATTCAATATCATGTTCCATAGTGAGCTATTTGTGTACTGGTTATTTTACTATATTGATTATGTAAACCTTTCATGATTCCAGGCACGAAGAGAAGGAAAAGTGATATTTATAATAAAACAAAAATAAATCATTGTTATCCATTAGAGTTATTATGAGTGGGTGGGAAAAATGCCTCACTCAATAAAATATTTACAAATTAATAATATTATTTCTATGAGTTCTGGGATGGGTGACCTCCCGGGAAGTCTTGGTTACCGGGTGCAAGCCCCGGAAGTGATGATTGACGCTATGTGATTCATTTCACTAGTTTCAATCCCACTTCTTCACCCCTGTGAGCATCACCCGATGCAATGAGTGCTAAGTGGACTATTCAAAAATCATGAGAAATTAGTCAGTTAAGACTACCTCTCATGGAAATGGTCATAGATGAATGACTAAATTAACGCAGTTGAATCCCAAAAATGATATCTAATATTATTTCTACTTTGTAATATAACTTGATATCAATATAAGGATATTATTTTCATCAATTTAATGTATTTCAATCTGCATCTAAATTTAAATCTAAAAGAGCGAGCTTTTCCAGCGTTTCTAATAAATTTAAGCTAAATACCGTGTTAAATCCTACTAATATTAGTAGGTTCGAACGATTCGGGCGAATTATTTGTAAAAGGTAGATCCATTTCACCATGCATCAGGATTATATGGGCAGGAGATGATAAAGCGGACGAAACTGATTTAATAGAAATCTTCAAACCAAACATTAATGGATTTCTCACAGCTCAGAGAAAGGCAAGAATTAGCAGGACAAGAGCATCTTTATTCCTATTAAAAATAGATTGGGCAGATTTTGATATATTAGGGAATTATTTTGATATATGAGAATTTATTTTGAAGTATTTATGAGAACAATTCTGAATTGAATTATTTCCCTCCGGCATCGTATTCTTATCCCAATTCAAACTTAGTAACTATGATTCTTACCTTCTCAACTCATACTATGAGATGTTAAAAGCTATTCCAGATCTGTAATGTTAGACCTATCCCAGATGGAACTAATTTACGTTGCCAAAATGTTAACCTAATCCATTAAAAATGCTAG